>OY728151.1:1310589459-1311261959 GCA_963277665.1 Viscum album
TCCTCCGGCGACCCCGCGACCTCCTCCGGCGGTGCCTGCGACCGGCAACCCGCGACCCCCTTCTCCCGACGACCCTTCTCACTTCGACCTCGGCCCCAAAGTGAGTTTTCTCTATTATCACATCCATCTTGATGATTTGTTTGTAATTGAATCTGAGATTCATTATATGGGTCTCTTGGTTAATGGATTTATTTTAGTTTTTGATCCTATTGGTATTTATTTCATTCATTTTAAAAAAATTATGTGTTTTAGGTAGTAGGCTTTAAATATATCTTTTATTTTATAATCCATACTTGCTATATCATTTTTTTGGATTATATAAGTTGATTAATAGATTGATTTATGATTCTTATAATGGTTTGTTTTTTGAATTATTTGATTAATTGATTTATTAATTTGGAATTGATTTTGAAAATGGATTTTGAATCATGTTTTTTTTTGAAATTAAGTAGTTTGATTATTGATGTGTGATATTCCCTCCAAATAGTTTGAATTTTTAATTTAAATCCTACATGTATGGGTCATTTTTGAAATTGAAATCCTTTATGTGTGGGAAAATTAATAAATGAAATCCTTCCAATATGGGCTACGATAGATGGGATCATGTGGTACTTAGTAAGGCATATAATAAGAAAATAATTCTAGGATGAATTGTGGCTACCTATCAATGATTTACACTAAAAATATAACTAAATATTGTTTCCATAGTGGATTCACTTATCAGGGTGATTACCTCATTTAAGGGAACATATTTTAGGGATATGTTTGTAAAAAGTCATTTGTCCATAGATTTAATAGGATCTTAGATAACTTATACCTAATATACCATAGGAGTATTTTCTATTGTTTTTCTTTTCAAAGAGGTTATTTATAAATACATTATGAAATGGTTTAATCACATTTATTTTAAATGGAATATGATGTATCAATTTGATTATTCTTTTTAATATATTCTAAAAGGGTGAATTACCATTTTTTTAATATATATATATATTATTATTATTATTTTATTTTCCCTTAATAAGAATAATTGTTTTATTTTTCTAATGTATCCTTAGGAAAAACATGGTGTAATATTTCTAATATTCATTTTCTCACACCATACACTGACCATTGGGTGTTTTCAGGTCCTTTTTTATATAATGTATGTAACGGAAAGGTTCCTCATAGAAGTCATGGGTATCCATGTTAGTAGGGTGTGTGATATTTATGGTTACATGGTGTAATTTTTTTCATCATATCACATGGATAAGGGTTGGGATCTTAAAACCTCCCCACCTTATAACATATCATCACATATCCAAACTTCCCAAGCATCACAGCACCCCTAAGGCCAATTTTAGTTCCACGGACCTACCTATAAACTTCCATCTTCTAATATACTCCTTGAACTCAACCATGTTATAACAACACTCAGACTAAGGAAAAGGTCCTACCTGAAAACATTTTCCCCAACCATGAACCACAATTAAAACCCAATTATCTTTGAGTACGCATCCACCTCAACTATTTATTATCAACATCAAATGAAAATTAAAGGTTTAGGTAATGTTACTATACCACCGCACAAGAGGATATCGATAAGGCACTACACTACCCTGTGGAGAGCCAATCAGAACACCTTTGTTCCAATCCTCTCCAAAACTCATGGCCCAAAATTCTTAGCACCACCTCACCTAGTTACCAAAATTATAATGGTGACACAAACTCATTGTCGCTGAAGGGATACATAGATTCCAACCACATTCTCTGACCTACATCAATCCAGAACTCAAGGCCCAACAGCCTCACTCCATTTCAAACATCCAAAGCACAACCCAAGTATAACCTTCATCTCAAGGTATTCAACTATCCAAAACCTGATCCAACACCCATCACCAAAACTAATACACTAATATGGTTCCTACCTGAGACCATCCAACTTGAAACTCTAACCACACCATTAATCGATTACTTTCCTTCCATGGTTCTCAAAAACATATTACTTACTTCGTCACCACAATTTTCTAGTTTTGAGAACTTCACTCATCATAAAAGAGGTCAACAGAACCTCAACTCAACCTTCAAAACTTCCCTAACATGTTTTCCAACTCACAACATCCATGAAAACTCCACCCAATTCTAGCATTCATTATTTCTACCAAAACTACCCATATTTGTCACACTTTCACCATCCATATCTCAACCAAGGACTACTTGGTTCTTCTTCAAAACTCATTCACATTACTAGGATAAACTTATCATTTCAACATTAACTTGAGGTGCCTCTCAGCCCACCACATCCATTCCCCTTCTATCCAACTATGTCTTTCCATTACTGCTAACTCACTCCGTTGGTTCCCAACGTCCCCTATTGGCATGTTTCCCCTCTACCCAAACACGAAGCCTTCTCACTTAAGGTATACCTCCATCACCTACACACACCATATCCAAGTTCCACCTGGCCTTCCCTAAGAACCCCCAAACATGTCCCTTATAGGTTTCTATTTGGAACCTTGATTCCTCCACATCCAATCTACAGTTTTCTCCACATTTCCATGACTAACATAATTCTCTCCACCTTAGGAGGGTCATTATCACTAATTTATTCAAGAAATTCAAACACCATGTCTCATGCTTCCATCACAAGATGAACCCCAAAACTTAAATGTGGTCATTTAGATTTCCCTAGAACAATAAAACAAACATTACCCATTGTGAAAATGGTTTCAGTGAATGTAGTTAACTTGATTTAAAATGCATTATGATCAGTTTCGATCACACATCAATGGGGTGTTGTTTGAGGCAACATAAATGTGTGATCGATGGTGTTATGATAAGTGTGTATCCCGATATTCTTATTGCTCCTCAATGAGGTGTTGATGCTGTCTCCTATGGACCAGACTTGTTCAGTTGGTCTGAAATGGTAAATGTGGTAAATGAATCATATTTATTATATTATGCATACTTTATGGTCAATGGTTCATCTTTATTATATTATGTTTCTGTAATCTTACACTATCGTATATTTTATGTAGGCACATTGTGATATACATGGATAAAAGCTGGATCACATTATCGAGGAACATGCCTCAATATGTTAAGGGTTTGAATGGGTTTTTAGATTTTGCAATTTCTAATCGATCCGTTGAAGGGAGAATAAGATTTCCATGTCCTAAATGTAAATTTAGAACATGGTTGAAGAGAGATGAAGTTTATGAACATTTAATACTGAAGCAATTCCCTGAGCAATATTTGTGTTGGATTTGGCATGGAGAATCAAACAATACAGAAAGATTGAGGACTGATGTTAATCCACAGAATGAGGTCCCAAGTTCTTTGACAATGGAAAATGAAATGAAAAACCTCATAAATGATGCATTCGGCACTGCAAGACACCACTATGAGCATCAAAACATATCAGAACAACCAGAAGAGGGTGCTACAAATTGCAACGTGACAAGTGATGTTTCTGAGACTGTAACACAAGCAGATCAAGATTGTAACATATAATTGGATCCTCTTGATTCTGTTGAGCCAAATATAAGGGAAAAATTCAGTGAGGAAAATTCATTTCATGGTTTAGTTGATGATGGAAATCAATATTTGTATAGTGGGTGTTTGAAATATTCAAAGCATTCATTTCTACTGAAGTTGTGCCATATCAAATGTCTATGTGGAATTACAAATAAAGCAATGTTTATGTTATTGGAATTGATTCATGATGCATTTCCTGAAGCAAAAATCCCAGAATCGTTTTATGATATGAAAAAAGTTGTTAACAAGCTTGGTCTGAATTATACAAAAATACATGCGTGTCCCAATGATTGTATGCTTTACTGGGGAGAGGATTCAAGTAGACAGAATTGTAAGAAATGTTCTTCTTCTAGATGGCAGTCAAAGGGTGATGTTGGAAGTATGACTGAACATAATTTCATGGAGAAGAAGAAAAGGAACACACCTGCAAAAGTTTTGCGTTACTTTCCTTTGAAGCCTCGATTGGAAAGATTATTCATGTCATCAAAAACCGCCGAACACATGAAGTGGCATGCTGTAGATAATAACAATGATGGGTTAATGAGACATCCACCAGATTCCCAATCGTGGAAGACATTTGATTCATTACATCTAGATTTCTTAGCTGATCCTAGGAATGTTCGATTGGGATTGGCTGTCGATGGATTCAACCCATTTGGGACTTTGAGTACGAGTTATAGCATTTGGCCAGTTGTTTTGATCCCTTATAATCTGCCTCCGTGGATGTGTATGCAACAAACATCTTTTATCATTTCGATGATTATTCCTGGAAAAAAATGCCTGGAAATGATATTGATGTATACCTGCAGCCTTTGATTGAAGAATTGCAGGAGTTATGGAGAAACGGTGTGGAGACATTTGATGTTTCTTCTAAAACAATGTTTAAAATGCATGCTGCTTTAATGTGGACCATTAGTGACTTCCCTGGGCTTGGGAATTTATCTGGTTGGAACACTTATACGAGTTTGGCTTGTCCCGTTTGTAACTTTGATTTCGAGCCCAAACGGCTACCTCACAGTAGAAAATGGTGCTTCTTGTGCCATCGAAGATTTCTTAATGCATTTCATAGATTTCGGCTGAACAAATCAAAATTTAATGGTTGCATTGATGGTAGACCACCTCCAAAGTTGTTAACTGGTTCTGAAATATTGACACAGCTTGGAAATGATAAAACAGAATTTGGGAAGGTTCATCATTTGAATGATAGCGGAAAACGAGTGTGAAGTGCATCGTCAAGTGAAATCAGAACGCCACAATGGAAGAAAAAAAGTATATTCTTCAAACTTCCGTATTGGGAATTTAATTCTTTGCGCCACAATCTTGATGTGATGCATATTGAGAAGAAGGTATGTGATAATTTGATTTTCACATTACTTAATGAGCATGGAAAGTCGAAGGATCATCTCAACGCTCGCAAAGACTTACAAGTAATGAACATAAAATGTGATCTCTGGCCAGATGAGAATGAAAAGTATTCTCCAGCCATTTTTTCATTGAAAAATAGGGATAAAGATACGTTCCTTCAAATTTTAAAGAATGTGAAGGTATATTATGGGTATTCGAGTAACATCTCGAGGTGTGTTGACTTGAAGAATCGTAAGTTATATGGATTGAAAAGTCACGATTCACATGTTTTGTTACAACAGTTACTACCATTGGCATTGCGTACATTATTACCTGAAAAAGTTACTGCTGTTGTACTCCATTTCTGCACATTTTTCAGACAGTTATGTGAGAAAGCTCTACATCCATTTCAGCTTGACAACCTATAAGAGAGGTTTGTATTGACCCTTTGTGCAATGGAGATGATCTTCCCTCCATCGTTTTTTACTGTCATGATGCATTTAACTGTGCATTTGGTTGACGAAGCTAAATTAGGAGGCTCCGTTCATTATCGATGGATGTATCCAATTGAGAGGTATTTTATTTATATGTTTCCAGTTAAGTAAACATTTTTTGGCATTTAAATAAATGCATAATATTATTATTATTTTTCACAGATATCTTGGGCATTTGAAAGCATACGTGAGAAATAAAGCTCAACCAGAAGGCTCTATTGCTGAAGGCTATTTGGCCGAGGAGTTTCTCACCTTTTGTTCCAGATATTTGGATGATATTAAGACAAGATTTACTCGAGTTGGACGTGTTGACGACACATCAACTCAATCTCAAATGCACCAGAAATCAAAAATATTTCCTGCTATTGGCCGATCAATTGGAAGGACCTCATACGCGACACTAACAGAATTGGAATTATTACAGGCACATAGATATGTGCTGCTGAATAGTGAAATTGCAGATTCATTTATTGAATATTTGAGGATACAAACAAAGAGATGAATGAGAATCCGAACACGAAATGAAAAAGATATAACGAAAGCTGTGAATATAGAGCTGGTAGAATGGTTTGCACGACGTGTAAGTTTATAAATATTGCAATAAATACGAATATTACTTTGACACATACAATTTGCAAATCTATTAAATTATATATTTTTTTCAGATCATGAATACTGATACTCGAGATGACTTTTCAGAAGATTTGAAGTTTCTTGCTAGAGGTCCTATAAAACAAGTTAGAAAGTTCAACGCTTATAATGTGAATGGTTTTAGATTTCGTACAGTCGATCAAGAAGTGGGTTTGAAAACACAGAATAGTGGTATTTTTACATTTGCTGAAGTGGAATACTATGGAAAGCTGCATGATATTATTGAAATAAACTACCACGGGCATTTTTCTGTTGTTTTATTCAAATGCAAATGGGTCGATTTTATCAGAGGTGTTAAAAGAGATTCCTTGCAATTTACTTCTATAAACTTCTCTCGCTTGATGGATGTTAGTGATCGTGAACTACATGATCCATATATCTTAGCATCGCAGGCAAAAATGGTATATTATGTGAATGATGTTTTGGATGAAGGGTGGAGTGTAGTTACTCACGTAATACAAAGAGATTTGTATGATATGGGTGATGAAGTGGAAGATTTGACCTATGCAATTGAATTTCATTAACAACAGGAAGCAGAATTATTTGTCCATCATGATATTGAAAATATTGGTCTAGCAAGGATGAATGAAGTGGATGAAGCAATGGAGTAGGAAATCGACATGATTGAAGGGGAAAATGATTGTATGTACAATTATTTATTCATTCAGCAACTACTTGTTTCATTTCTGTAGTCATTCATTATCATTGTTATATATATTTTGTTTGTTAATACTGGGCATCTATTATCATTTTTAATTTTTTTTCTACATAAATTTTTTGAAATATATATTCTGAACTTAATTTTATTTGATTAAATGACAGGAATGCCAAGGAAGAAGCGGTACACTATTCCTTCTTCTTCTACGACAGATGACGATCCCTCTGTCCCCACGACATCATCTCCCCCTGCACCATCTGTGACACCATACGTGGATGCCTCATTAGAGGATGAGTCATCCCCTCCCCCTACAGGAGCTTCAGCAGTGGGGCAGCGACACGCCCCCTCCAGTTCATCACGGACATTCTGGAGGGTCGCAGTCATAGGTACAAATTTTAATTAAATAAATTTATTGCATTTTGTTTATAGTAATTTTTTACTCATTGCAGATGAAGACAATGAAACCGTGGAAAAAGACATAAAAAGTTCTGATGTTTGGAACATGCATGGCAAGAAGATAGTGGTGACATTTGATTCTTATGGGGTCCCGCCGGATGACGCCGCAGGTTTACTTGGTCAGATTATAGGTCAGCTGGCAGCGGAGCCCGTTTCCCTGCCTATTTCGTATGATGATTGGAGGCATATGCCTCCAAACTGGAAAAATGAAGTTTATGATTCTCAGATAAAGGTAATTTTATTACTTTATTGTTTAATTGAATGTAATTTTACTAATATATTCAAAATGAATTTCTGTATACAGATGTTCTTCCACTTTACCGTTGCTGATTTGATAGCACGGAAGTGGACATTGAAAAATCTTGGAAAAAAATAGAAAGATTTCAAATTGAGGTTGTGGTGTGATGTCAACGATTCTTCGTTGACCGTGCAGCAGATGTATGAGAAGATATCCAGGGGGTACCGAAAGAATAGTGGAAGGTTTTTGTCGATAGACATCGTGATGAGAAGCGGATGGTATTGAAATATATATTATTATATTATCCTCATTTTACATTTATACATGTACATGAAGAGGAGATAGACATTGAATACAATACTGTTAAATTGAATTTTATTTATTTCAGGATCTCTCAAGAAATAATGCTTCAAACCGGGCGAAGCAGGTAATCCCGCACACTGCGGGTTCAAAAAGCTTTTCAAGAAGCCGAATTTCATTGGTAATCTTTTAATTAGTTTAATTATTTATAAGATAATATTATCTATTTAACATATTTGATTGATGATTTATCTTTTTTTAATGCAGTCACAGAGTTTAGGGCATGAAGCATCCCGAACAGAACTGTGGCTGGATGTTCATAAAAAAACAGATGGAAGTTTTGTTAATGAACCTGCCAGAGAAGTTGGGGTATGAAGTCAATTATTTATTATAATAACTTAATATCAGTTTTTACTGTGTTAATATATATTGATATTTGATTTATAGGTAAAAATTAAATAAATATGGGATGTCAATCCTGGGCAATCCTACTCAGTCTCCCAGGATGACCTGGTTGGTCAAGTCCTTGGGAAGGAGCATCCTGGTAGAGTGCGCGGGATGGGTCTGGGACCCGTACCATCTGAGGTCTTTCGCATGCCATCAGGGATTTCGGCCTCATCTACTCCTGGTTATAGTCATTTCATACCTGAAGATGATCAGAGAGAGATGTCTGCTCCACAAAACATAGTTCACCAGCAGGGGGATCAGATATCTGCTTTGCAGAAAGAGTTGCTTGAAATACGTCAGTATATGAGCAGATATGCCCCCGGTGGTAGTGCATGGGGTAGTGGTGAGCAGGTAAATCACAAAAAAAAACAAAATCATTTAGTTTGAAAAATTTTATTGGTTTTAATTTTTATTATAAATATGGAACAATATTTAATTTTCAATATAATGTTCTTACAGGTGGCAGCAGGTGGTGGAGATGAAGGTGGAGAGGGTGACGATGCAGCATCAGATGATGAGTAGTAGTATTGTTGATGTGTTGAACAAGTATGATAACAGTTGGTTTGTATATGTAACATTTATGGCACATAGTTTCCACCAAACATTTCCATGTCCTAACATTTTCTTGATTTCTCATGTTTCCTTCTATGCATTTTATTTATTGTGTTCTGGATTCCTCATGTGTTAACAAAAAGATTCTTAATGCAATATGCATGTGATGATACCACATCCAATAAGAATACCATATATGTAACCCATATTCATACCCATATTGGATCCATATCCAATATGTATCACACTAAAAGACCAATCCCATGACCATAAATGGCTAAGGCATGAAAGGTTAATGATAAAAGGCTCTCTCATGGCCTTAAAATTTTTACACCACTCCAATGGGTCCAGGAATACCAATTTGTTTTTAGTTTAGGCATGGTGGATGTCATTGGATTCGGTGGATGTTGGTTGGAAATTGGTAGTAATACCTTCCTTCTTCTTGGTTAGTTTCCTCTTATTATTCTCTTGGGGATTCAATACAATGATTCCTTTTTGGTCTAGGGTCTGATTTGGTTTACATTTTGATGATCTTTTGGCACAGTGTAGGTTTATTTGTGGGTTTTTCATGCATTTGTGGTTTATGGTCATTTCTTCTTCACCCTATAGTGTGCTGCGAGTCGAAAAATATTCTTTAAGGTAGGGAATCAGTTATTTCTCCTTATTGTGTATCATGCATGGGGGGTTACTCTTGTTCATCTATGGGTTCTAATTATGCTGGCTTAATCAAAGATAAATAATTGGCTAATTGAAACTGAAGGGGGAAAATAAGAATGATTCACATGTTTTTACAGCTTTGATATTATTATGATATGATGGATTGTATGGTATTGATACCTTTGTTAAAATTATGGTCATTGGGGGATTTTCCTTCACTGGATGATATGTGTTGTGACTGTTGTGTCTATTGTTATTGTTGTGATATCACCCTAAAAGGTAAATTAACCAACCACTTATATTTTTCTAATGAAATGGATACTCTATGATTATGGATTGTGTTACAACACTCCTAAAATAAAGTATAATGTGATAAAATACCAGTTGATAAATCTATAAAATGATCCTTGATGTGTTGTGATGCATGTACATGATTATGGGATGATGATGTGTGGATGTGATATTATGTGGGGCTGATGGGTGAGATGTGGCTGTGGTTTTGGAAAATTTAGGGCAGTGGTGGAGCAGATCCAACATATTTTTTTTTTCCAGTTCAACATTTAGTGGCGGTTTTAACCGCCGCTAATTCCATACCTGTGAGCATTTAGCGACGGTAAAACCGCCACTAAATATATAATGTTGATATTTAGCGGCGGTTTTCACCGCCGCAGAATAGGCGCATCAAACGCATGAATTTAGCGGCGGTTAAAACCGCCGCGAATAAAAAATGTCAGATACCCATATAACCGCCGCTAAATGAAGAGAAACCGCCGCTAAATGACGGATCTACGACACATTTCTAAAACCGCCTCGGAATCGAAAAAACCGCTGCTAATATATTGACGACGCCAAACTTAGCAGCGGTTTTTGTAAACCGCCGCCACACAATATAGCGGTGGTTTAAACCGCCGCTAGGACCGGCTTTTGTTGTAGTGAAAACTAACGCCTCCCGAAATAATGATTGTTCAATTACCTCCTACCACCTCTCATGGTGGCCATTATGAGTCATTGATACCATATGCGGGACATATAAAGGATGTAGTTACTGATATTATACTGTAATTATAATATAACTATGTATCATTATGTTTTAATTCAATTTAACTAATAAATAGAAATGGAATTAGCATTCATGCGTACGTACGGCTTACCATCTCCATGAACGGTGAATTTCATTTTTTACTCCAAAATGATATGTACTATTATAAATACATGTATATACTGGATATATATGATGTATATATAATATCTAAATCATGAATATAATTCTATATATAATGAAATTTTTACCATGCGAACAACTTGTAACTATAAAGTGTTCATTTTTTTACTCAAGTGCCAAATATCGAAAAAATGAATGTTATTAACTTAAATGATTACATAATGTTTATAACATGATAATAAGTGATATAAAAGGAATAATCAACTTTAAAAAGGTTCTTAAGCAAGTATAAATTAACCTTAGTTTATTATTCAGGATATTAAAGAACGAACGGGTCAAGTCGGACATGAGGTAGGGGGTTTCTTTTCTCACATTTAATTTCATGATATTTCCATTGTTCACCACTTAATTATTTCATGTGGTGTATTTTGTACTTCCATCTGAAATATATTTTCATGATTCTCTTTATATTCATGATATTCCGTGATTTATTTGGTTGTTATTGACTATTGTGCATACGACATGATTGATTACAATGAGGTAAGGGTTAATTCATCAATCTCATAATTATCTGAGATTGTTTATGTGTAAGTATTTACTAGGTCATTTTTATCATCCATGTTCATTTTTCACAAAAATGATTTCAAAATGAATATTTTAAGGATTTGTGAAAGGCACCCTTTATCAAGATCAGAATTTTAAATGTTTTAATGATTTATCTTTCTGAATCTTGTTAATTAATGTGCTTATTTTCAAAATGATTTTATTTATTTATTTATATGGACATGATTGTTTTGAAATGATAATTCTTTTCAAAAGTTTCAAAGTGTTATGTGAAATTTTGATTCAAAAGTCACTTTTAAATTACTTCTTTTATGAATGTGACTTTTAAATGATTTTACAGAAAGGATATTTCTCTCAAAAAGGTTTACTCATCATTTTCATATATGTCAACATCCTTTAATGGATTTTAAACTTGTTTGAAGTTGATTTGTTATAATACAATATTCCATATTGTATTGAATGAGTTATGATATGTTTGACTGTGGATGTGTTATTTTTATACCATTCATGGTTTATGGTTATTGTATTGACATTTCGAATGCACGTTTTAATACGAATGTTTATGTTATATTTCAACCTTTTCTTTTGATGAATGTATTGGACTAGTATGTTCCGGGTTGGGTACCGGTAAAAGTAAGCCCTCTGGGTTGGGGTCCGGTTAAAATAGATCCTTTGGGATGGAGTTCGGTTACAGAGGCTCTCCATGATGGTGTCCGGTTGAAGAGGCTCTCCGGGATGGAGTCCGGTTACAAAGGCTCTCCGGGATGGAGTCCGGTTACAGAGGCTCTCCGGGATGGAGTCCGGTTACAGTGGCTCTCCGGGTCTGGGTCTGGTTATATTTAGCCCATAGGTCATGGCATGAGACCTTGACACAGAAATTAAAGTTTGGTATTATGCATTCCCCATTATGAAAGTAATATTGATGGTTCATGGGGTCATTCGACAAGTTGAATACCCATGATTATGTTTTATTATGGAATTACTTACTCAGCTCAAATTCATTCCATAAAATTATTCATTTTTATTATTGGTAAAGGCATGTGGTTTCAATTACTCACCATGCTTAATATTTATGTCATTTTCCGCTATATTTTTTACCCTTACTGATCATTTGAGCTCACCCCTTTCTATGTTTTATTTTTCCTAGGATTCCAAGAAGTGTATTATGATTGATACGCAGGGGTAAGCTAAGGGAATAATGGTGTTCATAAAGGACTATTTATGTTGTGTTATATTTTATAAAGTGCAATGCTACATTCATTTATGTAATCTATTTTCCAAGACAGCTATACTGATCTATCCTTCGAGACTTGATTCCTTGTAATCATGCCAATGTATTAAAATAATTCACCGACTCTGGGAATCTAGGGTCGGGGAGTTACAGTTGGTATGATAGAAAGTTTATCAATAACCTTGGAAACTAGATTTAGATAAAATATGACTAGAGAATATTACCCTAAGATAGACTATGGGGATTAATATTTAAGAGCTTCCTAGAATTTTGGTAATGCAGAGATTTTTTGAGTTTTCACATAAAATACAAACCTGTCTGGATACAAGCAGGTAGAGACGGCTCTGGCACAGATATACCTAGGGGTAAAACCCAAAAACACCGCATTGAGCTAGACTTGAGTGGGAACTGGTTCACGGCAACAGGACTTGCTGTAATCTTGGTTACGACACCCTAGGGGGATATGCTTAGGATAATTCTCATTTTCATTACAAATAATTATGAAGGATTTACAGGTATATACTTCTCAAAGAATATATTTTTATGATTATATATTATATCCATAAACTGTTCAATTTATGTTTGGTATTTTAGATGTTTAGAATTATTCATTTCAATTCATAAACTGACCTAGTGTAAGTCATTATATAGAAATGGTACCCATTATAACGAATGAGAACACCAGCAGTATGTATGATCCAAAGAGTAAGAAGGATCATATCATTCATGGTATTAAGCCAACATTTAGAAGGGAAATAGTATCCCATGTATTCTCAACATATAAAGAAATAAAATCATGTGTAAATAAGATAAGAAAATAATTCTCTGAGTCCTACAGCATTGTAGGTAAGTAAGAGAAGAAAATGATGGAAGAGAGAAAGATGGATAAAGGGAAGAGGGAAAAGAAGAATTTTCCCATATATAATAACTGTGGAATGAATCTCCTTGCGAAACTCTCAAAGGTAATGAGAGTTTTTTATAAGTGTGGAGAAAAGGGACATAGAGTACGTGATTTCAAGGGTACGAAAAAAGTTTGAAATGTATAATGCTTCATCTACAAGGCATTGAGACACTACGTGAATCAATGTCCTAGTCATCAGATTATACCACAAATGATGTTATTGGATAATAATCAAGTTATGATACTACATAAAATGAAGAGGAATGACTAGTGTTCTTGTGTTGTAATTATATAATTATTTGATTTGAATGTAGTATCAGCAATATACTGAATATATGAATTATGGAGATAAATAAGGATTGTACTGCAGTACTATTTTATTGAGGATTTGAGATTATATGGTTCTAAGAGAAGTGACTTAATAGTAATCTAAACTTTTTTTGAAAAATACATGGTTGAATAAAAGGTAATCCTTAATATGGTCATAATAATGAGGTAGTGATTTTGGAATAAGAGATGGTTGATTTTGATAAATTATATTGGACATTCTTGAATACCTTGAAACTGATTGATGATTTGAATATTACATCATTTTTGGAGTTTACAAAATTTTTGGGTAGAAGGAGTATATCCAGTATTCAATAAGCAATAAGGGAGTATGAACAAATAAGGGAACTTATTTGTGACCCCATGGAGCCACTTATGAATGATAATGACACTTTATATTGATTAATTTAAAGTAACGACAAAATTGACATAAACAAAAATCTTTTAGTAATAATTTTTTATATGGTGTTATATAAGTAACATTTTATACTATAAATATTCATTGTAAAACTAAAAATATTTCCCACATCATGGTATTTTTTTTAATTTTTCAACATCAAATCAATTAAATCATTTATGACACAATAATGATGCAGTATTTACACCATTAATAAATGATTTAGATAAATTAAATTATATATACTAAAAAAATATTCAAAACATGTCCAATTATTATTAGATGATTTTATCTTGACCATGAGTCATCTTATATTTGATCCTAATTATTTTTGGAAAATTAGAAACTGAATATAATTATATAATAAAATAATATTTTTACATTTCCCTAAAGAGCCCATCATCCCCCTTATAAAAGGAGACCACTTCTAACCAATTCCATACACCTCTCAAGCCATTAGGATCTTCAAAACTCCACCAAATTAAGCTATATACATCCCTCTCCTACTCCTAGAAGCCTTACCTTATGTAGAAGTCACTTCAAGAGGTCCTTTTGGTTCAAACCAAATGAAGTTAGCCAAATTAAAGGTAATAGTTTCTCTTAACTTATTTTCTTTTATTTTAATTATCCAACCCCTAAACTCTTTTTATTCCTTTATTTTATAACAAAAAAAGTATCCTCAATATACTAGGATGTTTTTATGAGATGTATTCGAACTAAACATACACACACCTCCATCTAATGGGTGAAGAACATAATGTTTCTTTAGATTTTAAAACTAACGCCTCATGAAATAAGGATTGTTCAATTACCTTCTACCTCCTCTCATGGTGTCCATTATGACGGCACTATATTTATATATGATATATATTGTGTTTATGTCTTCATAATGTTTCTATATTCTTTTTTATATCATACATTATTGGTTTTCATTATAGGTAAACGCGATAATTTCATTTGAGGAAGTGCGGACTACCGCCCCCTCAAAGTGATATCACTCATTAATACCATATGTGGGATGTATAAAGGATGGATTTAATGATATTTTATATGATATTATACTTTAATTATAATATAACTATGTATCATTATGTTTTCATTCAATTAAAAAAAAGAAATGGAAATGAAATTAGCGTTCATGCGTACGTACGACTGTCCGTCTCCATGAACGGTGCATTTAATTTTTTACCCCAAAATGATATGTATTGTTATATATACATGTATATACTAGATATATATTATATATATATATAATATCTAAATCATGAATATAATTCTATAGATAATGAACTTTTGACCATGTGAACAACTTGTAACTATAAAGTGTTCATTTTTTACTCAAGTTCCAAATATCGTCAAAATGAACGTTATTAACTTAAATGATTACATAATGTTTATAACATGGTAATGAGTGATATAAAAGGAATAATAAACATGAAAAAGGTTCTTAAGCAATTAGAAATTAACTTTAGTTTATTATTCCGAATATTAAATAATGAACAGGTCAAGTCGGACATGAGGTAAGGGGTTTCTTATCTCACATTTAATTCCATGAGATTTCCATTGTTCACCACTTATATATTCAATGTGGTGTATTTTGTACTGACATTTGAAATATATTATCATGATTTTATTTATATTCATGATATTCTATGATTTATTTTGTGGTTATTGACTATTGTTCATACGGCTTGATTGATTACAACGAGGTAAGGGTTAATTCCTCAATCTCATTATTATCCGAGATTGTTTATGGGTAAGTATTTAGTGGTACATGTTTATCATCCATGTCCATTTTTCACAAAAATGATTTTAGAATTAATATTTTAAGTATTTGTGAAATCTACCCTTTATCAAGATCAGAATTTTAAATGTTTTAAAGATTTATCTTTCTAAATCTTTTTAATTAATGTTCATATTTTCAAAATGATTTTAAGGATTTATTTATGTGGGCATTAATGTTTGGAAATTATAATTCTTTTCAAAAGTTTCAAAGCGGTATGGGACACTTTTATTGAAAAATCTCTTTTAAATTACTTCCTTTATGAATGTGACTTTTAAATGATTTTAAAAAAAGGATATTTCTCTCAAAATGTTTTACTCATCATTTTCATCTATGTCAACATCCTTTAATGGATTTTAAACTTGTTTGAAGTTGATTTATAATAATACAATCTTCCATATTGTATTGAATTAGTTATGATATGTCTGACTGTGGATGTGTTATTTTTATACCATTCATGGTTTATGTTTAATGTATTGACATTTTTTATGCTAGTTTTAATATGAATGTTTATGTTATTTTTTGACCTTTTCTTATAATGAATGTATTGGACAAGTATGTTCAGGGTTGGGGACCGGTAAAAGTAAGCCCTCTAGGTTGGGGTCCAGTTATAGCAGACCCTCTGTGATGGAGTTCAGTTACAGAGGATCTCTGAGATGGAATCTGGTTACAGAGTCTCTCCGGGTTGGAGTCTGGTTACAGAGGCTCTCTGGGATGGAGTCCGGTTACAGAGGCTATCCGGGATGGAGTCCGGTTACAGTGGCTCTCCAGGTTTGGGTCTGGTTATAGTTAGCCCATAGGTCCTGGAATGAAGCCTTGACAAAGAAATTATGTATGGTATTATACATTCCCTCATTATGAAAATAATATTGATGGTTCATGTGGTCATTCGACTAGTAGAATACTAATGATTGTGTTTTATTAAGGCATTATTTACTCAGCTCATATTCCTTCAATAAAATTATTCATGATTATTATTGGTAAAGGAATGTGGTTTCAATTATTCACCATGATTAATATTTATGTCATTTTTCGATGTATTTTTTACCCTTACTGAGCATTTGAGCTCACCCCTTTCTATGTCTTATTTTTCCCAGGATTCCAAGAAGTGTATTATGATTGATATATAGGGATAATCTAAGGGAATAATGGCGTTCATAAAAGACTATTTATGTTATGTTGTATTTTATAAAGTGTATGTAACATTCATATATGTAATCTATTTTCCAGGACTGCTAAACCGATCAGTCCTTCCGGACTTGATTCCTTGTAATCATGCCAATGTATTTAAATAATGCGCCGACATTGAGAATCTAGTGTCGGGGCGTTACAGTTGGTATGAGAGGAATTTTAGCAATATCCTTGGAAAATATATTTAGATAAACTATTATTCAAGCACATTACTCTAAGATAGACTATGAGAATTAGTATATAATAGCTTCCTATAATTTTGGTAATGTAGAGATTTTGTGATTTTTCCAAGAAAATACATCCATATCTCGATATGAGAAGGTAAAGGCAGCTCTAGCACAGATATTCCTAGTAGTAAAACCCGAAAACACCGCTTTTATCTAGACTCAAACGAGAACTGGTGCACGACAACAGACCTTGCTACACTCTTGGTTACGACTCTCCAAAGGGATATTCTTAGGATAATTCTCATTTTATTTAAAATTTATTATGAAGGAATTACGAGTATATACGTCTCAAAGAAAATATTCTTTATGATTATGGATTATATCCATAAACTGTTCAATTTATGTTAGGTATTTTACATTTTTGGAATTATTCATTACAATTCATAAACTGAAGCATTGTATGTCTTTGTATAGAAATGGTGCCCAGTAGAAGGAATGGGAACTCCATCAATACGTATGATCCAAAGATTAAGAAGGATTATATCATTCAAGGTATTAAGCCAACATTTAGATGGGAAATAGTCTCCCATGTAATCTCAACATATCAATAAATACTATCATGGGTTAATAAGATAAGAAAATAATTCTCTGAGTCCTATGGCATTGAAGGGAAGCAAGATAAGTAAAGGATGGAAGAGAGAAATATGGATAAAGGGAAGAGGGAAAAGAAGAATTTCCCCATATGTAATAACTGTGGAATGAATCACCTTCGTAAATTCTCAAAGTGAATGGGAGTTTGTTATAAGTATAGAGAAAAAATACATTGAGGACATGATTTCAAGGGTAAGAAGAAAGTTTTAAATTTACAATGCTTCATCTACAAGGTGTTGGGACACTACGCGAATCAATGTCCCAGTAATCAGAGTATACCACAAATGATGCTATTAGATAATAATAATGTTATGGTACTACCTAAGATGAATAGGAATGGCCAGTGTTCTTATGTTTTCATTATAGGATTGTGTCATTTGAAAGTTGTGTCATCAATATACTGGTTATATAAATTATGGAGATAAATAAGGATTTTACTGCAGTACTATTTTATTAAGGATTTGAGATCATATGGTTTTAAGAAAAGTGACTTAATAGTAAGATACACTTTTTTGGAAAATACATGGTAGAAGGAAAGGTAATCCTTAATATGGTCCTAATAACTAGTTAGTAATTTTGTAATAAGAGATGGTTGATTTGAATAAATTATATTGGATATTCTTGACTACCTTGAAATTGATTAATGATTTGTATATTCCATCATTGTTGGAGTTTACAACATTTTCGGGTAGAAAGAGTATATCCAGTATTCAATAAGGAATAAGGGAGGATGAATGTAATAAATAAGGTTCTATGGTATTTCAGGATGATGCAGTGTATTAAAAGAATACATGATGAAGGCGTTCAGATGTTATTACCTGGAAAAAAGGATCTTCATTGTGTTTAACTTCCTTATAAATTTTGGACTAAGAGTTTGGATCGATTTATTTTGGATAAGTGTAAAGGTTGGAATGGATTATGTTTGAGATTGGATACTATTATAAAGGTTATTTTTGGATTTTTATAAAAAGAACAACCCAAAGCTTGGGTGACAACTAGTCGTGCCCGGCAAGGCTGTGAGACTGGAACCTGCAACCGAAGAGCGACAAGGGTGCATCACCTACGACCAGACTACATGATGTACTAGTTTGTATAATTTATGTTTTTTAAATAGTCTGACAAATGAATTATAAATTCATTATTTTTGGAACCCTATATGATTAGGATAAATAGAATTTCTTTTGAAATCATTTGGAATGAAAGATGAGTTTGTGGTAGAAATTATTTAAAGGATGGAACTTTACTTGTCAAGTATATTTTTTTCTTCTTCTATTATTATATGAAGAAATTAATTCTTAAACTTTAGTGAAGGGTTCTTAAAACCCAAAATGTGTTATCCTAATACCTTATGTTTTGTTGAACCGATCTTATTTTAAATCATCATAGATTGATGGAATTGAGGCCCTCAATTTTTACATTTGTTTGTGATTGATGACCTCAATGACTCCCTATAAATATTTATGTTTTCCCTCCAATTATGTGTCACTAATTTCCACCAAAGTTCTCATAATTGAGATCATAATTTGGTGGTGACCCTTTCATTTCCCTTTTCCTTTTACTAAGACTAAATTTTATTAACCCAATTTCTGATGTGGACTTTCCCACAAAGGTATTTTTTACTTTCAACCTTTTATTTTCGAAGAAAAATTTAAAATTGTAAGGATGAAATTTATTGAAGGGGAGAGGAATATAACACCCCAAGATTTCATAGAACGTTATATCTTTAAAATAATTCAATAACTTGCACTACACGCAACACCGAGTTCAAGCGCACCACGACTTACCAAACTAGTCGTTCAAAAGTGGTTATGAATAGTATTAACTGATTTTTGAACTACATATAATCCTTATAATTTTAGAATCCAGATAATGAGTTTCTTAGACATAATTTAAGAACTAATTCATTTTTTTCAGATAAAATATGCATTTTTAAAAAAATGCACTTTTAACGCCTTTTAACTGTGAACCCTTTTTAGATCCAATATTTGAAACTTTTATTTATTCAATTTGAAAAAATAAAATTCACTCTTTAGAATCGGGACATAAGAATTTAGTTTCAATAAATTTTTGGTGTTTTTCTGATAACTTTCATATTTGGGTGAATTATGAAAAATACTATATTTGAACTGAAAATAACTTTTTTCATCAAAATAATTTATAATGATAAATTATACATTTTAATGGATTGGAAGTATAAATATATTATATTTTTACCATTTAATCCAATTCTGGTCATTCTAAGTAATTTCACTTTGATATTGGGCATAAACATGTGTTAATCTTTTCATAGTTATTGTTTCTTAAAAATATGCCATTTGGTTTGGATAATGGGAACTAATTTTAAATTAATAAATGCAACTTCTATTTTTTGAATTTGGTAAAATATAGTTTATTTTTGAATTCATTATATCAAATATATATTAGGCTTAATTTTTGATATTTTTATGAAAACATCAGTTTTTGATGAATAGTGAAAAAGACTGAGTTATTTGTTAAAACCGACTTTTTATTTAAATAATTATTTATTTTATTTAAATTTATTTTTGGTCAAAATAGATACATAATACTTATATATGATAAAAATAATTAATTGGAGTCATTTTATAATAAGTTTAGATATATAAAAATTTTATTGAACTTTTCACCGTCTTTTAACCATCTCCTATGAGAGTTTGTAAATTTACATAAAACATAATTTTAATGCTTCTGTGAGTTAAATTTCAAAAATCTGAGAGACACGATTAACCTTAGTAAGTAACTGTGATTCAATAAGATGAAAATAATTTTTGATGAATAGTATATTTTGACTTTTATTTACCGCGGTTAAAGGTAAATAGGGTAATTCAAGGTAAAAAAATATGGTAATAATTCAAAATTACCTGAACACATGTCTTAACCTTATTAGATGAGTAATAGCCGACCATGGTCATCCTTGGGTCGATCTGGGGACCCCATGGAGCCACTTATGAATGATAATGACACTTTAGATTAATTAATTTAAAGTAAAGGAAAAATTGGCATACAAAATGTTTTAGTAATTATTTTTTATATGGTGTTATATAAGTAATATTGTTTACTATAAAAATTAATTGGAAAGATAAAAATATATCATACATCATGGTATTTTCTTATAATTTTTATACATCAAATAAATTAAATTATTTATGACACTAAAATGATGCAGTATTTACATCATTAATAAATGATTTAAATAAATTAGATTATATATTTTAAAATAATATCCAAAACATGTCCAATTCTAATTGGATGATTATATTTCGACCATGGGTCATCTTATCTTCGAATCTAATTATTTTTGGACGATTATAAAAATAATATCATTATATAATAAAAAAATATTTTCACACTTTCTTAAAGAACCCCTCCTCCCCCTATAAAAGAGACAACTTCTAACCAATTCCACACACCTCTCAAGCCTTTATGATTGTCCAAACTCTTCCAGATTAAGCTCTATATATCCCTATCCTCCTCCTAGAAGACTTACATTAATTATAAGGAACTTCAAGAATTCCTTTTGGTTCAAACCAAAGAAAGTTACCCAAATTAAAGGTAATAGTTTCTCTTAACTAATTTTATTTTATTTTACTTCTCCAACCCCTAATCTCTTTTTATTCCTTTATTTTATAAAAAAATCATAATCCTCAATATACTAGGATGTTTTATGATAAGGATTTGAACTAAACATAAACACCCCTCCATCTAATGGTTGAAGAACATAATATTTCTGTGGTTGGAAAACTAACGCCTCACGAAATGATAACTGTTCAATTACCTCTTACCGCCTCTCATGGCGGCTATTATGATGGAACAATATTTATATATGATATATATTATTTTTATGTTTTCTTCAAGCTTCTCTATTTTTATTTTATATAAAACTCTAATGGTTTCCATTATGGGTAAACGCGATAATTCCATTTGAGGAAGTGAGGACTACCGCCCCCTCAATGTGATATGACTCGTTAATACCATATGTGGGATGTATAAAGGATGGATTAAATGATATTATATATCATATTATACTATAATTATAATATAAATATGTGTCATTATGTTTTAATTCCATTAAAATAATAAATATAAATTAAATTAGCGTTATTGTGTGTGTACGGCTTACCGTCTCCAGGAACGATGCATTTCATTTCTTACCACCAAATGATATTTAATGTTATAAATACATGTATATACTTGATATATATAATATATATAATATCTAATTCATGAATATAATTCTTGATATATTGAAATTTTGACCATGTGAACAACTTGTAACTATAAAGTGCTCAATTTTGACTCAAGTGCCACATATCGACAAAATGAACATTATTAACATAAATGATTACATAATGTTTATAAAATTGTAATAAGAGATATAAAAGGAATAATAAACTTTAAAAATGTTCTTAAGAAAGTATATTTTATTTATTATTTATTATTCAGGATATTAAAGAACGAACGGATCAAGTCAGACACGGGGTAAGGGGTTTCTTTTCACACTTTTAATTCCATGAGATTTCCATTGTTCACCACTTATTTATTGCATGTGGTGTATTTTGTAGTTCCATATGATAAATAATATCATGATTCTATTTATATTCATGATATTATGTGTTTTATTTGGTAGTTATTGACTATTTTTCATATGAATTGATTGATTACAATGAGGTTAGGGTTAATTCCTCAATCTCATTATTATCTGAGATTGTTTATGTGTAAGTATATACTGGGAAAGTTTTATCATCCATGTCCATTTTTCATAAAAATGATTTCAAAATTAATATTTTAAGGATTTGTGAAAGGCACACTTTATCAAGATCATAATTTTAAATGTTTAAAATATTTATCTTTCTAAATATTTTTAATTAATGACCATATTTTCAAAATAATTTTAAGGATTTATTTATATGGACATGAATGTGTTGAAATGATAATTCTTTTC
Source organism: Viscum album (assembly GCA_963277665.1). Lineage (NCBI taxonomy): Eukaryota > Viridiplantae > Streptophyta > Magnoliopsida > Santalales > Viscaceae > Viscum > Viscum album. Next base: position 1,310,612,107 of record OY728151.1, read on the forward strand.
AAAAGTTTCAAAGTGGTATGGGAGAATTTGATTCAAAAATCACTTTTAAATTACATCCTTTATGAATGTGACTTTTAAATGTTTTTACAAAAAGGACATTTCTCTCAAAAAGTTTTACTCATCATTTTCATCAATGTGAACATCCTTTAATGGATTTTAAACTTCTTTGAAGTTGATTTATTATAATACAATCTTCCATATTGTATTGAATGAGTTATGATATTTTGACTATGGATGTGTTATTTTTATACCATTCATGATTTATGGTTAATGTATTGACATTTCTTATGCTAGTTTTAAAACGAATGTTTATGTTATATTTCAACCTTTTCATATATGAATGTATTGGACTACTATGTTCCGGGTTGGGGACCGGTAAAAGTAAGCCCTCCAGGTTGGGGTCCGACTACAGAAGACCCTCAAGGATAGAGTCTAGCTCTAGAGTCTCTCTGGGATGTAGTCCGATTACCGAGGATCTACGGGATGGAGTCCGGTTACAGAGGCTCTCCGGGATGGAGTCTGGTTACAGAGGCTCTCTGGGTTGGAGTCCGGTTACAGAGACTCTCCGGGATGGATTCCGGTTACAGAGACTCACCGGGTTTGGGTCCGGTTACATTTATCCCATAGGTCCTAGAATGAGGCCATGACACGGAAATTAATGTTTGGTATTATACATTCCCTCATTGTGAAAATAATATTGATGGTTCATGTGGTCATTCGACTAGTAGAATACCCATAATTATGTTTTATTATGTAATTATTTACTCAACCCATATTCCTACCATAAAAGTATTTATTTTTATTATTGGTAAAAGTATGTGGTTTTAATTATTCACCATGCTTAATATTTATGTCATTTTCCATTGTATTATTTACCCTTACTAATAATTTGAGCTCACCCCTTTCTGTGTTTTATTTTTCCCTTGATTCCAACAAGTGTATTATGATTGATATGTAGCGATAAGCTAAGAGAATAATGGTGTTCAGAAAGGAATATTTATGTTTTGTTGTATTTTATAAATTTTATTGTAACATAATTGTATGTAATATTTTTTCTATGACTGCTAAAATGATCAGTCCTTCAGGACCTGATTCCTTGTAATAATGCCAATGTATTAAAATAATGTCCCGACTATGGGAATCTACGGTCGGGGTGTTACTGTTGGTATCAGAGAAAGTTTAGCAATAACCTTGGTAACTAGATTTAGATAAACTCTGATTAGAGCACATTAACCTAAGATGGACTATGAGGATTAGTATAGAAGGGATTCCTAGAATATTGGTAATGTGGATATTTTGTGAGTTTTCCAAGCAAATACACCCATGTCTCGATACGAGAAGGTAGAGGCAGCACTAGCACATATGTACCTAGGTGTAAAACCCAAAAACACCACTTTGATCTAGACTCTAACGGGAATTGGTGCACGACAACAGGCCTTGATTCACTCTTGGTTTCAACACTCCTTGGTGATATGTTTAGGATAATTCTCATTTTGTTTACAAATAATTTTTAAAGGATTTATGAGTATATACTTCTCAAAGAAAATATTTTTATGATTATGGATTATATCGATAAACTGTTCAATTTACGTTAGGTATTTTACAAGTTTAGAATTATTCATTGTAATTAATAAACTGACCTAGTGTATGCCATTGTATAAAAATGGTGCCCAATAGAAGGAATGTGAACTCCAGAAATACGTATGATACAAAGAGTAAGAAGGGTCATATCATTAAGAGAATTAATCCAACATTAAGAAGGGAAATAGTCTACCATGTATTCTCAACATATGAAAAAATAGTATCATGTGCTAATAAGATAAGTAAATAATTCTCTAAGTCATATGGCATTGAAGGGAAGCAAGAGAATAAAATGATGGAAGAGAGAAAGATGGATAAAGGGAAGAGGGAAAAGAATAATTTTCTCACATGGTAATAACTGTGGGATGAATCACCTTCATAAATTCTCAAAGGGAATGTGAGTTTGTTATAAGTTTGGAGAAAAAGGATTTCGAGTACGTGTTTGCAAGGGTAAGAAAAAATATTCAAATGTACACTGCTTCATCTACAAGGCGTTGGGACACTATGTGAATCAATGTCCCAGTCATCAGAGTATATAGCAATTGATACTATTAGATAATATTCATGATATGATACTACCTCATATGAAGAGGAATGACTAGTGTTATTATGTTGTCATTATTGAATTATTTCATTTGAATGTTTTATCAGCAATATACTAGTTATGTGAATTATGGGGATAAATAAGGATTATACTGCAGTACTATTTTATTGAGGATTTAAGATTATATTGATCTAAGAAAAATGACTTAATAGTAAGCTACAATTTTTTGTAAAATAAATGGTTGAAAGAAATGTAATCCTTAATATGGACCAAATGATGAGATAGTTATTTTGGAATAAGAGATGGTTTATTTGGATAAATTATATTGGATATTCTTGACTACCTTGAAACTAATTAATGATTTGAATATTACATCATTGTTGCAGTTTACAAAATTTTTGGGTAGAAGGAGTATGTCCAGTATTCAATAAGAAATAAGGGAGCATGAATGTAATCAATAAGGTTTTAGGGTAATTCAGGATGTTGCAGTGTTTTAAAATAATGCATGATGAACGCATTCACATGTTATTACCTGGAAAAAATGATCTTCATTGTGTTTAACTTCCTTATAAATTTTGGATAAGTCTAAAGGTTTTAATGGATTATGTTTGAGATTGGATACTATGGTTAAGGTTATTTTTTATTGTTATAAAAAGAACAACCCAGAGGTTGGGAGATAACTAGTCGGGCCTAGCAAGGCCGCAAGACTAGAACCTACAACCGAAGAGCGAGAAGGGTGCATCACCTATGACTGGACTACATGATGTACTGGTTTGTAAAATTTAGTTTTTTTAAATAGTCTGAAAAATGAATTATAAATTCCTTATTTTTGGATCCCTATATGATTGAGATAAATATATTTTTTTTTAAATCTTTTGGAATGAAAGATGAGTTTGTGGTAGAAATTAGTTAAAAGATGGAACAATACATGTCAAGTATATAGTTTTCTTCTTCTCTTATTATATGAAGAAATTAATTCTTAAACTTTAGTGAGGGAATATTAAAACCAAAAATGCGGTATCCTAATACCTAATATTTTTTTTAATCTATAGTATTTTAAATCATCAAAGATTGATTGAATTAAGGCCCTAAATTTTTACACTTGTTTGTGATTGATGACCTCAATCACTCCCTATAAATATTTATGTTTTTAATCCAGTAATGTGTCTCTAATTACCAAAAATTTTCTCCTAATCGAGATCATAATTTGGTGGTGACCCTTTCATTTCCCTTTTCTTCTTATTAATACTAAATTTTATTAACCCAATTTCCGATGTGGGTTTTCCCACAAAGGTATTTTCTATTTTCAACATTTTATTTTAGAAAAAAAATTCAAATTGCGAGGGTGAAATTTATTTATGGAGGGAAGAGTGTAGCACCCCAAGATTTCATAGTACATTATATCTTCAAAGTAATTCAATAACTTGCACTACATGCAACACCGAGTTCAAGCGCACCATGACTTACCAAACTAGTCGTTCAAAAGCGGTTATGAATAGTATTAACTGAATTTTCAAATATATATAATCCTTATAACTTTAGAATCCATATAATGAGTTTATTAGACATAATTTAAGACCAAAATCATTTTTTTCAGATAAAAGACGTATTTTTCAAAAAATGCACTTTTACCCCCTTTTAAGGGTGAACCCTTTTTAAATCCAATATTTGAAACATTTATTTATTAAATTTGAAAAAATAAAATTATTCATTAGAATTGGGACATAAGAATTTAGTTTCAATAAATTTTAGTTGTTTTTCTTATAACTTTCATATTTGGGTGAGTAGTGAAAAATACTATATTTTCACTAAAAACAACGTTTTTAATCAAAACAATTTATAGAGTTAAAATATACATTTTAATTGTTTGTAAGTATAAATAGATTATATTTTTACCATTTAATCCAATTATTGTCATTTTAAGTAATTTCACTTTGATATTGGACATAAACAAGTGTCAATCTTTTGATATTTATTGTTTCATAAAAATAGGCCTTTTTGTTTTGACAACGGGAATTATTATTAAAATAATAAATAAAACTTATACGTTTTTAATTTGGTAAAATAGACTTAATTTTTGAATTAGGAATATCAAATATATCTTAGGATGAATTTTTGGTATTTTTCTGAAAAACATCAATTTTTGATGAATAGTGAAAAACACTGAGTTATTGGTTAAAACAAGACTTTTATTTAAATAATTATTTATTTTAATTAAATTTATTTTAGGTAAAAATAGAAACATAATACCTATATATGATCAAAATAATTCATTGGAGTCATTTTATAATAATTTTAGATATATAAAAATTGTATTGAACGTTTCACCGTCTTTTACCCACCTCCTATGAGAATTTGAAAATTCAAATGAAACATAATTTTACTGCTTTTGTGAGTTGAATTTCAAAAATCTAAGAGAAACGGTTAACCACAGTATGTAAAATTTGTTTCAATAAGATGAAAAAGATTTTTGATGAATAGTAAATTTTGACTTTTATTTATCGAGGTTAAAGGTGAATAGGGTAATTCAAGTTAAAAAGAATATTGTAATAATTTAAAATTACCTTAACACATGTCATAACATTATTATATGAGTAATGGCCGACCATGTTTATCCTTGGGTCTATTTTGGGACCCCATGGAGCCACTTTTTAATGATAATGACACTTTAGATTAATTAATTTAAAGTAAAAGAAAAATTGACAAAAACCAAAATCTTTTAGTAATTAATTATTATATAGTGTAATATAAGTGATATTTTTTACTATAAATATTCATTGGATAGATAAAAATATTTACTACATCATGGAATTTTTTTTATAATTTTTAGACATGAAATTACTTAAATTATTTATGACACAATAATGATGCAGTATTTACCTCATTAATAAATGATTTAAATAAATTAGATTATATATTTTAACATAATATCCAAAAAAATGTCCAATTCATATTGGATGATTTTATTTATACCATGATGCATCTTATTTTCCGCCCTAATGATTTTTGGTCCATTAGAAACCGAATATCATTATATAATAAAATCATATTTTCACACTTTCCTAAAGAGCCCCTCCACCACCTTATAAAAGGAGACCACTTCTAACCAATTCCACACATCTGTAAAGCCTTTATTCTCATCAAAAATCTACCAAATTAATCTCCCTACAAACCTATCCTCCTCCTAGAAGCCTTACCTTAGGTAGAAGGCACTTCAAGAAGTCCTTTTGATTCAAACCAAAGGAAGTTACCCAAATTAAAGGTAATAGTTTCTCTTAATTTCTTTTCATTTATTTTACTTCTCCAACCCATAAACACTTTTTATTCATTTATTTTATAAAAACACCATTATCCTCAGTATACTAGGATGTTTTTATGATAATTATTCGAACTAAACTTACACAAACCTCCATGTAATGGGTGACGAACACAATGTTTCTGTGGATGGAAAACTAACGCCTTACGAAATGATGATTGTTCAATTACCTCCTACCGCCTCTCTTGGTGGCCATTATAATGGCACTATATTTATATATGATATATATTATGTTTATTTTTTCTTCATGCTTATGTATTTTTCTTTTATAACATACCTTAATGGTTTCCATTTTGGGTAAATGCTATAATTTCATTTGAGGAAGTGCGGACCACCGCCCCCTCAAAGTGATATGATTATCTAATACCATATGTGGGACATATAAAGGATGGAGTTAATTATATTATATAAGATATTATACTTTAATTATAATATAACTATGTATCATTATGTTTTAATTCAATTAAAATAATAAATAGAAATGAAATTAGCATTCATGCGTACGTACGGCTTACCGTCTCCATGAACGGGGCATTTCATTTCTTACCCCAAAATAATATGTAATGTTATAAATACATGTATATACTGGATATATATATTATATATATAATATCTAAATAATTAATATAATTCTAGATATAATGAGCTTTTGACCATGTGAACAACTTGTAAATATAAAGTGTTCAATTTTGACTCAAGTGCCAAATATCGACAAAACAAACATTATTAACTTAAATGATTACATAATGTTTATAACATAGAAATAATTTATATAAAAGGAATAATAAACATGAAAAGGTTCATAAGAAAGTAGAAATTATCTTTACTTTGTTATTCAGTATATTAAATAATTAACAGGTCAAGTCGGACACGAGGTAAGGGGTTTCTTATCTCACTTTTAATTCCATGAGATTTCCATTGTTCACCAGTTATTTATTGCACGTGGTGTATTTTGTACTACCATTTGATATATATTATCATTATTCTCATTATATTCATGATATAATGTGATTTATTTGGTGGTTATTACCTATTGTTCATATGAATTGATTGATTACAATGAGGTACGAGTTAATTCCTCAATCTCATTATTATCCGAGATTGTTTATGTGTAAGTATTTACTGGGACATGTTTATCATCCATGTCCATGTTTCATAAAAATAATTTCAAAATTAATATTTTCCGGATTTTTGAAATGTACTATTTATCAAGATCATAATTTTAAATGTTTTAAATACTTATCTTCATAATTCTATTTAATTAATGTCCATATTTTTAAAATGATTTTAAGGATTTATTCATATGGACATGAATGTTTAGAAATGATAATTCTTTTTAAAAGTTTCAAAGTTGTATGGGACACATTGATTCAAAAATTTCTTCTAAATGACTTCCTTTATTAATGTGACATTTAAATGATTTTACAAAAAGTATATTTCTCTTAAAAAAATTTACTCTTCATTTTCATCTATGTCAACATCCTTTAATTGATTTTAAACTTGTTTGAAGTTGATTTATTATAATAAAATCTCCCATGTTGTATTGAATGATTTATGATACGTTTGACTGTGGATGTGTTATTTTTATACCATTCATGGTTTATGGTTAATGTATTGACATTTCAAATGCTAGTTTTAGTACGAATGTTTATGCTATATTTCGACCTTTTCTTATGATGAATGTATTGGACTAGTATGTTTCGAGTTGGGGACTGGTAAAATTAAGCCCTCCGGGTTGGGGTTTGGTTACAGTAGACCCTTCAGGATGGAGTCCAGTTATAGAGGCTCTCTGGGATGGAGTCCGGTTATATAGGCTATCTGAATTTGGGTCCGGTTACAGTTAGCCCATAGGTCCTGGAACAACGCCTTGACATAGAAATTAAAGATTGGTATTATAAATTCCCTCATTATGTAAATAATATTGATGGTTCATGTGGTCATTGGACAAGTAGAATACCAATGATTATGTGTTATTATGGAATTATTTACCCAGATCATATTCCTTCCATAAAAGTATTCTTGTTTATTATTGGTAAAGGAATGTGGTTTCAATTATTCACCATTCTTAATATTTATGTCATTTTCCGCTGTATTGTTTACCCTTACTGAGAATTTGAGCTCACCACTTTCTATTTTTTATTTTTCCCAGGATTCCAAGAATTTTATTATGATTGATATGCAGAGATAAGATAAGGGAATAATTTCATTCAAAAAGGACTATTTATGTTGTGTTATATTTTATAAAGGTTAATGTAACACTCATGTATGTAATCTATTTTCCAAGACTGCTAAACCGATTGGTCCTTCGGGACTTGATTCCTTGTAATCATTCCAATGTGTTAAAATAATTCACCAACTCTGGGAATCTAGAGTCGAGGCATTACAGTTGGTATTAGAGGAAGTTTAGCAATAACCTTGGAAACTATATTTAGATAAACTCTGATTAGAGCACATTACCCTAAGATAGACTATGAGGATTAGAATATAAGAGCTTCCTAGAATTTGCGTAATGTATTGATTTTGTGAGTTTTCCAAGAAAATGCATCCCTATCTGGATACTAGAAGCAAGAGGCGGCTCTGGCACAAATGTACCGAGGGGTAAAACTCGAAAACACTGCTTTGAGCTATACTCAAATGGGAACTGTTGAACGAAAATGTTCCTTGATACATTATTGGTTACGACACTCTGAGGGGATATACATAAGATAATTCTCATTTTCTTTACAAATATTTATGAAGGATTTATGTGTATATACTTCTCAAAGAAATTATTTTTATGATTATGGATTATATCCATAAAATGTTCAATTTATGTTAGGTATTTTACATGTTTGGAATTAGTCATTTCATTTCATAAATTGACCTACTGTATGACATTGTATATAAATGGTGCCCAGTAGAAGGAATCTGAACTCCAGCAATACGTATGATCCAAAGAGTAAGAAGGATCATATCATTCACGGTATTAATACAAAATTTAGAAGTAAAATAGTCTCCCATGTATTCTCAACATATAAAGAAATAGTTTCATGTGTTAATAAGATAAGTAAATAATTCACTGAGTCATGTGGCATTGAAGGGAAGCAAGAGAAGAAAATGATCGAATAGAGAAAGATGGATAAAAGGAAGAGGGAAAAGAAGAATTTTTCTATATGTAATAACTGTGGATTGAATCACCTTGGTAAATGCTCAAATGGAATGGGATTTTGTTATAAGTGCAGAGAAAAAGGACATAAAGTACATTATTGCAAGGGTAAGAAAAATGTTTCAATATACGATGCTTCATCTACAAGGTGTTGGGGCACTCAATGTCTCAATCATCAGAGTATACCCCAAATGATGCTATTGGATAATAATCAAGTTATGATACTACCTATGATGAAGTGGAATGACTAGTGTTATTATGTTGTCATTATAGAATTATTTCATTTGAATGTTGTATCAACAATATACTGGTTATATGAATTACAGTGATAAATAATGATTGTACTACAGTACTATTTTATTGAGGATTTGATATTATATGGTTCTATGAAAAGTGACTTAATAGTAAGCTACACTTTTTTGAAAAATACATGGTTGAAGGAAAGGTAATCCTTAATATGGTCTTAATACTGAGGTAGTGATTTTGGAATAAGAGATGGTTGGTTTGGATAAATTATATTTGATAATCTTGACTACATTGAAACTGATTAATGATTTTTATATTCTATCATTGTTGGAGTTTGCAATATTTTTGGGTTGAAGGAGTATATCCAGTATTCAATAAAGAATAACGGAGCATGAATGTAATCAATAAGTTTTTATGGTAATTCAGGATGTTTCAGTTTTATAAAAGAATACCTGATGAAGGCGTTCACATGTTATTACCTGGAAAAAAGGATCTTCGTTGTGTTCAACGTCCTTAAAAAATTTTGACTGAGAGTTTGGATAGAAGTATTTTGGATATTTCTAAAGGTTGGAATGGATTATGTTTGTGATTGGATACTATTGATAAGATAATTTTTGTATTGTTATAAAAAGAACAACCCAGAGGTTGGGCAACAACTAGTCGCGCCTGACAAGGCCGTGAGACTAGAACCCGCAACCGAAGAGCGAAAAGGGTGCATCACATATGCCTGAACTATGTGATGTACTGGTTTGTATAATATAGTTTTTTTAAATAGTCTGACAAATGAATTATAAATTCATTATTTTAGGAACCCTATATGATTAGGATAAGTAGAATTTGTTTTTGAAATCTTATGGAATGAAATATGAGTTTGTGGTAGAAATTAGTTAAAGGATGGAACATTACTTGTCAAGCATATATTTTTCTTCTTCTCTTATTCTATGAAGAAATTAATTATTAAACTTTAGTGGAGGGATATTAAATCGAAAAATGTGTTATCCTAATACCTTATGTTTTTTTGAACTGATTGTATTTTAAATCATCATATATTGATGGAATTGAGGCCCTCAATTTTTACATTTGTTTGTGATTGATGACCTCAATCACTCCCTTTAAATATTTACATTTTTCATGCAATTGTGTGTCTCTAATTTCCACCAATTTTCTCATAATCGAGATCATAATTTGGTGGTGACCCTTTCATTTCCCTTTTCCTATTATTAAGAATAAATTTTACTAACCCAATTTCAGATGTGGATTTTCCCACAAAGGTATTTTCTATTTTTAAACTTTTATTTTTGAAGAACAATTTCAAATTGTGAGGACACAATTTATTGAAGAGGGAAGAATTTAACACCCCAATATTTCATAGTACGTTATACCTTCAATGTAAATCATTAACTTGCAATACACGCAACACGGAGTTCAAGCACACCATGACTTACCAAACTAGTCGTTCAAAAGAAGTTATGAATAGTATTAACTAAATTTTGAACTATATAAAATCCTTAAAATTTTAGAATCCATATAATGAGTTTCTTAGACATAATGTAAGAACTAATTCATTTTTTTCAGGTAAAAGATGTACTTTTCAAAAAATGCACTTCTACCACCTTTTAATGGTGAACCATTTTTAAATCCAATATTTGAAACATTTATTTATTAAATTTGACAAATTAAACTTCTTCATTGGAATCGGGATATAAGAATTTAGTTTCAACAAATGTTTCTTGTTTTTCTAATAACATTTATATTTGGGTGTATAATGAAAAATACTATATTTTAAGTGAAAACAAATTTTTTAATAAAAATAATTATAGTGTTAAATTATAAATTTTAATGGTTTGGAAGTATAAATAGATTATATTTATACCATTTAGTCCAATGATGGTCATTTTAAGTAATTACACTTTGATATTGGATATAAACAAGTGTCAATCTGTTGATAGTTTATGTTTCTTAAAAATACCCCTTTTGGTTTTGACAACGGGAATTAATTTTAAATTAATAAATGAAACTTCTATGTTTTTAATTGGGTAAAATAGTCTTCATTTTTTAATTTGGAATATCAAAAATAGCTTAGACTGAATTTTTTGTATTTTTCTAAAAAACATCAATTTTTGATGAATAGTGAACAACACTAAGTTATTGGTTAAAACCGAATTTTTATTTAAATAATAAGTTAATTTATTTAAATTTATTTTATGTCGAAATAGATAAATAATACCTATATATGTTCAAAATAATTAATTGGAGTCATTTTATAATAAGTTTAGATATATAATAATTTTATGGAACTTTTCACGGTCTTTTACCCACCTCTTAGGAGAATTTGCAAATTCACATAAAACTTAATTTTACCGCTTCTGTGAGTTGAATTTAAAAAATCTGAGAGAAACGGTTAAAATCAGTAACTATAATTTGGTTCAACAAGATGAAAATAATTTTTGATGAATGGTAACTTTTGACTTTTAACAGTGGTTAAAGGTATATAAGGTAATTCAAGGTAAAAAGAATATTTTAATATTTCAAAATTACCTTAAAACATTTCCTAACCTTATTAGATGAGTAATGGCTGACCATGGTCATCCTTGTGTCGATTTTGGGACCCCATTAAGCCACTTATGAATGATATTGACATTTTATATTAATTAATTTAAATTAAAGGCAAATTGACATAACAAAAATCATTTAGTAATAATTTTTTTATGGTGGTATATAAGTAATATTTTTTACTATAAATATTCATTGGAAATCTAAAACTATTTCCCATATCATGGTATTTGTTTAATAAATTTTAGACATCAAATAAACTAAATTACTTATGACACAATAATGATGTAGTATTTACCTCATTAATAAATGAATTAAATAAATTAGATTATATATATTAAAATAATATCCAAAACATGTCCAATTATTATTGGATGGATTTTTTCGACCATTAGTCATCTTACCTTCGACCCTAATGATTTTTGGACAATTAGAAACTGAATATCATTATATAATAAAATAATATTTTCACAATTTCCTAAAGAGCCCCTCCTCCCCTTATAAAAGGAGACCACTTCAAAACAATTCCACACACCTCTCAAGCCTTTATGCTCATCCAAATCCACCAAATTAAGCTCGCAACATCCCTTTACTCCTCCTAGAAGCCTTACCTTAGGCATAAGGCACTTTAATAATTCTTTTTGTTTGAAACCAAAGGAAGTTACCCAAATTAAAGGTAATAGTTTCTCTTAAGTTATTATTTTTATTTTAATTCTCCAACACCTAAACTACTTTTATTACATTATTTTATAACAAAACTAGTATCCTCAATATACTAGGTTGTTTTTATGAGAAGGATTATAACTACACTTACACATACCTCCATCTAATGGGTGAAGAACATAATGTTTCTCTGGATGGCTAACTAACACCTCAAGAAACAATGATTGTTCAATTACCTCATACCGCCTCTCATGGTTGTCGTTATGATAGAACTGTGTTTATATATGATATATATTATGTTTATGTTCTCTTCATGATTAATTTTTTTATTTTATAGCATACCTTAATGGTTTCCATTATGGGTAAAAGTGATAATTTCATTTGAGAAAGTGCAGACTACCTCCCCCTCAAAGTGATATGACTCGTTAACACCATATGTGGGACGTATAAAGGATATATTTAAAGATATTATATATGATACTATTATTTAATTATAATATAACAATGTATAATTATGTTTTAATTAAATTAAAATAATAAATATAAATGAAATTAGCGTTCGTGTGTACGTACGGCTTACCGTCTCCATGAACGGTGCATTTCATTTCTTACCCAAAAATGATATGTACAGTTATAAATACATTTATATACTGGATATATATGATATATATAATATCTAAATCTTGAATATAATCCTGGATATAATGAAAATTTTACCATCTCAACAACTTGTAACTATAAAGTGTTAATTTTTGACTCAACTGCCAAATATCGACAAAACGGACGTTATTAACCTAAATGATTACATAATGGTTATAATAAGGTAATAATTGATATAAAAGGAATAATAAACTTGAAAAAGGTTTCTAAGAAATTAGAGATAAACGTTTTTTTGTTATTAAGGATATTAATGAACGAACAGGTCAAGTCAGACACGAGGTAAGGTGTTTCTTATCTCACTTTTAATTCTGTGAGATTTCCATTGTTCACCACTTATTTATTGCATGTGGTGTATTTTGTACTTCCATTTGATATATATTATCAATATAATTTTTTTATTCATGATATTCTCTTATTTATTTCACGGTTATTTACTATTTTTCATACGAATTGATTGATTACAATGTGATAAGGGTTAATTTCTCAATCTCATTATTATCCGAGATTGATTACGTGTAAGTATTTACTGGGACATTTTTACCATCCATGTCCTTTTTTATAAAAATGATTTCTACATGTATATTTTAAGGATTTTTTAAAGGTAATATTTATCAAGATCATAATTTTAATTGTTTTAACGATTTATCTTTCTAAATATTTTTAATTAATGCCCATATTTTCAAAATGATTTTAAGGATTTATTTATATGGGCATGAATGTTTTGAAATGATAATTATTTTCAAAATTTTCAAACTGGTATGGGACACTTTGATTCAAAAATCTCTTTTAAATTACTTCCTGTATGAATGTGACTTTTAAAAATTTTTACAAAAAGGATATTTCTCTCAAAAAGTTTTACTCTTCATTTTCATCTATCTAAACATCCTTTAATGGATTTTAAACTTGTTTGAAGTTGATTTATTATAATAAAATCTTCCATATTGTATTTAATGATTTATGATATGTTTGAATGTGTATGTGTTATTTTTATACCATTCATGGTTTATTGTTAATGTATTGACATTTCGTATGCTAGTTTTATATAAATGTTTATGTTATATTTCAACCATTTCTTATAATGAATGTATTGGAATACTATGTTCTGAGTTGGGGACCAGTAAAAGTAAGCCCTATGGGTTGGGGTTCGGTTACAGCAGACCCTCTGGGATGGATTCTGGTTGCAAATGCTCTCCGGGATGGAGTCTGGTTACAGAGGCTCTTCAGGATGGAGTCCGATTTCAGAGGCACTTAGGGTTGGAGTCCAGTTATAGAGGCTCTCTGGGATGGATTCCGATAACAGAGGCTCTCTGGTTTTGGGTCCAGTTGTATTTAGTCCATAGGGCCTAGAACGAGGCCTTGACACAGAAATTAAAGTTTAGTATTATACATTCCCTCATTATGAAAATAATATTTATGGTTAATGTGGTCATTCAACTAGTAGAATACCCATGATTATGTTTTATTATGGCATTATTTACTCAGCTCATATTCATTCCATAAAAGTATTCATGTTAATTATTGGTAAAGGCATGTGGTTTCAATTATTCACCATGCTTATTATTTATGTCATTTTCCGCTGTATTTTTTACCCTTACTGAGCATTTGAGCTCACCCCTTTATATGTTTTATTTTACCCATGATTCCAAGATGTGTAATATGATTGATATGCAGGGATAAGATATGGGAATATTGGCGTTCATAAAGGACTATTTATGTTGTGTTGTATTCAATAAATTGTAATGTAACATTCGTGTATGTAATCTATTTTCCAAGACTGCTAAACTGATCGGTCCTTCGGGACTTGATTCCTTGTAATCATGCCAATTTATTAAAATAATGCACCGACACTGGGAATCTAGGTTCGGGGCGTTACCGTTGGTATAAGAGGAAGTTTAACAATAACCTTGGAAACTAGATTTAGATTAACTCTGATAGAGTACATTACCCTAAGATAGACTACGAGGATTAGTATAGAAGCGCTTCTTTGAATTTGGGTAATGTAGAGATTTTGTGAGTTTTCCACGAAAATACATCCCTGGATGGATACAAGAAGGTAGAGGCGGCTCTGGAACAGATGTACCGAGGGGTAAAACCGAAAAACACTGCTATGAGATATACTCTAATGGGAACGGGTGCATGAAAACTTTCCATGCTACACTCTTGGTTACGACACTCCCGGGGGATTTGTTTAGGATAATTATCATTTTCTTTACAAATCATTATGTAGAATTTATGAGTATATATTTTCAAAGAAAATATTTTTATGATTATGGATTATATCCATAAACTGTTCAATATACATTAGGTATTTTACAAGTTTGGAATTATTTATTGTAGTTCATAAACTAATATATTGTATGCCATTGTATAGAAATGGTGCCTAGCAGAAGGAATGTGAACTCCAATAATACATATGATCCAAAGTGTAAGAAGGATCATATCATTCACAGTATTAAGACAATATTTAGAAGGTAAATAGTCTCCCATGTATTCTCAACATATGAATAAATAGTATCATGTGTTAATAAGATAATTAAAGAATTATCTGAGTCATATGGCATTGAAGGGAATTAAGAGAATAAAAGGATATAAGAGAGAAATATGGATAAAGGGAAGAGGGAAAAGAATAAGTTTCCTATGTGTAATAACTATGGAATGAAGCCGTTCACATATTATTACATAGAAAAAAAGAATCTTCATTGTGTTTAACTTCCTTATAAATTTTGGACTGAGAGTTTGGATAGAAGTATTTTAGATAAGTCTAAAGGTTGGAATGTATTATTTTTGAGATTGGATACTATTTTTAAGGTTATTTTTGGATTGTTATAAAAACAACAACCTAGAGGTTGGGTGACAACTAGTCACACCAAGAAAGGCCATGAGACTAGAACCCGCAACCGAAGAGCGACAAGGGTGCATCAGCAACGACTGGACTACGTGATGTACTTGTTTGTATAATTTAGTTTTTTTAAATAGACTAAAAATTGAATTAAAAATTCATTATTTTTGTGACCCTATAAAATTAGGATAAATAGAATTTTTTTCAGATCTTTTGGAATGAAAGATGAGTTTGTGGTAGAAATTCTTTAAAGGATGGAACTCTACTTGTCAAGTATATATTTTTCTTCTTCTCTTATTATATGAAGAAATTAATTCGTAAGCTTTAGTAATGGGATCATAAAACCAAAAAAAAATTTATCCTAATACCTTATGTTTTGATTAACCGATTGTATTTTAAATCATCATAGATTGATGGAATTGAGGCCCTCAATTTTTACACTTGTTTGTTATTGATGACCTCAATCACTCCCTATAAATATTTATGTTTTTCCTCCAATTATTTGTTTCTAATTTCCACCAATGTTCTCTTAATCTAGATCATAATTAGAAGAACATTTGTGGTAATTAGAGACACATAATTGAAGGGAAAACCTAAATATTTATATAGATTGATTGAGGTCATAAATCACAAACAAGTGTAAAAAATTGAGGGTCTCAATTCCATCAATCTATGATTATTTAAAATACCATCGGTTCAACAAAAAATAATGTATTAGGATAACAAATTTTTGGTCTTAAGATCCCTTCACTAATGTTTAAGGATTAATTTCTCCATAGAATAAGATAAGAAGAAATATATATTTGACAAGTAAAGTTCCATCCTTTAACTAATTTCTACCACAAACTCATCTTTAATTCCAAAAGATTTCAAAAAAAATCTATTTATCCTAATCGTATAGGGTTAAAAAAATAATTAATTTATAATTTATTTGTAATACTATTTAAAAATACTAAATTATTCAAACTAGTACATCACATAGTCTAGTCGTAGGTGATGCACCCTTGTCGCTCTTCGGTTGCGGGTTTTAGTCTTGCGGCCTTGCCGGGTGTGACTAGTTTTCTCCCAACCACTGGGTTTTTATTTTTATAACAATCCAAAAATAACCTTTACAATAGTACCCAATCTCAAACATAATCCATTACAACCTTTAGGATTATCCAAAATACTTCTATCCAAACTCTCAGTCCAAAATTTATAAGGAAGTTAAACACAATGAGGATCCTTTTTTCTTGGAAATAACATGTGAATGCCTTCATCATGTATTCTTTTAAAGCACTGCAACATCCTGAATTACCATAAAACCTTATTGATTACATTCATGATCCCTTATTCCTTATTGAATACTAGATATAATCCTTCTACCATTAAATGTTGTAAACTCTAACAATGATGGAATATAGGAATCATTATTCAGTTTCATGGTAGTCAAGAATATCCAATATAATTTATCCATGTCAACCATCTCTTATTCCAAAATCACTACCTCATTGTTAAGACCATATTAAGGATTACATTTCATTTAACCATGTATTTTACAAAAAAGTGTAGCTTACTATTAAGTAACTTTTCTTAGAACCATATAATCACAAATCCTCAAAAAATAGTACTGCAGTACTATCCTTATTTATCTACATTATTCATATAACTAGTATATTACTGATACAACATTCAGATGAAATAATTCTATAATGACAACATAAGAACACTAGTCCTTACTCTTCATCTAAGGTATTATCATAACTTCATTATTATCCAATAGCATCATTTGTGGTATACTCTGATGACTAGGATATTGATTCGCGTAGGGTCCCAATGCCTTGTAGTTAAATCATTGTACATTTAAATTCAAATTCTTACCCTTGCAATCATTTACTCGATGTCCTTTTTCTCCTCAATTATAACAAACTCTCATTCCCTTCGCACATTTACCAAGGTGATTCATTCCACAATTATTACATATGGGAAAATTCTTCTTTTCTCTCTTACCTTTATCTATCTTTCTCTCTTCCATCCTTTCCTTCTCTTGCTTCCCTTCAATTCCATAGGACTCAGAGAATTATTTACTTATCTTATTTACACATGATACTATTTATTCATACGTTGAGAATATATGGGAGACTATTTACCTTCTAAATGTTGTCTTAGTACCATGAATTATATGATCCTTCTTATTCTTTGGATCATTCGTATTGCTGGATTTCACATTTCTTCTACTAGGCACCATTTATATACAATGGCATACACTATGTCAGTTTATGAATTGCAATGAATAATTCAAAACTTGTAAAATACCTAATGTAAATTGAACAATTTATAGATATGATCCATAATCATAAAAATATTTTCTTTGAGAAGTATATAATCGTAAATCCTTTATAATGATTTGTAAAGAAAATAAGAATTATCCTAAGGATATCCCTCAGGAGTTTCGTAACCAAGAGTGCAGCAAGGCTTGTTTGTATGCACAAGTTCACGTTTATGTCTAGATCAAAGCTGTGGTTTCAGGTTTTACCCCTAGGTACATCTATTCCAGAGCCGCCTCTACCCGGTCTTATCCAGACAGGGATGTATTTGCTTGGAAAACTCACAAAATTTCTATATTATCAAAATTCTAGGAAGCTCTTATATACTAATCCTCATAGTCTATCTTAGGGTAATGTGCTCTAATAAGAGTTTATCTAAATATAATTTCCAAGTTTATTTCTAAACATCCTTTGATACCAACCGTAATTCCCCGACTCTAGGTTCCCAGATTCGGTGCTTTATTTTAATACATTTTCATGATTACAAGGAATCAGTTCCCCAAGGACCAATCAGTTTAGTAGTCTTCTAAAATAGATTACATGCATGAATGATACATTACACTTTATAAAATACAACACGACATAAATAGTCCTTTATGAATGACATTATTCCCTTAGCTTATCCCTACATATCAATCATAATACACTTCTTGGAATACCAGGAAAAATAAAACATAGAAAGGCGTGAGCTCAAATGCTCAGTAAGGGTAAACAATACAGTAGAAAATGACATAAATATTAAGCATAGTGAATAATTGAAACCACATTCCTTCTCCAATAATAAACATGAATACTTTTGCAGGAATATGAGCTGAGTAAATAATGCCATAATAAAACATAATCATTTGTATTCTACTAGTCGAATGACCACATGAACCATAAATATTATTATCATAATGTGGGAATGTATAATACCAAACATTAATTTCTATGTCAAGGCCTCGTGCTATGACCTATGGGATAACTGTAACCGGACCCAAACCCGGAGAGCCTTTGTAACCGGACTCCACCCTGGAGAGCCTCTGTAAACGGACTCCAACCCAGAGATCCTCGATAACTGGACTCCATCTCAGAGAGCCTCTATAATCGGACTCCATCTCGAAGAGCATCTGTATCCAGACTCCATCCCGGAGGGTCTGCTGTAACCAGAACTCAACCCAGAGGGATTACTTTTTCCAGTCCCCAACCCGAAACATACTAGTCCAATACATTCATCATAAGAAAAGGTTGAAATATAACATAAACATTCGTATTAAAACTAGCATACGAAATGTCAATACATTAACCATAAACCATGAATGGTATAAAAATAACACATCCACAGTCAAACATATAATAACTCATTTAATACAATATGGAAGATTGTATTATAATAAATCAACTTCAAACAAGTTTAAAATCCATTAAAGGATTTTGACATAGATTAAAATGATGAGTAAAACTTTTTGAGAGAAATACCATTTTTATAAAGTCATTTAAAAGTCACATTCATAAAAAAAGTAATTTAAAAGAGATTTTTGAATCAAAGTGTCCCATACCACTTTGATTCTTTTGAATAGAATTATAATTTAAAAACACTCCTAACCATATAAATAAATCCTCAAAATCATTTTGAAAATATGGACATTAATTAAAAAGATTTAGAAAGATAAATCTTTAAAACATTTAAATTTTTTATCTTGATAAAGAGTACCTTTCACAAATCCGTAAAATATTAATTTTGAAATCATTTTTATGAAACATGTACATGAATGATAAAAATGTCCCAGTAAATTCTTACACATAAACAATCTCGGATAATAATGAGATTGAGGAATTAACCCTTAACTCATTGTAATCAATCAAGTCATATGAAAAATAGTCAATAACCACCAAATAAATCACAGAATATCATGAATATAAAAAGAATAATGATAATATATATCAAATGGTAGTACAAAATACACCACATTCAATAAATAAGTGGTGAACAATGGAAATCTCAAGGAATTAAAAGTGAGATAAGAAACCAATTACCTCGTGTCTGACTTGACTCGTTCGTTCTTTAATATCCTGAATAATAATATAATGTTAATTTCAACTTGATTGAGAACCTTTTTAAAGTTTATTATTTCTTTTATATCACTTATTAGCATGTTATAAACATTATGTATTAATTTAAGTTAATATCGTTCATTTTGTTGATATTTGGCACTTGAGTCAAAAGTGAACACTTTATAGTTACAAGTTGTTAACATGGTAAAAAGTTCATTATATCCAGAATTATATTCATGTTTTAGATATTATATATACCATATATGTCCATTATATACATGTATTTATAACAGTACATATCATTTTGGAGTAAGAAATTAAATGCACCGTTCATGGAGACGGTAAGTCGTACTTACGCATGAACGCTAATTTCATTTCTATTAATTAATTTAATTGAATTAACAAATAATTATACTTAGTTATATTATAATTATAGTATAATATCATATATAATATCATTAAATTCATCATTTATATATCCCAAAAATGGTATTAACGAGTCATTTCACTTTCAGGGGGAGGTAGTCTGCACTTCCTAAAATTAAATTATCGTGTGTACCAGTAATGTAAACCATTATGGTATTCTATAAAAGAAAAATTCAGAAGAATGAAGAAAGCATAAAAATAATATATATCATATATAAATATAGTTCCATCATAAAGGACACCATGAGAGGCGACATGAGGTAATTGAACAATCATCATTTCATGAGGCGTTTGTTTTCCATCCACAGAAACATTATGTTATTCCCCAATTAGATGGATGTGTGTGTGATTGTAGTTAGAATCCTTCTCATAACAACATACTATAATATTGAGTATACTGGTGTTGTTATAAAAGAAAGGAATAAAAATATTTTAGGGGTTGGAGATGTAAAATAAAAGAAAAGATGTTAAGAGAAACTATTACCTTTAATTTGGGTAACATCCTTTTGTTTGAACCAAAAGGGCTTATTTAAGTACCTTCTTCCTAAGGTAAGGCTTCTAGTAGGAGGAGAGAGATGTAGGGAGATTAATTTCGTAGGTTTTGGACGCGGCTAATGGCTTGAGAACTGTGTGGAATTGGTTAGAAGTGGTCTCCTTTTATAAGGGGGAGGGGCTCTTTAGGAAAGTGTGAAAATTTTATTTTATTATATAATGATATTCTATTTCTAACGGTCCAAAAATCATTAGAGTCTAAGATAAGATGACTCATTGTCGAAATAAATTCATCCAATAAGAATTGGACATGTTTTGGATATTATTTTAATATATATATATTCTAATTTATTTAAATCATTTATTAATGAGGTAAATACTACATCATTATTGTGTCATAAATAATTTAATTTATTTGCTGTCTAAAAATTATAAAAAATATACCATGATGTATGAAATATTTTTTTATTTCCAATTAATATTTATAGTCAAAAATATTAGTTTTATAACACCATATAAAAAATAATTACTAAAATATTTTTCTTTATGTCCATTTTTCCTTTACTTTAAATTAATTAATATAATGTGTCATTATCATTCATAAGTGGATCCAAGGGGTCAAAAAATAGACCCAAGGATTCCCATGGTCTGAAATTACTCAAAAAATACGGTTAGGACATGTGTTAAGGTAACTTTTAATTATTACAATATTCTTTTTACCTTGAATTACACAATTTAATTTTAACCGCGGTAAATAAAAGTCAAAAGTCACTATTCATATAAAATTATTTTAATCTTATTGAAACATGTTTTACTTACTAAGGATAATCATGTCTCTTGGATTTTTGAAATTCAACTCACAGAAGAGGTAAAATTATGTTTTATGTGAATTTTCAAATTCTACAAGGAGGTGGGTAAAAGATGGTGAAAAGTTCAATAAATTTTTTATACATATAAAATTATTAAAAAAATGACTCCAATGAATTAATTTGATCATACATAGGTATTATGTATCTGTATTGACCTAAAATAAATTTAAATAAAATAAATAATTATTTAAATAGAAAGTTGGTTTTAACAAATAACTCAGTGTTTTTCACTATTCATTAAAAAATGAGGTTTTTCAGAAAAATGCCAAAAAGTCGGCCTAAGCTATATTTGATATTCTGAATTCATAAATGAATTACAGTTTTCCAAAATAAAAATATATTAGTTTCATTTATTTATTTAAAATTAATTCCTATTGTCAAAACTAACAGGGGTATTTTTAAGAAAGAATAACTATCCAAATATTGACACTTGTTTATGTCCAATCTCAATGTGAAATTACTTAAAATGACCCGCATTGGATCAAATGGTAAAACTATAATCTATGTATACTTACAAACCATTAAAATGCATAATTTAACACTATAAATTATTTTGATTAAAAAATTTGTGTTCAGTTAAAATATAGTATTTTTCACTATTCATCCAAATATGAAAGTTATCAAAAAAACACCAAAACTTTATTGAAACTAAATTATTATGTCTCTATTCTAAATAAGAAGTTAATTTTTTCAAATTTAATAAATAAAAGTTTCAAATATTTTATTTAAAAGGGTTCACCATTAAAAGGCGGTAAAAGTGCATTTTTTGAGAAATACATCTTTTATCTGAAAAAATTAATTAGCTCTTACATTATGTCTATGAAAATAATTATATGGATTCTAAAATTATAAGGATTATATATAGTTCAAAATTTAGTTAATACTATTCATAACTGCTTTTGATAGACTAGTTTGGCAAGTCATGGTGCGCTTCAACTCGGTGTTGCGTGTACTACATGTCATTGAATTACTTTGAAGATATAACGTACTATGAAATCATGGGGTGTTAAATTCATCCCTCCTTAAATAAATTTCTTCCTTAAAATTTGAAATTGATCTTCTAAAATAAAATGTTGAAAATAGAAAATACCTTTGTGGGAAAACCCATATTGGAAATTGGGTTAATAAAATTTAGTCTTAATAAGAGGAAAACAGAAATGAAAGGGTCACCAACAAATTATGATCTCGATTAGGAGAACATTGATGGCAATTAAAGACACATAATTGGAAGAAAACCGTAAATATTTATAGGGATTGATTGAGGTCATCAATCACAATCAACTGTAAAAATTGAGGGCCTCAATTCCATCAATCTATGATGATTTAAAATACAATCAGTTCAACAAAACATAAGGTATTACGATAACACATTTTTGGTTTTAATATCCCTTCAATAATGTTTATGAATTAATTTCTTAATAGAATAATATAAGAAGAAAAATATATACATGACAAGTAAAGTTCCATCCTTTAACTAATTTCTACCACAAACACATCTTTCATTCCAAAAGATTTTAAACAAAAATCTATTTATCCTAATCGTATCAGGTTCCAAAAATAATGAATTTATAATTCATTTTTCAGACTATTTAAAAAACTAAATTTTACAAACCATTACATCACGTAGTCCAGTCATAGGTGATTCACCCTTTTCGCTCTTCGGTTGTGGGTTCTAGTCTCACGACCTTGCCGGGCGTGACTAGTTGTCGCCCAACCTCTGGGATGTTCTTTTTATAAAAATCCAAAAATAACTTTAACAATAGTATCAAATATCAAACATAATCCATTCTAACCTTTAGACTTGTCCATAATACTTATATCCAAATTCTCAGCCAAAAATTTATAATGAAGTTAAACACAATTAAGGTCCTTTTTTTCAGGTAATAACATGTGAACGCCTTCATCGTGTATTCTTTTAAAACACTAAAACATCCTGAATTACCATAAAACTTTATTGATTACATTCATGCTCCCTTATTCCTTGTTGAATACAAGATAAACTCCTTCGACCAAAAAATTTTGTAAACTCCAACAATGAAAAAATATACAAAACATTTATAAGTTTCAAGGTAGTCAAGAATATCCCATATAATGTATCCAAATCAACCATATCTTTTTTAAAAATCACTACCTCGTTATTAAGACCATATTAAGGATTACCTTTCCTTCAAACAAGTATTTTCCAAATTAGTGTATCTTACTATTAAGTCACTTTTCTTATAACCATATAATCTCAAATCCTCAATAAAATAGTACTGTAGTACAATATTACTTATCTCCATAATTCATATAACCAGTATATTGCTGATACAACAATCAAATGAAATAATTCTTTAATGACAACATAAGAACACTAGTCATTCCTCTTCATCTAAGGTAGTATCATAACTTGATTATAATCCAATAGAATCATTTGCGGTGTACTCTGATCACAATGACATTGATTCGCGTAGTGTCCCAATTCCTTGTAGATGAAGCATTGTACATTTGAAACTTTTATCTAACCCTTGAAATCACGTACTCGATGTCCTTATTCTCCACACTTATATCAAACTCTCATTCCCTTCAAGTATTTACCTACGTGATTCATTCCACAATTATTACATATGGGAGGATTTTTCTTTTCCATCTTCCCCTTATTCATCTTTCTCTATTCCATCCTTTTCTTCTCTTTCTTCCCTTCAATGACATAGGACTCAGAAAATTATTTTCTTATCTTATTAAAACATGATATTATTTCTTCATATGTTGAAAATACATGGGATACTATTTCCCTTCTAAATGTTGGATTAATACCGTCAATGATATGATCCTTCTTACTCTTTGGATCATACGTATTGCTGAAGTTCACAATCCTTCTACTGGGCACCATTTCTATACACTGGCCTACACTAGGTCAGTTTATGAATTGCAATGAATAAGTGAAAACATTAAAAACACCTATCATAAATTGAACATTTTATGGATATAATCCATAATCATAAAAATATTTTCTTTGAGAAGTATATACTCGTAAATCCTTCATAATGATTTGTATGGAAAATGAGAATTATCCTAAGCATATCCCCCGGGAGTGTCATAACCAAGATTGTAGCAAGTCCTGTTGTCGTGCAGTAGTTCCTGTTTGAGTCTAGCTCAAAGCAGTGTTTTCAAATTCTACCCCTAGGTACATCTGTGCCTGAGCTGCCTCCCCCAGCTCGTATCCATACAGAGATGTATTTTCTTGGAAAAATCACAAAATACTTACATAACCAAAATTCTAGGAAGCGGCTTTATACTAATCCTCATAGTGTATCTTAGGGTAATATGCTCTAAACAGATATTATATAAATCTAC
The DNA here is from genome assembly GCA_963277665.1 of Viscum album. Lineage (NCBI taxonomy): Eukaryota > Viridiplantae > Streptophyta > Magnoliopsida > Santalales > Viscaceae > Viscum > Viscum album. The sequence goes on from OY728151.1 coordinate 1,310,637,117, forward strand.
TTTCCAAGGTTATTTCTAAACTTCCTATGATACAAACTATAATTCCCCGACCCTAGATTCCTAGAGTCAGTGCATTATTTTAATACATTGGAATAATTACAAGGAATCAGTCCTGAAGGACCGATCTGTTTAGAAGTCTTGGAAAATAGATTACACACATGAATGTTACATTACACTTTATAAAATACAACACAACATAAATTTTCCTTTATGAATTCCATTATTCCCTTATCTTATCCCATCATATCAATCATAATACACTTCTTGGAATCCTGGGAAAAATAAAACTTAGAAAGGTGTGAGCTCAAATGCCCAGTAAGGGTAAACAATATAGCGTAAAATGACATAAATATTAAGCATGGTGAATAATTGAAACCACATGCCTTTACCAATAATAAACATGAATAATTTTATTCCAGGAATATGAGCTGAGTAAATAATGTCATAATGAAACATAATCATCGGTATTCTACTTGTTGAATGACCACATGAACCATCAATATTATTTTCCTAATGAGGGAATGTATAATACCAAACATTAATTTCTATGTTAAGGATATTTGCCAGGACCTATGGGAAAAATGTAACCGGACCCAAACCCGGAGAGCCTTTGTAACCGGACTCTGTCCTGGATATCCTCTGTAACCGGACTCCAACATGGAGAGCCTCTATAACCGGACTCCATCCCGGAGAGCCTCTGTGACCGGGCTCCATCCCAGAGATCCTTTATAACTATACTCCATCCCGGAGGGTCTTCTGTAACCATACCCCACCCTGGAGGGCTTACTTTTACTAGTCCCCAACCCGGAACATACTAGTCCAATACATTCATAAAAAGAAAAGGTTAAAAAATAACATAAACATTCATATTAAAACTAGCATATGAAATGTCAATACATTAACCATAAACCATGAATGGTATAAAAATAACACGTCCACTGTCAAACATATCATAACTCATTCAATAAAATATGGAATATTATATTATAATAAATAAACTTCAAATATGATTTAAATCTATTAAAGGATGTTGACATAGATGAAAATGATGAGTAAAACTTTTTGACAGAAATAACCTTTTTGTAAATCATTTAAAAGTCACATTCACAATGGAAGTAATTTAAAAAATATTTTTGAATAAAATTGTCCCATAAAACATTGAATCTTTTGAAAAGAATTATCATTTCAAAACATTCATGTCCATATAAATAAATCATTAAAATCATTTTGAAAACATGGACATTAATTAAAAATATTTAGAGAGATAAATCATTAAAACATTTAGAATTCTGATCGTGATAAAAAGTACCTTTCACGAATCCTTAAAATATTCATTTTGAAATCATTTTTATGAAAAATGGACATGGATGATAAAACATTCCCAGTAAATACATACAGATAAACAATCTAGGATAATAATGAGATTGAGAAATTAACCCTTACCTCATTGTAACTAATCAAGTCATATGAACAATAGTCAATAACCACAAAATAAATCACACAATATCAGGGATATAAATAGAATCATGATAATATATATCAAATTGCAGTACAAAATACACCACATGAAATAAATAAGTGGTGAACAATGAAAATCTCACTGAATTAAAAGTGAGATAAGAACCCCTTACCTCGTGTCCGACTTAACCCGTTTGTTCTTTAATATCCATTAATTTGAGTAACTTCATTTGGGTTGAACCAAAAGAACATCTTGAAGTTTCTTATGCCTAAGGTAAGTCTTGAAGGAGGAGTAGAGGGATGTAGGGAGCTTAATTTGGAAATGTTTGGACAGTCTTAAAGGCTTGAGAGGTGTGTGGAATTGGTTAGAAGTGGTCTTCTTTTATAAGGGGGAGGAGGGGCTCTTTAGGAATGTGTGAAAATATAATTTTATTATATAATTATATTTGGTTTCTAATGGTCCGAATATCATTAGTGTCGAAGATAAGATGACTCATGGTCGAAACAAAATCATACTATAAAAATTGGACATGTTTTGGATATTATTTTAATATATATAATCTAATTTATTTAAATCATTTCTTAATTAGGTAAATATTGCATCATTATTGTGTCATAAATAATTTAATTTATTTGATGTATAAAAATTTCTAAAAAAATACCATGATGTAGAAAGTATCTTTAGCTTTCCAATTAATATTTATAGTCAACAATATTACTTAAATAACAGCATATAAAAAATAATTACTAAAAGATTTTTTTTTACGTCAATTTTTCCTTTACTTTAAATTAAATAATCTAAAGTGTCATTATCATTCATAAGTGGCTCCATGGGGTCCTAAAATCAACACAAGGATTCCCATGGTCGTATATTACTCATCTAATAATATTATGACATGTGTTAAGGTAATTTTGAATTATTATAATATTATTTTTACCTTGAATTACCCTATTTACCTTCAACCGCGGTAAATAAAAGTCAAAAGTTACTATTCATAAAAAATTATTTTCATATTATTGAACAAAATTTTACTTAATGAGGATAATTATGTCTCTCTAATTTTTGAAATTCAACTCACAGAAGCGGTAATATTTTGTTTTATGTGAATTAGCAAATTCTCCTATGAGGTGGGTAAAAGACGGTGAAAAGTTCAATAAAATTTTTATATATCTAAAATTATTATAAAATGACTCAAATGAATTATTTTGATCAAATATAAGTATTATGTATCTATTTTGACATAAATACATTTAAATAAATTTAATAATTATTTAACTAAAAAGTCTATTTTAACCAATAACTCAGTGTTTTTCACTATTCATAAAAAATTGATGTTTTTCAGAAAAACTACCAGAAATTCAGCCTAAGCTATATTTGATATTCCAAATTCAAAAATGAAGTATATTTTAGCAAATTAAAAACATAGAAGTTTCATTTATTAATTTAAAATTAATTCCTGTTGTCAAAACCAAACGGCCTATTTTTAAGAAACAATAACTATCAAAAGATTGAAACTTGTTTATATCCAATATCAAAGTGAAATTACTTATAATGACAAGCATCAGATAAAATGAAAAAAAATATAATCTATTTATACTTACAAACCATTAAAATTAATAATTTGACACTATAAATTATATTGATAAAAAAGTTGTTTTAAGTTAAAATATAGTATTTTTCACTATTCACCCAAATATGAAAGTAATCATAGAAACACCTAAAATTTATTGAAACTAAATTCTTTTGTCCCAATTCTAAAGAAGGTTTTATTTTGTCAAATTGAATAAATAAAAGTTTCAAGGATTGGATTTAAAAAGGGTTCACCATTAAAAGGCGGTAAATGTGCAGCTTTTGAAAAATACATCTTTTATCTGAAAAAATGAATTAGTTCTTATATTATGTCTAAGAAACTCATTATATGGATTCTGAAATTATAAATATTATAAATATTTAAAAATTCAGTTAATAATATTCATAACTGCTTTTTAACGACTAGTTTGGTAAGTCTTGGTGTGCTTGAACTCGGTGTTTCTTGTAGTGAAAGTTATTGAATTACTTTGAAGATATAATGTACTATTAAATATTGGGGCGTTACATTCTTCACTCCTTCAATAAATTGTGTCATCACAATTTGAAATTGTTTTTAAAAAATAAAAGGTTGAAAATAAAAAATACCCTTGTGGGAAAACCCATATCAGAAATTGGGTTAATAAAATTTAGTCTTAATAAAAGGAAAAGGGAAATGAAAGGGTCACCACAAAATTATGATCTTGATTAGGAGAAAATTGGTGTCAATTAAAGACATATAATTAGAGGAAAACATAAATATTTATAGGGAGTTTTTGAGGTCATCAATCCCAAAAAAGTGTAAAAATTGAGGGCCTCAATACCATCAATCTATGATGATTTAAAATACCATCAGTTCAACAAAACATAAGGTATTAGGACAAAACATATTTTGTTTTAATAACCCTTCACTAAATTTTAATAATTAATTTCTTCATAGAATAAAATTAGAAGAAAAATATATACTTGACAAGTAAAGTTCCAACCTTTAACTAATTTCTACCACAAACTCATCTTTCATTCCAAATGATTTCAAAATAAAATATTTATCCAAATCGTAAAGGGTTCCAAAAATAATGAATTTATAATTCATTTATCAGACTATTTAAAAAAATTATACAAACCAGTACATCACGTAGTCTAGTCATAGGTGATGCACCCTTGTCACTCTTCGGTTGCGGGTTCTAGTCTCGCGGCCTTGCTAGGTGCAACAAGTTGTCGCCCAACCTCTAGGTTGTTCTTTTTATAACAATCCAAAAATAACCTTAACAATAGTATCCAATCTCAAACATAATCCATTCCAAACATTAGACTTATTCAAATTACTTCTATCCAAACTCTCAGTCCAAAATTTATAAGGAAGTTGAACATAAGGAAGATCCTTTTCTCCGGGTAATAACACGTGAACGCCTTCATCATGTATTCTTTTAAAACCCTGCAACATCCTGAATTACCAAAAAACCATATTGATTACATTCATGATCCATTATTACTTATTGAATATTGGATATACTCCTTCTACCCAAAAATGTTTTCAACTCCAACAATGATGGAATATAGAAATAATTAATCCGTTTCAAGGTGGTCAATTATATCCATTATAATTTATCCAAATCAACCGTCTCTTATTCAAAAATCACTACCTCATTATTAGGACCATATTAAGGATTACCCTTCCATCAACAATTAATTTTCCAAAAAGGTGTAGCTTACTATTAATTCACTTTTCATAGAACCATATAATCTCAAATCCTCAATAAAATATTACTGTAGTATAATCCTTATTTATCTCTATAATTCATATAACAAGTATATTACTGATACAACATTCAAATGAAATAATTCTATAATGACAAAATAAGAACACTAGTCATTCCTCTTCATCTGAGGTAGTATCATAACTTGATTATTATCTAATACCATCATTTTTGGTATACTCCGATGACTAGGATATTGATTCGTGTAGTGTCCCAAAGCCTTGTAGATGAATCATTGTACATTTGAAACTTTTTTCTTACCCTTTCAATCACGTACTCTATGTTCATTTTCTCCACACTTATAACAAGCTCCCATTCCCTTCAAGCATTTACCAAGGTGATTCATTACAAATTTATTACATATATGAAAATTATTCTTTCCACTCTTCCCTTTATCTATCTTTATCTCTTCCATCCTTTTCATCTCTTTCTTCCCTTCAATTCCATAGGACACAAAAAATTCTTTACTTCTCTTATTAACACATGATATTATTTCTTCTTATGTTGATAATACATGGGAGACTATTTCCCTTATAAATGATGACTTAATACCATGGATGATATGATCCTTCTTACTCTTTGGATCATACATATTTCTGGAGTTCACATTCCTTCTATTTTCCAACATTTCTATACAATGGCATACACTATGTCAGTTTATGAATTCCAATGAATAATTCCAAACTTGTAAAATACCTAACGTAAATAGAGTAGTTTATGGATATAATCCGTAGTCATAAAAATATTTTCTTTGAGAAGTATATACTTGTAAATCCTTCATAATGATTTGTAATGAAAATTAAAATCATCATAAGCTTACCCCCCAGGAGTGTTGTAACCAAGAGTGCAGCAAGGCCCATTGTCATGCACTATTTCCCATTCGATTCTAGCTCAAAGTGGTGTTTTTGGGTTTTACCTATAGGTGCATCTTTGTCAGAGCTGATTCTACCAGCTCGTATCCAGACATGGATGTATTTGTTTGGAAAACTCACAAAATCTCTACATTACCAAAATTCTAGGAATATCTTCTATACTAATCTTCATAGTCTACTTTAGGGTAATGTGCTCTAATTAGAGTTTATCTTAATCTAGTTTCCAAGGTTATTGATAAACTTCCTCTGATAATAACTGTAACGCACCGACCCTAGATTCCCAGAGTCGGCGCATTATTTTAATACATTGGCATGATTACAAGAAATTAAATCCTGAAGGACCAATCGGTTTAGCACTCTAGGAAAATATATTACAAACGTGAATGTTAAATTACACTTTATAAAATACAAAACATCATAAATAGTCTTTTATTAATTCCATTATTCCCTAAGATTATCCCTACATATCAGTCATAATACACTTCTTAGAATCCTGGGAAAAATAAAACATAGAAACGGGTGAGCTCAAATACTCAGTAAGGGTAACCAATACAACAGAAAATGAAATAAATATTAAAAATGGTGAATAATTGAAACCAAAAGTCTTTACTAATAATAAACATTAATACTTGTATGGAAGGAATATGAGCTGAGTAAATAATTCAATAATAAAACATGATCCTGAGTATTCTACTAGTCGAATGACCACATTAACCCTAAATATTATTTCCATAATGAGGGAATGTATAATACCAATCTTTAATTTTTGTGTCAAGGCCTTGTGCCAGGACCTATGGAATAACTATTACCGGACCCAAACCCGGAGAGCCTCTGTTACCGGACTCCATCCCAAAGAGCCTCTATAACCGGACTCTAACCCTGAGTGCCTCTATAATCGGACTCCATCCTAGAGAGCCTCTATAACTGGACTCTATCCCAGAAGGCCTCTATAACTGGACTCCATCCCAGAGGGTCTACTGTAATCGGACCCCAACCTGGAGGGCTTACTTTTACTAGTCCCCAACCCAGAACATTCTAGTCCCATACATTCATCATAAGAAAAGGATGAAATATAAAATAAACATTCGTATTAAAACTAGCATATGAAATGTCAATACATTAACCATAAACCATGAATGGTATAAAATTAACACATCCACATTTATACATATCATAACTCATTCAATACAATATGGAAGATTTTATTATAATAAATCAACATAAATCAAGTTTAAAATCCATTAAAGGATGTTGACATATATGAAAATGATGAGTAAAATTTTTTGAGAGAAACATGCTTTTTGTAAAATCATTTAAAATTAACATTAAAAAACGAAGTAATTTAAACGATATTTTTGAATCAAAGTGCCCCATAACACTTTGAAACGTTTGAAAATAATTATCATTTCTAAACATTCATGTCCATATAAATAAATCCTTAAAATCATTTTGAAAATATGGACATTAATTAAACAGATTTTGGAAGATAAATCGTTAAAACATTTAAAATTCTGATCTTGATAAAGAGTACCTTTCACAAATCCTTGAAATATTCATTTTGAAATCATTTTTATGAAAAATGGACATGGATGATAAAAATGTCCTAGTAAATACTTACACATAAACAATCTCAGATAATAATGAGATTGAGGAATTAACCCTTACCTCGTTGTAATCAATCAAGTCGTATGAAAAATAGTCAATAACCACCAAATAAATCACATAATATCATTAATATAAATAAAATCATGATAATATATATCAAATGGAAGTATAAAATACACCACATGCAATAAATAAGTGGTGAAAAATTGAAATCTCATGGAATTAAAAGTGAGATAAGAAACCCCTTACCTCATGTCCGACATGACCCGTTCATTCATTAATATCCTGAATGATAAACTAAATTAAATTTATACATGCTTAAGAGCCTTTTTAAAGTTTATTATTACTTTTATATCACTGATTACCATGTTATAAAAATTATGTAATCATTTATGTTAATAACCTTCATTTTGTCGATATTTGGAACTTGAGTAAAAAATGAACACTTTATAGTTACAAGTTGTTTACATGGTCAAAAGTTAATTATATCTAGAATTATATTCATGATTTAGATATTATATATATAATATATATCCATTATATACATGTATTTGTAATAATACAAATCATTTGGGGGTAAGAAATGAAATGCACCGTTCATGGAGACGGTAAGCCATACATATGAAGGAATGCTACTTTCATTTATATTTATTATTTTAATGGAAATAAAACATAATTATACAGAGTTATATTATAATTAAATTATAATATCATATATAATATCATTAAATCCATCCTTTATGCGTCCCACATATGGTATTAACAAGTCATATCACTTTGAGGGGGCGGTAGTCCGCACTTCCTCAAATGAAATTATCGTGTTTACCCATAATTGGAACCATTAAGGTGTGCTATAAAAGAAAAATACCAAATCATGAAGAAAACATAAACATAATATATATCATATATAAATATAGCTCCATCATAATGGCCACCATGAGAGGCAGTCAGAGGTAATTGAACAATCATCGTTCCATGGGGCGTTTGTTTTCCATCCATAGAAACATTATGTTCTTCACCCATTAGATAGAGGTGTGTGTAAGTGTAGTTTGAATCCTTCTCATAAAAACATACTAGTATATTTAGGATTCTGTTTTTTTATAAATAAAGGAATAAAAAGAGTTTAGGTGTTAGATAAGAAAAATAAAAGAAAATAAGTTAAGAGAAACTATTACATTTAATTTGTGTAACTTCCTTTGGTTTGAACAAAAAGGACATCTTGAAGTGAATTATACCTATGTTAAGGCTTCTAGAAGGAGGATAGGGATGTAGGGAGATTAATTTGGTAGAGTTTGGGAGATACTAAAGGCTTGAGAGGTGTGAGGAATTGGTTATAAGTGGTCACCTTTTATAAGGGGGAAGGGAGGCTCTTTAGGAAAGTGTGAAAATATTATTTTATTATATAATTTTATTCGGTTCCTAGAGGTCTAATAATCATTATGGTCTAATATAAGATGACTTGTGGTCTAAATAAAATCATTCAATAAGAATTTTACATGTTTTGGATATTATTTTTATATTTATAGTGTAATTTATTTAAATAATTTATTAATTAGGTAAATACTACATCATTATTGTGCCTTAAATAATTTAATATATTCCATGTCTAAAAATTATAAAAAAATACCATGATGTAGGAAATATTTTTATATTTACAATGAATATTTATAGTCAAAGATATTACTTATATAACACAATATAAACATTAATTACTAAAAGATTTTTTTTATGTCAATTTTGCCTTTACTTTAAATTAATTAATCTAAAGTGTGATTATCATTCAAAGGTTGCTCCATTGGGTCCCAAAATCGACCCAAGGATGCCCATGGTCGGCCATCACTCATCAAATAAGGTTAGGATGTGTGTTAAGTTAATTTTGAATTATTACAATATTCTTTTTACATTGAATTGCCCTATTTACCATTAATTGCGGTAAATAAAAGTCTAAAGTAACTATTCACCAAAAAATTATTTTCATATTATTGAAAAAAAAATTACATACTGAGGTTAACCTTTTCTTTTGGAGTTTTGAAATTCAACTCACAGAAGTGGTTAAATTAAGTTTTATCCAAATTTGCAAATTCTCCTAGGAGGTGGGTAAAAGAGGGTTAAAAGTTCAATAAAATGTTATATATCTAATATTATTACAAAATTACTCCAATTAATTGAACATATTTAGGTATTATTTATCTATTTTGACCAAAAATACATTTAAATAAAAAGTCGGTTTTGAACAATAACTCGGTGTTTTTCACTATTCATCAAAAATTGAATGTTTTCAGAAAAATTCCTAAAATTAACCCTAAGATAATTTTGATATTCCTAATTCAAAAATAAAGTCTATTTTACAAAATTCACAACCTATAAGTTTCATTTATTAATTTAAAATTAATTCTTGTTGTCAAAACCAAAGGACGTATTTTTTAGAAATAATAACTATCAAAAGATTGACACTTGTTTAGGTCCAATTTGAAAGTGAAATTAATAACAATGACCAGAATTGGATTAAATGGTAAAAATATAATCTATTTATATTTCCAAACCATTAAAATGTATAATTTAACACTATAAATTATTTTGATTAAAATAGTTCTTTTCAGTTAAAATATAGTAATGTTCACTATTTACCCAAATATGAAAGTTATTAGAAAAACACCAAAAATTTATCGATACTAAATTATTATGTCCCAATTATAAAGAAGAAGTTTATTTTTTCAAATTGAAAATATAAAAGTTTCAAACATTGGATTTAAAAAGGGTTCACAATTAAAAGGCGGTAAAAGTTTATTTTTTGAAAAATACTTCTTTTATCTGAAAAAAATGAATTTGTTCTTACATTATGTCTAAGAAACTCGTAATATGGATTATAAAATTATAAGTATTATATAAAGTTCTAAATTTAGTTAATATTATTCATAACGGCTTTTTAACAGCAAGTTTGGAAAGTCGTGGTGCGCTTGAACTCAGTGTTGCGTGTAGTGAAAGTTATTGAATTACTTTGAAGATATAACGTACTATGAAATCTTGGGGTGTTACATTCTTACCTCCTTCAATAAATTTCATCCTTGCAATATGAAATTTTTCTTCGAAAATAAAAGGTTGAAAATAGAAAATACCTTTGTCGGAGAACCCACATCGGAATTTCGGTTAATAATATTTAGTCTTAATAAGAGGAAAAGGGAAATGAAAAAGTCACCACCAAATTATGATCTCGATTTGGAGAACATTGGTGGCAATTAGAGACACATAATTAGAGGGAAAATGTTAATATATATAGAGAATGATTTAGTTCATCAGTCACAAACAATTTTGGAATTGAGGGCCTCACAGCCATCAATCTATGTTGACTCAAAATATCATCAGTTCAAAAAAAACATAAGGTATTTGGATAATACATTTTTAGTTTTAAGATCTCTTACCTAATTTCTAAGAATTAATTTCTTCATTGAATAAGAGAAAAAGAAAAATATATACTTGAAAAGTAGAGTTCCATCCTTTAACTAATTTATACCAAAAACTCATCTTTCACTCTAAAAGATAATAGACCTAAAAAATATATTCTATTTATCCTATTTTTATAGGGTTCCAAAAAAATGAATTCAAAAATCCGTCATACATGGTTTTAATTAATAAGTAAAATGTGGTTCAATAAGATGAAAATATTTTTTGGTGAATAGTAACTTATTACTTTTATTTTCCACGGTTATAGATAAATAGGGTAATTAAAGGTAAGACTAATTTTATAATAAGTCAAAATTACCTTAACACATTTCCTAGCCTTATTGGATGAGTAATGGATGACCATGGGCATCCCTGGGTCGATTTTGGGACCCCATGGAGCCGCTTATGAATGGTAATGACACATTAGATTAATTAATTTAAAGTAAAGGAAAAAATGACGTAAACAAATATCTATTTGTAAATTAATTTTCATATGGTGTTATATAAGTTATATTTTAGACTATAAATTTTTATTGGAATGCTAAAAATATTTCCTAAATCAATTGGAGGAATGAAATTAAATGCACCGTTCATGGAGACGGTAGGCCGTACATACGCATGAACGCTACTTTCATTTCTATATATTATTTTAATGGAATTAAAACATAATGATACATAGGTATATTATAATTACACTATAACATCATATATAATATCATTAACTCCATCCAATATACATCCCACACAAGGCATTAACGTGACATATCACTTTGAGGGGGTGGTAGTCCACACTTACTCAAATGAAATTATCACATTTACTAATAATGGAAATCATAAAGGTGTGGTATAAAAGGAAAATACATAAGAATAAAGAAAACATAAACATAATATATATCATATATAAATACAGTTTTATCCGAATGGCCACCATGAGAGGTAGTAGGAGAAAATTGAACAATCATCATTTCATGAGGCGTTAGTTTTCCATCCAAAGAAACAATATGTTCTTCATCCATTAGATGGAGGTGTGTGTAAGGGTAGTTCTAATCATTATCATAACAACATCCTAGTATATTTAGGATACTGGTTTTGTTACAAAATAAAGTAATAAAAATAGTTTAGGGGTTGGAGAAGTAAAATAATAGAAAACAATTTATGATAAATTGTAACCTTTTATTTGGGTAACTCCCTCTGGTTTAAACCAAAGGACATCTTGAAGTGCCTTCTACCTAATACACTTCATGGAATCCTGGGAAAAAATAAAACATAGAAAGGGGTGAGCTCAAATGCTCAGTAAGGGTAAACAATACAGCGGAAAATGACATAAATATTAAGCATGTTTAATAATTGAAACCACATGCCTTTACTAATAATAAAAATGAATACTTTTATGGATGGAATACGAGCTCAGTAAATAATTCCATAATAAAACATAATCATGTGTATTCTACAAGTTGAATGACCACATGAACCATCAATATTATTTTCCTAATGGGGGAATGTATAATACCAAACTTTAATTTTTGTGTCAAGGCCTCGTGCCAGGACCTATGGGCTAACTGTAACCGGAACCAAACCTAGAGAGCCTCTGTAACAAGACTCCAACCCGGTGAGCCTTTGTAACCGAACTCCATCCCGGAGAGCCTGTATAACCGGACTCCATATCCGAGAGCCTCTGTAATTGGACTCCATCCTGGAGAGCCTTTGTAACCAGACTCCATCCCGGAGGGTCGTTTGTAACCGGACCCCAACCCGGAGGGCTTACTTTTACCGATCCCCAACCCGGAACATACTAGTCCAATACATTAATAATAAGAAAAGGTTATAATATAACATAAAAATTCATATTAAATCTAGCATAAAAAATGTCAATACATTAACCATAAACCATGAATGGTATAAAAATAACACATCCACAGTCAAACATATCATAACTCATTCAATACAATAGAAAAGATTTTATTATAATAAATCCACTTCAAAAAAGTTTAAAATCCATTAAAGTATTTTTAAATAGAGGAAAATGATTAATAAAACATTTTGAGAGAAATATCCTTTTTGTAAAATCATTTAAAAATCACATTCATAAAGGAAGTCATTTAAAAGATATTTTTGAATCAAAGTGTCCCATACCACTTTGAAACTTTTGAAAAGAATTAGCATTTCAAAAAATTTATTCCCATATAAATAAATCCTTAAAATCACTTTGAAAATATGGACATTAATTAAAAAGATTTATAAAGATAAAATTTTAAAACATTTAAAATTCTGATCTTGATAAAGGGTACCTCTCACAAATCCTTAAAATATTCATTTTGAAATAAATATTATGAAAAATAGACATGGTTCATAAAAATTTCCCTGTAAATACTTACAAATAAACAATATTGGATAATAATGAGATTGAGGAGTTGTTGGGAAAAAATCCCTCATGGTGTCATTGAAGCATTTTTGTGGTTATTGGGTTTGTTGACAAAGTGGAAATCTATGTTGTGATTGTTGAAAAAGAAAAATGTGACATAAATATTTGTTGAAAAAGGGGATTTCATGGTGGCATGTTGAGTTCAAGGGCTATGGTTAATGTTACATGTTTGATTCAAGAACTTTTTCAAAGGAATGGATAATCTGGAGGCGGTATAAAAAGAGCAGATACATAGTGGCACGGTTGTCCAGTTTTGCCAAATTTTTGGGCCTAAAAATAGACAAATGTAGAAAAGGGGTTTTTGGAAAAGGGACTTGCGCGCCGCATATTTGAAGGAGAGGAAACTTGTACACCTAATTTTTTTCAAGATCTGAACATGAAAATATGGAAAAGGGATAAGGGTCGTGAAAGTTTTGGTTTAGCTCGCGTAAGTGAAAAGCGCGGCAGAGACAAGGGACAGAGACTTGCGCGCCAAGACTTGTGCACCGAGGAGAGACTTGTGTGCCATCACGTAAGGTGTCCAAATGCCTATAAATAAAGGTATAACCCTTCCCATTCAGTGCAGAGTTCACCATATTGAAAAATCAGAACTCCTGTTGCGCAGGTGTGGTGGTCGCGCAAGTGGTGTGTGGTCGCGCAAGTAGAGGTTGCGCGCCAGGTGATTGTTGTGTTCCCAAGGTGGTCTGGGGGAGGAAAAAAGAGAGTCACAAAAGTTCTAATTTGAATAAGAAAGTGTCATGCAAGTGTTTTGGTGACACTTTCTTGACAAGTATTGAAAAAGTGCAAAATTTGTTGGTTGTAAACCAAAATTGGGTTGGGCGTAAAAGGGTGTGTGTCGCAAAAGTTTGGAGTTGCAGAAACATGTGTCATGCAAGTGGTTGAGGTGGACTTGCATGATGATACTTATGCACCAACTTAGAGAAGGGCACATAGTAAGGTTGATTCCCAATAGTGATTAAGGGCTGTGTAGAAGCTGTAAGATTGACTGATACCTTTGGTGCAACATGAGATTCATCTATGGGTGAAAGTTGGGCTTCAACAGAGCATCTACATACAACAGAGGATGCATTCATTAGTGATAATGAAGAGACCTGCAGTTCTATAAACTATGAGTGGATGTTTTCTAGAGCAGTGAGAAAATAAAGAGGAAGAAGGTGATCCTCTCCACCAGCAGTGAGCCAGAGAGAGAGAAACAGGGAGTGACTATAGGGAAAGAAGTGAGCTAACCCTAAACCTTGTAAAGGAAGTGAGCCTGGGCATAAAATTGATCTAGCCCGAACCTTGTAAACAGTAGTGTGATTATAGTGGATTTGGTACATCAGCACATTTCCGGTGTATGCTCCTTGGACATTACCCAGCGAGGGTGAACTAAATAAAAATTGATGTGTCATGTGCATTCTTTACTTTCTATTTATATTGTGAAATGGGAAAGAGAGTGAAAAGTGTTTTTCTTAACGGGTAAACAAGATCAGAACAGGATTTAATTTTAAATTAGTCATACCCTAATTCACCTCCCTCTCCGGGTATTCAGCCTTGTGGACCTAACAATTGGTATCAAAGGGAAATGTTTATATTAGTGGTTCTCTCTCAAATGGAGTTCACCAATCATAAAGGGATTCTGATCTTCGACGGGAACAATTTTCAGCTATGGAAGAATCAGATGCAACACTACTTCCGATCATTGGGAATGGATGTATTCACAGCAGCAATGCATGGCATAATAGCTGAAATTAACACTGGTGAATTATCAGAAGCTAAGATTAGAGAGTTGGATGCTGATACCAAAGCAATCAATGCCTTAGGGGGAGCCCTATCCAATCCTATATATACAAAGGTGATGTCTTGCAAAACCTCACATGCCATGTGGGAAATTTTTTTGAATATATATTAAGGGGATACAATGGTTAGAGAGGAAAAGCTGCAAGTGATGTGCAAAAAGTATGAAGATATGAGAATGAACCCGAATGAATCTATTGGTACATTCTTTGACAGGGTGAATATTGTAGTGGAGGACATGAGAGGTCTTGGAGAATTTATTGAAGATATAAAAATTGTGAAGCGCATCTTGTGAAAACTTCCACCTCGGTTCAATCCAAAAATTTCGGTTTTGGAAGATTAAGACCCGAAAGAGCTGAAATTGGATAATCTGCACAAAACCCTTGTTTCATATGAAATGGTAAATGATGATAACAACACTATGGAAAAGGGGAAATCCAAAGAGGTGGCATTTAATTCCATGATGAATCTCACTATTGAATATTATCAGGAGGATGAAGAAACAGATGAGGTAATGTCATTCATCTCCTCAAATATTCAAAGAGGAAAATGAAAGTTTAAAGGGAAACTTACACTTTCCTGCTTTAGATGTGGAAAAGATGGTCATCTAGCCTCAAGGTGACCCAAAAATTTTCAAGAAGAAAATGGTGAAGATGAATTTGAAATTCCCAAGAAAAGATCTTCAGCCTATGTGAGAGGGTAGAATCAGTTAAAGATAAATTTCTTCAAGAAGAAGAATCTTCTTTCACAAGAAATAGATAGTTTAGATGAGTCTGAGGTTGAAGAGGTGGAGGAGATTGAAAATTGCAAAGATCATGGGGAAAATTATATGGTGGCAGTCATCGATAGTTCTCAAGAGAAGAAAGAAACTGAAGGTTATGATGAGGAATAATAAGTTGAAGGAAGAATAGATATGTAAGATGAGTTAGTGGCTGATCTTGAGGAGATAGATGTATGGAGAGCCAATATAAAGAAAGATAACAAATTTGTTAATGATGCCAAACTCTATATGCAGCAGCAGGAAGAAGAGAAGTCTGAGTTGATGGAAGAAATTGAGAGACTCAAGTTATCAACACCAGAGAACTCAGAATCATTATGTGAGTATAAGATCAAGATTGAAGAACAGAAAAGAGAGATCGATGGCTTGAATAGAAACGTGAAAGATCAAGTCAAGTGTATCGAAGAGCTTGAAGAAGAAGGGGTCAGTCTACGATGAAAAATGAAGGATCAAGAAAAACGCTTGACCTCCAATGTGATATCAGAAAAGCAGGTCATTCAGAAGACAAAAAAGATGAAAGAGGAGGCTAGTAGTTCAGTAGGAAAGAAGCAGCAATTAAGCTCAGATGTTAAGGCTGATTCAGGGATTGATCAGAAACAAAAATATGTGAAAATTGAAGTCAGACCACAAGCACCTATCCTGAGATTGATGGATTAATTGGGCACAAAGAAAAATCAGAATATTCGGAGATCTCTACGGGAAACTCATAGTGTAGAAGTGACACATAGGAATGATCCTTACATTAGGTTCTATTGTTGTGGAAATATGGGACACTCACAAAATGTGTGTTCTATAGCCAAGAGATATCGAAGGGCACAAGAACAATAGTGGCAGCCACAGAGATCTATATTATAGAACATATTTTGAAGGTCATTGTTTTTGGTGTGAAGGATTTGGGCACATGACTACATATTTCACATCAATCATACAAAGGAATGTTCCAAAGAAAAACTCAAGAAGTCATAAGCCGCAAGTTAGGGAATCGTCAAGTTAGCTAAAAACACAAAATCGATTTGCATCTCTACAGGAAGAAGCTGGTCCATCACACTCTAAGGAATATCAAATTCTCCAAACCACACAGAGTGTGAATTCGAAGACATGGACCCAAAAGAAAAAGGATGAGAAGGTAGTAGTTGCGGAAATTTCCCTTAAAGTTTTAGACCGTTCAGGAATATGGATCCTTGAGAGTGGTTTCACATTCAATATTACAGGTAAAAAGGATCTCATTACAGGCATTAAATATGACAAAGAAGGTTTTTTAAAGTTTGGTAAGGATGAAGGGCTGAAGGTTATTGGTTCTGGAAAGGTTAAATTTGGGGGAAAAGAAATGAGACGTGCTGATATCTTGGTAGTAGAGGGTCTTAGTCATTAATTGCTCAGTGTCAGTCAAATATGTGACTCTAGACACTATATCCAATTTACCAAGAAGATGTGTGTTGTGAAAGGAAAATATTGAGCAGTTTTTCTATAGGGAAAAAGGAAAAAGGTAAATCTTCACCTCGTAAGTGGGGAATAAGATACGTGCCTTTTATCCAGAGAAGAAGAAAACCAGCTATGGAATTAGAGACATGGTCATCTATTCCAACCATCCATGGAAGATCTGGTAAGTGTGATGCTACTAGAGACCTAACCAAACTCTCACGTGATCATACTCATACATGTGATGCTTGCCAAAAAGGGAAGATCATCAGAAAGACATACTGGCCAAAGGAACAGAAATCAACCAGAGTGCTCGGATTGGTGTATGCTGATGTATGTGGATCTATCTAACCATGAGATATAAATGGGAAAAGGTTATGTGTCCTTTTCATTGATGATTATAGCAGAATGGATTGGGTATTTGTCATTACCCATAAGACAGAAGTGTTTAGTTGTATCAAGCAGTGTAAAAGGGAATCGGAAAGGATGCTTGGGCAGAAAGTTCTGAATTTTTGTACTGATAACGGTACAGAATTCAAAAATAGTCATGTTAAAGACTATCTCGAGAAATATGGGATAATGCATCAGGTTTCATCAGTGATAACTCCCCCAAAAAAATGGAGTGGTTGAAAGGAGAAATCAGATCATCAACAACATGGCTAGAACAATGCTTATTGAAAAGGACCTACTAGAGAAATTTTGGAAGGAATCAGTGTTGACATCGGTCTACATTTTGAACAGGTCTCTGTTGTGTTCAAAGTAAAGGGAAGACTTCGTATGAAATGTGGTACTAAAAGAAGCCAGTGCTGAAATACTTTCGAATCTTTGGAAGTAAGAGCTTCATTCTCAAAAAAGAAAATCACAGGAAGTTTGAGTCAAGAGGAGATGAGGGGATATTTCTTATCTACTCAGGTAAAATTAAATCATATAAATGATTCAACAAAAGGCTGGGAAAAATTGTTGAGAGCAATGATGTCACTATATTAGAATATGAACAGAATACTCAATGACTCTGTGAATAGTTTATGGATGAATGTGATGAGAAGGTAAGTAAAGAAGGAGGAGAAGAAGTGGATGATGTTGATTTAGTAGAAGACACTAATGATGAACAAGAATGTTTCAAGTATGTGTCTGCAAGGAAACCAAAGATTTGAGCTAAAATTGATAGACAGAATATCATTGGTGATCTGACTACTCCAGTTCAGACAAGAAGAATGAAGTCACTGTAGCAGACATATTTCCTATCTCAGGTAGAGCTGAAATGCTTTGCTGATTCAGCTGAAGATGAAAAGATAGTTCAGGCTATGAATGTAGAGCTTGATCAGATTGAGAAGAAGAAGACGTGGGAGATTGTTTCGAGAATAGCTGATAAGAATGTCATCGGGACTAAATGGTTCTATCGAAACAAGAAGAATGAATAAAGTGTTGTGGTTTGAAACAAAGCACGACTAGTGTGCAAAGGATACTCTCAGATAGAGGGAATAAATGTTTATGAGACATTTTCACTGGTTTCAAGGCTGGATACAATCAGATTATTCTAAGCCATTGTAGTTCAACAGAAGTTCAAAGTGTTCCAAATGGATCTCAAATCTACATTTCTAAATGGGGTTCTAGAAGAAGAGGTGTACATTGAGAAGCCATATGGTTTTATCATTCATGAGGATGAGAACAAAGTTTGCAGTCTGTAGAAGGCGTTGTATGGGCTGAAACAAGCACCAAGAGCATGGTACTCAAGGCTTGATCAGTACTTGAAGAATCTTGGTTTCCAGCATGGGGGAGTTGATAAAAATCTTTATTTCAGAAACTATAGTAATCAAAAAATGATGATGTTGGTTTATGTCGATGACATAATATTTGGCTGATCAGATGAATCTCAATGCAGACAGTTTTCCGAATTCATGAAAAATGAGTTTGAAATGTCAATGATCGGAGAGCTAACATTTTTCCTTGGTCTAAAAGTGACACAAGTAAGGAATGGGACATTAATTTCTCAATCCAAATATTCCGAGGAGGTTTTAGGAAGGTTTGGAATGGATAATTCCAAGGAGATGAAGACTCTGTTTTCTACTCGGATGAAATTATCAAAAGATGAGGATGACAAGGCAGTTAATATCACAGAATATAGGAAAATTATTAGAAGTTTGTTGTACTTGACCGTAACAAGTCCTAACATTGGTTTTTCCACATACCAAGGAGCAAGATATCAGAGTAATCCCATGGAAAGCCACATGATAGTAATGAAAAGAATACTTTGTTATATCAAGGGCACAATGGACTTAAGATTGATATATAATGACAAATCTCAGACCAAGTTATTAGGATATACTGATGTCGATTGGGCCGGTTCAGAAGATGACAAGAAATGAACATCTGGAGGTGCATTCTATCATGTTTTACTATGTATTGATTGGTTAAGAAAGAAGCATGATTTCATTTCCTTAAGCACTGTAGAAGCTGAATATATTGTGGCCACTCAGGCTTGCACGCAGTTATTATGGATGAAGAAGCATATTGAATATAAGGTAGTTGAAGTGAAGTCTCCAATCGGAATACAGTGTGATAACTCAGGTTCAATAATTCTCAGCCAAAATCTCATCCATCAATCAAGGACAAAGAAAATTGAGATCAAATATCATTTCATCAAGGAGAAGGTGGAGAAAGGGCTTGTGAAGTCGGAGTATGTGCCTAGAGAGCTACAGGTTGCAGATATTCTAATAAAGTCCTTAGCTAAGCAAGCATTTAAAAGGAATCAACTGGCACTGGGAGTTCAGTTGACTCCCCACACTTAAAAAAAAGATGTGTGGATGTGGAACCCCCCCCCCCCCTCTCTCCCCGAGGTATGATGTGTTTTCCCTAATGTGATGATATCTGTTCTCTACTCTATTACAGACTGTAAAGGAGTTACCTTTGGGTTCATTGACAATGGGGGAGAAAATACTGATTATTCAAGGGGGAGATAATGTGGAAATTTGATAAATCATAAGTGATATGGGGAGAAGCTAAAAAGTGGAGCAGTGAGATAGGGGGAGCAATGATAAAGGGGGAGAGTATTAAATCAAATGATGCTAGAAGTGATCGATCAAAGAATAGATATCATGACAGCTTAAGATCATGATAAAAGCAGAAGAGTGGTGTAGAAGAATGGTGTTGGAATGCGGTAAAAATATTTCCAACAAATTGGTATCAGTTTGGTGTCAACAGTGGGTTTCAGAGTTGAAGTTATTCATTGATGCACTTTTCATTTACTCTTGTTTCTCACACCGAGCATTGCTCATGTGGGCCTACAGTATGTGTTGAGTAAATCCTTGATCGCTATCAGAATCGCAATAGGCGAATGGTGGATGAATATTTAATGATGTATCTTTTTAGGGAAGAGTTGTCAACAAACCCAAAGGGGGAGATTGTTGGGCAAAAATCCATTAAGGTATCATTGAAGCATTTTTTAGGTAATTTTTTTTGTTGACAAAGTGGATATCTGTGTTGTGATTGTTGAAAAAGAAAACCATGACATAAAAATTTGTTGACAAAGGGGTTTTCATGGTGGCATGTTGAGGTCAAGGGCTATGGTTAACGATCCATGTTTGATTTAAGAAAATCTACAAAGGAATGGAAGATCTGGAGGTGGTACAAAAAGAGAAAATACAAGGTGGTGTCATTTTCCAGTGTTTTCCAAATTTTATGTCCTGAAAACCGAAAATTGCAGAAAAGTGGTTTTTGGCAATGTGACTTGTGCACCGCGTATTTGAAGGAGAGGAAATTTCCGTGCCTAATGTTTTTCAAGATCCGAACATCAAAATATGGCAAAGGGATAAGGGTCGCGCATGGTTTGGGTTAGGTCACGCAAGTGACTAGTGTTGCAAAGACAAGGGGTGGAGACTTGCGCATCGAGACAAGCGCGCCAAGGGGAGACTTACGCGATGTCGCACATGGTGTCCAAATGCATTTAAATATAGGTTTCCCTCTCCTCATTGAGTGTAGAGTTCAACACATAGAAAAATCAGAGCTCTCGTCATGCATGTGTGGTGTTCGCGCAAGTGGTGTGTGGTAGCGGAAGTAGAGGTTGTGTGCCAGGTGATTGTTGCGCACCCAAGGGGGTCTGGGCGAGGAAGGAAGAGAGTTGTGCAAGTTCTGAGTTGAAGAAGAAAGTGTCTCACAAGTGGTTTGGTGAAACTTTCATGACATGTTTTGAAGAAGCGTGAAAGTTGTTGGTTGCGCGCCAAAATTGGTTTGGTCGAAAAACGGTGTGTCGTGCAAGTTGGTAGTTGCAGAAACTTGTGTTGCACATGTGGTTGAGGTGGACTTGCATGCTAGTTTTGACTTTTGTGCTGGATTAGAGAAGGTCTCCATGTAAGTTTGATTCCCATCAGTGATTCAGCGCCGTGTGGAAGCTGGAAGATTGCCTAATACCTTTGGTGCAAAGTGAGATTCATCTACGGGTGAAAGTTGGTATTCAAAAGAGCATCTACATACAACAAAGGATGCATTCATTAGTGATAATTAAGAGACCTACAGGTCTATAAACTATGAGTGGATCCTTTCCAGAGTAGTGACTAAAAGAAGAGGAAGAAGGTGATCCTCTCCACTGACACTGAGCCAGAGAGAGAGAAACAGGGATTGACCCTTGGGAAAGCAGTGAGCTCACCCTAAACCTTGTAAAGGCAGTGAGCTTGGGCATAGAAGTGATCTAGCCTGAACGTTGTAAATATTAGTGTTCTTATAGTGGATTTTCTACATCGGCACATTGCTGGTGTATTCTCCTTAGACATATCCCAGTGAGGGTGAACCAAGTAAAAATTATTGTGTCCTATGCATGCTTTACTTTCTCTTTATATTGTGCAATAGGAAAGAGAGAGAAGAGTGTTTTTCTTAACAACAAAACAATATCAGAATGGGATTTAATTTTAAATTAGTCATACCATGGTTCGCCCCCCTCTCAGGGTATTCAGCCTTGTGGACTTAAAAATTGGTATCAAAGGGAATGGATTATATCAGTGGTTCTCTCTCAAATGGAGGTCACCAATCATAATGGGATTTCGATCTTTGACAGTAACAATTTTTATCTATGTAATAATTGGATGCAACACTACTTCTGATCTATGGGAATGGATGTATTCACAGTAGCAATGCATGGCATAACAGCTGATATTAATAGTGGTGCATTATCAGAAGATAGGCTTAGAGATTTGGATGTTGATGCCAAAGAAATCAATGCCTTATGGGTATCCCTATCCAATACTATATATACAAAGGAGATGTCATAAAAAACATCACATTCCATGTTGGAAAAGTTATTTAATATATATGAAGGGGATACAAAGGTCAAAGAGGCAAAGATGCAAGTGTTGTGGAACAAGTATCAAGATCTGAGAATGAACCCGAATGAATCTATTGATGCATACTTTGACAGGGTAAATATTTTAGTGGAGGACGTGAGAGGTCATGGAAAAGTTACTGAAGGTATAAAAATTGTGAAGCGCATCCTGAGAAAACATCCACCTCGGTTCAATCCAAAAGTTTCTATTTTGGAAGATAAAGACCTGAAAGAGCTGACATTGGATAATCTGCACAACACCCATGTTGCATATGAAATGAGAAATGATGATAACGACACTGTGTAAAAGGGTAAATCTAAAGAGGTGTCATTTAAGGCCATGAAGAAGCTCACCATTGAAGATTCTCAGGGGGATGAAGAAAAAAATGAGTTAATGTCATTCCTCTCCTCAAATCTTCAAAGAGGAAAAGGAAATTTCAAAGGGAAACTTCCACTTGCAATCTTTAGATGTGGAAAAGTTGGTCATCTTATCGCAAGGTGCCCCAAAAAGTTTCAAGAAGAAAATGGAGAAGATGAAGCTGAAATTCCCAAGAACAGATCTTCAACATATGTGAAAGGTAATAAGGATTTCAAGAGAAATTTCTTCAAGAAGTATAATCGTCTTTCACAAGAAATAGACAGTTCAGATGAGTCTGATGTTAAAGAGGTGGAGGAGATTGAAAGTTGAAAATATCATGGGGAAAATTCTATGGTGGTAGTCATCGGTAGTTCTCAAGAGAAGAACGAAACTGAAGGTGATGATTAAGAAGAAGATTTTGAAGGAAGAATGGATATGCAAGCTGAGTTTGAGGCTGCTCTTGAGGAGATAGATGTTTGGAGATCCAAAACAAAGAAAGCATACAAAGTTGTTCGTGATGCCAAACTTTATATACATCACCAGGAAGAAGAGAAGTCTAAGTTGATCGATGAAATTGAGAGACTCAAGTTATCAATAGTAGAGAAATCAGAATCAGTAAGTGAGTATAAGCTCAAGATTGAAGAACAGAAAAGAGAGATCGATGGCATGAATAGAAAAGTGAAAGATCAAGTCAAGTGTATCGAAGAGCTTGAAGAAGAAGTGGTCAATCTGCGATGAAAAATGAAGTATAAAGATGAAATCTTGACCTCCAATGTGATATCAGAAAATCAGGTCATTCAGAAGACCAAAAAGATGAAAGAGGAGGCTAGTAGTTTAGTAGGAAAGAAGTAGCAATTGAGCTCAGATGTTAAGACTGATTCAGGGATTGATAAGAAACAAAAATCTATGAAAATTGAAGTCGGACCACTAGCACCCATCTGGATATTGATGGATGATTTGGGCACAAATCAATATCATAATATTCAGAGATCTCAAGGGTAAACTCGTAATGCAGAAGTGACACACAGGAATGCTCTGTACATTAGGTGTTATTGCTGTGGAAAGATGGGACACTCACAAAATGTGTGTTCTATATCCAAGAGGTATCGAAGGGAACAAGAATAAAAATAGCATCCAAACAGAGCTCTATATTATAAAACATCCTTTAAAGGTTGTTGTTTTTTGGTGTAGAGGATTTTGGCACATGGCTAGATATTGCTCTTCAATCATATAAAGGAATGTGCCAAAGAAAAACTCGAGCAATAATAAGTAGTAGGTTAGGGAATCGTCAAGTGAGATGACAACACAAAATTGATTTGCAGATCTACAGGAAGAAGATGGTCCATCACACTCTTAGGAAGATCAAATTATCCAAACCACACCGAGTGTGAAGTCGAAGACATGGATCATAAAGAAAAAGGATGAGAAGGCAGTAGTTGCAGAAATTTTCCTTAATGATTCAGATCATTTAGGAGTATGGATCCTTGACAGTGGTTGCACATCCTATATGATAGGTAACAAGGATCTCATTACAGGAATTAAATATGACAAATAAGGTGTTGTCAAGTTTGGGAATGATGAAGGGATGAAGATTATTGGTTCTAGAAAGGCTAAATTTGGGGGAAAAGAAATGAGACGTGCTGATATCTTGGTAGTAGAGGGTCTTAGTCATAACTTGCTCTGTTTCAATCAACTATGTGACTCTGGGAACTTTATCCAATTTACCAAGAAGTTGTGTGTCGTGAAAGGAAAATATGGAGAAGTTATTCTATAGGGAAAAAGACAAAGGGAAATCTTCACCTTGTGAGTGGGGAAGAAGATACATGCCTTTTATCCAAAAAAGAAGAAAACCAGTTGTGGCATAAGTGACATGGTCATCTATGCCAAACATACATGGAAGATCTGGTAAAGTGTGATGCTGCTAGAGACCTTCCCAAACTACCATGTGATCGTAATCATACATGCGATCATCAGAAAGACATACATGAAAAAGGAACAGAAATCAACCAGAGTGCTCGAATTGGTGTATGCTGATGTATGTGGACCTATCTCACCACGAGAAATAAATGGACAAAGGTACTATGTCCTTTTCATTGATGATTATAGCAGAATGGATTGGGTATTTTTCATTACCTATAAGATAGATGTTTTTAGTTATATTAAGAAGTATAAGAGGGAATCAGAAAGGATGCTTGGATAGAAAGTTCTGAAGTTTCGTACTAATAACAGTACAGAATTCACAAACAGTCAAGTTGAATACTATCTCGAGAAACATGGGATAAGGCATCAAGTTTAATCATTGATAACTCTCCAATAGAATGGAGTGGTTGAAAGGAGAAATCAGATCAACAACAATATGGCCAGAAAAATTAGAGCTCTCGTCGCGCAGGTGTGGTGGTCGCTCAAGTGTTGTGTGGTCACACAAGTAGAGGTTGCGCGCCAGGTGATTGTTGCATGTCCAAGGTGGTCTGGGTGAGTAAGGAAGAGAGTCGTGCAAGTTCATAGTTGAAGAAGAAAGTGTCACGCAAGTGGTTTGGTGACACTTGCGCGCCATGTTTTGAAAAAGCGCGAAAGTTGTTGGTTGCATGCCAAAATTGGTTTGGGTGTAAAAGGGTGTGTGTCGTGCAAGTTTGGAGTTGCAGAATCTTGTGTTGCAAAAGTGGTTGATGTGGACTTGCACACCAGTTTTGACTTGCATGCTGAGACTTGCGCGCTGGCTTAGAGAAGGGCGCCAATTAAAGTTGATTCCCAACAGTGATTCAGGGCTTCTTGGAAGCTGGAATATTTCCCGATACCTTTAGTGCAAAG
This sequence comes from Viscum album, assembly GCA_963277665.1. Classification (NCBI taxonomy): domain Eukaryota; kingdom Viridiplantae; phylum Streptophyta; class Magnoliopsida; order Santalales; family Viscaceae; genus Viscum; species Viscum album. The sequence goes on from OY728151.1 coordinate 1,310,662,689, forward strand.
TGGGATTCATCTACAGGTGAAAGTTGGACTTCAATATAGAATATACATACAACAAAGGATGCATTCATTAGTGATAATTAAGAGACCTAGAGGTCTATAAACTGTGAGTGGACCCTTTCTAGAGTAGTGATCAAAGGAAGAGGAAGAAGGTGATCCTCTCCACCTATAGTGAGCTAGAGAGAGAGAAACAGGGAGTGACCCTTGGAAAAGCAGTGATCTAACCCTAAACCTTGTAAAGGTAGTGAGATTGGGTATAGAAGTGATCAAGCATGATCCTGGAAAACAACAGTGTGCTTATTGTGGATTTGGTACATCAGCACATTGTCGGTGTATGCTCCATGGACGTAGCCCAGTGAGGGTGAACCAAGTAAAAATTGTTGTGTCATGTGCTTGCTTTACATTATATTTATATTGTTCAACTGGAAAGAGAGACAAGAGTGCTTTTATTAACAATGAAACAAGATCAGAACGGGCATTAATTTTAAATTCGTCATACCCTGATTCACCCCCCCCCCCCCCGCTCAGGGTATTCAGCCTTGTGGACCTAACATGAGTTAACCTTTACCTCGTTGTAATCAATCAATTCAAATAAAAAATAGTCAATAACCACCAAATAAATCACAAAATATCCTGAATATAAATAGAATTATGATAATATATATCAAATTTCTGTACAAAATACACCAGATGCAATAAATAAGTGGTGAATAATGGAAATCTCATGAAATTAAAAGTGAGATAAAAACCCCTTACCTCGTGTCCGACTTGACCCGTTCATTATTTAATATCATGAATAATAAACTAAAGTTAATTTATAATTCCTTAAGAACATTTTTCATGTTTATTGTTCCTTTTATATCACTTATTATCATGTTATAAACATTATGTAATCATTTAAGTTAATAACATTCATTTTGTCAATATTTGGCACTTGAGTCAAAAATGAACACTTTATATTTACATGTTGTTCACTTGGTCATAATATCATTATATCCAGAATTATATCCGTGATTTAGATATTATATATATCATGTATATCCAGTATATTCATGTATTTGTAACAGTACATATCATTTTGGGGTAAGAAATGAAATGCATTGTTCATGAAGATGGTAAGTCATACATACGCATAAACGCTAATTTCATTTCTATTTCTTTTTTTAAATGAATTAAATAATAATGATACATAGTTATATAATAATTATTGTATAATATAATATATAATATCATTAACTCCATCCTTTATACGTCCCACATATGGTATTAACAAGTCATATCACTTTGAAGGGGGCGGTAGTCCGCACTTCCTCAAATAAAATTATCACGTTTACCCATAATTGAAACCATTAAGGTATGATATAATAGAAAAATACAAAAGCTTGAATAAAACATAAACATAATATATATCATATATAAATATATTTCCATCATAATGGACACCATGAGGGGCGGTAGGATGTAATTGAACAATCATCATTTCATGAGGCGTCAGTTTTCCATCCACAGATACATTATGTTCTTCACCCATTAGATGGAGGTGTGTGTAAGTGTAGTTTGAATACTTATCATAAAATCATCCTACTATATTGAGGATACTGGTGTTATTATAAAAGAAAGGAATAAAAATATTTTAGGGGTTGGAGAAGTAAAATAAAAGAAAAGAAGTTAAGAGAAACTATTACCTTTAATTTGGGTAACTTCCTTTGGTTTGAACCGAAAGGACTTCTTGAAGTGCCTTATGCCTAAGTTAAGGCCTCTATGAGGAGGCGAGGGATATAGAGAACTTAATTTGGGATAGTTTTGAGTATCCTAAAGGTTTTAGAGGTGTGTGTAATCGGTTAGAAGTGGTCTCCTTTTAAAAGGGGGAGGAGGGGTTCTTTAGGAAAGTGTGAAAATATTATTTTATTATATAATGATATTCAGTTTTTAATGGTCAAAAAATCATTAAGGTCAAAGATAAGATGACTCATGGTCAAAATAAGATCATCCAATAGGAATCTTACATGTGTTGGATATTATTTTAATATATATAATCTAATTTATTTAAATCATTTATTAATGAGGTTAATACTGCATCATTATTGTGTCATAAATAATTTAATTTATATAATGTCTAAAAAATATAAAAAAATACCATGATGTAGGAAATATTTTTAGATTTACAATTAATATTTTTAGTCAAATATATTACTTATCTAACACCATATAAATGATAATTACTACAAGATTTGTTTTATGTCAATTTTTCCTTTACTTTAAATTAATTAATCTAAAGTGTCATTATCATTCATAAGTGGCTCCATGGTGTCCCAAAATCGACCCAAGGATTCCCATGGTCGTCCATTAAACATTGAATAAGGTTAGGACATGTGTTAAGGTAATTTTCAATTATGACAACATTCTTTTTACCTTGAATTACCATATTTACCTTTAACCTCGATAAATAAAAGTCAAAAGATACTATTCATCAAAAATTATTTTCATCTTATTGAACCACATTTTACTTTCTGAGGTTAACCGTGTCTCTCGGATTTTTTAAATTCAACACACAGAAGTGGTAAAATTATGTTTTATGTTAATTTTCAAATTCTCCTTAGAGGTGGGTAAAAGAAGGTGAAAAGTTCAATAAAATTTTTATATATCAAAACTTATTATAAAATGACTCCAATGAATTATTTTTATCATATATAGGTATTATGTATCTATTTTGACATAAAATAAATTTAAATAAAATAAATAATTATTTAAATAGAAAGTTGGTTTTGACCAATAACTCAGTGTTTTTCTCTATTCATCAAAAATTGATGTTTTTCTGAAAAATACCAAATATTCAGCCTAAGATATATTTGATATTCCAAATTCAAAAATGAAGTCTATTTTACTAAATTCAAAACATAGAAGTTGAATTTATTAATTTAAAATTACTTCCTGTTGTCAAAACCAAAAGGCGTATTTTTAAGAAATAATAAATATCAAAATATTGACACTTGTTTATGTCCGATCTCAAAGTTAAATTACTTACAATGACCATTATTGGATTAAATGGTAAAAATATAATCAATTTATACTTCCAAACCATTAATATGTATAATTCAACACTATAAATTATATTGATTAAAAAAGTTGTTTCCAGTTAAAATAAAGTATTTCTCACTATTCACCCAAATATGAAAGTTATCATAAAAACACCAAAAATTTATTGAAACTAAATTTTTATGTCCTGATTCTAAATAAGAAGTTTATTTTGTCAAATTGAATAAATAAAAGTTTTAAATATTGTATTTAAAAGGGTTCACCATTAAAAGGCGGTAAAAGTGCATTTTTTGAAAAATACACATTTTATCTGAAAAAAAGAATTAGTTCTTACATTATGACTAAAAAACTCATTATATGGATTCTTAAATTATAAGGATTATATATAGTTCAAAGTTCAGTTAATACTATTCATAGCCGCTTTTGAATGACTAGTTTGGTAAGTCATGGTGCGCTTGAACTCGGTGTTGCGTGTAGTGCAAATTATTGAATTACTTTGAAGATATAACGTACTATGAAATCATGGGGTGTTACATTCTTCCCACCTTCAATAAATTTCATCCTCTCAATTTGAAATTTCTCTTCGAAAATAATAGGATGAAAATTTAAAATACCTTTGTGAAAAAACCCACATCGGAAATTGGGTTAATAAAATTTAGTCTTAATAAGAGGAAAAGGGAAATGAAAGGGTCACCACCAAATTATTATCTCGATTAGGAGAAAATTGGTTTCAATTAGAGACACATAATTGGAGGAAAACGTAAATATTTATAGGGATTTATTGAGTTCATCAATCACAAACAAGTGTAAAAATTGAGGACCTCAATTCCATCAATCTATGATGATTTAAAATACCATCGGTTCAATAAAACATAATATATTAGGATAAAACATTTTTGGTTTTATGGTACCTTCACTAAAGTTTAAGAATTAATTTATTCATAGAATAATAGAAGATGAAAAATATATAATTGACAAGTAAAGTTCCATCCTTTAACTAATTTCTACCACAAACTCATCTTTCATTCCCAAATATTTCAAAAGAAAATTCTATTTATCCTAATCGTATAGGGTTAAAAAAATAATGAATTTATAATTCATTTGTGAGACTATTTAAAAAAACAAAATAATACAAACCAGTACATCATGTAGTCTAGTCATAGGTGATGCACCCTTGTCGCTCTTCGGTTGCGGGTTCTAGTCTCATGGCCTTATCGGGCGTGACTAGTTGTCGCCTGACCTCTGGGTTGTTCTTTTTATAACAATCCAAAAATAACCATAACAATAGTATCCAATCTCAAACATAATCCATTCCAAAATTTAGACTTATCCAAAATAATTCTATCCAAACTCTCAGTCCAAAATTTATAAGGATGTTGAACACAATGAAGATCCTTTTTTCCAAGTAATAACATGTGAACGCCTTCATCATATATTCTTTTAAAACACTACAACATCCTGAATTACCATAAAACCTTATATATTATATTCATTCTCCCTTATTACTTATTGAATACTAGATATACTCTTTCTACCCAAAAATGTTGTAAACTACAACAATGATGGAATATACGAATCATTAATTAGTTTCAAGGTAGTCAATAATATCCAATATAATTTATCCAAACCAACCATCTCTTATTCCAAATCACTACCTCATTATTAGTATCATATTAAGGATTACCTTTCCCTAAACCATGTATTTTCCAAAAAAAAGTGTAGCTTACTATTAAGTCACTTTTCTTAGAACCATATAATCTCAAATCCTCAATAAAATAGTAATGCAGTACAATCCTTATTTTTCTCCATAATTCATATAACTAGAATATTGCTGATACAACATTCAAATGAAATAATTCTATAATGACAACATAAGAACACTGGTCATTCCTCTTCATCTGAGGTAGTATCATAACTTGATTATTATCTAATAGAATCATTAGAGGTATACTCTGAAGATTGGTAAATTGATTCGTGTAGTGTCCCAATGCCTTGTAGATGAAGCATTGTACAATTGAATCTTTTTTATTACCCTTGCAATCATGTACTCGATTCCCTTTTTCTCTACACTTATAACAAACTCCCATTACCTTCGAGCATTTACCAAGGTGATTCATTCCACAGTTATTACATATAGGAACATTCTTCTTTTCTCTCTTCCCTTTATCTATCTTTCTCTCTTCCATCCTTTTCTTCTATTTCTTCCCTTCAATGCCATAGGACTCAAAGAATTATTTACTTATATTATTAATACATGATACTATTTCTTCATATGTTGATAATACATGGGAGACCATTTATCATCTAAATGTTGGCTTAATACCGTGAATGATATGATCTTTCTTACACTTTGGATCTTACATATTGCTAGAGTTCACATTCATTCTACTGGGAAAAATTTCTATACAATGGAATACACTAGGTCAGTTTATTAATTGCAGTGAATAATTCAAAACATGTAAAATTCATAACATAAATTGAACAGTTTATGGATGTAATCCATAATCATAAAAATATTTTCATTAAGAAGTATATACTCGTAAATCCTTCATAATGATTTGTAAAGAAAATGATAATTATCCTAAGCATATCCCCCAGGAGTGTCGTAACCATGATTGCAGTAAGTCCTGTTATCATTCACTAGTTCCCATTAGAGTCTAACTCAATGCAGTGTTCTCGGGTTTTACCCCTATGTATAGCTTTGACCGAGCCGCCTCTACATGCTCGTATCCTGACAGGGATGTATTTTCTTGGAAAACACACAAAATCTCTACATTTCGAAAATTCTAGGAAGCTCTTCCATACTAATATTCCTAGTCTATCTTAGGGTAATGTGCTCTAATTAGATTTTATCTAAATTTAGTTTCCAAGGTTATATCTAAACTTCTTCTGATTCCAACTATAATGCCCCGACCCAAGACCCCTTGAGTCGGTGTATTATTTTAATACATTGACATGATTACAAGGAATGAAGTCCTGAAGGACCGATCAATTTAGCAGTATTGGAAAATATATTACAAACATGAATGTTATGATTACACTTTATAAAATACGACCCAACATAAATAGTCCTTTATGAACACCATTATTCTCTTATCTTATCCCTCCATATCAATCATAATACACTTCTTGGAATCCTAGGAAAAATATAACATAGAAAGGCGTGAGATAAAATGCTCAGTAAGGGAAAACAATACATCGGAAAATGACATAAATATTAAGATTGGTGAATAATTGAAACCACATGCCTTTACCAATAATAAACATGAATACTTTTATGGTAGGAATTTGAGATGAATAAATAATGCCATAATAAAACATAATCACGGGTATTCTACTAGTCGAATTACCACATGAACCATCAATATTATTTTCATAATGAGGGAACTTATAAAACCAAACATTAATTTCTATGTCAAGGCCTCCTGATAGGACCTATGGGCTAACTTTAACTGAACCCAAACCTGGATATCCTCTCTAACCAGACTCCAACCTGGAGAGCCTCTGTAACCGGACTCTAACCTAGAGAGCCTCTGTAACCGGACTCTATCCGAGAGATCCTTTGTAACCAGACTCCATCCCAGAGAGCCTCTTTAACCAAACTCTATCCCAGGGGTCTTCTATAACCAGACCCTAACCAGGAGGGCTTACTTTTACTGGTCCCCAACCTAGAAGATACAAGTCCAATTGATTCATCATAAGAAAAGGTTGAAATATAACATAAACATTCATATTAAAACTAGCATACAAAATGTCAATACATTAACCATAAACTATTAATGGTATAGAATAACACATTTAACACAATATGGAAGATTTTATTATAATAAATCAACTACAAACAGGTTTAAAATCCATTAAAGGATGTTGACATAGATGAAAATGATTAGTAAAACTTTTTGAGAGAAATATCCTTTTTGTAAAATAATTTAAAAGTCACATTCATAAAGGAAGTAATTTAAAAGATATTTTTGAATCAAAGTGTCTCATACCACTTTGAAACTTTTGAAAATAATTATCATTTCAAAACATTCATTTCTATATAAATAAATCCTTAAAATAATTTTGAAAATATGGACATTAATTAAAAATATTTAGAAAGATAAATCTTTAAAACATTTAAAATTCTTATCTTGATAAAGAGTAACTTTCAAAAATCCTTAAAATATTCATTTTGAAATTATTTTTATGAAAAATGGACATGGATTATAAAAATTTCCCAGTAAACACTTACACATAAACAATCTCTGATGATAATGAGATTGACAAATTAATCCTTACCTCTTTGTAATCAATCATGTCCTATGAACAATAGTCAATAACCACCAAATAAATCACAGAATATCATGAATATAAATAGAATCATGATAATATATATCAAATGGTAGTACAAAATAGACCACATGCAATAAATAAGTTGTGAACAATGGAAATCTCACGGAATTAAAAGTGAGATAAGAAACTCCTTACCCCATGTCTGACTTGACCTGTTAGTTATTTAATATCCTAAATAATAAACTAACGTTAATTTCTACTTTCTTAAGAATCTTTTTCAAGTTTATTATTCCTTTTATATGACTAATTACAATGTTATAAACATTATGTAATCATTTAAGTTAATAACGTTCGTTTTGTTGATATTTGTCACTTGAGTTAGAAATGAACACTTTATAGTTACAAGTTGTTCACATGGTCCATATTTCATTATATCCAGAATTATAATCATGATTTATATATTATATATATCATATATATCCAGTATATACCTGTATTTATAATAGTACATATCATTTTGGGGTAATAAATGAAATGCACCGTTCATGGAGACGGTAAGCCATAAGTATGCATTAATGCTAATTTCATTTATATTTCTCATTTTAAATGAATTGAAACATAATTATACATTGTTATATTATAATTAAATTATAATAACATATATAATATCATAAAATATATCCTTTATACATCCAATATATGGTATTAATGAGTCATATCACTTTGAGTGGGCGGTAGTCCGCACTTCCTCAAATGAAATTATCGTGTTTATCCATAATGGTAACCATTAAGGTATGCTATAAAATAAAAATACAGAAGTATGAAGAAAACATAAACATAATATATATCATATATAAATATAGTCCCATCATAATTTCCACCATGAGAGGTGGTAGGAGGTAATTTAACAATCATCGTTTCGTGAGGTGTTAGTTTGCCATCCACAGAAACATTATGTTCATCACCAATTAGATGGAGGTGTGTGTAAGTGAAGTAAGAATAATTCTCATAATAATATCCTAGTATATTGAGGATAATTTTTTTGATATAAAAGAAAGGAATAAAAAGATTTTAGGGGTTGGTGAAGTAAAATAAAAGAAAATAAGTTAAGAGAAACTATTACCTTTAATTTTGGTAACTTCCTTTTGTTTGAGCCAAAAGGACTTCTTGAAGTGCCTTATGCCTATGGTAAGGATTCTTAGAGGAGGATAGGGATGTAGGGAGATTAATTTTTCAGATTTTGGACGAACCTCAAGGCTTGAGAGGTGTGTGGAATTGGATAGAAGTGGTCTCCATTTATACAGGGGAGGAGGGGATCTTTAAGAAAGTGTGAAAATATTATTTTATTATATAATGATATTCAGTTTATAATGCTCCAAAAATCATTAGGGTCGACGATAATATGACTCATATTCTAAATAAAATCATCCAATAATAACTGGACAGGATGTGGATATTATTTTAATATATATAATCTAATTTATTTAAATCATTTAATATTGAGGTAAATACTACATCATTGTTGTGTCACAAATAATTTACTATATTTGATGTCTATAAATTATAAAACAAATACCATGATTTTGGAAATATATTTATCTTTCAAATGAATATTTATAGTTAAAAATAATACTTATATAACAACATATAAAAAATAATTGCTAAAATATTTTTGTTTATGTCAATTTTTCTTTTACTTTAAATTAATTAATCTAAAGTGTCATTATCATTCATAAGTGGCTCCATGGGGTACCAAAATCTAACCAAGGATGCCCATGGTCGTCCATAACTCATTGAATAAGTTTAGGACATGTGTCAAGATAATTTTGAATTATTACAATATTCTTTTTACCTTGAATTACCCTATTTACCTTTAACCTAGGTAAATAAAAGTCAAAAGTTACTATTCATAAAAAATTATTTTCATCTTATAGAACCGAATATTACATACTGAGGTTAATAGTGTCTCTTAGATTTTTTAAATTCAACTCACAGAAATGGTAAAATTATATTTTATTTAAATTTGCAAATTCTCCTAGGAGGTGGGTAAAAGACGGTGAAAAGTTCAATAAAATTTTTATATATCTAAACTTATTATAATATGATTACAATATATTATTTTGATCATATAAAGGTATTATGTATCTATTTTTACCTAAAATAAATTTAAATAAAATAAAAAATTATTTAAATAAAAAATTCAGTTTTAACCAATAACTCACTGTTTTTCACTATTCATCAAAAATTGATGTTTTTCAGAAAAATACAGAAACATCAGCCTATGATTTATTTGATATTACGAATTCAAAAATGAATTCTATTTTACCAAATTCAAAACATTTATTTCTCATTTATTAATTTAAAATTAATTCCTGCTGTCAAAACCAAAAGGCGTATTTTTCAGAAACAATAACTATCAAAAGATTGACACCTTTATTTATGTCCAATCTCAAAGTGAAATTACTTACAATGATTATAATTGGATTAAATGGTAAAAATATAACTTATTTATACTTCCAAACCATTAAAATGTATAATTTAACACTATAAATTATTTTGATTAAAAAAGTTGTTTTCAGTTAAAATATAGTATTTTTTCACTATTCACCCAAATATAAAAGTTATCAGAAAAATTCCAAAAACTTATTGAAACTAAATTCTTATGTCCCGATTCTAAAGAAGAAGTTCATTTTGTCAAATTGAATAAATAAAATTTTCAAACATTGGATTTAAAAATGGTTCACCGTTAAAAGGCGGTAAAAGTTCATTTTTTAGTTCATATTTTATCTGAAAAAATGAAGTAGTTCTTACATTATTTCTAAGAATCTCATTATATAGATTCTAAAATTATAAGGTTATATAAAGTTCAAAATTCAGTTTATACTATTCATAACTGCTTTGGAGAGACTAGTTTGGTAAGTGGTGGTGCGCTTGAACTCAGTGTTGTGTGTAGTGCAAGTTATTGAATTACATTGAAGATATAATGTACTATGAAATCCTCGGGTGTTACATTATTCCCTCATTAAATTAATTGCCTCCTTGCAATTTGAAATTGTTCTTCTTAAATAAAAGGCTGAAAATAGAAAATACCATTGTCGGAAAACCCACATCAGAAATTGGCTTAAAAAAATTTAGTCTTAATAAGAGGAAAAAGAAATGAAAGGGTCACCACCAAATTATGATCTCAATTAGGATAACATTGGTGGAAATTAGCGACACATAATTGGAGGGAAAACGTAAATATTTATATGGAGTGATTAAGGTCATCAATCACAAACTTGTTTAAAAATTGAGGGCCTTAATTCCATCAATCTATGATGATTTTAAATACCATCGGTTCAACAAAACATAAGGTATTAGGATAACGTATTTTTTTAAGATCTGTTGACTAATGTTTAAGAATTAATTTCTTCATAGAATAATAGAGGAAGAAAAATATATACTTGAGAAGTAATTTTCTGTACTTTAACTAATTTCTACCACAAACTCATCTTTCACTCTAAAAGATTTCAAAAAAACTGTATTTATCCTAATAGTATTAGGTTACAAAAATAATTAATTTATAATTCATTTGTAATACTACTTAAAAACTATATTTTTCAAACCAGTACATCACATATTCTTGTTTAAGGTGATACACCCTTGTCGCTCTTCGGTTGCAGGTTTTTGTCTAGCGGCTTTGCTAGGCACGACTAGTTGTCGACAAACAACTAGGTTGTTATTTTTATAACAATCCAAAAATAACCATAAAAATAGTATCCAATCTGAATCATAATCAATCCCAACCTTTATACTTATCCAAAATACTTCTATCCAAACTCTCATTCCAAAATTTATTTGGAAGTTAAACACACTGAAGATACTTTTTGCGAGGTAATAACATGTGAACGCCTTCATCATGTATTCTTTTTAAAACACTACTACATCCTAAATTACCCTAAAACCTTATTCATTATATTCATGTTCCCTTATTCCTTATTGAATACTGGATATACTCCTTCTATCCAAATTTTTTTTAAACTCCATGAATAATGGGTTATACAAATCATTAATCAATTTCAAGGTAGTCAAGAATATCCAATATAATTTATCCAAATCAACCATCTCTTATTCCAAAATCACTACCTCATTATTATGACCATTTTAAGGATTACCTTTCCTTTAACCATGTATTTTCTGAAAAAGTGTAGCTTAATATTAAGTCACTTATCTTAGAACCATATAATCTCAAATCCTCAATAAAATAGTACTATAGTACAATCCTTATTTATCTCCATAATTCATATAACAAGAATATTGTTGATACAACATTCAAATGAAATAATTAAATAATGACAACATAGTACCACTAGTCATTCCTCTTCATCTGAGGTAGTATCATAACTTGATTATTATCCAATAGCATCATTTTTGGTATACCCTGATGACTGGGACATTGATTCACGTAGTGTCCTAACGCCTTGTAGATGAAGCATTGTACATTTGAAACTTTTTTCTTACCATTTCAATCACGTACTCGATGTCCTTTTTCTCCACACTTATAACAAACTCTCTTTCCCTTAGAGTATTTACCAAGATGATTCATTCCATAGTTATTACATAAGGGAAAATTCTTCTTTTCCATCTTCCATTTATCCCTCTTTCTCTCTTCCATCCTTTTCTTATCTTGCTTCCATTCAATGCCATAGGACTCAGATAATTGTTTACTTATCTTATTAACACATGATATTATTTCTTCATTTGTTGAGAATACATGGGAGACTATTTCACTTCTAAACGTTGGCTTAATACCATGAGTGATATGATCCTTTTTACTCCTTGGATCATATGTTTTTCTGGATTTCACATTCATTATACTGGGCACCATTTCTATACAATGGCATACAGTAGGTCAGTTTATGAATTTCATTGAATAATTACAAACTTCTAAAATACCTAATGTAAATTGACCAGTTTATGGTTATAATCATAATCATAAAAATATTTTCTTTTAGAATTATATACTCGTAAATACTTCATAATGATTTGTAATGAAAATTAGAATTCTCCTAAGCATATCCCCTGGGAGTGTCGTAACCAAGAGTGCAGCAAGTCATGTAGTCGTGCACCAGTTCCCATTCGAGTCATGATTAAAGTGTTTTTTTTGGGTTTTAAGCCTAGGTACTTTTGTGCCAGATCCACCTCTACCTGCTCGTATCCAGACAGGTTTTTATTTTCTTCGAAAACCCACAAAATCTCAACATTACCAAAATTCTAGGAAGCTCTTCTATACTAATCTTCATAGTCTATCTTAGGTAAATGTGATCTCTTCAGAGTTTATATAAATCTAGTTTCCAAGTTTATTACTAAACTTCCCCTAATACAAACTATAATTCCCCAACCCTAGATTTCCAAAGTCGGTGCATTTTTTTAATACATTGGCATGATTACAAGGAATCATGTCTCGAAGGACCGATCGTTTTAGCAGTCTTGGAAAATAGATTCCATACATGAATGATACATTTCACTTTATAAAATACAACACAACATAAATAGTCCTTTATGAATGCCATTATTCCCTTAGCTTATCCCTGCATATCAATCATAAAACACTTCTTGGAATCCTGGGAAAAATAATACATAAAAAGGGGTGATCTAAAATGCTCAGTAAGGGTAAACAATACAACAAAAAATGACATAAATATTAAGAATGGTGAATAATTTAAACCACATGCCTTTACCAATAATAAACATGAATACTTTTATGGAAGTAATATGAGCAGAGTAAATAATGCCATAATAAAACATTATCATTGGTATTCTACTAGTCAAATGACCACATGAACCATCAATATTATTTTCATAATGAGGTAATTTATAATACCAAACTTTAATTTCAGTGTCAAGGCCTCAGTCCAGGACCTATGGGATAACTGTAACCGGACCCAAACCCAGAGAGCCTCTATGACCGGACTCCATCCCGGAGAGACTGTGTAACCGGACTCTAACCCAGAGAGCATCTGTAACCGGACTCCATCTCGAAGAGCCTCTGTAACCAGACTCCATCCCAGAGAGCCTTTATAACTAGACTCCATCCCGGAGGGTCTTCTATAACCGTAACCTAACCCGGAGGGATCACTTTTACCGGTCCCCAACCCGGAACATACTAGTCCAATACATTCATCATAAGAAAAGTTTGAAATATAACATAAACTTTCGTATTAAAACTAACAAACGAAATGTCAATACATTAACCATAAACCATGAATGGTATACAAATAACACATCCACGTACAAACATATAATTACTCATTAAATACAATATTAAATATTTTATTATAATAAATCAACTTCAAACAAGTTTAAAATACATTAAATGATGTTTACATAGATGAAAATTATGATTAAATCTTTTTTGAAATAAATATCCTTTTGAAAAATCATTTAAAAGTCACATTCATAAAGGAAGTTATATAAAAGAGGATTTTGAATCAATGTGTCCCATACCACTTTGAAACTTCTAAAAAGAATTATCATTTCAAAACATTCATGTCTATATAAATAAACCCTTAAAATCATTTTGAAAATATGGACATTAATTAAAACGATTTAGAAAGATAAATCATTAAAACATTTAGAATTCGGATCTGGATAAAGAGTACCTTCCAAAAATCCATAAAATATTCATTTTGAAATAATTTTTATGAAAAATGGACAAGGATGATAAAAATATCTCATTAAATACTTACACATAAACAATCTCGGATAATAATGAGATTGAGGAATAAACCCTTACCTTGTTGTAATCAATCAAGTAGTATGAACAATATTCAATAACCACAAAATAGATCAAGAAATATCATGAATATAAATAGAATCAGGATAATATATATCAAATGGTAGTACAAAATACACCACATGCAATAAATAAGTGGTGAACAATGGAAATCTCACGGAATTAGAAGTGAGATAAGAAACACCTTACCTTTTGTCTGACTTGACCCGTTAATTCTTTAATATCCTGAATAATAAACTACAATTAATTTCTACTTCCTTAAAAACCTTTTTCAAGTTTATTATTCCTTTTATATCACTTATTACCATGTTATAAACATTATTTAATCATTTAAGTTAATAACGTTCGTTTTGCCTATATTTGGCACTTGAGTCAAAAATGAACACTGTATAGTTACAAGTTGTTCACGTGGTAAAAATTTAATTATATCAAGAATTATATTCATGATTTAGATATTATATATATTATATATATCTATTATATACATGTATTTATAATAGTAGATATCATTTTGGGGTAATAAATGAAATGCACCGTTCATGGAGACGGTAAGCCGTATGTACGCATGAACGCTAATTTCCTTTCTATTTATTATTTTAATTGAATTAAAACATAATTATACATAGTTATATTATAATTACAGTATATTATTATATATAATATCATTAACTCCATCCTTTACACGTCCCACATATGATATTAACAAGTCATATCACTTTGAGGGGGTGGTAGTCCGCACTTCCTCAAATGAAATTATCGTGTTTACCCATAATGGAAACCATTAAGGTATGCTATAAAAGAAAAATACAGAAGCATGAAGAAAACATACAAATAATATATATCATATATAAATATAGTTCCATCATAATGGCCACCATGAGAGGCGCTAAGAGGTAATTGAACAATCATCATGTCGTGAGGTGTTAGTTTTCCATCCACAGAAACATTATATCCTTCACCCATTAAATGGAGCTGTGTGTATGTTTAGTTCGAATCCTTCTCAAAACAAAATACTAGAATATTTAGGATACTATTGATGTTATAAAAGAAAGGAATAAAAATAGTTTAGGGGTTTGAGAAGTAAATTAAAAGAAAAGAAGTTAAGAGAAACTATTACATTTAATTGGGGTAACTTCCTTTGGATTGAACCAAAAGGACTTCTTGAAGTGCCTCATGGATAAGTTAAGGATTCATGGAGGGGTATAGGGATGTAGGGAGCTTAATTTGGACGATTTTGGACGAGCCTAAAGGCTTTATAGTTGTGTGTAATTGGTTGTAAGCGGTCTCCTTTTATAAGGGGGGAGGGGCTCTTTAGGAATGTGTGAAAATACTATTTTATTATATAATGATATTCAGTTTCTAAGGGTAAAAAATCATTAGGGTCGAAGATAAGATGAGTCATGGTCAAAATAAAAGCATACAATATGAATTGGACATGTTTTTGATATTATTTTAATATATATAATCTAATTTATTTAAATCATTTATTAATGAGGTTAATACTACATCATTATTGTGTCATAAATAATTAAATTTATTTGATGTCTAAAAACAATAAAAAGATACCATGATGTATGAATTCTCTTTATTTTCCCAATGAATATTTATAGTAAAAAATATTAATTACATAACACCATATAAAAAAATTACTAAAAGATTTTTGTTTGTGACAATATTTCCATTACTTTAAATTAATTAATCTAAAGTATCATTATCATTCATAAGTGGCTCCATGGGGTCCCAAAAACGACTCAAGGATTCTCATGGTCATCCATTACTCATATAATAATGTTAGGACATCTGTTAAGGTAATTTTGAATTATTATAATATTCTTTTTACCTTGAATTACCCTATTTACCTTTAATTGGGGTAAATAAAAGTCAAAAGTTACAATTCAGAAAAAAACTCTTTTCATCTTATTGAACCGCATTTTACTTACTGAGGTTAACTGTGTCTCTCTAATTTTTTAAATTAACTCACAGAAGCGGTAAAATTATGTTTTCGGTGAATTCGCAAATTCTCCTAAGAGGTGGGTAAAAGACGGTGTGAAGTACAATAAAATTTTTATATATCTCAAATTATTATAAAATGACTCCAAAGAATTATTTTGATCATATATAGGTATTATGTATCTATTTTTACCTAAAATAAATTTAAATAAAATAAATAATTATTTAAATAAAGAGTTGTTTTTAACCAATAACTCAGTGTTTTTCACTATTCATCAAAAATTCATGTTTTTCAGAAAAATACAAAAAATTAAGCCTAAGCTATATTTGATATTCCAAATTCAAAAATAAATTCTATTTTAAAAAATTCAAAACATATAACTTTCATTTATTAAAATTAATTCCCGATGTCAAAACCAAAAGGAGTATTTTTATGAAAAAATATCTATAAAAGGATTGGCACTTATTTATGTCCAATCTCAAAGTGAAATTAATTACAATGCCCATAATTGAACTAAACGGTAAAGATATAATTTATTTATACTTCCAAACCATTAAAATTTATAATTTAACACTATAAAGTGTTCTGATTAAAAAAGTAATTGTCAGTTAAAATAGAGTATTTTTCACTATTCACCCAAATAGGAAAGTTATCAGAAAAACACAAAAAATTTATTAAAACTAAATTCTTATGTCCCGATTCTAAAAAATAAGTTTATTTTTTCAAATTTAATAAATAAAATTTTCAAATATTGTATTTAAAAAGGGTTCACCATTAAAAGGCAGTAAAAGTGCTTTTTTGGAAAAATACATCTTTTATCTGAAAAAATGAATTAGTTCTTACATTATGTCTAAGAAAATAATTATATGGATTATAAAATTATAAGTGTTTTATATAGATAAAAATTCAGTTAATACTATTTATAACTACTTTTGAACGACTATTTTGGTAAGTCGTGGTGCGCTTGAACTCGGTCTTGCGTGTAGTGCAAGTTATTGAATTAATTTGAAGATATAACATACTATGAAATCTTTGGGTGTTACATTCTTCCTTCCTTCAATAAATTGATTCCTCACAATTTGAAATTGTTCTACGAAATTAAAAGTTTGAAAATAGAAAATACCTTTGTGGTAAAACCCACATTGGAAATTGGGTTCAAAAAATTTAGTCTTAATAAGAGGAAAAAGGGAAATGAAAGGGTCACCACCAAATTATGATCTCAATTAAGAGAAAATTGGTGGAAATTAGAGACACATAGTTGGAGTAAAAATTTAAATATTTATAGGTAGTGATTGAGGTCATCAGTCACAAACAAGTGTAAAAATTGAGGGCCTCAATTCCATCAATCTGTGGTGATTTAAAATACCATTGATTCAACAAAACAAAAGGTATTAGGATAACCTAATTTTGGTTTTAAGATTCCTTCACAAAAGTTTATGAATTAATTTTTTCATAGAATAATAGAAGAAGAAAAATATATACTTGACAAGTAAAGCTCCATCGTTTAACTAATTTCTACCACAAACTCATCTTTCATTCCAAAAGATTTCAAAAAAAATCTATTTATCCTAATCGTATAGGGTTCCAAAAATAAAGAATTTATAATTCATTTGTTAGACTATTTAAGAAAACTAAATTATACAAACCAGTACATCACATATTCCATTCGTAGGTGATACACCCTTGTCACTCTTCGGTTGCGGGTTCCAGTCTCACGGCCTTGCCGGGCACGACTAATTGTCACCCAACCTCTGGGTTGTTCTTTTTATAACAATCCAAAAATAACCTTAACAATAGTATTCAATCTCAAACATAATCCATTAAAACCTTTATAATTATCCAAAATACATCTATCCAAACTCTTAATCCAAAATTTATAAGGAAGTTAAACACAATGAAGATCCTTTTTTCAGGTAATAACATGTGAATGCCTTCATCATGTATTCTTTTAAAACACTACAACATCCTGAATTACCATAAAACCTTATTTATTACATTAATGCTCCCTTATTACTTATTGAATACTGTATATACTCCGTATACCCAAAAATATTGTAAACTCCAACAATGATGGAATATACAAATCATTAATCAATTTCAAGGTAGTAAAAAATATCCATTATAATTTTTCAAAATCAACCATCTCTTATTCCAAAATCACTACCTCATTATTATGACCATATTAAGGATTACCATTCCTTCAACCATGTATTTTCCAAAAAAGTGTAGCTTACTTTTAATTCTCTTTTCTTAGAACAATATAATCTCAAATCCTCAATAAAATAGTACTATAGTATAATCCTTATTTATCTCCATAATTCATATAACTGGTATATTACTGATACAACATTCAAATGAAATAATTCTATAATGACAACATAAGAACACTAGTCATTCCTCTTTATATGAGCCAGAATCATAACTTGATTATTATCCAATACCATCATTTGTGGAACACTCTGATGACTGGGACATTAATTCGCGTAGTGTCCCCACACCTTGTAGATGAAGCATTGTACATTTGAATATTTTTTCTTACCCTTGCAATCACATACTTGATGTCCTTTTTCTCCACACTTATAAAAAACTCCCATTCCCTTTGAGAATTCACCAAGGTAATTCATTCAATAGTTATTACATATGGGAAATTTCAACTTTTCCCTCTTCCCTTTATCGATATTTCTCTCTCCTATATTTTTCTTCTCTTTCTTCCCTTGAATTCCATAGGACACATACAATTCTTTAATTATCTTATTTACACATGATACTATTTCTTCATATGTTGAGAATACATGGGAGACTATTTCCCTTATAAATGTTGGCTTAATACCCTGAATGATATGATCCTTCTTAATTTTTGGATCATATGTATTATTAGAGTTCACATTCCTTCTACTGGGAACCATTTCTATACAATGGCATACACTATTTCATTTTATGAATTGCAATGAATAATTCCAAACGTGTAAAATAACTAACGTAAATTGAATATTTTATGGATATAATCTATAATTATAAAAATGTTTTCTTTGAGAGGTATTTACTTATAAATCCTTCATAATGATTTTTAAAGAAAATGAGAATTATCCTAAGCATATCCCTCAGGAGTATCGTAACCAAGAGTGTAGAAAGGCCCGTTGTTGTGCACCAGTTCCCATTCGAGTCTAGCTCAAAGCAGCGTTTTCAGGTTTTACCCCTAAGTACATTTGTGGCAAAGCCGCCTCTACCTACTTGTATCCATACAGTGATATATTTTCATGGAAAATTCACAAAATCTCTACATTACCAAAAATCTGGGAAGCTCTTCTATAATAATCCTCATAGTCTGTCTTAGGGTAATGTGCTCTAATTAGAATTTATCTAAATCTATTTTCCAAGGTTATTTCTAGGCTTCCTCTGATACCAACTGTAACACCACAACCATAGATTCCCAGAGTCAGTGAATTATTTTAATACATTGGCATGATTACAAGGAATCAAGTCCCGAAGGACCGATCAGTTTAGTAGTCTAGGAAAATAGATTACATACATGAATGGTACATTACACTTTATAAAATACAACACAACATAAATAGTCCTTTATGAACGCCATTATTCCCTTAGCATATCCATGCATATCAATCATAATACACTTCTTGGAATCCTGGGAAAAATAAAACATAGAAAGGGGTGAGATCAAATGCTTAGTAAGGGTAAAAAATACAGTGGAAAATGACATAAATATTAAGCATGGTGAATAATTGAAACCACATGCCTTTACCAATAATAAACATGCATTCTTTTATGGAAGGAATATGAGATGAGTAAATAATTCCATAATAAAACATAATCATTGGTATTATACCAGTCGAATGACCACATGAACCATCAATATTATTTTTATAACGAGGGAAAGTGTAATACCAAACTTTAATTTCTGTGTCAAGGCCTCGTGCTAGGACCTATGGGATAACTATAACCATACTCCAACCTGGAGAGCCTCTGTAACCAGATTCCATCCCGGAGAGCCTCTGTAACTGGACTCTAACCCGAAGAGCCTCTATAACCAGACTCCATCCCGAAATCCTCTGTAGCCGGACTCCAACCCCGAGGGTCTTCTGTAACTGGACCCCAACCTGGAGGGCTTACTTTTACTGGTCCCCAACCCGGAACATACTAGTCCAATACATTTATCATAAGAAAAGTTTTAAATATAACATAAAAATTCATATTAAAACTAGCATATGAAATGTCAATACATTAACCATAAACCATGAATGGTATAAAACTAACAAATCCATAATCAAACATATCATAACTCATTCAACACAATATGGAATATTGTATTACAATAAATCAACTTCAAATAATTTTAAAATCCATTAAAAGGTGTTGACATAGATGAAAATGATGAGCAAAACTTTTTGAGAGAAATACCCTTTTTATAAAATCATTTAAATGTCACATTCATGAAGGAAGTAATTTAAAAGTGATTTTTGAATCAATGTGTCCCATACCAATTTGAAACTTTTGAAAGGAATTATCATTTCAAAACATTCATGTCCATATAAATAAATCATTAAAATCGTTTTGAAAATATGGACATTAATTAAAAATATTTAGAAAGATAAATATTTAAAACATTTAAAAATATGATCTTGATAAATATTACCTTTCAAAAATCCTTAAAATATTCATTTTAAAATCCTTTTTATGAAAAATGGAAATGGATGATAAAAATGTCCCAGTAAATACTTACACATAAACAATCTCGTATAATAATGAGATTGAGGAATTAACCCTTATCTCGTTGTAATCAATCAAGTCATATGAGAAATAGTCAATAAGAAAAAAATAAATCATAAACTATCATGAATATAAATATAATCATGATGATATATATCAAATGGCCATACAAATACACCACATGCAATAAATAAGTGGTGAACAATGGAAGTCTCACGGAATTAAAAGTGAGATAAGAAACCCCTTACCTTGTGTCTGACATGACTCGTTCATTTTTAATATCATAAATAATAAACTAAAGTTAATTTATACTTTCATAAGAACCTTTTTAAAGTTTTTTATTCCTTTTATATCACTTATTACCATGTTATAAACATTATGTAATCATTTAAGTTATTAATGTTCATTTTGCCGATATTTGGTACTTGAGTCAAAAATGAACACTTTATAGTTACAAGTTGGTCACATGGTCAAACTTTCATTACATTAAGAATTATATTCATGATTTAGATATTATATATATCATATCTATACATTATATGCAGGTATTTATAACAGTACATATCATTTTGGGGTAATAAATGAAATGCACCGTTCATGGAGAAGGTAAGTCGTACGTACGCATGAATGCTAATTTCATTTATATTTCTTATTTTAATTGAATTAAAACATAATGATACATAGTTATAAAATTATTATAGTATAATATCATATATAATATCATTAATTCCATCCTTTATTCATCCCATATATGGTATTAACGAGTCATATAACTTTGAGGGGGCGGTAGTCCGCACTTCCTCAAATGAAATTATCGCGTTTACTCATAATGGAAACCATTAAGGTATGCTATAAAAGAAAAATACATATGCATGAAGAAAACATAAACATAATATATATCATATATAAATACAGTGCAATCATAATGGCCATTATGAGAGGCTGTAGGAGGTAATTGAACAATCATCGTTTCGTGAGGCGTTAGTTTTCCATCCACAGAAACATTATGTTCTTCACCGATTAGATGGAGGTTTGTGTAAGTGTAGTTCGAATCCTTCTCATAACAACATCCTAGTATATCCAAGATACCGTTGTTGTTATAAAATAAAGGAATAGAAAGATTTTAGGGGTTGGGGAAGTAAAATAAAATAAAAGACGTTAAGAGAAACTATTACCTTTAATTTGGGCAACTTCCTTTGGTTTAAACCAAAATGACTTCTTGAAGTGCCTTCTGTATAAGGTAAGGCCTTTAGGAGGGGGATAGGGATGTAGGAAGCTTAATTTGGCAGAGTTTGGACGATCCTAAAGGCTTGAGAGGTGTCTGTAATTGGTTATAAGTGGTCTCCTTTTATAAGGGGGGGGAGGGGCTCTTTAGGAATGTGTGAAAATATTATTTTATTATATAATGATATTTGGTTTCTAATGGTCCAAAAATCATTACGGTTTAAGATAAGATGACCCATGTTCTCAATAAAATCATCCAATAATAATTGGTCAAGTTTTGGATATTATTTTAATATATATAACCTAATTTATTTAAATCATTCATTAATGAGGTAAATATTACATCATTATTATGTCATAAATAATTTAATTTATTTGATGTATGAAAATTATAAAAAACACCATTATGTAGGAAATACTTTTAGATTTATAATCAATATTTATAGTCAAAAATATCACTTATATAACACCATATAAAAAATAATTACTAAAAGTGGTTTTTATGTCAATTTTTCCATTAATTTAAATTAATTAATATAAAGTGTCATTATCATTAATAAGTGGCTCCATGGGGTCCCAAAATAGACCCAAGGATGAACATGGTTGGACATTACTCATATAATAGGGTTATGACATGTGTTAAGGTAATTTTGAATTATTACAATATTCTTTTTAACATGAATTACCCTATTTTACCTTTAACCGTGGTAAATAAAAGTCAAAAGTTACTATCCATCAAAAATTATTTTCATCTTATTGAACCCCATTTTACTTAATGAGGTTAAATATGTCTCTTGGATTTTTTAAATTAAACTCACAGAAGCGGTGAAATTATGTTTTGTGTGAATTTACAAATTCTCCTAAGAGGTGGGTAAAAGACGGTGAAAAGTTTAATAAAATTATTATATATCTAAAATTATTATAAAATGACTCCAATGAATTATTTTGATCATATATAGGTAATATTTATATATTTTAAACTAAAATAAATTTAAATAAAATAAATAATTGTTAAAAAAATTCAGTTTTAACCAATAACTCTGTGTTTTTTACTATTCATCAAAACAATTGATGTTTTTCAGAAAAATACCAAAAAATCAGCCGAAGCTGTATTTGATATTCTGAACTAAAAAATGAATTCTATTTTACAAAATTCAAAACACAGAATTTTCATTTATTAATTTATAATTAATTCCCATTGGAAAAAACTAAAGGCGTATTTTTAAGAATCAATAACTATCAAAAGATTGACAGTTGTTTATGTCCAATGTCAAGGTGAAATTACATAAAATGACCATCATTGGATTAAATGGTAAAAATATAATCTCTTTATACTTCAAAACCATTAAAATGTATAATTTAACAATATAAATTATTTTGATTGAAATGTTGTTTTCAGTTAAAATATAGTCTGTTTCACCATTCACCCAAATATGAAAGTTATCAGAAAAACTACAAAAATTTATTAAAACTAAATTGTTATGTCCCAATTATAAAGAAGAAGTTTATTTCATCAAATTGAATAAATAAAAGTTTCAAATATTGTATTTAGAAAGGGTTCACCATTAAAAGGCGGTAAAAGTGCTTTTTTTTAAAAAATGCATCTTTTATATGAAAAAAATGAATTAGTTCTTACATTATGTCTAAGAAACTCATTATATGGATTATAAAATTATAATGATTATATATACTTCAAAATTTTGTTAATACTATTCATAACTTCTTTTGAAGGACTAGTTTGGTAAGTCGTAGTGCGCTTGAAGTTGGTGTTGCGTGTAGTGCAAGTTATACATTACTTTGAAGATATAACGTACTATGAAATCTTGGGGTGTTACATTCTTCCCTCCTTCAATAAATTTCATCCTCACAATTTGAAATTGTTCTTTGAAAATAAAAGGTAAAAAATAGAAAATGCCTTTGTGGGAAAACCAACATCGGAAATTGGGTTAATAAAAATTAGTCTTAATAAGAGGAAAATGGAAATGAAAGGGTCACCACCAAATTATGATCTTGATTAGGAGAAAATCGGTGGAAATTAGAGACACATAATTGGTGAAAAAATGTAAATATTTATAGGGAGTGGTTGATGTCACCAATCACAAAAACATCTAATTATTAAGGGCCTCAATTCCATCAATCTATGATGATTTAAAATACGATTAGTTCCACAAAACATAAGGTATTAGGATAACAGATTTTTGCTCTTAAGATCCCTTCACTAAAGTTTAGGAATTAATTTATTCATAGAATAATAGATGAAGAAAAATATATACTTGACAAGTAAAGTTCCATCCTTTAACTAATTTCTACCAGAAACTCATCTTTCATTCCAAAAGATTTCCAAAAAATTCTATTTATCCTAATCGTATAGGGTTCCAAAAATCATGAATTTATAATTCATTTTTCAGTATATTTAAAAAACCTAAATTATACAAACCAGTACATCACGTAATCTAGTTGTAGGTGATGCACCATTATCTCTCTTCTGTTTCGGGTTCTAGTCTCACGGCCATGCCGAGCGCGACTACTTGTCGCCCAACCTCTAGGTTGTTCTTTTTATAAAAATCCAATAATATCTTTAACAATAGTATCCAATATCAAACATAATCCATTCCAGCCTTTATAATTATCCAAAATACTTCTATCCAAACTCTCAGCCCAAAATTTATACGGAAGTTGAACACAATGAAGATCCTTTTTTCCAGGTAATAACATGTGAACTCCTTCCTCATGTATTCTTTTAAAACACTGAAACATCCTGAATTACCTTAAAACCTTATTAATTACAATCATGTTCCCTTATTCCTTATTGAATACTGGATATACTCCTTCTACCCAAAAATTTTGTAAACTCCAACAATGATGGAATATTCAAATCATTAATCAGTTTCAAGGTAGTCATGAATATCCAATATAGTTTATCCAAATCAACCATCTCTTATTCCAAAATCACTACCTCATTATTAGGACCATATTAGGGATTACCTTTCCATCAACCATGTATTTTCCAAAAAATTGTAGCTTAATATTAAGTCACTTTTCTTAGAAACATATACTCTCAAATCCTAAATAAAATATTGTTACAGTACAATCCTTGTTTATCTCCATAATTTATATAACCAGTATATTGTTGATGCAGCATTCAAATGAAATAATTCTATAATGACAACAAAATAACACTAGTCATTCATCTTCATCTGAGGTAGTATTATACCTTGATTATTATCCCATAGCATCATTTGTGGTATAATCTGATGACGGGGACATTGATTCGCGTAGTGTCCCAACACCATGTAGATAAATCATTGTACATTTGAAAATTTTTCTTACCCTTGGAATCACGTACTCGTTGTCCTTTTTCTCCAAAATTATAAAAAACTCCCATTCCCTTCGAGCGTTTACCAAGGTGATTTATTACACAGTTATTACTTATGGGAAAATTATTTTTTTCCCTCTTCACATTATCCATCTTTCTCTCTTCCATCCTTTTCTTCTCTTGCTTCCCTTCAATTCCATACGATTCAGATAATTCTTTACATATCTTATCAACACATGAAACTAATTATTCATATGTTGAGAATACATGGGAGAATATTTCCCTTCTAAATGTTGGATTAATAATATGAATGATATGATCCTTCTTGCACTTTGGATCATACGTATTGTTGGAGTTCACATTCCTTTTACTGGACACCATTTCTATACAATGTCATACACTAGGTCTGTTTATGAATTGCAATGAATAATCCCAAACTTGTAAAATACCTAACCTAAATTGAACAGTTTGTGGATATAATCCATAATCATAAAAATATTTTCTTTGAGAAGTATATACTGGTAAATCCTTCGAAATGATTTGCAATGAAAATGAGAATTATCCTAAGCATATCCCCTGGGAGTGTCGTAACCAAGAGTGCAGCAAGGCATGTTGTCATGCACCAGTTCCTGTTTGAGACTAGCTCAAAGTGTTGTTTTCGGGTTTTACCCCTAGGTACATCTATGCCAGAGCTGCCTCAACCTGCTCGTATCCAAATAGGGATTTATTTTCCTGGAAAACTCACAAAATCCCTAAATTACCAAAATTCTTGGAAGCTCTTCTACACAAATCCTCATAGTCTATCTTAGGGTAATGTTCTCTAATCAAAGTTTATCTAAATATATTTTCCAAGGTTATTGCTAAACTTCCTTTGATATCAACTATAAGGCCCCGACCCTAGATTCCCATAGTCGGTGCATTATTTTAATACATTGGTATGATTACAAGGAATCAAGTCCTGAAGGACCGATCGGTTTAGCAGTGTTGGAAAATAGATTACATACATGAATGTTATATTGCACTTTATACAATAGAACACAACATAAATAGTACTTTATGAATGCCATTATTACCATAGCTTATCCCAACATATCAATCATAATACACTTCTTAGAATCCTGGGAAAATTAAAACATAGAAAGGGGTGAGCTCAAATGCTCAGTAAATGTAAACAATACATCTGAAAATTATATAAATATTAAGCATGGTGAATAATTGAAACCACATGCCTTTACCAATAATAAACATGAATACTTTTATGGTAGGAATATGAACTGAGTAAATAATGCCACAATAAAACATAATCATGGGTATTATACTAGACGAATGACCACATGAACCATCAATATTATTTTCATAATGAGGGAATGTATAATACAATACATTAATTTCTGTGTCAAGGCCCCGTGCCAGGTACAATGGGCTGACTGTAATCGGACCCAAACCCGGAGAGCCTCTGTAACCGAACTCTATACCAGGGAGCCTCTGTAACCGGACTCCAACCCGGAGAGCCTCTATAAATGGACTCCATCCCGGAGAGCCTCTATAATTGGACTCCATCTCAGAGAGCCTGTTGTCACCGGACTCCATCCCAAAGAGCCTCTATACCCGGACTCCAACCTGGAGAGCCTCTGTAACCGGACTCTATCTCGGAGAGCCTCTATAACTGGACTCCATCGTAGAGAGCCTCTTTAACTGGACTCCATCCCTGTGGGTCTATGGTAACCGGACCCCAACCTGGAAGGCTTTATTTAACCGATCCCCAACCCAGAACATACTAGTCCAATACATTCATCATAAGAAAATTTTTAAATATAACATAAACATTCATATAAAAGCTATCATATGAAATTTCAATACATTGACCATAAACCATGAATGGTATAAAAATAACACATCTACAATCAAACATATCATAACTAATTAAATACTATATGGAATATTTTATTATAATAAATCAGCTTTAAACATGTTTAAAATCCATTAAGGTATGTTGACATAGATTAAAATGACGAGTAAAACTTTTTGAGAGAAATAAACTTCTTGTAAAATCATTTAAAAGTCACATTCATAAAGGAAGTAATTTAAAATAGATTTTTTAATAAAATTTTACCATACAACTTTGAAACATTTGAAAAGAATTATCATTTAAAACATTCATGTCCATATAAATAAATCCTTAAAATCATTTTGAAAATATGGACATTAATTAAAAATATTTAGAAATACAAATCTTTAAAATATTTAAAATTCTGATCTTGATAAAGAGTACCTTTCACAAATCCTTAAAATATTCATTTTGAAATCATTTTTATGAAAAATGGACATGGATGATAAAAATTTTCCAGTAAGTACTTACACATAAACAATCTTGCATAATAATGAGATTGAGGAATTAACACTTACCACGTTGTAATCAATCAATTCGTATGACCAATAATCAATAACTACCAAATAAATCACAGAATATCATGAATATAAAGAGAATAATGATAATATATTTCAAATGGCAGTAAAAAATACACCACATGAAATAAATAAGTGGTTAACAATGGAAATCTCACGGAATTAAAAGTGAGATAAGAAACCCCTTACCTCGTGTCTGACTTGACCAATTTGTTCTTTAATATCCTGAATAATAAACTAGAGTTAATTTATACATTCTTAAGAACCTTTTTCAAGTTTATTATTCATTTTATATCACTTATTACCATGTTATAAGCATTATGTAATCATTTAAGTTAATAACATTCATTTTGTCGATATTTGGCACTTGAGTCAAAAATGAACACTTTGTTGTTACAGGTTATTCACATGATCAAAATATCATTATATCCAGAATTATATTCCTGATTTATATATTATATATATCATATATATCTAGTATATACATGTATTTATAATAGTACATATCATTTTTGTGTAATAAATGAAATGCACCATTCATGGAGACGGTAAGCCGTACGTACGCATGAACGCTAATTTCATTTATATTAATTATTTTAATTGACTTAAAACATATTGATACAAAGTTATATTATAATTACAGTATAATATCATATATAATATCATTAACTCCATCCTTTATATGTCCCACCTATGGTATTAACGAGTCATATCACTTTGAGAGGGCGGTAGTCCGCACTTCCTCAAATGAAATTATCGCGCCTACCCATAATGGAAACCATTAATGTATGCTATAAAATAAAAAGACAGAAGAATGAAAAAAACATACACATAATATATATCATATATAAATACGGTTCCATCATAATGGCCACCATGAGAGGCGGTAGGAGGTAATTGAACAATCATCGTTTCGTGATGCGTTAGTTTGCCATCCAGAGAAACATTATGTTATTCACCCGTTTGATGGAGGTGTGTGTAAGTGTACTTCGAATAATTCTCAAAACAATATCCTATTAAATTTTGGATAATGGTCTTGTTATAAAAATAAATTAATAAAAATATTTTAGGGGTGGGAGAAGTAAAATGAAAGAAAATAAGTAAAGAGAAACTAGTACCTTTAATTTGGGTAACTTCCTTTGGTTTGGTCAAAAATGACTTCTTGAAGTGCCTTCTGCCTAAGGTAAGTCTTCTAGGAGGAGGATATTTAGGTAGGAATCTTAATTTTTTAGAGTATTGACAAGACTAAATTCTTGAGAGGTCTGTGGAATTTGTTAGAAGTGGTCTCCTTTTATAAGGGGGAGGAGGGGCTCTTTAGGAAAGTGTGAAAATATTATTTTATTATATAATTATATTCAGTTTATAATTGTCCAAAAATAATTAGGGTCGAATATAATATGACTCATGGTCGAAATAAAATCATTCAATAATAATTGGACATGTTTTGGATTCTATTTTAATATATATAATCTAATTTATTTTAATTCGTTATTAACGATGTAAATACTTCATCATTATTGTGTTATAAATAATTTAATTTATCTGATGTCTAGAAATTATAAAAAAATACCATGATATAGGAAATAATTTTATATTTCCAATTAATATTTATAGTAAAAACTATTACTTTTATAACACCATATAAAAAATAATTACTAAAAGATTTTTGTTTATTTCAATTTTTCTTTTACTTAAAATCAATTAATATAAATTATAATTATCATTAATAAGTGGCTCCATGGGGTCCCCAAAGTGACCCAAGGATGACCATGGTCTTTCATTCCTCATATAATAAGGTTATGAAATGTTTTAAGGTAATTTCGAATTATTACAGTATTCTTTTTACCTTGAATTACCATATTTACCTTTAACTACGGTAAATAAAAGTCAAGTGTTACTATTCATCAAAAATTATTTTCATATTATTGAACCACATTATAATTACTGAGTTTAACCCTATCTCTTTTATTTTTTAAATTCAACTCATTGATGTGGTAAAATTATGTTTTATGTGAAGTTGCAAATTCTCCTAGAAGCTGGGTAAAAGAAGGTGAAAAGTTCAATAAAATTTTTATATATATAAACTTATTATAAAATTACTGCAATAAATTATTATGATCATAAATAGGTATTATGTATCTATTTTTACCTAAAATAAAATAAAATAAAATAAATAATTATTTAAATAAAAATTCGGTTTTAACCAATAACTTAGTGTTTTTCATTATTCATCAAAATTTGATGTTTTTCAGAAAAATTCCAAAAATTTTGCCTAAGATATTTTTGATATTAAAAATTCAAAAAAGAAGACTATTTTGCCAAATTAAACACATTGAAGTTGCTTTTATTAATTTAAAACCAATTCACGTTGTAAAAACCAAAAGGTGTATTTTTAAGAGACAATAACTATCAATAGATTAACACTTTTTTTGTCCAATATCAAAGTGAAATTACTTACAATGACCAGCATTGGATTAAATGGTAAAAATATAATCTATTTATACTTCCAAACTATTAAAATTTATAATTTAACACTATTAATTATTTTGATCAAAAAAGATGTTTTCAGTTCAAATATAGTATTTTTCACTATTCACACAAATATGAAAGTTATCAGAAAAACACCAAACATTTATTGAAACTAAATTATTATGTCCCGATTCTAAAGAAAGAGTTTATTTTGTCAAATTTAATAAATAAAAGTTTCAAATATTGGATTTAAAAAGGGTTCAAGATTAAAAGGTAGTAAAAGTGCATTTTTTGAAAATTACATCTTTTATCTGAAAAAACGAATTTGTTCTAACATTATGTCTAAGAATCTAATTATATGGATTATAAAATTATAAGGATTATATATAGTTCAAAATTCAATTAATATGGTTCATAACTTCTTTTGAACGTCTAGTTTGGTAAGTCTTAGTGCGCTTGAACTCGGTGTTGCATGTAGTGCAGGTTATTGAATTACTTTGAAGATATAATGTACTATGAAATCTTGAGGTGTTACATTCTTCCCTCCTTAAATAAATTGCTTCCTCTCAATTAGAAATTTTTCATCGAAAATAAAAGGATGAAAATAGAAAATACATTTTTAGGAAAACCCACATCATAAATTGCGTTTATAAAATTTAGTCCTAATAAGAGGAAAAGGGAAAGAAAGGGTCACCACCAAATGATGATCTCGATTAGGAGAACAATGGTGGTAATTAGAGACACATAATTTGAGGAAAAACAAATATATTATTAGGGATATATTGAGGTCATCAATCACAAACATGTGCAAAAATTGAGGGCCTCAATTCCATCAATCTATGATGATTTAAAATACCACAGGTTCAACAAAACATAAGGTATTAGGATAACAAATTTTTGGTTTTAAGATCCCTTCACTAAATTTTAAGAATTAATTTCTTCATAGAATAATAGAAGAATAAAAATATATACTTGACAAGTAAAGTTTCATCCTTTAACTAATTTCTACCTCAAAATCATCTTTCATTCCAAAAGATTTTAAAAAAAATTCTATTTATCCTAATCGAATAGGGTTCCAAAACTAATGAATTTATAATTAATTTGACATACTTATAAAAAAAATTATACAAACCAGTACATCAGGTAGTCCAGTCGTAGGGGATGCCCCCTTGTCGCTCTTCGGTTGTGGGTTCTAGTCTCGCGGCCTAGCCGGGCGTGACGAGTTGTCGCTCAACCTTTGGGTTGTTCTTTTTATAAAAATCCAAAAATAACCTTAACAATAGTATCCAATCTCAAACATAATCCATTCCAACCTTTAGACTTATCCAAAATACTTCTATCCAAACTCTCAGTCCAAAATTTATAAGGAAGTTAAACACAATGAAGATCCTTTTTTCCAGTTAATAACATGTGAACACCTTTATATTGTATTCTTTTAAAACATTGCAACATCCTAAATTACCATAAAACCTTATTGATTACATTCATGCTCCCTTATTCCTTATTTATTACTGGATATACTCCTTTTACATAATAATGTTGTAAAATCCAACAATGATAGAATATAAAAACCATTAATCAGTTTCAAGGTAGTCATGAATATCCAATATAATTTATCCAAATCAGTCATCTCTTATTTCAAAATCACAACCACATTATTAGGACCATATTAAGTATTACCTTTCCATCAACAATGTATTTTCCAAAAAAGTGTAGCTTACTATGAAGTCACTTTTCTTAGAACTATATAATCTCAAATCCTCAAAAAATAGTACTGCAGTACAATCCTTATTTATCACCATAATTCATATGACGAGTATATTACTGATACAACATTCAAATGAAATAATTCTATAATGACAACATAAAAACACTAGACATTCCTCTTCATCTGAGGTAGTATCATTACTTGATTATTTTTCAATACCATCATTTGTGGTATACTTTTAAGGCTGGGACATTAATTCACGTAGTGTCCAAACGCCTTATATATGAAGCATTGTACATTTGAAACTTTTTTCTTACCCTTGAAATTACGTACTCGATGTCCTTTTTCTAACACTTATAACAAAATCCCATTCCCTTTGATTAATTACCAAGCTAATTCATTCCACAGTTATTACATATGGGAAAATTCATCTTTTCCCACTTCCCTTTATCCATCTTTCTCTCTTCCATCCTTTTCTTCTATTGCTTCCCTTCAATGCCATAGGACACCGAGAATTATTTACTTATCTTATTAACACATGATACTATTTATTCATATGTTGTGAATATATGGGAGACTATTTCCCTTATAAATGTTGGCTTAATACCGTGAATGATATGATCCTTCTTACTCTTTGGATCATACGTAGTGTTGGAGTTCTCATTCATTCTACTGAGCACCATTTCTATACAATGGAATACACTAGGTTAGTTCATGAATTACAATGAATAATTCCAAACTTGAAAAATACCTAAAATAAATTGAACAGTTTATGGATATAATCCACAATTATAAAAATATTTTCTTTGAAAATTATATACACGTAATCCTTCAGAATGATTTGTAAAGAAAATGACAATTATCCTAAGCATATTCCCCAAGAGTGTCATAACCAAGAGTGTAGCAAGGCCCATTGTCGTGCACCAATTCCCATTTGAGACTTGCTCAAATCAGTGTTTTTGGGTTTTACCCCTAGGTACATCTGTGCCAGAGCCTCATCTACCTGCTCGTATCCAGACATGGATGTATTTGCTTGGAAAACTCAAAAAATCTCTAAATTACCAAATTTCTAGGAAGCTCTTCTATACTAATACTCGTAGTCTATCTTAGTGTAATGTGCTCCAATCAGTGTTTATCTAAATCTAGTTTCCATGGTTATTGTTAAACTTCATCTAATACCAACTGTAATTCCATGAACCTAGATTCCTAGAGTCAGTGCATTATTTTAATAAATTGGCATGATTGCAAGGAATCAAGTCCTGAAGGACCAATCGGTTTATCCGCCTTGTAAAATAGATTACATACATGAATGTTATAATAAACTTTATAAAATACAACACAACATAAATAGTTTTTTATGAATTCCATTATTCCCTTAGCTTATCCCTGCATATCAATCTTAATACACTTCTTGGAATCCTAGAAAAATTAAAACATAGAAAGGGGTGATCTCAAATGCTCAGAAAGGGTAAACAATACAGAGAAAAATGACTTAAATATTAACAATGGTGAATAACTGAAACCACATTCCTTTACCAATAATAAACATGAATAATTTTATGGAAGGAATATGAGATGAGTAAATAATTCCATAATAAAACATAATCATGGGTATTTTACTAGTCGAATGACCACATGATCCATCAATATTATTTTCATAATGAGGGAATGCATAATATAAAACATTAATTTCTGTGTCAAGGCCTCGTTCCAGGACCTATGGACTAAATATAACCAGACCAAAACACAGAGAGCCTCTGTAACGGGACTCCATCCCAAAGAGCCTCTGTAACTAGACTCCAACCCGGAGAGCCTCTGTAACCGGACTCCATCCCTAAGAGCCTCTGTAACTGGACTCCATCCCGGAGAGTCTGCTATAACCAGACTCCATCCCGGACAGCCTCTGTAACCGGCCTCCAACCCGGAGAGCCTCTATAACCAGACTCCAACCTGAAGAGCCTATGTAACCAGACTCCATCCCGAAGAGCCTTTGTAACAAGACTCCATCCCGGCGAGTCTACTGTAACCAGACCCCAACCCGGAGGGCTTACTTTTACCGGTCCCCAACCCAGAACATACTAGTCCAATACATTCGTTATAATAAATGGTTGAACTATAACATAAACATTCATATTAAAACATTCATACGAAATGTCAACACATTAACCATAAACCATGAATGGTATAAAAATAACGCATCCACATTCAAACATATCATAACTCATTCAATACAATATGGAAGATTTTATTTTAATAAATCAATTTCAAACAAGTTTAAAATCCATTAAAGTATGTTGACATTGTTGAAAATGATGAGTAAAACTTTTTGAGAAAAATATATTTTTTGTAAAATCATTTAAAAGTCACATTCATGAAGGAAGTAATTTAAAAGAGACTTTTGAATTACAGTGTCCCATACCACCTTGAAACTTTTGAAAAGAATTATCATTTCAAAACATTCATTTCCATATAATTAAATCCTAAAAATCATTTTGAAAATATAGACATTAATTAAAATGATTTAGAAAGATATGTCATTAAAACATTTAAAATTCTGATCTTGATAAATAGTACCTTTCACGAATCTTTAAAATATTCATTTTGAAATCATTTTTATGAAAAATGGACATGGATGATAAAAATTTCCCAGTAAATACTTACACATAAACAATCCCAGATAATAATGAGATTGAGGAATTAAACCTTACCTCATTGTAATCAATCAAGTCGTATGAACAATAGTCAATAACCACAAAATAAATCACATAATATCATGAATATAAAAATAATAATGATAATATATACCAAATAGTAGTACAAAATACACCACATGCAATAAATAAGTGGTGAACAATGGAAATCTCATGGAATTAAAAGTGAGATAAGAAACCCCTTACCTCATGTCCGACTTGACCCATTCGTTCTTTAATATCGTGAATAAAAAACTAAAGTTAATTTATACTTTCTTAAGAACCTTTTTAAAGCTTATTAATCCTTTTATATCACTTATTACCATGTTATAAACATTATGTAATCATTTAATTTAATTACGTTTGTTTTGTCGATATTTGGCACTTGAGTCAAAAATGAACACTTTATAGTTACATGTTGTTCACATGATCAAAAGTTAATTATATCCAGAATTAAATTCATTATTTAGATATTATATAAATCATATGTATACAGTTTATACATGTATTTATAACAGTACATATCATTTTGGGGTAAGAAAAGAAATGCACCGTTCATGGAGATGGAAAGCTGTACGTACACATTAACACAAATTTCATTTCTATTTCTTATTTTAATTGAAATACAACAAAATTATACATTGTTATATCATATATAATATCATTAACTCCATCCTTTACAGGTCCCACATATGGTATTAATGAGTCATATCACTTTGAGGGGGCGATAGTCCGCACTTCCTCAAATAAAATTATCGTGTTTACCCATAATGGAAACCATTAAGGTATGCTATAAAATAAAAATATAAAAGCATGAATAAAACATAAACATAATATATATCATATATAAATATAGTTCCATCATAATGGCCACCATGAGAGGCAGTAGGAGGTAATTGATCAATCATCGTTTCGTGAGGCACTAGTTTTCCATCCACATAAACATTATGTTCATCACCCATTAGATGGAGGTGTGTGTAAGGGTAGTTCAAATATTTATCATAACAACATCCTAGTATATTTAGGATACTTTTTTTATAAAATAAAGGAATAAAAATAGTTTATGGGTCGGAGAAGTAAAATAAAATAAAAGAAGTTAAGAGAAACTATTACCTTTAATTTGGGTAACTTCCTTTGGTTTGAACCAAAAGGAATTCTTGAAGTGCCTTCTGCCTAAGGTAAGTCTTACTGTACTAGGAGAGGGATGTAGGGAGCTTAATTTGGAATATTTTGGATGAACCTAAAGGCTTTAGAGGTGTGTGGAATTGGTTAGATGTGGTCTCCTTTTATAAGGAGGAGGAGAGGCTCTTTAGGAAAGTGTGAAAATATTATTCTATTATATAATTATATTCTATTTCTAATGGTCCAAAAATCATTAAGGATGATGATAATATGACTCATGGTCGAAATAAAATCATCCAATAAT
This sequence comes from Viscum album, assembly GCA_963277665.1. Classification (NCBI taxonomy): domain Eukaryota; kingdom Viridiplantae; phylum Streptophyta; class Magnoliopsida; order Santalales; family Viscaceae; genus Viscum; species Viscum album. The sequence goes on from OY728151.1 coordinate 1,310,698,687, forward strand.
AATTGGACTTGTTTTGTATATTATTTTAATATATATAATCTAATTTACATAAATCATTTACCAATGAGGTAAATACTACATCATTATTGGGTCATAAATAATTTAATTTATATGATATCTAAAAATTATAAAAAAAATACCATGATATAATAAATCTTGTATTATTTCCAAAAAATATTTATAGTCCAAAATATCACTTATAATATAACATATTAAAAATAATTACCAAAATATTTTTGTTTTTCTCAATTTTTCCTTCAGATTAAATTAATTAATCTAAAGTTTCATTATCATTCATAAGTGGCTCCATGAGGTCCGAAAAGCGACCGAATGATGACCACAGTCAGACATTACACATATAATAAGGTCATGACATATGTTAAGGTAATTTTGAATTATTACAATATACTTTTTATCTTGAATTACCCTATTTACCTTTAACTACGATAAATAATAGTCAAAAGTTATAATTCATCAAAAATTATTTAGATCTTATTGAACCACATTTTACTTACCAAGGTTAACCGTGTTTCTTGAATTTATGAAATTCAACTCACAAAAGCTTTAAAATTATGTTTTATGTGAATTTGCAAATTCTTCTAGGAGGTGGGTAAAAGACAATGAAAAGTTCAATAAAATTTTTATATATCTAAACATATTATAAAATGACTACAATTAATTATTTTGATCATATATAGGTATTATGTACCTATTTTGAATTAAAATAAATTTAAATAAAATAAATAATTATTTAAATAAATAGTCGGTTTAAACGAATAACTCATTGTTTTTCACTATTCATCAAAAATTGATTTTTTCAGGAAAATACCGAAAATTCAGCCTAAGATATATTTTATATTCCGAATTCAAAAATGAAGTCTATTTTAGAAAATTCAAAACATTGAATTTTCATTTTTTAATTTAAAATTAATTCCTGTTGTCAAAACCAAAAGGCTTATTTTTAAGAAACAATAACAATAAAAAGACAGACACTTGTTTATGTCCAATCTCAAAGTGAAATTACTTACAATGACAAGAATTGGATTAAATGATAAAAATATAATCTATTTATGAAAAATGGACATGTATGATAAAAATTTCCCAGTAAATACCAACACATAAACAATCTCAGATAATAATGAGATTGAGGAATTAACCCTTACCTCATTGTAATCAATCATGTCGTATGAACAATAGTCAATAACCACCAAATAAATCACAGAATATCATGAATATGAAGTTAATAAAGATAATATATATCAAATGGAAATAAAAAATATACCACATTCAATAAATAAGTGGTGAACAATGGAAATCTCACGGAATTAAAAGTGAGATAAGAAACCCCTTACCTCATGTCCGACTTTACCCGTTTGTTCATTAATATCCTGAATAATAAACTAAAGCTAATTTCTACTAGATTAAGATCATTTTTAAAATTTATTATTAATTATATATCACTTAGTACCATGTTATAAACATTATGTAATCATTTATGTTAACAACCTTCGTTTTTTCGATATGTGGCACTTTAGTAAAAAATGAACACTTTATAGTTACAAGTTGTTCACGTGGTCAAAATTTCATTATATCCAGAATTATATTCATGATTTAGATATTATATATATATCATATATATCCAGTATATACATGTATTTATAATAGTACATATCATTTTGGGTTAAGAAATGAAATGCATCGTTCATGGAGACCATAAGCCGTACGTATGCATGAACGCTAATTTCATTTCTATTTCTTATTTTAATTGAATTAAAACATAATGATACATATTTATATTATAATTAAAGTATAATATCATATATAATATCATTAACTCCATCCTTTATACTTCAAACATATTTTATTAACGAGTCATATCACTTTGAGGGGGCGGTAGTCCGCACTTCCTCAAATGAAATTATCGTGTTTACCCATAATGGAAACCATTAAGGTATTATATAAAAGAAAAATACAAAAGTATAAATAAAACATAAACATAATATATATCATATATAAATACAGTTCCATCATAATGGCCACCATGAGTGGCGGTAGAAGGTAATTGAACAATCACCGTTTCGTGAGGCGTTAGTTTTCCATCCACAAAAACATTATATTCTTCACCCATTAGATGGAGTTGTGTGTAAGTGTAGGTAGAATCCGTCTCATAACAACAGACTAGTATATTTAGGATACTGGTTTGTTTATAAAATAAAGGAATAAAAATATTTTAGGTGTTGGAGAAGTAAAATAAAAGAAAAGAAGTTAAGAGAAACTATTACCATTAATTTGGGTAACTTCATTTGGTTTGAACCAAAAGGACTTATTGAAGTGTCTTCTACCTAAGATATGTATTCTAGGATGAGTTGAGTAATGTAGGGAGATTAATTTGGAAGATTGTGGACGAGCCTAAAGGCTTGAGAGGTGTGTGGAATTGGTTAGAAGTGGTATCCTTTTATAAGGGGGAGGAGGGGCTCTTTAGGAAAGTGAGAAACTATTATTTTATTATATAATGATATTCGGTTTCTAATGGTCCAAAAAACATTAGGGTCAAATATAATATGACTCATGGTCGAAATAAAATCATCAAATAAGAATTGGGAATCTTTTGGATATTATTTTAATATATATAATCTGTTTTATTTAAATAATTTATTAATGACGTAATACTGCATCATTATTGTGTCATAAATAATATAATTTATTTGACGTCTAAAAAATATAAAAAAATACCATTATTTAGGATATCTGTTTATCATTACAATTAATATTTATAGTCAAAAATATTACTTATTTAAGACCATATAAAAAATAATTACTAAAATATTTTTGTTTCTGTCAATTTTTCCTTTACTTTAAATTAATTAATCTAACGTGTCATTATCATTCATAAGTGGCCCCATGGGGTCCCAAAATCCACCCAAAGATGCCCATGATCATCCATTAATCATCGAATAAGGTTAAGACATTTGTTAAGGTAATTTTAAATTATTACAATATTCTTTTTACCTTGAATTAACCTATTTACCTTTAACTGTGGTAAATAAAAGTCAAATGTTACTATTCATAAAAAAATATTTTCATCATATTGAACCAAATTTTACTTACTGAGGTTAACTATGTGTCTTGGATTTTTAAAATTCAACTCACAGAAGTGGTAACATTATGTTTTATATGAATTTGAAAATTCTCCTAGGAGGTGGGTAAAAGACGGTGAAAAGTTCATTAAAATTTATATATATCTAAAATTATTATAAAATGACTCCAATGAATTATTTGGATCATATATAGGTATTATGTATCTATTTTGACCTAAAATAAATTTATATAAAATAAATAACTATTTAAATAAAAATTCAGTTTTAACCAATAGCTTATTGTTTTTCACTATTCATCAAAAATTGATGTTTTTCAATAAAATACCAAAAATTAGGCCTAATCTATATTTGATATTCTGAATTCAAAAATGAAGTCTATTTTACCAAAATAAAAACATAGAATTTGCATTTATTAATTTGAAATTAATTCCCGTTGTCAAAACCAAAAGTCGTATTTTTAGGATACAATAACTATCAAAAGATTGACACTTGTTTATGTCCAATCTCAATGTAAAATTAATTAAAATGACCAGAATTGGATTAAATGGTAAAAATATAATATATTTATACTTACAAACCATTAAAATTTATAATTTAACACTATGATTTATTTTGATTAAAAAAGTTTCTTTCAGTTAAAATATAGTATTTTACACTATTCACCCAAATATGAATGTTATCATAAAAACACACAAAAAATTTTGAAACTAAATTCTTATGTCCCAATTCTAAAGAAGAAGTTTACTTTGTCAAATTGAATAAATAAAAGTTTCAAATATTGTATTTAAAAAGGGTTCACCATTAAAAGGTGGTAAAGGTGCATTTTTTGAAAAATACATCTTTTATCTAAAAAATGAATTAGTTCTTACATTATTTCTATGAAACTCATTATATGGATTCTAAAATTATAATGATTATATATAGTTCAAAATTCAGTTAATAGTATTCATAACTGCTTTTGAATGACTAGTTTGGTAAGTTGTGAGGTGCTTGAACTTGGTGTTGCGTGTAGTTCAAGTTATTGAATTACTTTGAAGATATAATGTACTATGAAATATTGGGGTGACAAATTATCCCCTTCTTCAATAAATTGCATCCTCACAATTTGAAATTTTTCTCCGAAAATAAAAGTTTGAAAATAGAAAATAACTTTGTGGGAAAACCCAGATCAGAAATCGGGTTAATAAAATTTAGTCTTAATAAGAGGATAAGGGAAATGAACGGGTCCCCACTAAATTATGATATCGATTAGAAGATAATTGTTGCAAATTAGAGACACATAATTGGAGGAAAAATGTAAATATTTATAGGGGAGTGATTGAGGTCATCAATCACAAACAAGTGTAAAAATTAAGGGCCTCAATTCCATCAATCTTTGATGATTTAAAATACCATCGGTTCAACACAACATAATGTATTAGGATAACACATTTTTGGTTTTAAGATCCCTTAAAGAAATTTTAAGAATTAATTTCTTCATAGAATAAGAGAGAAAGAAATATATATACTTGGCACGTAAAGGTCCATCTTTTAACTAATTTCTACCACAAACTCATCTTTCATTCCAAAAGATTTCAAAAAAAATTCACTTTATCCTAATCGTATAGGGTTCCAAAAATAATGAATTTATAATTAATTTTTAAGACTATTTAAAAAAACTAAATTATAGAAACCAGTACATCACATAGTACAGTCGTAGGTGATACAACCTTGTCACTCTTCGGTTTCAGGTTCTAGTCTCGCGGCCTTGGCAGGCGCGACTAGTTGTCACCCAACCTATGGATTGTTCATTTACACTTGTTTTTGATTGATGACCTCAATAACACCCTATAAATATTTAAATTTTCCCTCCAATTATGTGTCTCTAATTTCCACCAATTTTCTCCTAATCGAGATCATAATTTGGTGGTGATCCTTTCATTTCCTTTTTCATATTATTAGAATAAATTTTATTAACCCAATTTTCGATGTGAGTTTTCCCACAAAGGTATTTCCTATTTTCAACCATTTATTTTCGAAGAACAATTTCAAATTTTGAGGATGAAATTTTTTGAAGTAGGGAATAATGTAACACCCCAAGATTTCATAGTACGTTATATCTTCAAAATAATACAATAACTTGTACTACAGGCAACACCGAGTTCAAGTGCACCATGACTCACCAAACTAGTCGTTCCAAAGTGGTTATGAATAGTATTAACTGAATTTTTAACTATATATAATCCTTATAATTTTAGAATCCATATAATGAGATTCTGAGAAATAATGTAAGAATTAATTCATTTTTTCAGATAAAAGATGTATTTTTTTAAAAATGCACTTTTACCGTCTTTTAATGGTGAACTCTTTTTAAATACAATATTGGAAACTTTTATTTATTCAATTTTACAAAATAAACTTCTTCTTTAGAATCGAGACATAAGAATTTAGTTTCAATAATTTTTTGGTGTTTTTCTGATAACTTTCATATTTGGTTGAATAGTGAAAATTCTATATTTTAACTGAAAACAACATTTTAAATCAAAATAATTTATAGTGTTAAATTATACATTTTAATGATTTGGAAGTATAAATATATTATATTTTTACCATTTAATCCAATTATGTTCATTGTATGTAATTTAACTTTGATATTGGACATAAACAAGTGTCAATCTTTGGATAGTTATTGTTTCTTAAAAATACGTCTTTTTGTTTTGACAATGGGAATTAATTTTAAATTAATAAATGCAAAATCTATGTTTTGAATTTGGTAATATAGACTTAATTTTTTAATTAGGAATATCTAATATATCTTAGTCTGAATTTTTGGTATTTTTCTGAAAAACATCAATTTTTGATGAATAGTGAAAAACACTGTGTTATTGGTTAAAACCAACTTTTTATTTAAACAATTATTTATTATATTTAAATTTATTTTCGGTAAAAATAGATAAATAATACCTATATATGATCAAAATAGTTCATTGGAGTCATCTTACAATAATTTTAGATATATAAATTTTAAATTGAACTTTTCACCGTCTTTTACCCACCTCCTAGGAGAATTTTCAAATTCACATAAAACATAATTTTACCGCTTTTATGAGTTGAATTTCAAAAATCCGAGAGGCATGGTTAACCATAGTAAGTAAAATTTGGTCAATAAGATGAAAATAATTTTTTTATGAATAGTAACTTTTGACTTTTATTTACCACAGTTAAAGGTAAATAGCGTAATTCAAGGTAAAAAGAATATTGTAATAATTCAAAATTACCATAAAACATGTCCTAAACTTATTCGATGAGTAATGTCCGACCATGGGCATAATTGGTTCGCTTTTGGGACCTCATGGAGCCACTTATGAATGATAAGGACACTTTAGATTAATTAATTTAAAGTAAAGGCAAAAGTGACATAAACAAAACTCATTTAGTAATTATTTTTTATATGGTGTTATATAAGTAATATTTTTGACTATAAATATTCATTGGAAATATAAAACATTTTCCTACATCATGGTATTTTTTTATAATTTTTAGACATCAAATAAATTAAATTATTTATGACATAATAATGATGCAGTATTTACCTCATTAATAAATGATTTAAATAAATTAGATTATATATATTAAAATAATATTCAGAACATGTCCAATTATTATTGGATCATTTTATTTTGACCATGGGTCATCTTATCTTCGACCCTAATTATTTTTGAACCATTAGAAACCGAATATCATTATATAATAAAATAATATTTTCACACTTTCCTAAAGTGACCCTCCTCCCCTTATAAAAGGAGACCACTTATAACCAATTCCATACACCTCTCAAGCCTTTAGGCTCGTCCAAACTCTGAAAAATTAAGCTCCCAAAATCCATCTCCTCTTCATAGAAGCCTTACCTTAGGAAAAAGGCACTTCAAGAAGTGATTTTGGTTCAAACCAAAAGAAGTTACCCAAATTAAAGGATATTAAAGAACGAACAGGTCAAGTCGGACACGTGGTAAGGGGTTTCATATCTCACTTATTATTCCATGATATTTCCATTGTTCACCACTTATTTATTGCATGTGGTGTATTTTGTACTGCCATTTGATATATATTATCATGATTCTCTTTATATTCATGATATTCTGTGATTTATATGGCAGTTATTGACTATTTTTCATACGACATTGATTGATTACAATAAGGTAATGGTAAATTCCTCAATGTCTTTATTATCCAATATTGTTTATGTGTAAGTATTTACTGAGATATTTTTTTCATCCGTGATATTTTTTCATAAAAATTATTTCAAAATGAATATTTTAAGGATTTGGGAAAGATACACTTTATCAAGATCATAATTTTAAATGTTTTGAAGATTTATCTTTCGAAATACTATTATTTAATGCCCATATTTTAAAAATGATTTTAAGGATTTATTTATATGGACTTGAATGTACGGAAATGATAATTCTTTTCAAATTTTTCAAAGTGGTATGGGACACTTTTATTCAAAAATATCTTTTAAATTACCTCTTTTATGAATGTGGCTTTTAAATTATTTTACAAAAAGTATAGTTCTCTCAAAAAGTTTTACTCATCAATTTCATATATTTCAACATCCTTTAATGGATTTTAAACTTGTTTGAAGTCGATTTTTTATAATACAATATTCTTTATTTAATTGAATGAGTTATGATATGTTTGATTGTGGATGTGTTATTTTTATACCATTCATGGTTTATGGTTAATGTATTGACATTTAATATGCTAGTTTTAATATGAATGTTTATGTTATATTTCAACCTTTTCTAATGATGAATGTATTGGACTAGTATCTTCCGGGTTGGGGACCAGTAAAAGTAAGCCCTCCGGGTTGGGGTCTGGTTACATCAGACCCTCCGGGATGGAGTCCAGTTACAGAGGCTCTTCAGGATGGAGTCAGGTTACAGAGGCTCTCCACAATGGAGTCCGGTTATAGAGGCTCTCTGAGTTGGAGTCCAGTTATAGAGGCTCTTCGGGTTTAGGTTTGGTTATATAGGCTCTTCGGGTTTGGTTATCTTTACAGTTAGCCCACAGGTCCTGGCACGAGGCCTTGACACAGAAATTAATGTTTTGTATTATACATTCCCTCATTATGAAAATAATATTGATGGTTTATGTGGTCATTCCACTAGTAGAATACCCATGATTATGTTTTATTATGAAATTATTTAATCGGCTCATATTCCTGCCATAAAATTATTCATGTTTATTATTGGTAAAGGCTTTTTGTTTCAATTATTCCCCATGCTTAATATTTATGTCATTTTCCGCTGTATTGTTTACCTTTACTAAGCATTTGAGCTCACCCATTTCTATTTTTTATTTTTACCAGGATTCCAAGAAGTGTATTATGATTGATATGTGGGGATAGGCTAAAGGAATAATGGTGTTAATAAAGGACTATTTGTGTTTTATTTTATTTTATAAAGTGTAATGTAACATTCATGTATGTAATCTATTTTCCAAGACTACTAAACTGATCGGTCCTTCGAGACTTGATTCTTTTTAATCATGTAAATTTCTTAAAATAATTCACCGAATCTGGGAATCTGGGGTCGGGGTGTTATAGGCCCCACCACCATAACCTCCCATGGGAGGTTAGGGTGTGGTGCCCCCCACCTCTATCCTCCCCTTGGAGGTTTCAACCACCAAAATAAAAATTAGTTAACACTTTATTTTTATTCAATTTAATTAAAAATCCACAAAATTTAACTTCAATTCTTGTTATAACACACCTATGGTGAAGGTCTCAATAAGTAATCACTAATGCTGTGAGTACAACATTGACCTCAGATTTCAATTCCGACCACATGTTCAAAAGATATAAAATGTTGCTTTCACGTTTACTGAACGTACCCGAAAAATAGTTCGTAAAATTAATATCATCCACCCTCGACCCGTGCCGGTTGAGGTTAGGCTCTGCCAATTTTAATCACAACCCAACGAATCCAACGGTTCCCCCAGATTTCCAATCCGAGATACCATTTAAAAGTTATGAATTTTACAATAAAATAATTGTCACTTAATTATTTTATTTTCATCCAAAAACCAACTTTCTATGGTGGCCCTCACTGACCCAAGTTATTATCTTCTTAAATAAATACTACCCTCTAGAATTCAGCGGTGGTCTCGGATTTTTAATCCGAGTTAACGTTTGTGAGTTATAAGAATTTGAAAAATAAAATAACTTTATTTAATTATTTTATTTATAGTTATTCCATTTTTGGGATTTCTCACAGGAGGCCCGCGCCGACTAAACTTAAGTCATTCCTGGGGTAAATCCACCATCCTGAGTGCAACGGTGGCCTTAGATTTCTAATCTGGATAACCATTTAAGTTTTATTCCACTTTTTCAAGAAAACTACATACTCGCGTTAATTTAATCTTAACAAAACTTCGACGGATCATTTTGGGAAATTCGGGCCTCAGAATCGCACACAATCAGAGACTGAGGTCCCATAAAATTACCATGAATTTTCAAAAAAAATCCACGGAATTTCTGGGTCTTTACAACATTATTCGTGTGAATTTTATATTTGCTAATTGATTGATTTTAGAAAGGGATTAAGATGATAATGCAACCACTATTTCTATCATGGATTTAATTTTGATATTTTTTTATATGTATTATTTATTTAGTGTAATTTGTTCATTTTGGTTGATATTTTTTTATTAATGATAAAATAATTATTCAATAGGGTAATTTTTATCTCAAAATATCTCAAAAACATTAGTTTTATAATTGCGAATCTGATTTATTCCCCTCATTGTACCCATCCTTCCACATTGAATATATTTATTAATCTATTATTGAGTATTTAAACAATCCCATGAGAACCTTTCTAAAAAATATATCACCATACATGATTAATGATCACTTTCAGTTTTTGGGGTTTTCAATGATTAATGGATGGGGTTGTGGGTTCAAAATAGGTGGATATAGAATTTATTTTCACTTATATTTGATGAAATATTTTTAATAGATGTTAAAATAGTGATCATGGAGTAAAAATGAGGTTTTTAGGTATCTAATTTTTCTCCTAATAAACAGTGTCTAGTCACAGGTCACAAGCCATTTAGTTTTTTATTTATGATTTATATTTATTCATTAATTCCACATAATATGTACTAAAAATAATCTCATCAACTAAATTTGATTTAAAAATTTTTAGGTTTTGAGTGATTATAAATACCAATTTTCTATTGACTCTAGGTAAAATGGGTTGTAAATCAGGACAAAGTGTCTTCTCCTATATTTGTGTACACACAATGTCATCAACATAAATGCACATTAAGTGTCTTACAATTATACGCATTGTGTATATCATATAGGTTAGCTCTACTTGTAAATAATGTATAAAATATTTATTTTCATGGACCCATACACAATGTAATTATTATAGATTCAATGTACATTTGAAAATTGACATTATTTTTATCCAGAATACACATCATCTATCCTCAGAATTTGTACACCCTGTGTTCCTCACAAGACATTACACATATGTTAACTCCACATGTATTGAATGTGAAAATATATAATCAGTATTTTAATGTTATCCTACAGACCTTGTACCATAAAAGGAATGCCTTATACTGTGATGACTATGAAATTCTTCATATATTTATTATTGGGTTTCAATTTTGGATATATGATGTGTTAATTTTACCCATAGGTTTTATATTTTATTTTTAAAAACATATTCAAATTCATAGATATGTAGAGATGTTGAGGGGTGTGGATGACTGATTAAAGTTGTCAGAGGATTTGTAACCCTCCAGATTGGATATTGATTATAGGGAAAGGTTCCTATATATATCTAGTAGATAAGGTAAACCTGTCATATTTATCTGGATCATTTCCTCCACTCATGGAGTAGTTAACCCTCTTAGATGATGAACACTACACATATCAGTGATCAAGTCATCTATATGGTTTTCTACTCCCTCGACTAAGAGGACTTCCAAAAAAGAATTTGTCCCATATTAGTGATGATATAAAGGGATGATATATGGAGATAGTTTCTAGATATATTCGGTAAAAATGGTATTTTAATACATTGGTAAATATAAATTATATTATAATGTTAGGTATTTATATAGCTGGCCATAGTGATTGATTAGCTTACTCCGATGAGGTATAATATCACATGTTACTTCTAAAGTGATGACGTAATGATATTATGGAATTATTTTGTATGGAGTAGATTATATGATTTTCTCAAGATCCTTTTAGTACATGATCATGGAGAATATAAAATCAATTGGTTTTAGTATTTTCTATATTACCCTTGATCACTATCAATGTGTTTCTCGAAATTGGGTTGTGGACTCTAGACACACTCAATCATTCATATACATGTGTGACCCAAGATAATTGTATGTTATGATTCTTCATAAATATGATCTAATATATAGTGATAGTATCCTCACTAGTTTTCTTGTGTTTTTCTTCCTATAATGGATAACTAGGTTTTATTTATCTCCTTTCTTTCTAGTTATTCTCATGTATTGGGGTTTTTGTGATATCTTGGTTTTTATCAATAATCTATTATTTTAGGACATCCTATTCAGTGTGATAATACTCCTATGTATATGGGACTTATCCCAACACATGTTTTTTCTCAAATTATACATTGTTTTGTGATGATCATAGTGACCATGGAGTTATAGTTGTTTATGGGGAACATATTCTTGTTGAGTCATGATGGTACTTGGGAGTCATAGTTGTTATTAGATGAGCCTCCCTAAAAGTTCTTATGGAATGGTTGTAGATGGTGGTTTTTCCCATGGTCAAATACAGTGAGGAGTTAAAAATACCTTAACAGGTTTTAGTTGTAAATTGTAGTGAGGTCCATTTTACTGATCATTTGTTCGGATAGCCCATGAAACATAGTTTTGTAGTGTTATTTTTCAAGCATCCAATGTTAAACAATTCAGTTGTTCATCTATATTAACATTCATTATAAGTAATATTTTTCATATTATATATCATATCTATTTATCAGTTTTTAGGTTCTGTCCTCCCATGTATATTTATTAAATCTTGGTTCTAGTCTCCATCCTTGGCATATAATGACCAAAAAATATAAATTTGTTACATTGTATTTGAGAGCATGTATGACATGAAACTATAAGTGAGTATGGGAATATGATGTGACGGTAATATATATTATATTTATAATTTTAAATAATTTTAATATAATTGATATCTTTCAATTCACATGATACTGAGTTAACATGAAACATATGCAAGAACGAGTTTCATCAACATATTACAATACACTTATGATCGAGTATTAATGAACAACAATATATTATTATAATATTATAATGTAATATAAAAGGACATATCTTGGCCATTAATATTATCAGTTATGAATAGTGTTTATTAAATTATGAAAATATTATGTTTACACAAACAATAGAATGAATTCATTAGATAAAAACTAATTGGAAACAGATATAAGAAGCAATTGAATTTAACAAGAATATTTTTATAGAAAAAAGTTTTTTTCTCTCACAAAGTTGTTTAAAACTAATAAAATAAATTAATTATATTTATGATTTTTATTAATGTAATATATATATAAATATATATTATTAAATCAAATATTTTTTACACTCATCCTATATATTTGATAAACATATGATAAAAAGAAACCTAATATTACACCTAAAACCTATATTTTTATTATGGAATGTTTACCTCATTTTAATGGATAACCTTTTTTAATTCCACTTATTTGGAACTTTTATAAATTTTATATTTCAAAATAAACTATATATTTTAAATCTAAACATAAAAATTTGCTCAGGGTGAATTTTTTGATATTTTTCTGTGAAGTTTATTTTTTAATAATAATAAAAAATATTGAATTTTAGTTCAAAATTACTTTTTTACCTAATTTATATATAATTATAAATTATATTTTAAATTTTCATTAAAGTTTAATTAGATATTATTTTTTAAAATTAATAAAAATTAGTTCATTTAAATATATTTCACTTTTAAATTTACTAAAAAAATATATAGAAAAATTTCATAAGTTTTTCACTTTAAAAACCTACATTATCGTCTCATCCAAGAGATTAAAAATAAATTAATTTCATCATGTTATGTTATTTTAATTTGGATAAATTTATTCCACTTCTTAAATATCATAATTTATAATGTCGAATAAGGTAAAAAATTTTGAACCAAAAACATTAGTGAAAGTAATTAAAACTAATTTCAAATGTTAAGGTGAAATTAAGCTTAACAACGGACTAAAACTTTAAATAAATGACCCACATGATATATAAACAAGACACAAAACAATTTAGGGCCATAATCTAACCATTATCCTTCATTTATTGTGTTTTTTTGACTATTGGTTGGTAAAAATGTGGGTACCACTAACTTGTTTTGAAAAAATGCCAAGTGTGCCCCCTCCCTCCCACACAACACCTCCCACTTCCTAAAACCAATAAAATTCCTTATGTTTGGAAAATATCATCCAAATTAACTTATCAAAATCCCTCCCTAACAATTTAAAGCATCCCTTTGGGATTGAAGAAATTCATATAATCCTTTTCGTACAAACCAAAAGGAGTTACTGATTAAGAGGTAACATCCTTCCATAATCTCTCTAGTTTTGTTTGTTTTTTCCACTCTTTAAATTATCATAATTCAAAAAATTCAAAAAAAATATTATATATATTGATATGTTCTTATATTATGTTTTTTATCTAATCTTATACACACTTCCATCAAATAGGTAACAAACTTACTGTTATTTTGTATGTCGAACTGTCGCATCACGAAGCAATGTTGTTCGATTTTTCTCTAATTCCTCTAATGGTCGGAATAATGATTGAAATAAAATTTATATATGTTATATATGATATTTCTTATGTCATTATTGTTTTTTAATTCTTTCATATCTCATACCCTTATATGTTATATGATAACATCGTTTGTGGAATTATGGACTAATGCCCCCTCAAAGCGATGTGATTCGTTCACACTATACATGGAACATATAAAGGATGATTTTAATTAAAAATATGTAAAAAAATTACATATATATAATATTCATGAAATATTTAATATTTTTAAATATAATTTAGATCATTTTATTTATTACCCTTCCACACACATAAAAAATGATAACATCGTTCGTGGATGTGTGGACTATCGCCTAATAAACATGATGTGATTACTTTTACATCACAAGAATATAATATATAAGTATATATGGTTAAATAAAGTTTTATTTATGATATAATTATAATTATTGAATTATATATTGTTGCATACCTTCTTTCAAAATTTTTCATTGAAAAATTAGAACGTTACTCATGCGTATGTACATCCAACTATCTACTTGATTGTATTGTTGGTTCATTTTTCATAACCATCATTCATGATTTGTTTTAGAAGATTAATTAATGTATAAATATGATTATTATTTCATGATTATTATTATTTATATGTTTTAATAATGTTCTTTTTGACCACAGTTGACCTATAGAAGTCTTGTTAACATGTGAACCGAATTTTTTCAAAACACCCAATGTAAACATAATGTTTTTGGTATTTTTATAAAAAAATTGTAAAAAATAAAGTAAAAGTAAAGATAAAAATGGTAAAATTAATGAAAAATGTATATAATTGACATAATTTTACTAATCATTTAGATAAATACAAATTTGAAATGATAAACTCAATGTAATGGATTTCATCTCAATTTATATTCTAATAAAAGGTATTTGTTTTTATGAACCAATTCAATTTTATATGATTCATATACTTCCATTTTTCATGATATATAATTAATCCCCTTATTCTTATGTTATTTTAATTATCATTTAATTTCATAACTTTAGGTATATTATGATTAAATTTTTTCAATGTGGTATGAGAAACTTTGGAATGTTTAAATATTATTCTCTTCAGGAATGTTCTTAATGATTACCTTTATAGCCTCACTTCCTTTTTATATTGTTAAATTTCTCTTGAAAAACTCACTTTATTATAATTGGTTTTATTTGTAAATTTTCAAGAATATCCATATTTTCATATGATTGATATTATTATTTCATCAATTATATATTATTTTACATATGTTGTTTACTTTTACTATTATTTAATTAAATGTGGAATTATTGACCAATCCATATCTTTTGTTAAATATGGATGTTTGATAAGGCATATTGTTTATTGATTATATAGATTATTTGATATAAGGAATGATTTTGGCATTTATTGAAGGGTGGATCCCAAAATTTATATAGCTCCACGATGCATTGATTGGTTCTCATGAGATAATTAATTTGGCCAAATTAAATAGCTTTCTACTTGTAGTTTTCAACTATCTCATGGATATATATTAATAATATATTTCCTAATGTTCCTTGTACATGAATTCTAATAATTAAGAATTTCCTTCATATATGTTTTAATTATTATTTATCCATGAGATTTTTCATCGACATATCTATCGATGTATTCTATTCTCAGTTTATAAATTATGTGACATGTATTTCAGATTCTTACATTTAAATAATGATGTTCTATTATTTATTTACCTTTACATATTATTTTATTCCAATTTATTCTATATTTATTTTGGTTTACTTAACCATATTGTGAATTTTAGCTAACCCTTAATATGTTTCCATTCCCCAGGTAATGAAGAAGAAACATTTGTATTAGTTTTCAAGGTTGTAGTTTATTTCTGTTTTTATATATCATATTTTTTTTACATATTTACCAATGTATGATTTGTATCATCTATGTAATCTATCTTTTCAAGACAACTAAACTAATCTATACTTTAGGATTTTATTCCATATAATTATTCCAATGTAATTGATATTAGAAAGAATCTCTGAGTTCTCTAGGGTTGGTTCGATATACTTGGAATCAAAGGATGTTTAGGAGAAACCTTGGGAACTTGATTTAGAAAAAATAGATGAAGTAACATATCACTAAGATAGAAATTGAAGATAATTATAGAAGAATATCCTATAATTTATTTAAGGTATAAAATATATGGGTATTCTTAGAAATATGTCCCTATCTGGACACAACCCATTGATTTTGTTCTGGAAAATATGTACCTAGGAGTAACAGCTCCAAAAAGGTGAGATGACCTTGACTCGATGTAACCTGGTACATGAGAACGTACCCTACTATACACCTTTTTTACACTCTTGGGACATATTCTTAGGTTAATTCACATTATCATTACAAACCATTATAAAAGATTTAAATATATCTCAAAAGAAATCATATTTATGATTAAGATATTAGCTATTCATAAGTTTTTTAATTTATTTTAATTTTTATGGTATATTTAGAAGTATTCAATTTTCATAATTTAATGAGATAATCTATTATATTCCATTATCTAGAAATGCCACATGGATGGAAGATGTGTGTCAACACTCATGGTCAATGTACATGATTCCCTAATGAGAATGTTAATGAATCTATTATGGGAAATGAGAACTTTATAAGAATATTAAGTAAGTTAAATCGGTTTGTTTCACATAGATAATCTTCTAATATAGATCAATTTATTCCATAAAATCCATGATCATTTTTTTGGGATTTCTACTCTACTTTTGGTTGATAAATAGATTAAACATCTAGAGATGATATTTACATCCTTGGGATGTTGTGTAATGGGAATGGTTACACTTTCATTGTAATATCTCTTAGGTGATGTTGATCAAAGGTGGTATTTCGTCGAAAATACTTAGGAGGAAGAAGAAATAGAACTCATATAATGGATCACATTTAAGGATACATTCTTGGAAAAATACTTCCCTCATAATCAAAAAATTGAGATGAAGGGAAATTTTCTTATCTTAATGAAAAATGAAGAAGAGAGTGTTTCAGATTATGAAGTTACCTTTACAAGGTTATCTATATATGCTATAGATTATATATGAAACAAAGAGTGAAAATTCGGCCTCTGAGCGGTGGATTCTCCCCCCATCCGAACGTGCCTAGGTTTTCTCTTCCAAGCTGTCTCCTCCCCTCCTCCTGCTTGGACCGGCCTCGGCGAGGGACTTCTCATCTTGGTACGGTGTCGATGGGTGATAGATCCACGTAGTTCGTATTTGTTCTTGGCTTGTCGGTGGCTCTGTTGCACCTTTTAGCTTTAGGATCTCGTATCAATTTCGGTGTGCTCGGCGCCGGCACTGGTACACACAACAATGGCTTTATCATTCCCATATTTAGATTTTCTAGGCCTCAGCATGCGTTGATTCCCAATGGTTCGGCTTTGGGTCTTTAGTTCAGTGGTTTGTTTTTCCTTTCGGCTTCTATATCTCTTTTCGGATTCGTGTGATTGGTGTCAACACTGGTGTTCTCGGTGGCAGCCTCGGCGTGCCTTTGGATTCAGGATCTTGTTGCAGATATGGTGTGCTCATTGTCATCTCTTCTATGTTAGCTTTCAGCTGTTTGGGATTCCATCGCGGTTGTGGTGTGCTCAGCGTGGGCTACGGTGTGCTCAACATTGGACATGGAGTGCCTTCCGGCTCTGAGATCTCATCTCGGCTTCATCCCATCTTGACGTGGGTTCTGCCATACTCTGGTGGGATTGGGGTCAGCTGCTATTCTTTAGAGGGGGGAGGTGTTTCATTTTGGAAATCCTATAAGATTCTTCTTGGTTTTGATTTGATTAAGGTAAGACCTTGTTTAATTGGATGTGAAATTGGTGGTATCTTAGCAGTGCTGATGACATGGTTGTCTATGAATCAGCTGGTTACTTGTTGTTTGATTATTGTTAGTGGTGAAATGGATGATCTGTTGGGGAACCTAGACATTCAACAAGGTTTTTCTTCAGATGAGGATAGAGCTGGTTGTCTTCATCATTCATGGATTTTCGGATTTGGACGATTGGGAGGGTATGGTATAGCCATCGGTACCGGGCCCGTGCATCCTTGTAAGGGAAAGATTTCTAAACAGCCATAATTTGATGGAGGCATGCCTTAATGATATTGATGCGGGGTAGAGGCACTTCCCCGTAGTCTTGTTCTGGGTTTCAACCCTTTCATTTTTCAAATCTTTTTAATGTAATCATGTCTTTGAAGTCTTGATCCCCCCCTTTACCCTTAAAATGGGATTATCCAAAATCAATAAAAATTTCAGCCTTCGGGCCATTCAAATAAAATGTGAAACATTGAGTGCAAGATTTACCACTTCATTTAAGTTATCAATCCAAATCTTTGAAGGGAACTGGTTTCTCATAAATTCTCATCATAAAAAGATATATTATTATATTCTATCAAAAAAGAGATTGAATTCTCGGGAACATACATATTCATGGGAAAAGAAGACAAGAAGAGGCCATATGAGAACCATGAAAATGGGAATGAGATTAAAAAGATGAATATAAATAATGATTTTCCAATATATGATAAGTGTTGAAATAATCACCCTAGTGAATGATTTAAAGGATTGAGAGTATGTTATAAGTGTAGAGAAAAATGTCACCTGGAAAAGGAATGTAAAGGGAAGACTAAAAATGCAGATATTCAATGTTATAAGTGTAATGAGGTAAGGCACTGTAAAAATGAATTCCCAAAGCATCAAGGTAATATAACTCCGATGAAGGTAATAGATCAGGGTCAAGTATATGTTATTGATGAAACCAAAGTGGAATGATTAATGTGATTCTGTATTTGGATCTAATAAATATGCTATAAAAGTATTTTAATTATGATTTTCTCATCATATGATTTATGAAATATATTATGATTTTTCTATAATACATTTTTATGAAATATTTGATATTATATATAGAATGGTACCAAGAAAATGTATTCCAAAGAAAGTAATTTTTTTATAAAATACATGGTTGAGGGAGAGAGAATCCTTGATATGTTTATAATGTTAGGAAAATATTGTTTGTACAATGAAAATATTGATTTTAATATGTAATGACTACCTTTGAACTGATTAATGATTTTATGAAAAGGTGGCTACACTATCCTAGAGGGATTATACTGTAGTTTGCGATTTATTGAATATATTGAAGTCTTATTTTTTACTTAAGGAATAAGGAATAATTCTTGTTCCCAGTAAAGTATGATGGTAATTTTAGTTATTACCATATTTCAAGTGAATACATGAGGAAGGTGTTTACATATTCAGTATGTGATGATTAAACTGATACTTTATGTTGATTAAAGGCTAATGATAAGTTCATTTTGGAAATTCTATGACCTTCCTTAAAAGTTTTGGATCATAATATTTAGGAAAAATTAACCATTTATAAAATGGTTTAATTTAGTCATTAGATGAGATTTTAGACTTTAATTTATTACTTCACCATATGATGAAACATGTGATATGAGATGAAGTAAAAATAGTTTAGGGTGTAATAATAGGAAAAGATTATTTTTATATAAAAATATATTTACTTATATTCTTAGAGAGTGAATGGATTCCTCAAATCTAGGAGATTTTTTTTGGAAAAAAAAATTCCTTAAAACCTTAATTTTTGTTGAAATCATAATCATCATAGATTTATTACCTTGAGGCCCTCATCATTCCATTGATAATTCAATTGTTTGTGATTGATAACATCAATCACTTCATATAAATATTTTCTCTCTACCACTGTGCATGCATATCTATTTTCCACTAACGTTCTACTACATAAAGACCTATTTATTTGTTAGTTCATGTGAACTTTACACTTTCAATTATCTAATTTCTAAAGGATCCTTAAATAACCCTTCTTGTGATGTTTGGTTTCAACATAAGAATAGAATCAATCATTTTGTTACCAAAATCAAATTTAAATTTTGATGACATAATTTAATTAAGGTTGACATATTGTAACACCCAAAAAATCTGAAATATGAACATTGTATTCAAAAGCGTGTATGACATACAACACTAAACATGTAAGGGACTATGATATCCCAAGAACTTATAATATATTTACTATTTTTAATAATCTAAATATAATTTAATGATTTCAATTCCTATGATACTGAGTTATCATGAGACTTTTGAAATAATGAGTTTCTTTTGTGGCATTCATTAATCACAAGGCCGACTTTTACTAAACAACAACATATTATAAAAATATTATTATTAAATATAATATGACTTAATGTAGCCATTAAATTTATTATTTATGAATAGTATTAACTAACTTATGAAAATATATGGTTTACAAAATATATAAATTGATTTTATTTCTTAAAAATGAAATTGAAATCGATGCAAGAACAAATTGAATATATTGGGAATATTTTTATAGAAAACAATTTTTATTCTTAAGATGTTATTTTCGCTTAATAAATTAAATTAATTGCATTTAATGATTCATATTACTATTATATATATATATATATATATATTATATTCAATAAAATATTTTTTATTTTAATACAATATATTTTATAATCATAAGATAAAAAGAAACCTAATATTTCACCCAAAAACCTATATTTATATTAAGGAGCTTTTAATTACTTTTAATGGAAAACCTATTTTCAATACATTTTTTTGTAATTTTTATTTTTATTTTGACAAAATAAACTCTATATTTTAATGTTAAACATTAAAATTACATTAGTGGGAATTCATGGAATTTTCTATGAAGTTTCATTTTCTAATGAATAGTGAAAAATAAAAAAATTTAGTTCCAAATTGATTTTTCATATAATCAGTTTATAAGGTTAAATTATAATTTCAAATGCATTTAATGTTTTTTTAGATAAAATTTTTATCATTTCATAAAATTTAGTTCATAGGAATCAATTTCACTTATAAATTTAATATAAAAACAAAAAAACATTCAGACCTTTTTACTTTAAAAACCTGCATTGTCGTCTCATCAGTGAGATTAAATTTTAATTAATTTATACATATTATATGATTGAAATTTGAAAATTAGATTATAAATATTGAATTATAAAATATTAGAATATTTATAAAGGTTCCCATTTTTTACCAAAAAGATTAGTGAAAATAATTAAAATTAATTATAATTATTAAGGTTAAATTAAGCTTAACAAGGGACTAATCCTTTAACTTAAGTTCCCAAATGACCTTGAAAGATGTCCAAAAACAATTGGGTGGCCATTATTATTCCATAAAATGTCCATTATAAGGGATTTTTTGGGTTTTTATGTTTTTTAATGTAAAACTTGGGAACAGCTAACATGTTTTCAAAAATGAAAAATGTGTCCCCTCCCTCCCTTATAAAAGGCCACCACCTCTTCCACTTACTCACACCTCTCAAAAAAATTAGGTTCATAAAAACTCTGACCAATTCATTTCATAAAATCCATAAATTTAACATATAATGCTCCCTTTGGGTAGGATGCAATACTAGTAAGCCTTTTGATTAAATACAAAATGAGTCACCTGATTAAGAGGTACCATCTTTCTTTAAGATCTCATGTTTATTTCTTTTTCAACTCTTTTAATTCACCTTATTACATGATTATATATGAAATAAATTATTATAAATATATTTAGATTTTTTTATTTTATGTTTTGTACCTAAACCTACACACACATCCATCTAATGGGCACCGAACATACCGTTATTATGTACGGTGAACTACCACCCCGTGAAGCAAAGTTGTATATTGTTTTTCTACCAGATCTCATGGTGTAAATTATGTGAAAAAATAATTTTATATATTTTATATAGTAAATTTTTTATTTATTTATGTTTATTTTAATATTTTATAACACATACCCTAATATTTTCTAATTTATGAAAATATGATAATGCCGTTTGTGAATGTGTGGACTATCGGCGCCTCAAAGCGATGTAATTTATTTAAAATTTACATGGAACATATAAAGGATGGAATTAATTAAAAAAATGTAACATAAATTATATTTCTATAATATTAATGACATAATTAAATTTTGTGAAATATAATATATATCATTTTCATTATTTCACATTCACAAACATTAAAAAGTGATAATGTCATTCATGGATGTGTGGACTACCACCTCATCAATATAATTTGATTCATTTTAAATAATAAGAATCCAATATATAAGTATATATGATTAAATAAAATTTTATTTATCATACAATTATCATTCTGGAATGATATAGGGTTACTTACCTTTTTTCTAAAATGGTAATTGATAAATGGGAACATTAATCATGGGTCAGTATGACCTACCATCTCCATGATTGTAACATTGATTCAAATTTCATAACTATGTTCCATGATTAGTTTTAAAATTATAATTAATGTAAAAATATAATAATTATTTCACAATTAATATTCTGGATGTGTTATATAATGTCTCTTTTTACCACAGTCTACCTACCAAAGTCGTTTTAACATATTATCCAAATTTAGTCAAAACACCAGACATAAAATTAATTGTTTTGGTAGTTGTATACAACATTGTAATAAGGGAAGTAAAAGTAATGATAAAATTGGAAAAGGTGCTGAATCAATTATATAATTAACAAATGTTTATTATTTATATAGATAAGGAAATGTGTGACAAGATAAACTCAAGGAAAGAAATTTCGTCTCAATTTACATTCCATTGAGACTTATTTGTTGTTATACGCCACTTCACTTTTATATGGTATATATAAACCCATTATTCATTATATATCATGAATATGATTATTATCATGATATTATAATTTTAATTTAATTTCATGCCTTCATGGAGATTATGATTCAAATGTTTCAAAGTGGTATGGTACACTTTAGATGGTTTAAATATTATTCTCCTCAATAATATTGTTAATTATTTCCTTCGTAGTCTCACTTCATTTTTTATTTTAAAATTTCAATTTATTATAATCATTTTTTTAAATTTCCTTCAATTTTTATATTTTCATATGATTTATATTATTATTTCTTAAACTAAATATAATTTTACATATGTTTTTTACTTTGACCATTATTTGATTAAATGTGGAATTAATGATAAATCCTTCCATTTTAATCAATACAGATATTTTATAAACAATATTTTATATTAATTAAATTTATTATTTGATATAAATAATGATTTTTAAATTAAAATAAGTATGTATAGAAGAAATTATATAGCTCCTCGATGCATCGATGGGTTCTAATGAGACAATAAATCTAGTCAAATTAAAGAGGATTTTTCCTATAGTTTTAAACTATCGAGGGGATGGATCATGACATTATAGGTTTTCATGTTCTATAGACATGATGTCCAATAATTAAGCATTTCCTTCATAAATGATTCAGTTATTATTGATCCATGATATTTTTCATTGATATATATATATATGTATTATATTCTTTGTTTATAAATTATGTGGCATGCGTTTAATATTCTTACCTTACCATATTGATTTTTACTTATCTAGTTATTTGAATAGAATTTCTTATCATTTATTTAACTTTCTATTTTAATTTATTCCAATTAATTGTTTAATTTTCTCTATTTACTTATAATTACTGAGCATTTGAGCTCACCCATATTATGTTTCCTTTCCCCTAGTTATGATGATGAGTTCTTTGAATAATATTTCAAGGACACAACCAATTTATTTTTATTATCCATTTTGTTTGTATTACATATTTTCAAATGTATTATTAGTATCATGTATATAATATGGACTTAAAATACGTATAAACTAAGCGGTCCTTTAGGATTTGATTCCATGTAATCATGCCAATGTAATTGAGAGAAAACATTATCTTTGGGATCTCTAGGGCTCGGTCGCAACATGTAATCACAAATGGATTATCACTAACTAAGGTGTGTTCTAGGATAGTTAGGTTAGTCATGTAAAAATTATAAATTTTTTCCTAGATTCAATTGTTTTATTACATCAATATAATGGAAAGAACCAATAAAAAGAATCTATAACATCATGATATCCTAGAATTATTAAATTGATTTTTTTAAAATACATTAACAAAAAAACATCAATCCAACATTCTAGGGGTTCATAATAACAGATTGTGTGGTTTCTATTTTAAAACAAATAATATTATGAAAATAGAGAAAATGGAAATTTAATGTCATGAAATCATAAGATGATAACTAAAAATTAATTTATAACTTATTGGAATAAATGACATTTCAATCTGACCTACGGTGTAGTCTAAATGGTTGATGAAATACTTTTAAATTCAAAAGAGACTTCAAATAGTGATAATATAAAAACTAAATAAACATCTATTAATAATGGTTAAATAATGTGATAATGATCACTAATTAATTTTTAACATTTAATATTAAATGATATCATAATATGACAAATGGTGAGGTTAGAATAAATAAAAATTACTTTAATATTTAAAAAAATGAAAAAAATTTATGTTTAATAATAAACTAACCTTGGTTTCCACCAAGATGGGCACTCAAGTAAGCTCCTAGAAAAGACCTACAGGAATTCCTAAAAACCCTGGTTTAGAAAGTAGTTCTTTGGAAAATTGAATCTAACTTTATTTACATAAATTTTAATTACATGGGTCAATACAATAGGTCCTTTAATGTTTAGTTTCTTGGAAATAAGGTATATAATAAAAGAAAACATTAAACATACTTCTAATACACATGAAGTATATCTTCCTGGGTTTACTCTAGTATAATATTATTGTATTAGTTAACCTGGGGACATAAATCAATGGATATGGATGAGCATAAAGACCTAAGGGAATAAACAAGGGAATAATAAGTATGTGATCACGAGATATATCAATAGGAACATAAGGCATGACAACCAATCATGA
The DNA here is from genome assembly GCA_963277665.1 of Viscum album. Taxonomy (NCBI): domain Eukaryota; kingdom Viridiplantae; phylum Streptophyta; class Magnoliopsida; order Santalales; family Viscaceae; genus Viscum; species Viscum album. Next base: position 1,310,723,535 of record OY728151.1, read on the forward strand.
AAAAGAGGCATAAGATAATAATAAGAACATGTATCATAGAATGGAAATGGGGATACAACATTTAAATGATATATTAATAACCATATCACTAATTTTTATCTCCATGGTGTCATAAGTGAATATTACAAATGATATTCACCAAGTTGTCATAAAACATGTCATCACAAGAGATTAAATTCTATACCCAATAAATTAGATCACTATCAGGGTGCATGTTTCATATGTATTAACTAATGTGATCCATATAGAGAAAAATAAACCATTTCCTTACTAACCCATGGAAGATAAAAAATGTGTTTCTTATCAAAATTATGGAATAAAAAAGTGATTAAAGACGTGATCATTATGTCATTTTTAACCCACAGAAATGGAATGTGGATTTTATGAATGTAAATACCATAATAAATTAGTTACAGTTACTTTTAGTTGAATGATAATTTAATAGAAAAGATATTTTGGTATACTAATAAAATGTAAAAGTGAATTTCTCATGTAAAATAGATAAATTCGAGAAATAAATTTGTTAGCATTAAGAGTATAAACTTGGTCTTAGAAAATGGTAAAATGAGAGCAGACAAGGTTAACCCATTTATAAATGTATATTATAAATATAATGGTATAATATAATGTGAGAAATAATTAATTTTATTATAGAATAGAATACATGCCATAAAAATGGAAGTTAAATGGATATAGAAGGTAAAATTTTCCTTAACTTGAAGAGTTGTTCCTAAAACATGATGATAGAACATTGGTGGATAGAGGAAAGCATAGGGGAACCCATTGGGAGGAAACAACCCTATAAATTCATATACTATTGATTGAGAGTGAATGTTAATGGTTTAATGGGTTGGTATTTATAGAGATAGTGGATCAACTTTTTAATAATTTCTTATATAGGCCTTGAAAATATTGGTTGTGGAAAATGAAAAACAATTGGATTGTCCAAGTGGTTTTCTCATGGTTTTAGAAATTTCAGTCAACATAATGTTTTTTTTAGCCACTAAAACTGAACATCATTTCTTTATACTTCTTGTTTCATGGAAATGTAATGATTTAACAAATTAATGTTTTTAAAAAAAATTCTATTTTAGACTATTGAAAGTAACTTAATGTTTTTGGAATTTGATTAAAATATATTATAATACTTAATATTAATAAAAAATATACTTGGTTGTGAATTTAGGTAAATTTTTTATTACATTATTATGACAAAAATATGATGTCATAAATCATCATAAGAAACCAAAAAAGTTTTTTTTATTATTTACAGAAAAATAACTTATTTTAGAAAATTTAATAAATTCACCCATAGCTAATTTAGAAGTGATGGTTTCAAATATAATTTTTATTTTATAATAATAATTCTTTAAATATGATAATTTTAACTTTTAAATATAAAATTTATTATATATTGAAATATAATAGGTTATAATACATAATAAAGTTTTTGACAATTATAAAAAATTTCATATGCCATTATAAAATTATTTTATCATTTATATTTAACTATAAGTAGTTTAAAAGGATACCTCATTAAAAAATATCATTTAAAATACCATCATTTACAATAAAAATGTATATCTTCTATTAAGAAAAATATGATTTATTTATTTCTAGAAATAAATTTATAAAGTTCCTCATAATTAAACATATATTTTATTAAAAAAATATTCCTAAAAAATAGACGGATTAAAAAATATATTTATACAATAGAAATTAAACTTTAATTAACCATGTAATAGACACATATCACCTTATTAAACTTGCATATTCCCTAAGGTTGATGTGTATGATGGTATTAGTTTCACGGGGTGGCTATTCTAACATTGACCAAGTGGTAATCTCTACCAACAAAAACTTATCCTGAATGAAATTTCATCTAAGAATCACGTACTTTTCTTGGCTTGGTCTTGGTAAATGGAAACCCCCATTCATGATACAACCATCCCATGTTCTAAAACCCATGCTATAAAATTAATAATTGTACATGTTGATGGATCGTTTTTACATTTTTTCATCAATTATCCCATATAATTACAAATTATAAACAATAATTATATTGGTAAAATTATTAACCAAGGGTATAGTTTTGAACGATCATATTGAACAATGGTCATATTTACCAATGATCATATAATGGTCCAAAATCAACTATTGAATTTTCAATTTTACCCTATAAACACCATTTCCTTTTTTCAGTAAAAATTTACTATAATTACACTTATGTTTATATTTTCATTCATTAAGATATTTATTTGTTCAATAATATTTTTTTTCATATCTATATTGTTTTTTGGGGGTGACGATTGTAGAAGATTTTTGAAATCCATATTTTACCATTTTATCTTATCTATTTTATATTTTTTATCCATTTCTAATGTATGGGTGTTTAATTAGTTTCATAGTTGACTAATGTAATAATCATTATTAATGAGATAAAATGTTATCTGTTTCTCTTAATTTTTTTTTGTGTATAGTATTATATAATATGAAACAATCATTTAGTCAAGAAAAAATATCATTTAAAACTGGGTTGTTTTTGGGATTTAGGGAAACATTGTTGGAAATGTTTTTTCCAAATAATCAAAATAAAAAGGATCCATTCAGAATAAATGAAATTGGAATAATATAAGAAGCTAATAAAAAAACATTATATAAAAATAACCAAAATAATTAAATGATATCTTATAAAAAATGAATTGAAAATATATATATATATATATATATGCTATCATAAATAATACATAAGCATCCAAAAAGAATATAAAAACCAAAACCAACTACTTCTGCCTATATACAAGTGACCCATGGTTACCAAACCCATATGATACCTCTAATACTAGTATAACTAAAATATCAAGAAAGATATATCATTTTCGGGTACCTAAAAATAAACCTTAAGAGATTCATATTCAAATTGGTGTATACAGGGTGTGAGAAAAATGTGAAATATTAGATCACACCTTGGAGTTTGTGAAATCCCTTCACTAAAGGAAAACGGGTGTTTCCCTACAGTTTTAAAAACTGCTGCCAAATATTTTTCGGGCCGCTATTTCGCGGTGGTTTTTTTTGCGACGGTTTACAAACCACTAGAAATGTTTAAAAAAAAATTTCGAGGATTAGTGGCGGTTTTTTGAAAAACCATCGCGAAATAGCGGCGGTTTGGGTAAAACTGTCGTGAAATGAAAGAAAAAAAATAAAAAAAACATGAGAAACCCCGAAATCACTAAAACGACGATAACTTTTGATCTGGGCATCCGTTGGAGCACCATGACCAGTCAAATCGATGCTCATGAAGATATATACAAGCACGTATAATCAAAACTGTGGTATGGTCTAAGGTTCAGAAGATATGAGATTTATAAAAAGTTTAAAAATGTTCTCCAACTTCAAACGACAATAACTTTCACTCCGGGTGTCCATTTGGACTCTACCACATATCAAATCAAAGCTAGTGAGGAGAAATACACACTAGTTAAAAAAAAGGAAGCTTATGTCATTTTTCCAACCACAAAACCCCTATGAAGGCCTCTGAAACCTCGTTCCCGTTACAGGTGTCCCGTCGAACTTGTCTTCAAATGGACCTAACTTTCGATCCATGTGTCAGTTCAGACTCCTTCGCCTGCCAGTTCGTAGTTCGTTCCATGAGCTTCAATTTAACTAGTCACGGCACCCACATGGACTCCTAGATCATATTTTATGGCCTTTTAGTGGGTATCGGGTTTGTTATGTTTTTCGATGCCTCGTTTCTAGCACCTGTTCCCCGTCAACTTTTTTTAAAATAGTCATAACTTCCGATCTACCGATCCATTCGGTCTCTTTCACCTATCAGCTCAAAGATCATTTCAGGATCATTTATTTGACTAGTCACGGATCTGGAATGGACTCTCAGATCATAAGTTATCTTTGTTAATGTGAGTATAATGTTTTTTTCACTTTATGACCGTTTTGACAGGTTTTAACGGTTGCTCCATTTATTACTGTTTATTTGGGTTTCCATGACTTTTTATCTTTATCAATGGTTTTTTATGGGTTATTATGATTATTATGTTGAATTCTTAAGCGGTTTTCTAGAGTTTTCATGAGTTTTCATGCGTTCTCATGCTTTATAATGCTTCATTCTTCATGTTTCTCCATCTGTTTTCATGCGTTTTCATGATTTTTTATCCCTTATAACGCCTTTTCATACTTTTTCATGTGTTTCATTAATTTTTTATTATTTTTTATATATAATATTCTTTTATTTATTTATTATCTATTATTTGTTACTAGTTATTTATTATTTATTATTTATATTTATTTATTATTTATTATTTATTATTTATTATTAATATTAATAAAATATTATGAGTAATAATAAAATTTGTTACTGGTTATTTATTATTTATTATTTATATTTATTTATTATTTATTATTTATTATTTATTATTTGTAATATATATTATTTATAATATTTTATTTATTATATATTATTTATTATTATTATTATTTTATATATTATATATTATATATTATTTATTTTTTATTTTTTATTATTTATTTTTTATTTTTTATTTTTTATTTTTTATGATTTATTTTTTATTTTTTATTTTTTATTACTTATTATTTATTATTTATTATTTATTATTTATTATTTATTATTATTATTATTTATTATTATTTAGTAATATTATTTATTATTTATTATTTATTATTTATTATTTATTATTTATTATTATCTATTAATAATTGTTGTTTATTATTTATTATTTATTGTTTATTATTTATTTACTTATAATTATTAAATATGCGTTATTTATTATTATTATTATTTATTATTTATTTACTTATAATTATTAATTATTAATTTTTTATTTTTTATTTTTTATAATTTAATATTTAATATTTAATATTTAATATTTTTTTATTATTATTTATTATTTATTATTATTTTTTATTTATTATTTATTATTATTTATAGTTTATTATTTATTATTTTTTATTATTTATTATTTTTTATTTTTTATTTTTTAGTTTTTATTTTTTATTTTTTATTCTTTATTCTTTGTTATTTATTCATTATTATTTATTATTATTTATTATTTATTGTTTGTTGTTTATTGTTTATTATTTTTTATTTTTTATTTTTTATTTATTATTTATTATTTATTATTTATTATTTATTACTTATTACTTATTATTTATTATTTATTATTTGTTTATTATTATTTATTATTTATTTATTGTTAATTATTATTTATTATTTATTGTTTATTGTTTATTGTTTTTTTTTATTTATTATTTTTTTATTTATTTATTTATTTAAAATTATTTATTATGTGTTATTTATTATTATTATTATTTATTATTTATCATGTATTATTTATTATATTTTATTTATTATTTATTATTTATTATTACTTATTGTTTGTTACTATTTATTATTTATTATTTATTATTATTTATTATTATTTATTATTTATTATTTATTTATTATTATTTATTATTATTTATTTATTATTATTTATTTATTATTATTTATTTATTGTTATTATTTATTGTTTGCTGTTTGTTGTATGCTATTTATTGATTTTTATTTATTATTTATTATTTATTATTTTAATTTCGTAATTTTATTATTTTATTATTTTATTTTCATATTTTTATAATCAATGTAAATATTATTATTATTTATTTGTTATTTATTATAATAAAAAGTAAATAATAATAATAAATAAATAAATAACTCAACAAATAACTAATAAATCAATAATTATTCATTATTAATTATTGATTATTAAATATTGCTTATTGCTTATTGTTTAATTATTATTGAGTTTATATCTATTAGTTAGGTATATTTGTTTTTTCAATTAGTATATATATGTATATTAAATTCTGTTTATTAACAACATAACGAGCTTGCGGGAGTGGTAAAGTCTTTGAAAATATGCAAGAGGTTAGGGGTTCAAATCTCACCAAACGCATTATTTCTATATAAATAAATAAAATATATAATATATAATTATATAATTATATAAATATATGAATATATAAATATATAAATATATAAATATATAAATAAATAAATAATTTAAAAAAATAAAAAAAAATTATTCAAAAAATTGCTCCTAAAAAACACCGTGAAACGTTCTATGACGGTTTTGAAAACAGCCGCGAATTGTTTTCCGACACACAATTTAGCGGTGGTTTTTCAAAACCGCCACCAATCGATTTCGAGGCGGTTTAAAGCGCCACAAAATGGAAAAAACCCACCGCTAAATCCGCATTTTTCTGTAGTGCTTTAAATATGAATTTCATTTATTATAGTTAAATATTCATATAAAAACTAGTTTTTCAATATTAATCCTATTAAAAATAATATTTCATTTTCTTTTTTATAATACCCATCTTTATTTTTTATTAAATTAAGGTGGAATGATTCATTTTAAATATCACATTAAAACTATTATTTAAAATCAAACACAACCCATAGAAAACGTGTTCCTTCTTTATAAACCAATTTTAAAAACTATTTTTTAGATCATCATTAAAAAATGAGTTCCATCACATAACATAAACACAATTATAAATTATCACTCATAAAAATGAATCATGTTAATGAATATATGAATGAAAAAAACATTAACAAACTTATGATTGCATTCATGTCAATCGATACAATAGATGAAAATGAAGGTAAAGGAAATCGTCTATGTAATTTTATAGACATCACTATGTGTTGTGAGAAATGCACTAGTTCCTAAGTTGAAATAGTACTATATAAAATAACATTAGAGCAACTTCTGGCCTATGTTCAATGAAAAATAACAAAATATATCTCACTAGACCACACTAACATCACTAAGATTGCACCTTCCCATGACCCCTAACATAATGCCCAACTAGGGGGAAACTAGTAGCATGTGTATCAATTAGTTGATAATAAATATATAGCATTATTTTAGCCTATATTCCCATGAATATAGTCAACACATGATAAGAAACTAGTTGAATCAAGCAATAAATGAATCAATCAATATTAAATATAAATTTCCACTCACCTATAAATTCCTTTACAAAACAAATTGATTTTATCACAGTATCTATTGCAAAAAATAACTTTCTCCCTTGTTATATGATCCATATTAAGAAAAATGAATTAATAAGGGCTCTAAAGGGTGGAATATAAATGGAAAACACAAAATCAATTTAAATGTTTCAAATAGTTCATGGTGAAAATAGGACTATGAATGCTAATCCCATTATTTTTTTTAAAATATAATTTTGAAATAATTTTGAAAAAAACTATTATGAAACTAATCTTATAATAATTTAAATAATCAATCTCAACTTTCATTAAAACATTTTTAAAATATACATATCAACTTTATTAAAATACCATTCCTTTAGACCATAATTTTTTTCACCCCATTACCCAAACTAGTTAAAATACATTTGATAATAATATTTAATTCAGAAAAAACCATAAAACCATTTTACAAACACATAGATTCTAAAAATAATTTTATTATTTTAAAAACAATATAAAGATCCATTAAAAACTTGAAATTCATTGAATACATTATCATTCCATGTGATAAATGACAGTATAACATTCAAAAAATCAACTATACTATCCCATATGTATATAATATAATAGAAAAATATATTCAAACCTTAAATTACATAATGAATTTACAATTAAATGTACTACTCACAAAAAACTACCTAAAATCAGGATGTAATCGCTCATCAAATGTTACAATGCATTTCCTTCGATAATGACTTCTCACAAAAACAAAGAGACATTCCCACAAATCCCTTGTATAAAAAACAACAAATATTATGACACATTTTACCCCTGATATTATCACAGTATCCCATTGGTTTTTAAAAAGGTAAAGACACCAAGTACTAAGGTGAAGGGTAAGTAAGAGGTAAGTGACAAGGATAATGAAATATTTTACCTTAATGAAACTAAATTAATATGTGGTGGATAAGGAATGAATCATTGGATTATATAAGAAAAAGATATATCTTAAATTTAATGTATTTCTCATAAAAGGTTGGAGGAATAGCTTTAAAAACCATAAAATTTGAATAAGTGAAAATTTGAAATTCAAAACTTTAGAACATGGGATTCTAAAATTGTTAGGATTCATTGTTTAGTAAAGTATTCCCTAATTGAGTATCCATTAACAAAAATGCATAGTGTACCAATAATGATTGGATAGAGGCTTATCCAAACCATGATCCAACTATGAACATACCTCTAAAATTCTCTCTAGAATTCACATATTTAGGATGCATGGTTTTTAGAATTTGTGCATAAATCTTGTGCCTGACACTAAAATAGTAAAACATTGAAAATTCAAGGAAATCTGACCAGAAAATAAAAATAAATAATAAATAAAATTATATGGGAAATATTTTTTGCGTAGCACATTTCTCTTTACCATAAAACTATATTCCCTTATAAATTCCTTGGTAAATGTAAAAGGAAACTATTTAAGTTCTATAATTACTGCACAGAAAAGGTTGTGGGTATAGCTTAAGGAGTCTTAATGAAGGAATTACCCAGAATGATACAGTCTCAAATAAGTGAGTAGTAAATTCAAAAAAATACCTAAAACCCACATGAAGACATTGAAATTTATCCTCATACATTCCCAAAATTCTTTAAAGAAAATAATTTCCCATCTAATATGATGAGTATTATAGAAAACAAAGTCATATCATTTGAATCCTTACAATTTTAAAATTCTTCTAATTTCATGAAACATGAGTGATGTGAACACATAAATATGAAACCCCTATAAAACAACCAAATAAATTATATACCTTCCTTATGCATTAACTACAATCCCAAAAATTCATGAAACCATAAAATAAGATTTATCCATAATCCCACCAAATAAAAAATTATAAAACCATTAAGAGTACCATATAATAGCTTTCCTCATCCCAAAAAAAATATTAGATCAATATCTGAGTCCAAAAAATCTTATAGGGAAAAAAATGACTCCAAACTAAAATATCATTCTACAAAATAACACATCAAATAAAAACCATCAACCTCAAGTTCTTTATCTTCTAGGAATTCAAATTGTGCTAGTTACAAAAGGATGGACCAAATGGTCACTCAAGTTTATCCACTAAAATTCTATACTCATTGAAAAACCCCAAAATAATAGACATAATACATAAGAGGAAATAACCCAAATATAAAAGGTATCACACCCAAACCCAAAATTCATTACCATCCATAAAAGATAAATCCAACAAAATCCAAGAAAAATTATCAATTTCCACTTTCACCAACTATAAAACTCTAGACCACAGTCACCCTAAAGACTATAATTACACATAAATATTTTTCTTCAAATAATTAATCTTAAAAACCATTGAATATGGCATCTGTTGTCACACCGTAACTAATGACTCATATAATTTAAACTCAATTTCATAAAATGTATGACTATTACACATTAGAATCACAAGAGATTCTACCTCCTTTAAAAAGATTAAATTTTCCCAAACAACCCTTAATATTTTGGTATAAGAAAATGAAATAAAAACATTCTCATTAACTAGGTCCAAATAATCCCTCACTGATGTTGGTCATTCTTACTCATATTCTGTTGATAAGGCCTTCATCATAAGTTCCTAATAGATGTATAGGAAAAATTCAACAATAATATCTCCATGGTCTATATGAACACCTCATTAAAAGAAAAGATCTTTCAATTTTTCATTACATATAACAACTATATAAAGGACTGCCAATTCTATGAAATTATTAAAAAACCACTTAGTTGGATGGTCACCCAGATAGGGATCATGAACATAATGGAAATCTCCATCTCCACCTCTTAAGGATATTGGAACATAATAAATATCATATTGAAAATTTCATAAGACATTCCCTCATGTTGTTGATAAGGAATATTAGTTTCTTATAATAGTAATCTGGGTTCCTCAACTAATGTTATAATAACATTCACCATTGAATATTTAATGGGTTTGAGAGAATTTAATATTCCATAAATTCCCTCTAGTCGTGCAATCACCTCAAGAGGATATCAATCACCATGAAAATATGATATATATAGAGGTTAAAAATATCTTAGACTAGGTCTGATACTTGGGAAGATTATACTTAAACCACTCATTCTTGAGTTTTTATATATTCTACTTGTAAAAAACTCAACTGTAAATGATGAATAGGTTCACCTTAGTGATCAGATCAATGAACTATCATCTCACTCTTCTTTAAAGACACTTTAGGAGGAATAATTGAAATAGTAGAAATAAAACTAAATCAACTCACACTCCAAATATCATGTCATATAATTCTATATAATTCATAATAAAATGAAAATGACTTTCAAAACCTCTCATAAATGTTTCCCCTTTAAATCATATTCCTTTAACTAAAATATGACATGTATCTTTAAATAACTACATATTTTGAAAACACATGACACCTTGTAAATCCATTTAATTCATTTTAAAAATACCTTGATAATAATAAAACATCAACTAACTCCTTCCAAGATTTTCTAAGACACTCATTTTAAATACAATTTGACCTTTAATTTCAATATACATTCAAATAAATATATTTTAAAAGGAATTTTCCCCTGGAAAACACACTAAAATAAATTAATACATTTCATTTATCATTCAAAAATATTATTTTTCATTTGTAAAATAAACCATTAAATGGTAAAACAATAAAAATCAAGCAATTGAATTAAATCTAAATTCAATAATATAAATTGTAAAATAGAAAATACCTTAATTATAATCAAATTAATTGTAAACTCCATTTGAGTCAATCAAGATACCCAAAGGGAAAAAATAGATCATTAGATAAATTGAGATCTATATGATTTTATAGAATATGTTACTGAAATGGGATCCAACCATACTACAGGCTCTATGAAGTTTTCAATCCCTTAGTGAATAACTTCTACATAATTTCCCATACAAGAGGGATAACTGTGTAACTATGTTTTATGCTTCACCTCCACCCTATAAATCATTCGAGAAACCTAAGAAAAATTATATAGAAAATAGGGATCTAAATAGTAATATAAATAAACCAAAAGTTACTCAAAACAAAGACTAAGATCCCAATAACCTATAGAAACTCATGTTTCATCACAAGATGTGGTGATCAATTATATAATCTTATTATAATCCATGGGTTCTAATAACAGACCGAATACCCTTTCTGCTAAGAAGCACCCTAAATATAAGAGGTACATTAAAGATCCTAGGTCTCTTACAATGACATCTTCTATCATACCATTTTTTCACAAAAAAACTAAATACATCACTTATCCATTAACTGGAGGTATCCCATGTCATGTATTTAAGGGTGCTCCCAATCCCCAAGCTTTGGAAACTAGTTTGTGGGCATTAGGTAAACACTATTGGGAATGTTTTCAACTAATAATCTAACTAAATTGAATATTATACTCAGATTAAATGATATATGAATAAAAGAATAAACCCATGAGTTACACTATTAAATAGAATGAACTTAAATAAATAAATAAAATATCATATACAAAATGAATTCAAAGGGAATTCTTACTTGATAATGTTTATGCATAATCATCAAATAAAAAAATAGATACAAATTATCCCTAAATGAATAGTGGTCACTCACCACACCCCATAATGAAACTACTACACCAACTCTAACATCATCCAAGAATGATTATGCTTAGGTACATGAATCAATAATAATTTCATACACTAATTTGTGTAAACATTATTTAAGAAAAATGACCCCAGTAGGATCTTACCAAGGCCTTTTTGAAATATCCTTCAAAATGATTTTCATTTATTATAGTTTTAATTATAAATAGAAAAATTTATTTCATGGGTATCCATAATAAAACAAATAATATTGCATTTACATATTCATAAACCGAATCTTTGTTTTTTGAGAAATAAATGTAGAACAATCCATTTGATGATAAATTTATAACAATAATTTAAAATTTTATAAAACCCAAAAAATAGTTCATTCCTTAAAACCATCTTCTAAATACCATGTCCTAAATCATCATTATAAAAATTAGTTTCATTACATAATATGAATAAAATATAAAATAAAAACTCCTTAATAAGGAATCATTTTAATGAATAAATAAATTAAATAATAATGATTAAGTAATTATTCCATACATTCTTGTCAAACTCGGTGACAAAAAGGGATGTAAATGAAATACTATATGTATTTTCATAGACAATTTTATGTGATATGGGTGACATACTAGGTCCAATTGTGAGACTGTGCAATAGAAAATATAACATGGGGCTGATTTCTAGTCTACATTGCATCAAAAATAACAAAATCCATCTGACAAGACTACAACAACATCATCATGATGGATCCACATTACTATATCTTGAATAATGCACAACCAGGGAGTAACTAATAGTGATTTTACCAAATAGTATAGAATAAATTTAGACCTCTCTCTTAGATTTGGGTTCCTATTCAAATCATTTTTTTTTGAAAGAATCGATAATAAATAAATAAAATTCATATCTCACCTTAAATTATCACATAAGAGACAACCACATTTACATATCACTTATATTAAAAATAAAAAATCACCCCTTGAGAAAGAATCAATATTAAGAATAATATATGAATAGGGGATCCATAATTTCTCCTAGACATGTAATAGAGACAAATAATTTAAATATCTTAACATTTAATGTTGAATAAACAAATGAATATATTAAACAATTTTTAATCAATAAAATAATATTTTAAAACAATGTTCAAAATAAAATATTTGAAACCAAACATTCAGTAATGAAAATAATACATTTACTCTTTAATTCAATGCTTTTGAAAATACATAGTGCCACATTATTTTTAAATTTTTTTATAAATCTATATATTTTTAATCCTATTATCCAAATGTGGATAAATTCAATTGATAATAATAATTAATTTGAAACAAAATGTATAAAAAATTTTAAAAATACTTGAAATATAAAAGATTAGTATTTCAAAAAAATCTAAACATCCATGGAAACTAGAATATTCATTAAATTCCTAGTCATACCCAGTGAGAAGTCACTTTAGAATGTTTATAAAACCCACTATACAATTACATATGGATATAATTTCCTTTAAGAAGTATTTAAAATAATAAGAACCAAAATTAAATTCAAATTAAAGTAATTACGAGATAAATTTCATAAAACCAAGTTAAAATCCCACATGACAGGTTATAGTACAAACCCTTCGATAGATAATATAAGATCATGAAAGGATATTTTCTCAACAAACTAATAAACCAAAACCCAAAATATTAAGACACCCTAAAAAAACATAGAAACCTTAGGGTTTATAGAAGGAAAGTAAACAAAAAAGGGGTGGAGATGGGGGTAATGTGGGAGTATCAGGAAAAATTAGGGGGTTTCCATAAAGAATCGGCATGAAAATGAGGTGTAGGAGGCTCAAATAATTTGACAAGAAAGGTAAAGGGCCTCATCACCCACTCCATAGATTTGATAAATAAAAATTTGGGAAGAAAGTGGTTAAAATTATTTTAAATTTGAATAGGGGAAAATAAGGAAATCGAAATGTTAAATCTCTGGTAGTTTTCCTAATAAGGACATGTGGTTATGTAAGATATATTTGAATCATGCATCCCCAATTAGAGAATCACTAGGAACCCACATTATTTGGTGCTAGGTTTGAAAACTATGCACCAACCATGGAAATTTCTTTTTAATTCACCATAAGCTTCATAGGGTTAGGATATATGATTTTCACAAACCATGTAAAAACCAAACAACTGACAATAAAACTCCAAAATATTTATAATTAATATAAATATGACCTAAAAATCACGTTAAAGATAAAAACTGTTAAATAGATCAATAAAATAACAATAATAAACTAATTTATGGTGTGACATGGTCAAAACCTAGTAAACGACTATATATTATCAATATATCATCAGATAATTATATTTGTTTAATTATTATCATATATGAATAAGAAATAGACAAATATATGGTGAAATTAAGTTGGAAAAACATAAAAACAAATTTAGATATAAAATTCAGCTAAAACAAGCTACACATTCAAAAATAATAAAATGACCCTAAAATGTTATAAAAACATAATAAAATAAAAATTCTAAATTTATAATATGTAAGACTAAATTAATGTCAATAAGAAATAAAATTTGGTTGTAATAATAAATAAAATTCTATAAAAATGATTAAAACAATTGATATATTAAAAGCTAATCAAGATACCATGGATTGTAATGAGATTTATGAAAATGATAATCAATTAGTTTTTTTACTTTGAAGATTGAATGGATCACAAATATGATTTTTTGTGTAGATAGAATGACTGAAAAAATATTTTTTACTAAAAAAATGTCTAAAATCATATAATAAATTCACAACCTAAATAACCATACTGGATTCTGAAGGAAAATAGTAGAATATGATTAATTTTTTACATTTAGGAATAGAGAGAATAACAATATCATATGTTTTCTGTTCAGAATAAAAAAAATTATATTAAAAAGTTATTAAAAAAAGTGATATAGACAAAATTTTGGAAATTAACTTTCATAGTTGTTGTATGATACAAATAACCATAATTTCAATTTTAACATTTTGGACTAGATAATTTTTCAATCAAACATTAAAGGTAATTATAGTTAATTAAAAAGACTTTTTCGATTAAAAGTGATTACAAATAATTGATATAATCAATGAAGGTAAAATTACAAAGGATTATAGAAAATCTTAAGAAATATAAACATAAGTTAATTTCAAACTTGTAGGAATGAATATATTTTGAATCAGATGCATGGTTAAAATAAAATGAAAATTCTATATTAAATTAAAATGTAATTAAAATAATTGATTTGGTCAAATCTAGGAGAATCATGATGTATTATAATAAAATATTCAATCAAAGATCATCTATTAATTTATTTCATGTAAAAATATAAGATACATCAATTTGATTTTTGATATAATTATATTTATTAAAAAAATTAACTTTTTATTAAAAAGTGATTAAAATAAATGATGTAATTACAACATATAAATCAACCATTGATTACTATAAAATATGATGAAAATAATCACTAATAATATTTTTGGAATATTGGAATAAATTTCACATAAAAATAATTTTTGGTTTTTTTGGAATAAATATAAGTGTGTTTTTATAGATTTAATTGTATAAAAAATTCATCAAATTGTCAAAATGGAAAAAAAAAGATCACCTAGGAAACTTATAATAATGGTAATATATTTTCTTTTTACACCTAAAATAATACTACTAATCACTTTATTATATGGTATATTCTTATTATTTGGAAAATTAGTTTTATATTAGGATGTTACTAAAAAGTGATATATTCAAAATAGAGAAAAAATGGTAAAATTTAATGAAATAATATAAAACATAATTTTAATTAATTTTTGATATTTGGGAATGAAGGATATTTCAATCCATTGATTTTTGTATACATAATAATTTAATTGATTTCTTTAGATTAAAAAACTGATTAAAAATAAGTAATACTGTAAATATTGAGAAAACAACCTTAGATAGTCATCATATCCTTGAATAATTATTCTAATTAATTTTTGAAACAAATGATTTAATATAATATAAATATGATATATAACTTTTTTTGAATGACTAAAAATGTTTTTTCAAAAATTGACTAAAAATAATTGAGGCTTTCAAAATTGATTCAAATACATTGAATTATCTAGAAATATTACTAAAAAAGTACTGATTAATTACAGACATAGAGTAATAAAAAATCAATTTGAAATGTTGTTTGGAAAAAATGTTTTAAGAAGTACTTTGAAATTGAAAATTTATTTAAAACATGTGATTCAGTCAAAATTGATAGAATCCACAATGATTTTTGGGAAATTTTTTAACAAAAAATAATTCATATCTTTGGGATATATAGAGCTTAATGATATATAAATCTAAAGTATTATGTGGTTGAATGACCATATATGTGTATTTTTATAGATTTATGTGTTTTAAAGGATATTCAAAACAATCAAAAGTGATTAAATAAGATCAAAATATAATGAGTTCCTAGAAAAATTTTAAATGATTAATTTTTCACATATTAAAAAAAATATTCCATCTGATGTATGGTGTAATTGAAATTATAAAAAAATATTTTTATCTTACACTTATTCAAAATAATTAATATGCATAAAATATATTAATCTATATTGGATTTTCATGAAATCGGAGGAAAAGTTTTAAGACTAATTATTTATATTAAGTAATAAATTTCAAGTTAATCTAATGTGAGGAGTGGTCAAAATATCTAGAAAAAAATATTTTAGATTAAAAATTGAGTAAAAATATGTGATATATTCAAAACCAACAAAAAGGAAGATTGTATGAAAACCATTTGAAAATTATCATTGGTCATTATTTAATATTTAGGTTTCAATAAAACATAAATCTAGTGTATTTTTTCTTGGAATAATGGAAAAATACATTCATATTTAAAAGTGTATAATAATACATGATTCAATAAAAACTAAGAAAACAATCATGGATTGTTATTAAATACGTGAACAATGATTAGTGGTTAATTTTTGAATTTTAGAATTTAAAAAATCAATCCAATATACAAGATTTTCATAATGATTCAAAAATTAATTAAAAATTCAAATGTGGTTTAAAATATGTGATATGATTAAACTGGAAAAAACACCACATATTTTCATAAAATCACAGGCTAATGTTCCTCAATTAATTTTTTAAATGTAGAAATGAAAAAAAATAAACATGATATGAGGTATTGTAAGAATGATCAAAAGTTTATGTGGAAAAAATTAATTATTTAAAAACATTAATGAAATGGTTCAAATTGATAAAACAATCTTGAATAATCATGAAATCATATGACACTGATTATTAATAAATTTATAATAATTACATACAAATAAAATGTCTATATAATTAATTGTGTGGTAAAAATGAATGAAAATAATATTTTACATTGAAAATTAATTTTAAACAAGTAATATTGTTCAAATTAGGTAAATGAATTTTGGATATTGTGAAGTCAAAGATATATGATCACTGATTGATTTTTGATATTTAATAATGAACATTTTTTCAATATGACATCATGCATATTCATAATGATTAAAAATATACTTTAAATTGATACGTGATTGAAAATAAGTTGTATAGTAAAACCTATCCAACAACTTCAAATTTTCCTAAAAAATTAAGAAAATGATCAATGATTATTTTGTTAAAATTAAGAATGTGTATCAAATGGTAAAATATAATCAAATGAGATTGGATCATCATAAAATAATTAAAAAAATCATCAATTAATCTTTGACATGTTGTAATGGGTGAAATATTAATCTGGCAACTAGTATAGTTGAAATATTTGATAAAATAGATTCATATTAAAAAGTGATTTCAAATTAATGATATGGTCACTAATGAGAAAATTATTTTATTTTGTGTTAAAATATTAGTATAATTATAACTAATTAATTTCTGATAGTTATGAATGAATTATATGTTAATCAAACATGACCTGTGTTTGTAATAAATGAAAAAATAGTTAAGTATTAAATAGTTATAGTGACCGAGAACCTAGAAGAATGAAAATTTTCCCTTTTACCGTTAAAATGGTATAAGATATAATGAAATAACGTCCCAAAGAACATAATAATTTTTTTTCTTCACAAACTAGATACATACATTATCCTTTTATTACCATTTAATACCAAATTTACAAAATATTATTTTACAATTTAATCTAGCATATTTTTTCATATCAGTCATAGTTAACATTATAGAATCTTGTGGAAAGGAAAAACTATAAGGGTGATTTAAAATTCTTAATAAGGGTTGTAATAACCAAGATTTACCTAGGACATTCCTTTGTGAAAATCTAGTGTCTGAGGTCTTCTTGGGGGTTATAGTGATTTGATTCAAGAGTTTTCCAAAAATATGGGTTCACCAAGGCGGTGGCACCATGACGGTGGCACACCGAGATAGTAGCACCATAATGATGGAACACTAAAATTGTGACACCATAATAGTGGCACACAGAAATGGTGGCACTATAATGGTGGAAGACCGAAACAGTGGCATCGTAACAGTGGCACCGTAACAGTGGCACACCAAAATGGTGGAATTGTAATAATACCACACCGAAATGGTGGCACGCCAAATGGTGTCTCGCCCTTCTCCAAAATTCAAGTTTCCTATGTTATTCCAATTTCACCCCCATTACATATTATTTGATGTAAACCGAGTTTAAGTCCTTGTTTGTGCGTTTTTATGGGTGTTTCAAAAGATATTAATTATATAGTAAATATCCTAACACTCTAGGGACATTGAGATATTCAAACTATGGGTTCTTGACCACAATCCCACATTAGTGGATTTTGAAAGCATTATTCTTTTAATATAGGATATGGCTCTTCAAAAAATGGATCTTCCCTTCCTATTGTGTTTTTTTCTTCCCCCTTGGTGCTCCTAGAGCCTTCTTCCCTAGACGAGTCATGTGTTTATTTTATAGCACCTCCTTATCATCTTTCCTGGAGTTCCCTGCTGCACATATCATCCACTATTTTGGAAAGGTACGGTTTTGGGTGCCTGTTGTTCCAGATAGGGATTATTCTTCTTCTATTTTGTATGTATCATATGGGGTGGGTGTATAAATTTTTCCTTGTGAGAAAATTTGAATCCAATATTCTTTAAAAAAAATAATTAGAACTAATAAATAGGGGATATGGTAGATGTTTATCCTGTGTTTTTTAATCGTTGTATTTGTCGAGGATGTGACCTATTGTGGCTATAAGGCGTTATGAAAATCATGTAAATTGGTTGTCTTTTCATTCACA
Source organism: Viscum album (assembly GCA_963277665.1). Taxonomy (NCBI): domain Eukaryota; kingdom Viridiplantae; phylum Streptophyta; class Magnoliopsida; order Santalales; family Viscaceae; genus Viscum; species Viscum album. The sequence goes on from OY728151.1 coordinate 1,310,742,459, forward strand.
CTGGTGATGTTCTGCTTTGTTGTGATGCTTTGATAAATGTTTGTAACATTAAAACTGTTTAATCACGTAATTTTTTTCAATTAAATGGATTCCCCATGATCAAACCTATTGTGTGATCACCCTGGTTATTTTAAAGTCGAATTAAAGAACCCCTCCATAAAAACCTAAATATACTTGGCATAATGGTTCGGCTACATGATGTGTTTGTTTGGGTTTTGTAATTCACTGTGTTAGTGTGAAGTATTTGTTGGTAACCCTGTGATGGGTATGAGGGTGGACAGAGCGGTTGGTCCTTTAATTAAGAAAGGGTGTGTTTGTGTAATGGGACTGATGTTTGGTGGTGGATATTGTGGTATTTTTGTATGAGTTAGTAAAAGGGTTTGTTTTGATATCCTGGTTTGAGATACAGATTTATTGTGGATTTGATGAACTTATAGTCAGTGAGACTATTTTTTTTGTGTTGTGGTCATGGAGTGACGTTGGGTAGTGGGACTACGGTGTGGTTAGGAACTTGTTATGTTGTTAGAATACATCTAAGAAATATTTGGGAAGTGGGGATACATGACAAGGTTGGGTCGTGACTTCATGTTTATAGGTGTGTCGTGTGTGGTGTTGTTGTGTAGTAGGGTTTCCAGTCCTAGTTGTGATAGGAGTATTGTGTAGTATAACTTTGAAGAATAGCAGTTGGGAGTGGTTTAATGGGTGTCTAGGAAGAAAAATGGGTGTGCAGTGGGACTCAAGGTTGGTTATTCCTTGTTTTTTATGAATGGGTGTTAAAATGGAATTTATTTACATTGTTCCGTCTTCCATTGATTAATGTTGGCAGTACTGAATGACAAAATGGGTTAGTTACTGTGTATTTTAGTTAATCAGGATCTTCACCATCTAAACAGGTTTCAGATGTTGTGCTTGGTATTTTCCACAATTATTGATGGAGTAAACTAAATTTAACCCCTTACATAGTTAATGTAAAGTTGTTAAATTGAAAATGGGGTTGCATTTATGCTTTGGAAGTGGATTTTTGTGTGGTTGTGAATATAGGTGTAGCATCAAAAGAGTTTCTAGTGGGATGGTTATTTATTTTTGGACACATCAGTTTGGCTGATTGTTTTCTTACCAATATGTATAAACTTTAGTTCTTTGTTATTTCTTTACGCACTCCACCCTTGTAGAGCACCATGTGTCGAACACCACTATTTCATGGGGAAGGGTGTCTTTCCCAACATCCCGAGGGAGAGATGGATAGATGGTTACTGACTTCCTTCCTCACACACTCTTCTGGGTTATTACCTCTAGATGATATACTGGTAGGCTATAATGGTTTTAAGATTTCCATAGTTCAAGATCCATTGGGAAAGTTTGTTATCCCATGTGTCTTTGGTATAAGGCCCATGTGTCGCTGGGTGACATGTGTGGTGTGGTTGTGTTTTCGGTGTCTACGGGCGTGATTTGTGTGTGGTTTGAGGCCCAAGCTTGAGCGGTCAGGTTGTAGTAGTGGGACTTCATTTGGGAAGAGTGGTATCATCAAGACATTAGACATTAAGAATGAGTAGTTAACTAGTGGTAAAGTGGTGTGGGGTGCCCAAATGTCGATGTGCTTATAACACTATTTTACATGACTTTCATTATTTGGTGAGTGTGCCTTGGTGAGGCTAGGATGGTTAGTACTTCTTGGTAGTTGATTTGAGGTTCCATTATTCTCTCATATGGCCATTTGTATGTTCCCCCACTTGTGATGGGTATCATTAGTTTTCCTATTAGGTATACTTTTATACACACCCTACGTTTGTAAATCAATTTTAAAGTTTCCAAGAGGACTTTGAGGACCATGTTGTACATCCCTAGCCCATGCATAAAGATATTTTTTTTTAATATTCAGTATCCTTCTTCTGGTTCATTATTTGGTAAATTGGTTTTACTTTTTTCATAGTTTACATTTAAATCATCCACGGGTTGGATTTGGGTTTCCTTTATATAAATGTTTGGTGTTGTTTTGGATTTTTATCGTATTATCCCCTAATCTTATTTTCATTAAAATGGGTAATTCATTCCATTTTGTGTGAGATTATATCCCCTTGATTATAGTTTCTATTCTGGGACCTATTGAAGGTGGGTCTCGGGGGTCATTATCTCTCATTCATCTCGAAGTAGGAAGGGTGTGGTACTTTGTTGCCCCTTTCATTGTCTTGAAGAAGGAAGGCTATGATAGAATGATATCAGAGGTGATGGTTGAGGGATAGGATTGATTTCTGAGTTAGTCACAGGGATGATTTCATGGGATGTAATTTAAATGGTGTTAGAAAATCATGGTGCTTGAAATAGTGTAGGGAAGACTAGCTAGGACACAGTATTTTTGGGTCCACCGTGATCTGATGCAAGGACTCTAGACCAAACGAATGACCAAGTGATGATACACTGATTTTAGGGTAGAGACCCTAGGAAATTTACATTCATCATCATGACATGTGTTCTTATGGCTCTTGGGCATTTTGGTGACTTTATTTAAATAAAGAGTGAAAATAAATCATTGATGAAATTTTCCATACTACCTGGGCTTAGGAGTTCCTTCTTTACCTTTTCACCTATGGAACCTAGATGTCGCCCATGTGTGGTATGGGTAGTTGAGGCCCTGTAGGATTACATTTTCAATCAATGGAGGTACGATCAAGAGGGAGAATATGATTTGTGGAAAAAGGCCCTTTGTGATTTCTAGTTGTAGTCCCTAGAAAAGTACGAATGCAGATTTTGAGACTCAGAGATGGAGGGAAAGCTTGTGGAGATGACGATCAACTTTTCCTTGATCCTTGATCAGAGGGAGTATTGGGTTCCTCTAAAAGTTATCCAAATATGAGGAGTGGCACATCAATGGGGGATGCTTTACCTTGGGGAGAGTAAGTAGACCGATGTCTCATGGGATGACTTCGAGAAGGAGTTTTGCGCAGAGTTTCTTTCCACGATGATGAATGCCGAGAAGTGGCTGGAGCTACTCTCCCTCCAATAGGGGAGTTTGTCCATGAGGGAAACTAGGGATCGAGTTCAATGATATCTTAATATTTTCTCTAGATATATTTCATGATGAAGAGTCACGGGAGAGACACATGGAGGAGGCACTCTGACCATCACTTCAGTATATCGTCACTCCCTCTACCCTGCCGACATACATAGAAGTTCAGAAGAATACCTAAGTAGTTGAGATAATATACTCATAGGGGGTGTACTATAGGAGGGAATCCATCCATTTTCATCTAAGGGAAAGTAATTAAGTAGTAGGTATCTGGCGTCTGGGCCTTCAAGGTTTTGGCCACCAGGAGTAGGCCTCAGTAATTCTAGCTTCGATATCCTGGTCCTCACCCGTTCCCCAAGGGCCCAAGATCGTGGTTCTTTGTCTGTGGAGGCTGTGGACATCTTTTCAACTAGTGTTGAGTCTGGGATTAGTACAATGGGGGTGGGTAGGTTCAGTTCCCACCTCAATAGAAACAGTTACTAGTAATACCTTTCAAGCATCCAGAAAGTGGGATCCCACTCCACTGAGGGTAGACGGTGTAGGAGGAGGTTAACCTTAGGGTGCTCCTTAGGGACCTCTTCCATGATGTGGTCAGGGATTTGGTCGATAGTAGAGGGCTAGAAGAGATGGACATAGGTAGTTTCACTCCAATGAGGAAGAAATTTTAGAAGGGATAGAGGTTGTTCGGGGTACGATCAGTCAATTTAGTACTCTTTTGTGTGATTTGTTTGATGGAAGAATATCACACTCCTTTGTTGCACCCAGTCTAGACCATGACATGGGACTAGACGTTGAGATAATTTTTGTGACCCTGGTGCTGAGTACACTTGTTAGAGGTCAGAACAGTTTTTTTGATGTTTTCTAGGGTGTTTATTGGTGTTGGGACCACATCATTCCAGTAGGGATCTTCTTCTACTACAGATGAGACCTTACGATTTCATCCTAGACATTGACTGGTTGTTTTTTGAGCATGTCTTTATTGACTAATTCTAGAGGAGAGTCATTATTTTAGATATGGAAGGACATCATGTGTATTTTTTTAGAGATAACAGTCATCAGGAAGGCAGTCAGTCCATAGAACCCTTCTTTTTGTGTTAGCCAAGTTGTCAGAGGGGTCGATATATGCTAAGATGGTGGAGGTTTTGGGAGTTTTTCGGAAGTTCTAGGATGTTTTCCCAGAAGAGGGTGCATCTCTACCCCCTCAACATGATGTTGAGTTTTGAATAGACTTGAAACACAATGTTCATCAGATTTCGATGGCTCCCTATCAAATGGCACCTTCCGATTTTCAGATTCTAGTTGATGACCTAAGGAAAATGGGTCTTATCTGGCCGATTGTATCACCATGGGGTTCTCCAGTCTTGTTTGAGAAGAAGGAAGAACATGGTCTTAGGTTTTTCATAGACTAACAGTGGATGAATGTAACACCCCAGGTAAATAAAGAATATGACATTTTTATATTTATCCATATTTGTGAATAAAATATTAATATTACTTTAAAGGGAACGCTATGCTCGATGGCATACCCAATACGCGACAACGAGTTCCTTTTAAATATTACGTTGCACTCTAATAATAAAATAATATTGTTTTAAATGGTAATTAACACCTAGCCATTGAAATGGCGGGAAACAACGGAACTAACTTCAAGATTATTATATATGTTTGTCAAATATTTTTACTTTTATCCAATAAATGTTAGAGGCGTAAAATGCAAATGAATCCAATCTTAAGCATAAATCATCTAATATTCTTTAAAAGGTCGATTAACTGCCTTTTGATGGAGAAACCTTTTTAAATATAATTTTGAAAATTTTATATGTTTTATTTGACAAAATAAAATCCTTATTTATAATCTGGACATAAAAATTTACTTCGTGTAAATTTCTGTTATTTTTCCGATAAAGATCATTTTTAGTGAAAATGTTGCATTTTAATTAAAAACCTCCTTTTAATCTGATTTATTTATATGGATAGATTATATTTTTAATTGATATTAAAGTGTATTTAGAATATATTTTTACCATTTAATCCAATGGTGGTCATTGTAATTAATTTCACTTTGAAATGGGACTTAAACTAGTGTTAATATTTTAATAGATATTGTTTCTTAAAAACACGCTATTTGTTTTGACAGTGGGAATTAATTATTAAAATAATTAATGCAACTTATATTTTTTGAATTTTTTAAAATAGACATCATTTTTGAAATCGGAATATCAAATATATCTTACGGAGAATTTTTGGTATTTTTCTGAAAAACATCCATTTTTTATGAATAGTGAAACCACTAAGTGGTAGTTAAAGAAACTGATTTTTCATTTAAATGAAACTTTAACACTTTTTTGATTTGATTTTCAAAAATCTGACATACATGGTTGTCATTAGGAAGTAAAATGTGGTTCAATGTGATTAAAATAATTTTTGGTGAATAGTAACTTTTAAGTTTTATTAATCGCGATTAAATGTAATTAGTGTAATTTAGGGTAAAAATAATGTTTTAATAATATGAAATGACCTTGACACATGTCCTACACTTATTTTATGAGTCATGGCCGACCAAGACAATCCATGGGTCAACTTGGGGACCCCATGGAGCCACTTTGGTTGGAAAATGACATTAATAACTTTCTATTCAATGTAAAAATTAAAATGTCACAAACATGTGTTTTTTTACTAAAAAAATTTTTACATGGAATTATACAAGTCATATTTTTGACTATAAATATTCATTAGAAATCTAAAATTATTTCCTACATCATTATATTTTTTTTATAATTTTTAGACATTAAATAAATTAAATTATTTATGACACCATGATGATGCCGCGATTACCACATTATTTAACGATTTAAATAAAATGAAAAGGTAATGTAAACTCTAAGACCTAAACTTGTCAAAAAACTATTGGATGGGTGGATTTCGAAACCTTATCACCTTATCCTCGAAATATATCCTTTTGGGACCTTTAAAACCCGAAAATAATTTTATAATAAAGTAATATTTTATAACGTTCCAAGAGTGCCCCTCCTCTTCTCTTATAAAAGGTCCCCACCTCTACCACCATACCCACACCTCTCAGGCCTTTGTCTCGGACAAACCCCGCCCATTTCATCTCTCCACATCCCTCTATTCATTATTTAAGCCTCGCCTTTGTGCAGAATCCTTTCCAAGGAAGCCTTTGAGCTCAAATCAAGAAGAGTTGCCCGATTTTAAGGTAATGTCTTCACTTGTGTTCTTTTGTTTAATTTTGCTTCTCCAACCCTCTAAACACTTATTATTCCTTTATTTTGTAAAAACACCAGTATCTTCAATATACTAGGATGTTTTTATGTGAAGTATTCAAGCTACACCTACACACACCTTCGTCTAATGGTTAAAGAACATATTGTTTCTGTGGATGGTGAATTTCTGCCTCACGAAACGATGATTGTTCAATCTTCTTTTAACACATTTAATAGTGGCCATTATGATGTCACTATATTTTATATATGATATATATGGTATTTATGTTTTCTATATACTTCTTAATTTTATATTTAAAACATTCCTTTATGCTTTTCATGTTGTGAAAATGCGATAATTTCATAAGAGGAAGTGTGGACTACCGCCCCCTCAAGTGATGTGACTCGTTCATGCAATACATGGAATGTATAAAGAATGAAATTAATGAACATATGTGACATATATAACATGTATATTATACTGTAATTATACTATATATATCTCTCAATTATTTTTAATTTCATTAATATGACAAAGAAATGAATGTAGCGTTCATGCGTACATACGGCCTACTGTCTCCATGAACGGTGCATTTCATTTATTTTTATCTCCAAATGTTATGGAGTAGTATAAAATGAATATGTACTGGATATATATGTTATTTAAATCATTAATACTATTCTGGATATGATTTACTTATAACTACACGGACAATCATTTTCAACAAGTTCATTTTTGACTCATGTACCAAACATTGACAAAAACGTCTGATATGAACTCACATTATTAACCAATTATTATAAAATTATAATATGTGATATGAACCGAATAATAATCTTTAAAATAGGTCCTTAATAAATTATAAATTGACCAACATTTATTATTCAGGAATATAAAGAAACGAACAAGACAAGTCAGACTTGAGGTAAGGGATCCTACCCATCTCTTTCTTTTTAAGTACACTCTTTTATGTCATTCCTTTTAAGCTAATCATTCTTATGATTGGGATTTTCTTTTATATTAAACTTACTGTAATTTTTAGGTTCATATTATTAGAGACCCTATTTTCTCTCATCAATCCATTTTGGAAGTTTTGAGTGGCGCCGTTAGGCTGCCGAATTTGCGTAAGGGATCCAACCTCTCTCGTTCTTTTTAAGTACTCTCTTTTATGTCATTTCTTATAAGCTCATCATTCTTATGTTTGGGGATTTTATTTTATATTAATCATACTGTAATTTTTTTTTCATATTATGAGAGACCCTATTTGATCTAATAAATCCATTTTTGGAAGTTTTAAGTGGCGTCATTAGGCTGCCGAGTTTTCATAAGGGATTTTTCATCACACTTTTATTCCTATGATATTTATGCTACATTTTCCACTATTTTACTTTAAGTGGTGTATTTACTGCCCATTATTCTACTCTTAGTGTAATATACATTTGTTTATGGGTATTTAGATCAATGTTTTATAGTCCTTCTTTCATGGGGTGTACGTTTTGGAAGTTACCCAATTCGGTAAGGGAACCTTTCACCCTCCCCATTTTTAAAGACTTATTTTTTAGGTATTTTAATCTTATTATGATGGGATATGTTCTTATATATCCTTATTTCTGTAAATTCTATGTCCAAGTGATGACATACCCCTTTTTATCTCTCATAAAATCATTTTATGAATTTTGAAGTGACATCGTTAGGCTGTCAAATTTTTGCAAGGGAACTTCTTAACCCAATTTTGATTCTTTGGGAAGACTTATACTCCTTGAATATGTCATTATATGAATATGTGTGAATAACATCTGATTTTTTTACACTTAATATCCACTTATATTTGGTGTATTCGTTTGTCAGACATAATTATGTAATTGATTTATCCTTAATCCAAGGATACCGTCTTTGTAAGGGACTTCGTCTCAATCTCCATTCATTGAGGCATATTTTGTTCTAATACAAGGCTTTATTTTATATGGTTTACAAACCCCTTTGACTTTTAATTTTATACAAAAGGAATCTTTTTCTACGAAGCGTTTTACAAAATGAAAAAAAGGAATGTTTCTTTTAACATATGCAGTGAAAATGACCTTTTCCGCCACCGCGAGTATTATTTGGACTTTGGCTTCCTCAAAAAACCGTAATGTTTTTAAAATTAAATAAATACCATATACACTTTTATGTATTTTGGTTTTGAAAATGGTTTTGATAATGGATTTTTTATGTCAATATATTTAAGTGATATATTGTGCTTGAAATGTGGAAATGTTTTCTTTCCTTTATAATTGTTTTATGTGTTATGATTTTATAATGGTACTTGGACATTTGACAGGTGGTTACGTGATAAACCATATGAAGGGTGGTGCTGTGAATACCGGGATGGGTGGTTATGTTATAACATCCAATGCATCGGGTATGTAAGTCCGTCGTATGGATTTTCCATTAAGTATGTGTGGAAGTCGACCGTATGGTTATTCCATTTAAGTATGTTTATGTCCAAAGTTTCCTTTATATGTTATGTGATATTTATATGGGTTTTATGGTAATATTTTGATTATAAAAGGGTAAGTAATGGTATTTTATTCAGTAAAGAGTTTTTTACTACATCATAAAGGTGAAAAGTATTACTTTGGTAATGTACTCATGGTTTACTTGTTGTTTTGAAAAACTAATAGTTTTCCTTCTTTGTGAATTCTTTACTGGGATTTTTATGCTCATCCCAAGTTATTGAAATGTTTTCCACAGGACATAATGATGAATAGGGTCAAGAATGGGATCAAGGAAATACATTCTATCTAAAAAATGGAACTAGACATGTTTCTTTTAGGTGTTTTTTTATTTTATGGAAACTGAGTAAAAGTGTCTACTATGTAATCTTTTGAGATGTAATAGTTATGACCTAATTCTCTAAAACTATAAACCTGAAAAGATCCTCTATGTAAATTATTAATTTAATTCATGATTAAGTAATGTTTAAGGTCGGGGCCTTATAGTTGGTATCATAGGTTGGTTTATATAACTTTAGAGGTTAGAGTGTTAAGTGAAAAGTTGTGTATAACCACAATGGTTATTATATTAGATAGATTCATTGTTATTTTTGAAGGCTGGAATGAGTTTGAGATAACTTGGATAAGTATATTTTAGTGTTTATCTTCCTATTTAGTACATGATGGTTTTGTTGATATACTCACACTGACCTTTCTGGTTTTAGTAAATGGATGGATCTAGCAGGCACTAAAGTGACAATGGGTTTGAAAGAAATTGTGGCGGTTCTCTGACTAAGAGACTGGTTGAAATGGGGGATTCAATGAGAAATCTTGTGGTTATTATAAACCAACTATCAGGAGTCATGATCAACCACTTGAACCTTGGTGAGTTCTCTAATGCCTCTTGTATGAGAGAACCAACTCGATGTGGAAGTTCATGTGATAATTATAAAGGTAACTATTAGGGTTTATATGATCCTTACTTTTGAGGTAATTATGGGTTACTATATGTTATGATGGAAAGTGAAAGGCATGAGATAAAATTGAGGTTAAATTATGTTATGGTTATTTTTGAAGATTTTATCTCGTTGTTGGGGAATGTTTTAAGAATTATATAGTTTGGAAAAAGGACAACACACAGACCGTGTGATAGCCCGTCGCGTCGGACAAAACTGTAGGAATCGAACCCACAACCAAAGTGTGACTGGTATTTATCACCTACCACTGGACTATGTGAAGTCCATGGTTAATTTGACTAATTATTTTTAGTTATATGATTTTATGAATTAAGAGTAAGTTTATTTTGGGTTATCTATAGAAATTATTAACCTATCATGGAAGATATGTGATTAGGTTAATTACTTTTCAGTACGATACTTTAAGAGCATCTTATGTTGTTTGGAGATAAATGTTACGATTTACCTTGGAAGACTATGTGATAAAATCCTTAAAATATCTGGGTTTTAATCTTATTTTGGTTTACTTTTGGTCTTCGTTGAACTTTCGGTCTTGTTGGACAAATTTTGGAGATTAAGAATAGATTTCCTTTTTATAAAGGACTATCCTTTTTGGGTATTATCTGATCTCATACTAACCTTTTTGGTTTGTGTTTTGGTTAAGGTATAAAGACATGGGAAGTATACAGTTCTCTTTTTTGGATTAGGTGATTCTCTAGAAGTTGATTATATCTCTCTTAATGTAAACAAGTCATCCTAAATACTCATCTTTTAGAGAAAATACGAGTTCGTGTAAGAAATCTAGTAAAATTTGAAAGTCAACATGACAAGTAAGAATGTTTCCTTATGTTTTAGTTAACCTCGAAAATAAATTCCTCAATGAAAAGTAACTAAAAAAATGTTGTCCGTTAACTTTTCTTACTGGGGAATCCAATACCGTTTAACCCACCACAAGTTTGTGATTTTCCGGTGGTTAACTTTCTCCTAAACATGTTTTCCATCACACTCCCTCAGAACATGACCCTTTGTTTTTTTCTTCCATATCCATGTTTTCATACATTTAATCCGAGTATGGGTTAACTTGGGTGACCTTTATACTTCCCTTTCTTTCTTTAAAAGTGATAGTTTAATTTACTTTTTTTTCGATGTGGGGCTTTCAATGAAGTTTCCGAGCCCAATTTTAAAATTGTGAGGACGCAATTCCCAAAAGGGTGGAAGGATGTGACAACCCAGGAAAATAAAGAATAGGAAATTTTTATGTTTATCCATATTTGTGAATAAAATATTAATATTACTTTAAAGGGAACTCTATGCTCGATGGCGTAACCAATACGCGACAACGAGTTCCTTTGAAATCTTACATTGCACTCTAATAATAAAATAATATTATTTTAAATCGTAGTTAATGCCTAGCCATTGTAATGGCAGGAAAGAACGGAACTAACTACAATATTATTATATATGTTTTTCAAATATTTTTACTTTTATCCAATAAATGTTAGAGGCGTAAAATGCAAATGAATCCAATTTTAAGCATAAATCTTCTAATATTCTTTAAAAGGTCGATTAACCACCTTTTGATGGAGAACCCTTTTTAAATATACATTTGGCAATTTTATATGTTTTATTTGAAAAAATAAAATCCTTCTTTAGAATATGGACATCAAAATTTACTCTGTGTAAATTTTTGTTATTTTTCCAATAAAGATCATTTTTAGTGAAAATGTTGCATTTTAATTCAAAACCTCCTTTTAATATGATTTATTTATATGGATAGATTATATTTTTAATGGATATTAAAGTTTATTTTGAATATATTTTTACCATTTAATCCAATGGTGGTCATTGGAATTAATTTCACTTTGAAATTGGAAACTAGTGTTAATCTTTCAATAGATATTATTTCTTAAAAACACGCTATTTGTTTTGACTGCGGGAATTTATTATTAAATTAATTAATGCAACTTATATGTTTTGAATTTTTTAAAATAGAAATAATTTTTCGAATTTGGAATTTCAAACATAGCTTAGGGTGAATTTTTGGTATTTTTCTGAAAAACTTCAATTTTTGATGAATAGTGAAACCACTAAGTGGTAGTTAAAGAAACTGATTTCTCGTTTAAATGAAACTTTACCACTTCTGTGATTTGATTTTAAAAAATCCGACATACATGGTTGTCATTAGGAAGTAAAATGTGGTTCAATGAGATTAAAATAATTTTTGTTGAATAGTATCTTTTAAGTTTTATTAATCGCGATTAATGGTAATTAGTGTAATTTAAGGTAAAAATAATGTTTTAATAATATGAAATTACCATGACACATGTCCTAACCTTATTTTATGAGTCATGGCCGAAAAATAAAATCCATGGGACATCTTGTGGACCCCATGGAGCCACTTTGGTTGGAAAATGACATTAATAACTTTTTATTTAAAGTTAAAATTAAAATGTCACAAACATGTGTTGTTTTACTAAAACAATTTTTACATGGGGTTATAAAAGTCATATTTTGGACTATAAATATTAATTAGAAATATAAAAAGATTTCATACATCATGTTATTTTTTTATATAATTTTTAGACATTAAATAAATTAAATTATTTATGACACCATGATGATGCAGTGATTACCTCATTATTTAACGATTTAAATAAAATGAAATGATAATGTAAACTCTAAGACCTAAACTTGTCAAAAACCTATTATATGGGTGGATTTCGAAACCTTATCACAATATCCTCGAAAAATATCCTTTTGGGACCTTTAAAATCCTAAAATCATTTTATAATAAAGTAATAATTTATAACATTCCAAGAGTACCCCTCCTCTTCTCTTATAAAAGGTCCCCACCTCTACCACCTTACCCACACATCTCAAGACTTTGGATCTTCCAAAACCTTCCAATTTCATCTCTCCACATCCCTATATTCATCATTGAAGCCTCGCCTTTGGGCAGAATCTTTTCCAAGGAAGCCTTTGAGTTCAATTCAAGAAGAGTAACCCGATTTTATGGTAATGTCTTCACTTGTGTTCTTTGGTTTTTTTTGCTTCTCCAACCCTCTAAACTCTTTTTATTCCTTTATTTTGTAACAAAACAAGTATATTCAATATACTAGGATGTTTTTATGTGAAGGATTCGATCTACACTTACACACACCTTCATCTAATGGTTAAAGAACATATTGTTTCTGTGGTTGGCGAATTTCTGCCTCACGAAACGATGATTGTTCAATCTTCTTTTAACACCATTAATTGTGGCCATTATGATGACACTATATTTTATATATGATATATATGGTATTTATGTTTTCTATATGCTTCTTAATTTTATATTTAAAACATGCCTTTATGCTTTTCAGGTTGTGCAAATGTGATAATTTCATACGAGGAAGTGTGGACTACCGCCCCCTTAAATGATGTGACTCGTTCATACAATACATGGAATGTATAAAGAATGAAATTAATGAACATATGTGACATATATAACATATATATTATACTGGAATTATAATATATATATCTATCAATTATTTTTAATTCCAATAATATGACAAAGAAATGAATGTAACATTCATGCGTACGTACGGCCTACCGTCTCCATGAACGGTGAATTTCATTTCTTTTTGTCTCCAAATGTTATGGAGTAGTATAAAATTAATATTTAATGTATATATATGATATTTAAACCATTAATACTATTCTAGAGATGATTTACTTATAACTACATGGACAGTCATTTTCAAACAAGTTCATTTTTGACTCTTGTACCAAACATCAACAAAAACGTCTGATATGAACTCACATTATTAACCAATTATTATAACATTATAATATGTAATATGAACTGAATAATAATCTTTAAAATATTTCCTTAAGAAATTATAAATTTACCTAAGTTTTTTATTCAGGAATATAAAGAAACGAACAAGACAAGTCAGACTTGAGGTAAGGGATCCTACCCCTCTCTTTCTTTTTAATTACACTCTTTTATGTCAGTCCTTTTAAGCTCATATTTATTATGATTGGGATGTTCTTTTATATTACACTTACTATGATTTTTTATGTTCATATTATGAGAGACCCTATTTTCTCTCATCAATCCATTTTGGATGTTTTGAGTGGCGTCGTTAGGCTGCCGAATTTTGGTAAGGGATCGAACCTCTCTCGTTCTTTTTAAGTACTCTCTTTTATGTCATTTCTTATAAGCCCATCATTATAATTTTTGGGGATGTTCTTTTATATTCATCATACTGTAATTTTTTTTGTTCATATTATGAGAGACCCTATTTGATCTCATAAATCCATTTTTGGATGTTTTAAGTAGCGTTGTTTGGCTGCCGAGTTTTCATAAGGGATTTTTCATCTCACTTTTATTCCTGTGAGATTTATGCTACATTTTCCACTATTTCCCTTTGATTGGTGTATTAACTACCCATTATTCTACTCATGGTGTAATATACTTTCGTTTGTGGGTATTTACATCAATGTTGTATAGTCCTTTTTTCATGGGGTGTATGTTTCGGAAGTTACCCAATTTGGTAAGGGAACCTTTCACACTCCTCATTTTAAAAGACTAATTTTTAGGTATTTTAATCTTATTATGATGGGATATGTTCTTATATATCCTTATTGCTGTAAATTTTATGTCCAAGTGATGAGATACCCCTTTTATCTCTCGTCAACTCATTTTCTGAAATTTCAAGTGACGTCGTTAGGCTGTCAAATTTATGCAAGGGAACTTCTTAACCCAATTTTGATTCTTTGGGATAAACTTGTACTCCCTGAATATGTCATTCTATGAATATGTGTGAATAACCTCTGTTTTTTTACACTTAATGTCCACTTATATTTGGTGTATTCGTTTGTCATACATAATTATGTAATTGATTTATCCTTAATCCAAAGATACTGTCTTTATGAGGGACATCATCTCAATCTCTTTTCATTGAGGAATATTTTGTTCTAATACAAGGCTTTCTTTTATATGGTGTATAAACCCCTTTGAATTTTAATTTTATACAAAAGGAATCTTTTTCTATGAAGCGTTTTACAAAACAAAAAAAAAAGGAATGTTTCTTTTAAAGTACGTGGTGACAACGACCTTTTCTTCCACCGCGAGTATTATTTGGTCTTTAGCTTCCTCAAAAAGCCGTAATGTTTTTAAAATAAAATAAATACCATATACTCATTTATGTATTTTGGTTTTGAAAATGGTTATGATAATGGATTTTTTATGTCAATATATTTTAGTGATATATTTTGCTTAAAATGTGGAAATGTTTTCTTTCCATTATAATTGTTTTATGTGTTATGATTTTATAATGGTACTTGGACATTTGACGAGTGGTTACGTGATAAACCATATGATGGGTGGTGCCGTGAGTACCAGGACCGGTGGTTACGTTATAACATCCAATGTATTGGTTATGGAAGTCAGCCGTATGGTTATTCCATTAAGTATGTGTGGAAGTTGACCATATGGTTATTCCATTAAAGTATGTTTATGTCCCAAGTTACCTTTATGTGTTATGTGCTCTTTATATGAGTTTTATGGTATTCGTTTGGTTACAAAAGGGTATGTAATGGTCTTTTATTCAGTGAAGAGTTTTTTACTACTTCATAAAGGTGAAAAGTATTACTTTGGTAATGTACTCATGGTTTACTTGTTGTTTTGAAAAACTAACAGTTTTCATTCTTCGTGTATCCTTTACTGCGCCTTTTATGCTCATCCCAAGTTTTTGAAATGTTTTCCACAGGACTTAATGATGAATAGAGTCATGGATTGGATCAAGGAATGACATTCTATCTAAAACATGGAACTAGACATGTTTCTTTTTAAGTGTTTTTTTATTTTATGGAAACTTAGTAGAAGTGTCTAAAATGGAATCTTTTGAGTTGTAATAGTTATGACCTAATTCTCTAAAACCCTAAATCTGAAAAGATCCTCTATATGAATTATTCATTCAATTCATGATTATGTAATGTTTAAGGCCAGGGCCATATAATGAATCAGGTAATGATCAAGAACTGTTACCCCTTCCAAGGAGAGATGATCTTTTTTACCAGCTGAGGGGAGCAGATAGGTTCTCTGAGATTGATCCATGGTCTGGATATCAGCAGTTCAGGGTGATGAAGGGTGATATCTCAATTATTTATTTCTTGTGTAGGTATGGGAACTTAAATTTCAGGGTATTTTCATTCGGTGTTATGAATTAACCAACCATGTTCATGAGGATCATGAACTCCTTTTCCCGTGAATTCATAGACCGGTTAGTCATCATGTTCATCAATGACATTCTAATCTACTCATGTTTGGAAGAGGAGCACACTGAACATCTAAGGACTTTCTTGGAGGTCCTCCCACACCACCAGCTCAATGGGAAGTTGTCCAAGTACAAGTTCTGTACATGGGAGGTGCACTTCCTTGGATATGTGGTTTCTCAAAAATGGATAGAAGTGGACTAATCAAAGGTTAAAGAATTTTTTCTTGGGTAGAACCCAAGAATGTGGCTGGGGGTCATAGCTTCTTGGGTCTAGCCAAATATTACTGGAGGTTTGTACACGACTTCTCGCAAGTTGCAGCTCTTTTGAAAGCTTTGACTAGAAAGTACCAGGAATATGTGGGAACTGAGTAGTGTCAGAAAACTTTCATCTATATTATGGGGATGTTTGTCTATGATCTAGGGAATAGGTTTCTAGAGGAAGGGGTGATGTTAGAAGTGTTATGTGATGCTTCTGGTCTAGGCATGAGATGTGTACTAACACAGTATTGGGGAGTGATCTTTTTTATGGGTCTAGGAAGTTACATACACATGAATGTAAATATTCCACCCATGATCTGGAGAATCTGGTGGTAATATTTTCACTGAAGTCGTGCCAATATTATCACATCGAGGAGGAGTTTTTGGTCTTCATGGATCACAAGAGATTGAGGTATATCTTCTCCCAACATGACCTAATCTTGCAGTAGTGAATGTGGATATAGTTTCTCTAGGACTATGCCTTTGATATATCTTAAACATAAGGAAAGGGGAATGCGGTGGATGATTCCTTGAGTTGGAATTGGTAGCTAGAGGTTGTTCAGGAATACATGGATGCTTGGAAGGGAATAGAAGAGTTAACTATTTTGCGTCTAGATATGAGTGTGGATGGAGGATGAGGTTGTCTATTTTAGATGATAGTGCATTATTCCATGGTGAAGCATGTAGAGTAGTCTTTGTGGGGAGGCTCAGAGGCCAAAGTGATGCATGATCACACTGTCCAAAGTGATGCTCCAATGGGAGGTTGGAGGACAGTCAGAATCAGATGTTGTTCTGTGGGGAGCTATTTGTCCCAATGCAAATGCATGAAGGATTTCTCTATGAGTTCTATATCTATCCCCACATAGTGAATCCATTAGTTTCTAAAACATACCAAGGATTTATAGAATAGTTTTTATGGACCAGTTACAAGAGGGTTGTGGTGGATTTTGTGGCATGATGCATAGTGTGACAGTAGGTGAAGGATGAGAATCCTGTCCCTGGTGGAATGCTTCATCCATTTTAGGTTCCTAAGAAGAAGTGGGATGAATTATTGATGTATTTAATCACAGAATTACCCATGAATCAGGGAGAATGTGATTCCATTTCTATTGTAGTGTACCGGTTAATGTAGTCAGATTACTTCATTGCGATCAAGGAGTATAGCATAGTGGATGCCTTAGCACAGAGGTATGTGGATGAGGTGGTGCAACTGTATAGATTTACAAGATCCATTATCTCATTTTAGGATACATTTTTTATGTCACGAGTCTTTAGGTTATGTTAGTAATTCTTTGGCACTCAGTTACACCTGATCGCTAATTTCCACCCTCAAATGGATAAATAGACATAGACGACCATCTAGACGTAGGAGAACATGTTACGAGGATGTGTTCTGGATTTTAGTGGGTCTTGGGTGTGACATTTTTCATTTTTAGAGTTTTTGTAAAATAATTTCTATCACTATTCCATTGGTATGCCTCCATTTGAAGCTATATATGGGAGGCTATGTGATTCACCCTTGTGCGGGATGGAAGTCGAGGAGACAACTATTATTTTTCTGCACATGGTAAAGATTATTAAATGGAATCTGTAGCTTTTCCATGAGAGGATGAAGGTAGCACATTACCGACAGATGTCATATTCTGATCATAGGAGGATGCCTTTGGAGTTTGAGGTTAGAGAACATGTTTTCTTGAATGTTTCCCCTCGATGTGGGTAGCGGAGTTTTGGAAAAGAGAACAAGATTTATCCAAGGTTTATCACACCTTTCAAGCTGTTGGGATGAGTTGGAAATGTGGAATATTAGTTGTAGTTTCCCCCAGGGTTAGAGCGGATCCACTAAATCCTCCATGTCTCTCAACCCCATTGGTATCTACATGATAACTCCCATGTCTTTGACTCTGGAGGGTTGGATATTAGGGATAAAATTATGTTCATGTAGAAACCAGTAAGAATCGAGGATCATAAAGATTAGGTGATTTATCGATGGACCATTCCTTTGGTTCTTATGTTATGGAGGAATGGTTGCCTCAAGAAGAGTACATGGGAGCTGGAGGTACAAATGTGTTCCCAATACCCAGATTTTTTCTGAGTATTTACCTAGTGTTGTTCTTAGTGCATTAATTAAGATGTTATTATTGGCCTCTGTGGTTGTAAGATGATTTGTTTTCCTATTATCTAAATGTATGTGAAAATTCAAGACTAGTGGGGAAGGGAGGATCTGATCCCTAGTCAATATGCATTAATATAGATGTGATTGAGCATGTACAGGGCAGTCTGTGAAACCCAAAGCAGATAGTATCGTGACATAGAGGAATGATCTCTCAAATACATGTGTCTAAATAGTGTGACCTTTGGTATTTTTTGGTAGTTTGGGGAAATTGTTCCTTAGTGTTTTTTCGGTTTTTAGGAGATATATATTAAAGAATTATTCTTGTATTTCATGGATTTATATCTAGTTTTCTAACAACACATGGCGGTTTGTCCTTTAGAGGTATCTTATGGTGTGGTTGTTCGAACGCCTAGTTTTTTTAGTTTGGTTTTAAATTCAAGGGGATGTGAATAGTTTGAGAGTAATCTAATGTAATAGCATGGATTTCTATAGGCCTTTCCTTTGGGAAATTCTAGTTCATGTGGAATTGTTGGGTGTTATAGTGGGTTGTTTTTGGAGTTTTCCAAAAATCCAATTTCACCAAGGTAGTGGCACCATGATAGTATCACACTGAGATGGTGGCACTGTAATAGTTGCACCCCAAAATGGTGGAACCATAAGGGTGACATTGTGATGGTTCCACACCAAAACAGTGTCTCATCCTTTTCTAAAATACTTATATCATGTGTTTTTATAGCTTCTCCACCCTTATGTCTTATTTGACATAAACCAAGTTTAAATCCTTATTCATGATTTTTTAATTGTGTTTAAAATGATATTAATTGTATACTTTATATTCTAACACTACGGGGACTTTGAGATATCCAAACCGCTTGAACATGACCATGATCTCACGTTAATGGATTTTGAAACCATTCTTCCTTTTTTATAGGATTTGGCTCTTCAAGGATGGGATCTTCCCTTCCCAGTGTGTTTTTCAATTCCCCCTTTGTGTGCCTAGAGCCTTCCACCCTAGACGATTCGTGCACCTATGATAGATCCCCTCCTACTCAGCTTTCTCGGAGTTCCTGCCTGCTCATGTAATCCCATGTTTTGGTATAAGGAATAGTTTTTCTCTCCTATTGTTTCAGGTAGAAATTATCATGCTTATCTTTATTGCATATCATATAGGGTACATGTAGTAATGTTTCCTTGTGAGAATGGATGAATAAAATATTCTTTAAAATATATAATGAAAATTAATAAATGGGGGACATGGGATATGTTTATGCTATGTTTTTTGTTATAATCGTTCTCTTCATTGTGGATGTGATCTATTATAGTTGTAAGGCCTTATAAAAATCATGGCCATTGGTGGTATTTTCTTGTGAATAGGTGATGTTATACTTTTTTGTGATTCTTTGATAAATGGATTTAATATAATAAATATTTAATCACATATATTGTTTTTAAATAAATCGATTCCCCATGATCAACCTGTTGTTTGATCAAACCAGTTATTTTAAAGTGGAATTAAAGAACCCTGCTTGAAAAACCTAAAAATTCATGTCTTAATGGTGTGGATTTTTGTTGTGTTTGGATGGTTGTTGTACTTCACGGGGGTCATGTGAATTTTTTATTAGTATCCTTGTGATGGGTATGAGGGTAGACAGAGGGGTTGGTCCTATTAATGGGGAAGGGTATGTTTAAGCAGCAGGTATTATGTTTGGTGGTGGTTTTCTTGGCTTTGTGTATGGGGTAGTATAGGGGGTTTGTTGATATCCCAGTTTGAGAGACTGATTGATTTTGGAATGGATTTTATTAGAGGCAGTGGGACTGCCATTGTTTGTGTTATGGTTGTGGAGAAACATTGGGCAGTGAGACTGTAGTGTGGTTATAAACTTGTTATGTAGTGGGACTAAATTTTGGAATTTTTTTCACATCAAAGCTATAAGAATGGTTTTCTTCATGACTTCATGTTTATAAGTGTGACTGGTGTGGTTTTTTTGTGTATCAGGGCTACTTATCCTAGTTGTGAAAGGAGGATTGTGTGGTATATCATTGAAGAATGATTATTATAAGTGGTTGAATGGTTTTATAGGAAGAACATGGGTGTGTAGTGGGACAATAGGTTGGGTTTTCTCTGTTGTTTTATGAATGTTTGATAAAATGGAAATTCTTTACCTTGGTCCATATTCCCTTGTTTAATGTTGACAGTACAGAAGAATAAAGTGGTTTGGTTGTTTTTTATATTTTTTAATCTGGTTCTTTGCCTTCTAAGATGGTTTTAGATGTTTTACATGGTAGTTTCATTGGGTAGTAAAGGAATAAATTAACTTGAACCCCTTAATTAATGAATGGAAAGCGGTTAAATGGAAAAAGGGGTTGGTTTTATGCTTTGGTGGTGGCTATTTGTGTGGTTGTGCATATAGGGGTAGCAGAAAAAGTGGTTATGGTGGGAAGGTATTTTTGGGACCAATAGGTTGGGATTAGTGTTTTCATACCTATATTTAAAAAAATTCCCTTGTGATTTCTATATTCACCCTACCGTTGTTGAGAACCATGTATTGATCACCTCTATTTCATGGGGGACGTTGCCTTTCCCAACATCCCCATGGGAAGATGGACGACTAGTTATTGACTTCCTTCCTCACACCCTCTTCCGGATTTTTACCACTCAAGCATATCTGGGTAGGTTTTAATTTCTTTAGGATTACAATTTTCCAAAATCCTTTAGGAAGGTTTGTTTCCCATGTGTTTTTGGGATGCATTCCAAGTGTCTTCGGGAAAGATGTGTCGTGTGGTTATGTCCCATGTGTTTTTGGACAGGATTTTTGTGTGGTATGAGGCCCAGGTGTGTACAGGAAGGTTATAGTAGTGGAACTTCATTTGGGAAGTGTGGTAGCATCAATATGTCAGTTTTTAGGTATGATAAGTTAACTAGCAGTAAAGTGGTGTGGGGTGCCCAATTTTTGATGTGATTATATTATCATTTCACTTTAATTGTGTTATTTTACGAGTTTTTCTTGGTAAGGCTGGGCTGGTTAGTACTCCTTGGTAGGTAATTTGAGGTTCTATTATTCTCTCATAGGGGCATTAGTATGTTCCCCCACTTTTGCATGTGTAGATTTAGTTTTCCTACTCGGTATACCTGTATACTCACAATACATTTGTAAAACTATTTTCTAGTTTCCAAGAGGACTTAAAGGACCATGTTGGACTTTACTAGCTCAGTATTTAGGATAAAGGTTGTGTTTCTATTTAGTCTCTTTCTTTAGGTACTTTCTTTGGTACTTTGGAAGTACTTTTGTTGCAGTTTTCATTTAAATCATGCACGGGTAGGATTTTTTTCCTTCATATAAATTTTGTTTTTTGAGATTTTTACCGACATAACTCCCAATCCTATTTTCATCAAAATGGGTAATGCCTTCCATTTTGTGTGATATTATATAACCTTGGTTCTATTCAACACTATGTGGCCTATTGATGGCAGGTCTCGGGGTTCATTATATCCCCTTCATCTTGAAGAAGGAATGGTGTCTCACTTTTCTGCCCCTTACCTTATCTTAAAGAAGGTGGGTCATGACAAGGTTAAGTATAATGGAATAAATAATGAATCAATAAGAATAATCATTATGGGAAGGTAAATAGGTTAACACGCATTCCATGTGTTCAGCAAACTGAGAGGAAAATTTGTAAATAATATGGGATGGTAAATAAATGAAAAACTATTCAATTCAAATAACTTTACAATCATGATAATATAAGGTAGAATCGATATGTCATTTTAAATAATGGAAAACACATTCCATTTAATGGAAAAACTATTATTGAAATGCATTGAATGATTTTTTCATAGTAGAAATTCAATCAATGTTAATAAACTAAATACTAAATGAAGTTAATCTATAATTTTTGGATGTCATGATTCCCTTGTAGATGAAACCATTGTTGTCAAGTAATTTTATAAGATAGTTCAAAATATAATACTATCAAGGCTATTCAAAATATATTTTATGCTTGTTGGGTAAAAATGAAAAGGGATTTCTTCAAGCTGATTTTGTCCCATAAGACTACTAATGTATCTAGGAGATTACTTTAAATAGTCAATAAACCATGTCATACTAGTCCAAACAATTACAAATATATCTAATAGTAAATTTTATTCAGAAATAGTGTGACATATCAAATATATTTACTGAGTATAGGAAATAGATTTATCAATATTTCACCAATTAATCAAATAATTTTCAATGTGAAAACCATAGGTGAAAATTATACATGGTTTAGGAAATAATCATATCCATTATAAATAAAATATATATTCACTTTAAATTTAATTTCCAATGATCATAGGAATGATATCAATTCAAATCGATGTTAATGACTAAGAAAAATGTAACAAGGAAGTGAATTTATATACTATCCTTGGTCAGGATAATCATAACCTATCTTGTGAAAGAATAAGACTCGTATCATTATAGTGTTTACCCATTAGAGTAATAATATATGGTTATTGTCATTGATGAATATAAATAAAATGAAAATTTATTTTTAAAATTTCCTAATGAAAATCTCATAATAATTTGAAAAAAAAATTGAATATCACTTTTTTCAACATTTTCATTAAAATAGAGGATGGAAGTTTCCATTAATTCCAATCTGATTCAAGATAGAGAGATATATCATGCATTGAATTTTGAAAATAAGCCCTTTTAGCGGAACTAGATTTTCGACAGAAACCATAAATTGATCCAAATAAATATAAGGTTGTTTTCGGATCCCACCATGTGGATTTCATAGGATGTCCACATGGTTTATGTTTTTTCTTTTTCTCTTGAAGAAGAAATGTTTTGACTCATCATTTCATATGATAAAGCTAAGAAATGGGATTGGAAAAACCTTTGGTAGGAATGTGACTCCACCACTATTGGTCAATAAATCATAATAGGCTCTAGTTATCCCTCGTGGAATTTAAAAAATCAATGCATAAACTACTTGTATTTTCTCTCATCTGTTGATTATATTGTCAATCATGTCTACAGGGAGGCCAACTCTCTTTCTTGTGGACTTCCCATAAAATAATCTAATTTAAATGATCATATATAGTCTAATGTGGTTATGGATAACCACATTCCCTTTCATTGGAGAAACCAATGTAAAATTCTTATCTTTAGACTCTTATGACCATTCATTATTTTAATTAAAAAAGAGTTTCTCTCTCTTGAAAATGGATCATCTTTTTAAAATAATGTCAAATTTTATTAAAACATTTTCTCAATAATTTTATGTTCCAAAGAGTTTAAAATTTATACAATATGTCAAAAAATATTATGAATAATCGAAGGGGATGAATTTGAAAGGGATTTTTTAAAAATGATCATATAATTTCCATTGTTGTAAAATAAAAAATAATGAATCTTGATTTGAATGAAATTATGAAATAGTCCTTTAAAATGATCAAAAAATTTAATTGAGTATCTATTAATAAATATATTATGTTTATCAAATATAAATACAAATAAAAAAGGTAAATACATTAATAAAGAGTCAAAAATATTTATACATATAATCATAGAATATTAATGACATCGAGAAAGTAATATAACCTAATGAAAAGGAATTGAGTAATGAAATTTCTTAACCACTTGTTAAAATTAAGTTCCCCATAGTAGAAATAATTCAAATTTAAAATGAAAATGAAATGAAAATGAATTATTCAGGATATAAAATGAAAAAGCGACAATATATGCACTATATAAAGGAAATTATGTTCATAACAATATATTATTCCCAATGGAAATTAAATTCAGATGGAATCCCTTACCTTACACTTTCCATTTGGCTATAATTTCATTAACTTAATGTATAGTGGTTTTAAACATCTTATTAACTTATATTATAACCATATTAATATTTATAATATCATATATGATCCTTTTATGAAATCTTATCGCTATTTTGTTATTAATCATTCATTGTTTTCATTGTTTTGGATGTTAATTACCTTATTTCTTGAGTGTGTTTTGACATGTTATTTTTTCCTCTTACATCAATCATGATTTCATCATATCAAAAATTTAAAATGTGATTTAAATATCATATATATTATGTATAAAAATATTTAGATAAGTACATAAAATTTAGTGATATAAAATGACAAGCGCTGATGATGGAGACGGTAGGTCGTATGTACTCATCATCACACTATCGCTTTTGTTTTCATATTAAAAGAAATAAATGTAATTCATATACATGTAAATTATTATTATAGTGTCATATTTCTATCATATTTAACACATATGTTTATTAAAAACATTCTTAATATATTACATGTCATGCGTGAATGAATCACACCACTTCATGAAGAGGTAGTCTATCGTATACACGAGCAACATAATTGTATTCCCCTTAAATAAAAATCATCACAGAATTTTTTATTTAATAATTAAATAGGCATAAATAAATATTAAATATTATAAATATAATATAAAATTACTATTTTCATCATTATTCCCAACCTTGACAAGTAGTAGTGGAAAAATGTAAGACATCAGTTCATAGGGTGATTGGCCTCAATACGCATGAATGATTATTTTGTAAACCATTTTATGGATGTTTGTGTGGTTTTAGGCCATAAAAATTAAATAAAAACATTTGAAAATATTCAATATATAGATTTTATTATATAATCATCATATAAGAACAATTGAAAGAGGTGGAGAAGAAAATAAATTAAAAACTCTTTCAGAAAAACATTACATTTTCTTCAGGTATCCTCCTTATGATTCAAATAACTATATATTTTATTGGATTACATACCATGATAAGGATTCTAGAATAAGGGGAGTGAATTTTGATAATTATTTGTTCGTGTTTTGGCTGAAACTATGTGCTTTAAAGGTGTTATGTAGAGAGAATATGGGGAGGCCTTTTATAAGTGAGTGAGAGCAGACACATGGTATTTAGAAAAGAACATTAGTAGAAATCAATTTTAAACCTAGAAAAACGCTAAAAATGAAAAAATAAATCCATGAAGGTTTATGGTCAAAATATGGACATAAAATGGGTGTTCAAAAATTTTTGGGTCATTTTTACACCTTATATTCTATGTTTAATTGTTAAGTAAGATCATTTTTACCTTAATCAATGTTATTAATTTTAATTGTTTTTAATATTCAATTTTATCAAAAATTTAGTTGAACAGATTAGATATTATAAATTATAATTATTATTTCAAATATTTAATCCATTTTACCAAATTCAATTCATATAAGTGGTAAAAATTAATTTAAAATTAATATCGCATATAGAATGAGAATGCGGGTTTTTAAAGTGAAAATGTTGAAAAGTTTACAAAATTTTTATATGTAAATTCAATATTAATATTATTCCAATGAAATAAATTTGATAAATATATTTATAATTTATATAATTTATCTTTAATACAAATTTAAAATATAATGTACATTTATAAATTATTTAGATGAAAAGTAAGATTTTAATTAAAATTCAGTATTTTTCACTATTCATCAAAAAATGAAACTTCTCATAAAAATACCAAAAAATCATCATATGATAATCACAACATTAATATTTAAAAAATGAATTTTATTTTCCAACTAAAATTTATAGAAGTTTATAAATTTAGTTTTGAAACAATTTTTCAATTAAAACGAGGTAAACCCACCGTTAGAAAAATAAATATTGTTATACGTAAAAAAAAATTTATTCTAATATTATACCAATAAATTTTATTGGATAAATGTAAAAAAATATTAAATATATAATATATAAATTTTATTATCATCATTTAATCATAGTAAGTTTTTAATTTATCACGATAATATACCATTGTGTGTATAAAAACAGTTTTTTATGAAAATATATTTTTATATTCAATTGGTTTTTATATTAATTTATAATAAATTGGTAACCAATGAATTAAAACATATATATTTATAAGTTATTTAATCCAATTCAAAATTACCAATTTAATGTAATGGAGGAAAATTCTATTTTAAATAATAATTTTGAAAGTATTTGTTAAAACATGGTCATGCGTTTGACACAAGACATGGAAAAAAATTGTTATTGCATATAACATAAGTTAATTGAGTGTTGTGTGAAATAAAATATATATCATAGATTAAATTTACTTAAAATATTAAATATATCATAAAGTATCTAGATGTTGTAATCCATATTTTTCTTATTTTTTTGTCTTACGCAATATTGAATTGAAAGTTATTATTATAGAGATTTCGGGTAGTTACATTCTCCCCACCATATATAAATTGTGTCCTTGAAATTTAAACAAGATATTGGTATTCAGTAGTTTAAAATTTTATGATTACAATTTCAAAAACCCACATCATAAAAGGGTTAATAAAATATCCACTTTATAAGAGATAAATAAAAATGCTATGGTCATTTGAAATAACTTATAACTAGGATTACGTATAATATAACATTAGCATAAAGTGATGATATAGAAATGGAGGATATGCCTAAAAAATTATATGTTGTGATCGAGGTTATTAATGACAAAAAATTGAATGATCAATGGAAATTTTTTCCCTCATAGCCATAAAACTAATAGGTTTAAAAGGTCCTAGATATCATCAGAAATGATTTTAATATTATATCATCATATATCAAGGTCATTTTCCCTAATGTCGAGTTATTTTTTATTGCCTTAGAATGTAAGGAAATATAATTAATTTATATATTTTAATTTTATAATAATAATTATTACATTTGGTTGTGCTTCAATAAAATAATCCAAGAAATATATATATCCTAAAATGATTTTTTTTATTCAGGGAGCTATAAAATTATCATTTAATAGATCGTAAGATAAATAAATAGTGAAGGTTCTTTCCTTATTTCACTAACTATTTTCCAAAACCAATATGGTGAATGAATTAATATATAATCTTAAAAATTAATACCACTAGTTCCTCATTAGAATTTATCTATTAATTTTTTTAACTAAAAACAATGACATATTAACAAGGACATCACGTATGCCTGTGGTATGTGTGAAACACTTATCATCCTTTTGTCATGGGTTCAAGATCCACTACCTTTATATATTCAACATGTTTTCACCTTTCATGCTGGTTGTACTTTATGAAAATATATTAATACAATTCCTATAAAGTGTCTAAAATATGATGGACATATTTAAATAAAGTTTAAATTTTAATACCATTTTTTCTATGGTTTTCAATGTAACTTTCTTTTTTTCTACAATGTATAAAAATCTTACTTGACTATAATGATCACATTTACCCTCAATGTTATCAATACCTTTAAACATATATCTATAAAATTTAAATTAATTAATCTTTAAATAATATTTACACAAAAACATTCATGAAAAAATGGGTTGTATTGTCATAAATGTCATCAAAAATATCTTTAATCGTAGTATAATCCAGTCACTTAAAACCTAAAAAAATTAATCATTGATCTTATATTTTAGGATAAACTCATTAACCCATTGTGGTATCTATAACATCTATTTTAATGAATACACAATTTCATAAAAAAATTAAGACTATCATTATATTCATCATGAAGAATATAAATAAAATAAAATTGGAAAAATTCTTCTTATTGTAATAAAATATATAAAATTAAATTAAATATATGTGTCTTATAATTCTAGTAAAATATTTATGTCATATATATTAGATATTTTTATTAAAAATATACTCAATAATTTCTATATAAGTTGTGATTGAATCACATTGCTTTGTGAGGCGGTAGTCCTCTGTATAAATGAGTGACGTTATCATGTTCCCAAAAAATAGAATGCATGAATGTATGTTTTATATAAAAATATAAAAATAATAATGTCATCATAAATATTATAAATATCATATTTAAATATTATTTCCATCATAATTCCCAACCTTGATTGGTTTTTTAAAAAAAGTGAAAAACATTGGTGCATGAGGCGGTAGTCTTCCAAACACACAAACGATGATTGCATAAAACATTTCACAGAAGACTTTGTGCTTATCGATTATATTAATTACATAAAAATATTTAATATATTTAATATATTTATGTTATAATAAAATCATGATATAAAAATAATTTAAGGAGTTGGGGAATTAAATAAAATAAAAACTCTTAGAAAAAACATTACATCTTCTTCAAGTATCCTCTTTAGGTTTTGATCAAATGCCTTCCAAAGTTTGCTTTATTTCCAAGATAAGGCTTATAGAATTATGGGAGGGAATTTGGGGAGTTATTTGGGTTTGTGTTTTCTTGATCCTATGTGGTTTTAATATGTTAAGTAGAGAGGAGAGGTGGAAGCATTTTATAAGTGAGGGAGAGGACACACTTGGTCTTTTGAAATGAATGTTAGGAAAAACCATGTTTTGGCATGCCAGAAGGATCCAATAATGCCTCAAATTCAATTCATGATGTTATTTTAGTTTATATATGGACATAAAATATTTTTTACATGTTTTGGGACATCTTTAAACCTTTTATACTCCGCTTAATCGTTAAGTAAGCTCATTTTTACCTTATCTCTGTAATTAATTATAACTATTCTCACTAATCAAATTGGTCAAAAATAAATGGTAAATTATTAGAGATTATAAAATATTATGTTAAAAATATGGAATCAATTATTCCATATTAAATTCAATTAATTAGAAAAAATTAATCTAAAATCAATCTCGTAGGAAGAATTAGAAAGTAGGGTTTTTAAGTGAAAATGTTCCATACTGAGTTTGTATATCTAAAATAAATATAAAAATAATTATATTGGAATAAATTAGTTTATAGGATGTTTAATTTATCTAATTTTACTTTACAAAAATTGAAATATAATTTAACATCATAAATTATTTAGTTTAAACCCCAATTTTCAATTAAAATTCAATATTTTTATCTATTCATCAAAAAATGAAACATCTCCTAAAAATAACAAAAAATAACCCTATGATAATTTTCAAATTATCATTCCAATTTTTATTTTTATTTTTCAAATAAAATCTCTAAGATATTTAAAATATATTTTTAAAACAACTTCCCTATTAAAAAGCCGCAATGATGCCTTTAGAAAAATATAACTTTTATGTGTAAAATTTGATATATGTCTTATCATATGTCTATAAAATATTTAACTTTAAAATAAATTTTTTTTATTAAATATGATACATAGAAATTTAATTATTATTATTCACTAATAGTAATTATATAACTTTATTTTGGTAAAACACATTTGGGTGTACAAAAATTGCATTTTATAAAAAAAATCTGCGATATTCAGATGGTTATTATATTCATTTATCATTGATTTATAAATGATGAATTCAAACATATATTTTAATAAGATATTTAATAATATATATAATTTTAATTTTAATGTCTAGGATATAATTTTCATTTTAAATAATAATATTTCAAGTACTCTGTTAAAGCCTATCTTGCATGTAACACAGGCCATCGAAGAAAGTCATTGTTGCATGTACGACAACATAAATCAGTTCTAAATTCCTTAAAAGATATATAATATATTAAAATTATTTTTTATATTTTTTATATCATTAATCCTCAGTATTTTATATTTCCTTATAAACTTATTATTGTGTATCATACATTCCAATGAATAAAAAGTTATTATTTAACAATTTTCAGGGTGTTACAAAAGTCATTAAAATAATTGATACAGTCAAGACCACGAAGAAAATATTGTATTTATTTGAAATAATAGAATAATACATTTAAAATTTTCTACTTTTATGAAAATATGACATATCTATATAAGTTATGATGTATTCAAAATGAAAAAAATGATTTTTTTAATTTAAAAGTTATTAAAATGTGTAACATGTTCAAAATAAACCAAAAAGAATTGAATTTACATGAAATAATATGACAACTACCACTAATTATGTTTTCTATATAATTATTGGAAAATTCATCAATCATATAAATTATATGGTTAGAAAGATCAAAAAAAATTAGATTAAAAATTTAATAAGAAGAAGTGATATGCTCAAAAGTAAGAAAATCCTAAAATTTATGTATTCTCTTAGGAAAAATATATATTATTAATATTTCATATTAAAGGATTAATATTATTTCAATAAAATCGGTGTTTTATTCATATTTTAAAAAAATTAGAATAAAAAGTTATTAAAATAATTTATATGGGAAAATAACCTAATATTGTAATAAAATATTATGAATAGAATCATAAATTAATTTTTTTTATCATAACAAATATATTTTGTTTTTAAATAATATAAAAGAAGAAAATTTATTCTATTTAATATTGAATAAAAATAAGTGATATGGTTAAACTTGAAAAAATGAGTTCATATTATCTTGAAATCTTAAAAAAATGACTGTTGGAAATTTTTTGATATGTAGGAATGGATGACATTTAAAACAAATCTGTAGTGTAGTCAAAATGGTAGAAAATATTTGAATTATAAAATCATTAAAATAAATTATATTTTCAAACCCAAGTATATAATCTCATATTTTTGTGAAAGATAAGATATAATATCATAGAATAATTTTTTAACTACAGGATTGAACAATGAATAAATCTAATGTTTGATGTAACACAATGAAATAAAAAAATATTTTTTGAAAAAGTATTTAATAAAAGTGATAAATTAAAATTTTTGAAAAAAATCCAATGATTTTCATAAAATATTATAATAATATTCACTGTAAATTGGTGTCCCATAGGAATAAAGATCAAGCCAACAAGACATGTAGTCTGATTATAATGAATAAAAGAATGTGTTTATAGATTTATAATTTTTCAAACATGGTTCAAATAATTTTCACTGGGCAGCCATATGCCATGCAACAGACCCAACAGAAGCTGGATCCTGGACCTTCCACTATCAGAGGTACTATTTTAGTTGCTTTTGTTTTATCCTTAGTTCTTTTTTATACTAGTGCTACACATAGCTTTATATCTATTCATGTTGTGGAGAACCTTGGGTTATGTGTTTCTTCTTCTTCTGATATCATGACGCTAGACACTCCATTGGGAATTGGAACGGCAGGTGTGCGACAGTGAAAGGAGTACCCCCTAGAGGTTGGTGGGTGTCACATTCCATGGGACCTTAATGTCATAGAGATGATATCCTATAATTGCATTCTCATGATGGACTGGTTGGTACCCTTGAAAGCCTTTTTAGATTTCTATCATCGCAGGGTGAGTTTCATGTCACCAGAGGGCATAGAGTTTTTATACAAGGGAAAGTGGGATGTCCAGGTGAGTCGAGCTGGACCCGAGCATCGTGGGTGGGGTGGAGTGACAGCCCAGATTGTGAATTATATTTGGATGACTGGGGATCTTGTCAAAAGGATTTCAATCTGATGGTTAATCATTTCAGGGATGTCTTCCCGGATGACTTTTCAGGTCTACCTCCGGAGCGATAGGTGGATTTCTCTATTGAGCTTGTGCCAGGAGTGGCACCAATGTCCATTACTCCTTACAGGATGGCTACACTAGGGTTACAGGATCTCAAAAGGCAGTTGGAGGAGTTGCAGGCAAAGGGTTTCATCCGACCTAGTACTTCTCATTGGAGTTCACCTATCCTGTTTGCAAAGAAGTCAGACGGTACCCTCAGGCTTTGTGTAGATTATTGGAAGTTGAAATAGTTTATGGTCAAGAACCAATATCCTTTGCTGAGGATCGATGATCTTCTTTATCAACTTTGAGGAGCACGAGTGTTCTTGAATATTGACTTGAGATCCAGATATCATCAGTTGCGCGTTACACCATTGGACATACCACTTACAGCCTTTCATACCAGATATGGTCTATACGAGTACTTCTTTATATTATTTGGACTCACAAATGAGTGAGAAGTTTTGATGGATCTGATGAATCGTGTCTTCCATCCATATCTGGATTCTTTTGTGGTAGTCTTCGTGGACGATATCATGGTGTACTCTCACACTCGCACCAACATGCCACCCATCTTGAGATCTTACTGAGTACACTGAGGGAGCATCATTTATATGTTAAGCTCTCAAAGTGCCACTTTTTGATGGACTAGATTCACTTCTTGGGTCATATTATCTTAGAGGCAGGATTTGCGGTAGACCCAAAGAAAGTGAGAGTAGTAGTTTCCTGGGAGCATCCTAAGAACATGTTTGAAATACGGAGTTTCTTAGGGCTTTATGGTTACTACATGTGATTTATACAAGACTTCTCCCGCTCAGCAGCGTCGTTGATGGGTTTGACTAAGAAGGATATAAAGATCATTTTTCCAAGGGCTTGCGAGACAGACTTTCAAAAGATAAAGGGAAGGTAGACATTAGATCCAGTCCTAATACTTCTTGAGCAAGGGAAGAGCTATACAGCTTACTGTGATGCATCAGGTATTGGGCTGGGAGTAATGTTGATGCAGGGCGATCAAGTAGTTGCATATGGGTCTCGGTAGTTCAGGTCACGTGAGAGGAATTACCTGATTCATGATCTCGAGTTCGCTATAGTTGTTCATGCGTTATGTTGTTGGAGACACTACCTCTTGGGAGAACATTTTTTGGTGTTTATGAACCACAAAAATCTTAAATACATCTTTACCTAGCGTGACTTGAATTTGAGACAGTGAAGGTGGGTTGAATACCTTCAGTCCTTTGACTTCGAGCTTTCCTATACACCTGGTAAAGGTAATGTAGTAGTTGATGCACTGAGTAGGAGGACTCAGATACAGGTTGTACAGGAGGCCAGTGGGGAGTGGTATCTTATGGCTTTGTTCTCTGAGATGCATTTGGAGGTGCACGATAGTCAGGGGTGAACCTATCTTTCATCCTTAGTTGTGACTTCTACCCTTCTAAATAGAGTGAGGATGACACAACTATCAGATTCAGAAGGCATAGTTCTACAGGAGCCAGTGCAAGTGATGACCCTCTTCCTGGTTGGACTATAGGTGATAAAGAGGTACTACGTATCCATGGACGAATGTGGGTTCCATGGGATATATACTAGAAGTTGATGTGGGAATTTCATGATTCACCTAGGGAAGTGCATCCTAGAGTTACCAAAATGTACTGTGACTTGAGACGTCAGTATTGGTGGCCGGGTATGAAAAGAGAGGTAGATGGTTTTGTTACGAGATGTTCCTCCTGTCAGCAGGTGAAGGCAGAGCATCAGAGGCTAGATGGACTATTACAATAGTTACCCATTCTGAAGTCGAAATGGTATGATGTCGCGATAGACTTCGTGATTGGGTTGTTGAGTTCACCTCAAGGAAATGATGTCGTATGGGTAGTTGTGGACAGACTTACGAAGGTAGCTCACTTTTTTCCGATCAAGGAGACCTTCTGTGTTGAAGATATCAGGAAGTTGTATATCCAAGAGATAATACATCTTCATGGGGTCCCTCGTTCTATCATTTCAGATAGGTATGCCAATTTTACATCTCATTTCTGGTAGAGTTTTCAGAGGGCACTGGGTACACATGTGCTTCTGATCACATGTTACCACCCTCAGACCGATGGCCAGTCAAAGCATACAATATAGTTGCTAGAGGACATGTTGCATTCATGCATCCTGGAATTTGGTGGCTCTTGGGAGAAGCACATACCCCTGGTTGATTTTTCCAACAATAATAGTTTTCAGGCAACTATTGAGATGACACCTTATGAGGATTTATATGATAGGCCATGATGATCACCCTTGTGCTGGTTGGAGGTAGCTGAGGCAGCTTTACTAGTACCACATCTCGTGAAAGAGACATCAAAGCAAGTCCAGTTGATTCAGAAGCGGATGGCTACTACACAATCTCGTCAGAAATCTTATTCTGATCACCGCAGATGACCCTTGGAGTTTGTGGTTAGGAATCAGGTTTTCTTGCGTGTTTCACCAAGGAAGGGACACAGGAAAATCATGAGATAGGGTAAACTTTCACAGAGGTATGTAGGGCCGTTTGAGATTCTAGAGAGAGTCATGCCAGTTTCCTATCAGTTGTAGTTACCACAGAGGTATCGGGCCATGCACGAAAACTTCCACGTATCTCAGTTACCCCATTATCACTCAGACCTGTCTCACTTTTTTGATCCTGAGGAGGTTGAACTTCATATATATGAATCCTTTGAGGAGCATCCAATTTTTATTTTTGATAGGCGCATGAAGGTTCTCTGAGACCAATCAGTTCCTCTAGTATGGGTGCTATGGAAGCAAGGTTGAGTGCCGAACAAAACCTAGGAGTAGGAGACTGACGTATGTGCTCAGTGGCCAGAGTTGTTCTCAGTTTTATCTTCACCACCCTTGGAAGGAAAATCTGGGGAGTAATTTTATTAAGGGGAAGTTTGTAAGAACTCGGTTCTTATTCTTGAGGTATGGGTTTCTTATTTTCCTTTTTCCTTAAGTTTTTTTGAGAAAGCAAGGGAAATGTGAGAAAAATCACAAATTTATAGGTACACATTGTGTACTTTTGTACACATTCCATGTACTTTGGTCGTTTGGGATGAGAATACAGGGCGTGTAGGCTTGTCGGATATTAAGGTTGTAAAAAATATCTACACACCATGCACTTAGTAATACATGTTGTGTAATCGGTCAGCATGTGAATAGTAAGGTGGTGGGAGTAGACGCCAGTGGAATGATGGTACACACCATGTACTTAGTAATTCATGCCATGTCATCAAGTTGGTAGATGAATAGTGAGGCGGTGGAAAGTAGCTGCCAGAGGGATAGTTTAAAACAAAATTACATGTTGTGTACTCGAGAGTACATGCCATGCATTTATGTTTTTTCATTAAAAATAGGTAGTAGCCCCCTCATTCGATAGAGGAGGCAGAAAAATCACCAGGAGCCGCGGGAGTGGAGGCCAGGACTTGGAGGAGCTCTCGATCGTACAATGGGACTCTGATTCAACTATCATCGATCTATTTTAAACCGCATGGGTAAGGTATTCCTTCTCTTTGAATCTTTCCTTCCAATTATTTCCCTAAGGGATGTTATTTGGGTTTGAATGGGTAATCATTTACCTCAAATCTACGTCATTATTGGTTTTTTTGGAGGTGCCTTTCACGTATACCGATCATAGTAGATCGAGGTAGGTGGTCTTGTGTTTATTTCCAACTATTGAGTTGATTTTGTGCACTGTTGTGCCACGTTTCCATGTTCAGGGTGTCATATGGCTAAGGATTTGACTATTGAGATACCTATAATTGCATAGGTAACCTAATGAATAAGTATAAACTGTTGTTTGGGATTGTTTCTTTAATCCAAGACCACCCCGAGGGTGTTTTTTCCTTGTTTAGCCATTTGGCTAGGATACCCATGGGTATGTCGTGATTATAACATGTTTTGAGTTTTCTTGAGAGGAAACATCTGTAAATTCTTGCTTATGCTTTGGGATCGGCATGATTACTTGCTTTTATTCTATTTATCCTATGGGAAAGGTTCTGTTTATCCTAAGGGTAGGGTTCTGTTTAGCCTGAGGGCATGGTTCTATTTAGCTTGAGGGAAAATTTTTGTTTATCCTGAGGGTAATGTTTGCTATTCCTTAGGAAAGTTCATGTTTAGCCTGATGGAAAGGTTTTATTTGGCCTAAGGGAAACAGTTCTTACACCTGAGGGCAATATTCATTATGCCTGAGGGTAGTCACCTGAGGGTTTGGTCTCTATATACCTAAGGGTAAGGATTTTCATGTCTGAGGACAATGTTTACTTTGAAGATTCACTGTGGTGATTTCTTATGTTGTACATACCACGCTAAATCCCATACTTGGAATAGTTAAATAATTATTAAAATGGCAATGTAACTGGTAGGAATATTTACTTTTGAGTACTTCTGATTTTACTGCATTTCATTATTGCACACTACTATAGCACATTTTCACATACAATTGGGCACGGTCCTTGGGTGGTTTCTTACTGGGATTTATTTCTCACACCCTTTTTGGGTCTTGTGTTTGGCCCAAATAGATTATATTGCTACATGTGTCGATAATGGAAAGGGACCCTACACAGGTACATGATTGTTGTAGAGGAGTAGGAGAGCATGGGACCGAGCTTAGGCTTACGATACTACTGAGTTCCTATTGTATTGCTTTGGATTTGTTTGACTATACTTTGTACTTTGTGTTGTATTGTATCTGATTGCAGTGTATCATGTTTTGGCTGCTTTCTTAGAATTAGAGACATGTTGCATCCTCACATATATGTCTGTTTGTTATCTTTTACATCAGTTTTGTTGTCTGTTTCAGGTTTATATTGTTTACTACTTTCACTTTTGTGTTTTTATATTTATTCATCTATGATACACTTTGAAAAATGAGGGCATAGTTTCCCCACTATCAGTCCTAGGCCCTCTCTCCTAGTCAGCAGCCTCTGGCGTTTGGGGAAATGCGCTTGAGGTAATGTGACCAACCGGGTTCAGGGCACTCGTTGTGTGGCCCCTGGATCTAGGATGTTACACCAAGCTTCATTATATATGGATAAACTCTCAATATTCCTCTTCTTTAGTTCACATCCCGACAATCATCCTCTTACTCCTTGAATGGATGCTCTGTCAATGACACCTCTATTAAATAAATATTAAACACAAAGTTGGATGATTTTTTTTATTCAATGGTGTCTTATCTTTTTCTTCCCAATGGTGGATACTACTTATTTTTTTCCCAATTGTGGGTGATACTCCTTATTTTCTAATGGTTTATTTCACTTACATTGGTGGGTTGAGATCTAAATATCAACAGTGGCATATTTTTTCCTTTGTAAAATTTTTCATGGCTATAGTGGCTTATTTCCTTTTCCAAAAATTTCATATACCCAAAAGTGACTTATGTTCCCAATGGTGGGTAAAAATTTATTAACTAACAATGAATATTTTTCTTCCTTTTCAAATGGTCACTTGTTTCAACACCCAAATGTGAGTAATTATCTATTTCAAACCACGTGAAAATTATAAATAACATTGGGTAAATTTGTAATTATTTTCTTCAATGGTGACTCAGATAATTTTCCAATGGTAACTCAAAATAGTTTTTCTAATACTAACTCAAATAAATATCTAATGGTGTATCAAATTATTTTTCAATGGT
The DNA here is from genome assembly GCA_963277665.1 of Viscum album. Lineage (NCBI taxonomy): Eukaryota > Viridiplantae > Streptophyta > Magnoliopsida > Santalales > Viscaceae > Viscum > Viscum album. The sequence goes on from OY728151.1 coordinate 1,310,779,792, forward strand.
AACTCCTTATTTTTCCCACATCCATGTATTTTTACTAATGCTGGTGAATCTTTATTCATTGTCTGATTTTCATCACTTTTATAATTTGATAAACTATATACATGTTATAATTCTCTTAGGGTATTTATTAATTTTTAGAACTCATATATATTATATTTAAATCAAAAAAAGTATTATAATAATATTTTAAATAGTTTTAAAATGTTATTAAATTTATTCGTTATTTTTACATAACATTTTCATCATGTGTTCTAGAATATTTCAATTTTAATGTTCTGAATTAGTTTATTTGAAAAAATAATTTGCGAATCATTATTTAATTAAATTGAGTTTATTAAAACATGTTATATGTTATTTAAGGTAGTATAATAATTTTTTTAATTACATAATGCATTTTATTTAATTTAATTTAATATTTTTTTGAAACAATATTTTTATTTTTATTTTATTGAGTTGAATTATTTTTATCCTTTACAAGGTTATTCAAAGAGGTTGGAATTGGTATTCATATTTTAAAATTAATTTTATTATTAATATTTTTGAGGATAATTTCCTCCCCCCTAGATAATTCAATAATTTTTTAATTTGATTTTTATTACCTACAAATTGGTTTGTTAGTTTTTTAAAGGTCCTATTTAATGGTTCTAGGAAAATTCCTGGTAAACTACATGTCAACATAATTTATACTCTGTTTTTTTCTCAAGAATTAAATTTGGAAAATTTAATATTCTTTAATATTTAGTAAATTCATGTGATACCCTATTTCATCCTCTGGACATTCTCACAAGTTCCATTTTACTTTTTTTTACTTCTCTATCCTTGTTGAGATATTCAAATGCAATTCCCGGAAACTATTCCCTACGAATTTATTGTATATCTTCTCATTCATCTGGTTTCTTTCTTATGTATCACTACTTCTAATCTCTCACACTAACCCTATTTTTTATACTTTTATACATAAAATCATTGTTTTTTATTCTCTTCCTAAGGACTTGACACATATATTCTATTGTCGGGATATGAGGGTTGTGACTCCCTATCTCTAAAGTTATGACTATTTAGGTTGTGAATCTCACTGTCTAAAGTCAGTTTGTGATGGTTGTGACTCCCCATATAGAATCTAGTTTCATAGTTCTCCCTCAATGAAAAAAGTGTTATGTAATTGAACTATGATTCCCCATAAAAATCATTTTTGTTCACACATATCTCTATCTTAGTAGAGAGTTATAAGTGTATAGTAGGCCGACATTAGACTGAACTACTATAAAAAATCATTGTGTCCTCTACATTTCCTATTCTAGTTTTCTCTAATAATAATCTTTTTTAATTAATTTCATTAATAACTTTATTTGATTAAATTTATCAATCCTGTCAATTTACCCCCTATATACTATCTTCCATTAACCTCTCTAACCAAAAAACGGTATCAAAGGATATATTTCTTAATAATTGCTAAGATATATCATTCTATTTCTCAATGCCAAACATTAGTATCATAGGATTTTAATTTTGGAAAAAATCAATTACTATATGGATTAAAGTTTTATTATTTTGGGCTATCATATTACTAGAACACACAGTCTAAGGAAAAATATTTTTAATATGGTATGATTGAATAAAAATGATGCTTGGATTTTTAATATTCCACCTCACTTTGATGGAAATGGCTCTGGCTAATAGAGATCCCAATTGGAGGCATACCTCAAATAGTTGAGTATTGAGCACTATTCTATGATTTCAACAAAGTAGACACTATGAGTAGCTAACCCAGATACAATTACTTTAAAAAATTCTAATAATTTTTAAAATTATAAAGTTGTTAATATTTTATATTATGTTATTAAAAGACATATTTTTAGTCATCTATCTTCTTGTAATAAAAGACATTAAATATGGTATATTTTATAAGTCACTCACCATAGATCTCAAAAATTGATCTGAACCAATTTTGAAATTCTTCCTGTTGAGTTACAAGACATAAAAATTGGTATATATAAAAAGAAACCAAATGTTACACAAATTCGTAAGCATTTTGAATGGATTTAATTCACTTGTAGAAACTCTAGAATACCAAGTACTTGTTGAGTGATTCATATGACCATTACCAAAGAATTAGAATGCAATTAATTTTTCCATTGATGAATGAGATAACTTCAATGAGTACACACTAGATGATTTGATTTGATAACTTCTATAGTAGTACCTGGATGTAATTAATATAGATTGTGATGGGAAAAAAAGTTGTATCTTTTAAATATGTGAATATTTTTTCTACTGAATCTTATAATTATGATCTATAGGATAGTAAAAAAGAATATATGGTTCATATTTTTACTATAGTTTATAAAAAATGAAAGATAAAGGAATCAAATATTGGTTTAGACAAAATCCAAAAAAAGAAAAACATAAGGGATATAAAAAAGGATGTACAAGTTACAGTTCTTCATATGTAACTTATTATGAGTGATGTAAGAAAGGTTATATCAATATTTAATATCCTAAACTAAATAATAAACATAAATACAAAAAAAGGATAAAAAGAAAATTATAACCAATTGGAGTTGTGCAGAAGAATATAATTCTAGTGAAAATTATGATAATGAAAAAGAAACAACAAACTTTTTCTTCATGGAATCATTAAATAAGGTTAGTAACTAAAGTTTTTATTCTGGATATTTAAATTATTAATATGATTCTGAGAACACTAATAATTCGAAATTATATAAAGAAATTAAAATATAATGAAAAGATATATTCAAAGCTGATAATTAATATAATAATCACAAACATAATAATGAGAAAATTATTTCTAAAAATAGATTAATTTTACAAGAAAATGAAATATTATGAAATATTACTTCTGCTTATCATTAAATAGATTATGAAAATTTGAAATCTTCTTAATATATGAATTAGTGTTTGAAAAATGAAGATCAATGACTTAAAAAAATTATCTGCTTTTATTCAAGGTTTTAGAAAATATCATAAGATGAATTCTATAAATAAAACTGATAAAAATAAATATGGGTTTTGGTATGATGAAATATTACAAAAAATGTTTAAATTAATTTTTTTTAAAGTAAAAATGGTTTTAATTCCACTATTTTAGGATTTAAATGTGTCAAGAAAGGTCATATAGAAGATAAATCAAAACATATCTCAATTGAATCATTGGGATTTAAAAAACTATTACATCTAGATAATTGATATCTATAGTACTATACAATAATTGTTTAAATTCTTTATGGGTACATAATACTTGTATTATTAATCCTATTAGACCCACAGTAGCTTTGGTAAAAAAAAATTCATGTAATTGATATTTTTATAATAAATTGCTTATATGTATTAAGAGTGACATATAGTATATTGGTGGTGGATGCTTTTGGAATATTACTAGAGAACCATAAAAATTTAACTATTACAACACATATGATGAAGGCACTGTTAAATTTGGATATAATTCTTAGGGAAATGTAAAAGGTTTTTTTAATATTTTTATTTCAAATTGTGTTTTTATTTCAAAAAATAAATGTTGATGGTTTAAACAATAATTTAAATAGTATATAAAAATTATTTGATGATGTAATGGAAATGAATTTTCAAAATGATAAATTTTTAGTATTTTAATATGATTCATTAATATTTTATGCTAATAGAAAACAAAATATTTATATTATTTATTTTTTTGAACTAATTTCTCAACCGGTTAAGTGTTTGAATATTGTACAAAATGACAACATCCTTTCATATTAATGTTTAGGTCATGTTATTTTCAAAATATTACATAATCTCTCAAAACATCAGAATTTGTTAGAATTTCCTTGAAGAAATAAAAGGTCCATGTTTGTGATGCATTCATGTATGGGAAGAAACATAAAATTTTATTTAAACCTATAAATTAGATAAGTACTAATATAAATTGTTAGTTTATACATATTTATCATTTTGGCCCTAATAAAATTTAAAGACTTGGTGGAAAGAAACATGCATCGGTATATGTTGAAAATTTTAGAATAATTATATGGGTATGAATTCTTTCTCATAAAAATAACTATTTATATAGATTTACTTGTTTTTGTAATTTTGTTCAAAATTAAAAATGATGCATGATTGTTTCAATTCATAGTGATAAAGTTTTTAAATTTCCTAATATATATTTCAGAAAAAATTGTGAAATGAATAGTAATTTTAATAATTTTTCTTCTCCTCGAACACCAAAAAAAATGGTGTTATAGAAAGGAAAAAAAGATCTCTTATTGAAATGGCCCGAACGATGTTAAGAGAATATAATTTTCATAGATATTTTTGGGACGAGGACATTTTTTCTTATTTTTATATTTATAATGGAAATATTTTTAAGCCAATGTAAGAGAAAAATATATATGAATTATTTAAAAATAAATAAAATAATTTTCATTTCTTTATATTTATTTTAAGTTTCTTTTAAATTCAAAGGTTAATTTGCATTATTGTTATTCTAAATGTGATGATGGAATTTTTCTTTGATATTATAATAAAATAATTTTATTGTGTTTATAATAAATGAACTATGGTTATTGAATAATCTATTCACAATATATTTGATGAAAATCATGTTAGATAAAAATCTAATTCTAGTATTTTGGGGAATGAGTTTAGATATTTTAATTTATGTTAAATAAAATCACCAGGTTAAGGATGAAATAATTAAAGGGGATCATTCTCCTTATCAACTATATCAAAGATAACAGAAAAATTTTATACTTTATCCTATTTAAACTGTAAATATCTATGTTGATTTTTTTGTTAAATTTAGAACTTAGATTTTTTGTTTTTGTGAAAATTATACATTTATTTGTGATTTATAAAATCAATTATTCTTTAAATAATTCCAAATTGATTACTACTATGTAATATGAGATTAATTAATTTTTTATAAATAATTTTTTCAAATTAGTATAATTTCTTGAGGATAATAAGGTAATTGGAACCAAATTTATATTTAGAAACAAGATGGATGAATATGGACAAATTTTCAAAAAAAATGCTAGACTTTTTGTTCAAGGATACTCTCAAAACGTAGGTATAGAATTTGAAGATTAATTTTCACCTATTACTAGGTTACAAGATTTTACGTTTTTTTGGATTTTTCTTGATTTCATGGTTTTATGTTTTATCAAATGGATATAAAAAGTGATCTCTTAAATTTTTTTATAATTGAAGATGTTTTTGTTTATCAACTTTCTAGTTTAAAAGGTTTAAAATTTTTTAAACATGTTTTTAAATTATTTAAATCTTTTAATAGTCTTAGAGAAGCAACTCAACCTCGGTGTGAATGTATTTCATTGTTTTTATTAAATAAGTGTTTTTTGAAAGGAAAAATTGGTCTTATAATTTTCCCGAAATGAACTTCTGATGATAATTTAATTTTACAAATATATGTTGATGATATATTTTTTTGGTTATTTTAGTGTAATTTTTTTAATTTATTTGTCTACTTTGATATCTCCTAATATTAGCATGAATTTAATGGGATAATTATGTTGTTTATTATATTTCAAATTCTTTAATGTAAATATGTAATTTTTCATTATCAATATAACTATGCAAAAGAGTCCAATGAATTATTTGGTATCAATTCCTATAATTCTATGAAAACTCTTATAATCACAAATTGTAAATAAGATGTTAATGAATATGGAAAATCATTTGATATTATGGAATATAGAGGTATGATAGGTATCTTACTATATTTAGGTTCATCTATACCCAATATCTGGTCTATTTTTTGTTTATGTTCTATATTTCAACCTGATCATGAAGAGAGTCATATGAATTCTATAAAAAGAATAATTAGATATGTTAAAGAAAATTATGATGATGGTTTATTTTATCCAAAAGATATCTATTTTGATATAATATCTTATTCTATCTCTAATTTTTGAGGAAGTAGAAATGATAGAAAATGAACATTAGGTATGTGTAATTTTCTAGTAAAATGTGTAATTTCTTATTCTTCAAAGAAGGAATTATATGTTTCTTTATCTACTACATAAGGTGAGTATATCTCAGATTCTAGTATTTCTGTTCAAATTTTATGGATTAAGAAAACATTGTGTTATTTTTTATCCTAATAAATTTCCAATTTTTATTGATAACACTTCTATAATTTCTATTTCTAAAAATCCATTACAGCATGCTATAACAATGAAAATCAATCTTATATTTCATTTTATTAGAGATCAGGTGAATAAAAGTGATATTTTTTTGGAATTTATCCCGAATGAAAATAATCTATAAAATATATTTTCTATGCTTTTAGACTCTTCTAATTTTGAAAAGATTTATATTTGAACTTGGAATGTTGGATATTTATTATTTTTTTATTTCATTTGTTTTGGGGGAGTATTTAATTTCACTTTTTTATTTACAAAAAGGTAGAGAAATTACTTTTAAATGTTTTTGTTTTGTAATCAAACAAAAACGTGTAGATTATTTGTTTTTTTGCATGAATTTATTTATTTTTTTGATTAATTACATGTTTTTTTATATTTTTAAATATCCAAACCCATTTTATTATTTTATATGAAATTATTTTTTTTTAAATATCATTATATTCTAATTATAACATATTTTATAGTGTAGAAAATTTTATTATTCTTTCAATATATTAATGATGAAAAGTTTATATAACTTCTATTAACCAAAGCATTGTCTAATTATTTCATGTTAATTTTCACATTTAAGCCCAGTCATGATTCTTTTTTTCTCTCAAGTAATATTTTTAGTACAATCTTCTTTTAACTTTTCTTCTATATTTTATTTCTAAAAAAATATGATGACAAAATTCGTTCGAAACATGTACCATTTTATAAAGAATTAATTTATATTAATTTCAATAAAATAAATTAATGTCCAATTTTATTGTTTAAGGGGTGTGCCCTATGTTTGGATATCTTGCAAAATATCTGCAATTATGATTTCTTTTGATTGGAAAATATTTTTTTTTGTTTCTTTAACATATCATTAGTTTTTAATCTGAATCACATGGATATTGTATGGATACCAATCTAAAAATATTTTATTCATTTCATTCAACTATATAAAACTATTAAAATGTGATTTAAATACCTAAAAATGGTCTTTAGTATAGAAATTCTTTATTTAGTATTCAAATACTATTTCACTGTTTTATGATCACGTCTTATTTCATACTTATCATAATTAAATGATTATTTAATCTTTATAATTATAATTAAATTATATTCAAATAATTTGGATGGTCCAACATCATATTCAGTTATTTAAATGGGTTAAAAATTCATTGAATTGTCTCTGTCAAAGTATGAACATAAAATGATAAATATGTATTCATCATCTTCTTCCATAATCTGTTTTCCTTCATGAACGATCTCCCAAGCTTCCAATCCTTTAGATATAAGACCTAAAATGATCATCTCATTCTATTCATGGATACTAATTAAATATCACATCTCTTATATGAATCTAAAACTCAGCGGTGGACAAGTTTCCTTATTCAACGGTGGCTTTTCCTTTTTTTAACAATGGTGGTTGCGGCTATTTTTTTGCAATGGTGGTTGATTCTACTTGTTTTCAAATGGTGAATTCAACTTCCATTAGTGGGTTGGAATTTAAATATCAATGTGGTATTCTTATTCCAATTTTTAATGTTTTCATGACAATTGTGGCTTATTTCCTTTTCCAAATTTTTCCAATATCTCATGGTGACTTGTGTCCGCAATGGTTGGAGAAAATTTACTAACTAATAATGGGTCTTTTTCTTCATTTTAAAATGGTGAATAATTTCATCACCTGAAAGTGAGTCATTATTGGTTTCTAATGGTGGGTAAACTATAACTAAAAGTCATTGAAATTATTCTTAGTTTTCAATAATGGCTCAAATTATTTTCCAAGGGTGACTCAAATTATCTTATCCAGTGACGATTGAAATTACTTTCCATTGGTGGATAATTTTTTTTTCAATAGTGACTCATTTTTTTCTACTGCGAGGAATTCTTAATACTGCAGGTGATGATTTATTCATTCTCTATAATTCATCACTTTTTATATTTTTTGTTATATTCTTGCATATTATTTTTATTTTAAGTGTTTTACTAATTTTTAATACATTTATATATTATATTTATGTCATGAAATTTTTTTTTATTATATTTTAATTAGTTTTAAAATGTTATTAAATTTATTCATTATTGGTACATGACTTTTGTAAAATTTATTCTAGAATAATTATGTTTTAATATTTTTTGTAAATTGATTTGAATAAATATTTTCTAAATTATCATTTTATGAAATCAAATTTATTCAAACACGTTATGTGTTATTTAAATAAGTATAGTTATTTTTTAAATTACTTGATGATTTAAATTAAATTTCTTTCATATTTTTTAAAAAATCATATGATTTTTATGGGATTTCCTTGAATTATTTTTATCATTTTCTAGGTTATTCAAATAGGTATAAAATGGTCTTCATATTTTAAAACAAATATTTTTCTATTATTATAGAGTATAACTTTTTCTCTCTTAAATAATTCAAACATTTTTATATTTTAATTTCATTTCCTAGAGATTTATTTGTAATTTTTATTTCACATATTCTTTTTAAGGGTTCTAGAATAATTCACATAATATTATGGGTTAACATATTTGATACTATATTTTTCACCAAGAATAAATATGTAAACTTTAAATCATATATGAAACTTTGTAAGGTGTTTTGATACCACATTTCATCATCTGGACATTCTCTCAAGTGCCAGATTACATCTTCATTGAATTCTAATTATTTGGAGAGATATGGAAATCCTATTATCATGAAACAATAGCATAATTTTATTTTGTTATCCTCTCATTAATATTTATTCTTGAGACTATAATAGTATTTCTCATCTCTCACATACACTATATTTTTCTTTTTAAGCATTTACATAGAAATGAATTGTTTTTTCTTCTCTTCCTCAGGTTGTGACTCCTTGATTATAATGTCTAGATCTGAGGGTTGTGACTCCATTTTTTTAAATCCAATACCATTTTGGTTATGACTCCGACTTTCTAAACCCATTTTTTAGGTTTTTGAATCTGGATTCAAAGTTTTATATTATGGTTATCCATCCATAAGAAAAGAATTCTATAATTAGGTTATAATTCCCCCCTTAAAATAATTTTAGTTCATAGATATCTCTTTATGTTTAGAGAGATATAAGAGTATATTATCCCCCATTGGACTGAGCTACTATAAATACTATTTTGTACTATAATTTTTAGTATGCTAATTAATTATAATAATTATCATTTTTTATTAATTTAATTAATCAATTTATTGTATTATATTTTTTAATCTCGTCTATTCACCCCCTCTAGACAATCTACCATTGCCACATCCAAACTTAAACAAACCTAATAAATCATACATAGATCATTGTTGAGTCTTAATGTAATTATCATTTATTAATTTATGATTTGTATGACTCAATGAAACTTCAATCCAATTTTTTGTTCAGTGAGAATACTTCATGTAATTTTTTTTATTAAAATATGATTAAAAATGATAGAGTATAAATCTAGAAAATTAATTTATATAGTTATGACCTCAAAGGACAATAATCACTAATTATTTTTTGAAATTTACAAATGAATGAAATTCCAACACAATTTATGTAGTGTTCTTGATAACATATAAAATTTTTAGATTAAAAGGGAATTAAAAACAAGTACTATAATAAAAAATAACCATATATTGAAATGAAATATTTCAACATTTATTAATAGTTAATTTATTATATGTGGGTGTGACAAACATATCCATGTTCTGCAAGGTTTTCTAAAAATGAATTAAAATGTATCTTAAGTTTAATATGGTATTAAAAACGATATATAATCTAAAGAAATAAAAAAATAAATTTTTCTAGAAATTATATGATAATAATATGTGATTAATGTGTGAAATATATTAATAAAAAACATATTAAACACACTTGAAATTCCATCAGAATTTTTTATTTTTTTAAAATTCATAATTGATTAAATATATGTTTTATTGTTAATAATAAGTAAATAATATAAGAAAATAACTATATAGAATGTAAAATATCATCAATTAATATTTTCAATGAACATTGAATTAAAGGTCAATAAAACATGTGATGTGTGTCGAATGACCATATGTACATTTTTATTGATATATGTATTTAAAATATTTTGTCAAATACTCAAAATTGATCAGATGAAATCGTATTATAGTAAAATATATGGAAAATTATAGTAGATAAATTTATAACATTTGGGAATGAATGAAACATTAATATAACAATATTTATTATTATAATTAATGAATGAACTGTTTTTGATTAAAAAGTGATTAAAAAGTGATACGATCCTAACTAAGGAAATGAGATCATGTTGTTATTAAATTATAAAATAAATATAACTAATTAATTTATTATATTTATGTTTGAAAAACATTTCAATCTGAAATTTAGTGTTGTTAGGATGATTAAAAAATTATTTTATATTAAATAGTGATTTAGAATATGTTTTATGTAAAAAATTATCCAAAACCCAATGATTATTTAGAAATGTTATGGAAACTCTCTCTGTTTAATTTGAAACATGTAAGAATTCATGACAAATAGTCAAAACCTATCATAAAAACATCATAAAATTTTAAATAAAAATCAACCATTATTTATTATGTTGGGATATATGGGAATGAATTACATAGTAATCTAACATGAGATAAGTTTGGAATGAAAAAATAGAGTTTTAATAAAATTTGTCATAAAAAGTGGTATAGTCAAAATTGGGTAAGATATTTTAGATTGTGGTGAAATCATAAGACATTTATCTATAATTGATTTGATATAATTAGGAATAAACTACACATTAACTTGAAATGTGATGTGTTTTGAATGTCTAAATAAGAAAATCAAGAGTCAAAACATATTAAAAAAAATTCATATGGTCAAAACTATGTAAATAGACTCATATGGTCATGAAATATTTATTTATTGATCTATGAAAAATATTTTACATGTTATTAAAAATGGAAAATCACTCTAACATGTAATGTATTGAAAATTATTGATAAATTAGTTTGTTATTAAACATGAAAAAACTAAGTGGTGATTTGAAATTGAGAAAATAAACATGGAATATTTCAAAATAATATAAAAATTGTAATTGATTAAAATATAATTTTTAGGATAAAATTTCACATTAATATGAGATATAGTGTGTTCATAATGACCAAGATACAGGTTTTAGATTAAAAAGTGATTAGAAACAATGATATAAACAAAATTTATAATGAAATTTCATTCTGATATATAAAGTAATTTGAAAAACAATGAATCATTTTCAAATTATAAAATCTATTAAAAAGAAATAATATTGTCAAATATTATCAAGCAATCATAGTTTTTCATGAAGGATTTGGAAAAATACTATTGGTTAATTTGTGACAAGAATGAGTGAATAGAATATCAATCCAATATTCTATAATATCTAAATAATTGAAAACTAAGTATTTATTAATGTATGGACCTTCTTCAACCATTAATTTATGTTAATTCGAAGTTTAAAGGTGTTGGGAGGATACATAGAGGTGACTGGTGGCCAAGGAGTGGGGTTATATGTAATTTATGTAGGAAGAGTATATTTTTCCATAACTAATGATGTTATTCCATGTTCATCTGGATAACGGAATCGGTTTATTGTACTCTAATTAATTTCACCATGATAGGTGATGTTGCGGTGTAAAGATAAGTGTTTTTGCATGATGATTAATCTATGGTATTTTGGAGTGACTCTATTTATTTGTTGAAGAATATTTCAAAATGTTGTCTTGTTCTATGTTGTGAATGTTATTTTAGTTACCTTAGTTAATCTTATGCGAGGATCATTATGCCATGTTCTATTGGATTATGGTGGGGAATTTTTGGATTAGATCATGGGAATATTCATTTTATTGTGGGAGTTTTTGTCTTGGTATTTCACGGTTCATTCATTTTTGGGATCCTTTTCCCCTTGTGGATGTTTTCTTGTAGTGTGCATTATAAGTTGATCATGTTTGAGGGTGAAGTCCAAGGTATTCACCGGGATTTATTAGGGATTAATACTTACAAAAAATTGATACCCACTATTCCATTATCTTCCTTGGAAGAATCAATTTTATAAAGCTTTGACCCTCTAAGGTTTAAGGATATAACACCATGATTCTCTAATTACTGAAAAATTGAAATATAGAAAACCCCATCACACTATGATGTTTTGATTTCATGTTTTAAAAAACGATCATGCTCAAATTATCTCAAATGAAACACTATTCCTAAAACCTTATGTTATTTTTTCTTAGGTGCCTCTTCGTCATGTTTTGGGGGTTATTAATCATTGGTTTTGTGAAATCTAGGTATTATGTTTTGATATTAATTTTCCTTATTCCTATATCATTTTCTTCTTCATTCCTTCTTAAAGTTCATGATATTGTGATTGATTTGTTTTTCATGGTATATGATCATGATCTATCGAAGGATTATTTTTTCATTGTCCATTTTTTATTTCAGTAGGAATTATGATAGAGTGGTAATATTTGTATTCCCAGTGTCATGAAACAATAATTTAATCTCTACTTAGGGTTATGGATTAAAGATCCCACATCCAATATTTTTTTGAATATTTAATTATAGTGTCTATAGTATACATGGAAATATGATTATAATTAAACTCAATGATAAAATGAAATAGAATGATATAATTGGAGTGGAATATCTGCTTTGTAAAAATTTATATGACTGAAATGTTTTTTACATTGATTATTTTCTCTAATTAATGATATAAAATACTTTTAAACCTTAGTCTCTAATATTGATAAGCCTTGTCACCATCAAAATTTGATAACAACTTGAAGATAATACTGAAAATGGGGATATTCCATTATATATTTTGATATTGATCTTACTTATACATGAGGTAATATGTAATCATTTACATATTATAAAGATGGGATGTTTGATGATACTATTATGATAGGTTTAATTTAATTATTATTATGTTATAGTGTTTCCTCTAACTAAGGGGGAGTGAACATAATATGGATTATAGTTACAACAGTATTTGTAGTGGTAATATGTCATATTTTGATATGGTGGTTGTAATCATGGAATTTTTTGGAATTTTATGTGATTTTGAGGAGAGGTTGACGTCATTATATTAAAACAGAACCATAATTTGTAATATGGTTGAAATAAATGAAATTATAAATTAATAATAGGGTGAAAATGATAATAAATAGAAGCTATTGACATATAAAATTGTATGGTTGATATAAAATGAAACTGGAATAAATTAATAATAGATTAATGAATAAACTATGTTTGGAATGTAACGAGACATATCGATTGTTATGTGTTTTGTAATGGTAAATCATTATATCATAATAATTTTATCAATGGGGAAGTTTTAATTTTTAGGTATATCTTTTTTTATGATGTAATGGAGGATTTATGTTGCAGTTAGTTTTAAAAGTGGTATTCTGTGTGAGATGGATGGAATAATGTGGTAGAATAAACTCGATGTAATTAATACAACGTTCCTATGATTTAATTCATAGGTTTAAAACTTGTAATCAATTATCTTCCATGTATTATGGTTTTATTTCTTAATCACCACCACCCTTATTGGGTAACCACATATATTTCTATATGATGTCATGATTTTTAGGTTTTTTTATAATATACAAGATAGAGGTGACATGGATGGTTGACTACTCCCCCTTCCCACTCTCTCTACAAGATGTAGTATAGGATATAATGACATTATATTTGTTTACATAGTAGTGATTAAGATGTAAATGATGATTGAATCATAAATGTGAATATGAGGGTGTAATATTTATTCCCTTCATGATTACTATCGTGAATCCAATATACTATGAAACACTCCAAGGCCTACACTGATAAAGAGAGTAGCCCCTAAATCCCACATTCAATAGGTCACAGATTAGGGACTAGAAACAATGATATAATAACACATAAATGAAATACATTGCCTTTAAAATGCTATATACATATGTAATACCTCCAGGGGAATCCATGTTATATAAAATAAAAACCCAAACCATATTTCATAAAATGGAATACAATAATGGTCTCTCGAATAGAATACTAAACTGAAACTCCTATGATGGTGATTCTGACATCAACTCTAAACCTATAGATAAAAATTTCCACCCATGTCATTGAATCCTTGAAACCTAAAAAATATATTTATATATATGGGTAATCATATAATAGTATTTAGTAGGATCATCCCCAAAACCACATATCTAAATGTTGAAAAAATATACCAATTACCTTGTGAAAAAATAGTAAAACCAATATAAACCTCTGTAAGGTTAACTATCATTAATCCTCATCATGTCTCAGTAATCCAACATCATATCCTATTATATAACCTAATATAAAAAATATATATGTGATGAAGTTACACCACATCCACTTCTACACTAATATGGAAACACTCAAACGTTATTGACATACATCCTATAATATAGCCTCATCCATAAAACATCAGAACCACATACCCACATAACTATATTAACATATATCAATAGATCACAACCAAATAGTGCACAACACATACACATAATTGTGGGGTGTCGTAAAGATTAAATACATTAACCTTGTTCCCTTCTCCTACATTGTACAACCCACACAATTTATCCACATCACAACTACAAACCATGACTTCCAATATATATATAATATTACCACTATCCATTGTAGCCTATATATATACACCCATTTTGAGTCATCACAACTTGAAATATATTTTATGGGGGAGTGGGGAAGATGGGCCACCAAAACTACATTCCCCCACAACCTGGATGTTAAGAAAAACACCCAAAACTCATATCCTCGTGGGGGTGTCAATTTGGTTACCAGAATCAGGTAGTTGTGTGTTTGAAATAAAAGGAAAATATCATGTATATATATCTAGAGAAAGTATGGCCTAAGGGTTCACCCAAAAATCAACACTACCATCACCCACAGTAGCCGCTAAATCATTACTAGAACCCACTTACAACTATTTCCATCACAATGATAAATACCAACTCCAACTAATCGAACAAAAAACATAATATCATTATAAACATATAATTTAATTCATTATAAAAATTTATAGAATTTCCATTTTATCATATAAAATATCATTTATTCTAGATTTAATTTCTCCAGTCACATTACATAAATCTGACCATATTTAAGGTGAAACCATTCATTACACCATTTTGCACTTAAATCAATTAATTGTTATTTATTAGATTTTTTTTATATTATCCACCATTTAGTTGTCACGATTTTTATATACGCATTCCCTATTAATTACACAACCCCATTATTTATCTATTCTATATCATTATATATTATGAGTTTATTTTATTTCAACCATACTCCATTACTCTAGGAAACTACAATATAAACCACTAATTCAAACCCATCACCGTGGAAATTCCCACAAAACCCATTTCATACCACCACTTCCATAAACATATAAAAAATCATCCCTCGCAACCAGAACTAATAATCACCTCATTATCCCAACTATAAACATAATCAAACCATTACAACCTTAACTATAGTTAAAAATACCCCATACATAGAATAAAAAATTGAAAACATATCTTCAATTTACATCAATCAACTTATTTTTTAATAATTTACTCATAATAAGTCAAAATTTAAAGTTGAAACATTCATGCCTTAATTCATAAATTTCACAAAACTAAGTTGTTTCCATAATTAGGTGATTATTCCATTATGAAAAGTGAATACAACATAGCAATGATATAAAATAGTGTTTTATAAAAAATAAAAATAAATCTATTAATAGAAACATCAATAAATTCCACTAATATATGTAATATACATCATGGAATTTTATAAACCACACATAAATTTCTAATTACCCATTTAATTAATTAATTAGGATAATTATATTTATAAGGTTAACTTATACCATCTATTAAATTATCCAAAAGGATTTATAACCCTACTCTTGAATATAAATAAGAAAAATAATCCAAAAATCCCTTACCTCATAGAATCTTAAATAACCAGAGTAATGGAACAAGGAGAAGATGACCCCCAATGAATATAAATGGAAAATATTTAACGGATAATAAGACAATAGGATCCATTAAACCCATAACCAAAGTGTGATAAAATGAAATCTAAAATACATTCACATATTCTTCGAGATAAAAAACCAGATAAAATGAGAAGTAAATAATGAATAAGAATTGAAATTTTCATAGATCAAATATTAAGGACTGATACCATCATTAAGGATCAATAATTGAAACCACCAAACTGAATTATGAAAGGAAAAATTAATATTTAACACCTGAATACTAATTTTAACAATAACTAATTAATATGTTGGTAATAATGAATTATTAATGAATAGAATTAAGTAAATTAAATACAAACAAAGTACTTATACATATGATTAATAAACCTAGATTTATTATAATTAGAGTTATAACCTGTCCAATTATGAAAAAGTCCGAGGGAAAGATATCATTTTTAATATCACACTGAAATAATGATTTTTTATGCGAAAATTACAATTTCTAGAAATTTCAAGTTATTTGACTATAAAACCATTTCCCTTTTCTTTTTCTTTTTTTGATTTGAAATGTATTTTTAAAATTTCACCTCCATTTCATTCATAGTGTTATGGTAGGGTTTCATGTAAGTGGAGATGACTTTATCTCATCTTTTAAGTGAGTATATTTATCCTCCATGTCTATATTATTGATATGTACTTATAGATCCTTCTATATACATCTATAAATGCATAAAGTTATATTATAATATCTTGGAATTTATTTTATAAAAATTGAAATGAATATTTGAATACTATTTTAATCATGATTCATAGTATATTAAAATTTATTTTCATTATAGTAGTGTGAAGGGAATACCTTTTTAAATTATTTATACATTATCACCTGTTTCATTCATCCTATTTAGTATTATTTATGAAACACTCATTCCATGTTTTCATGGTTTTCTAGAGTAATTTATATTCTCTTTATTTTATAAATTATTTAATTGGAAATAATTTTTATTGAAAACATGATTTTTATTTATCATTATTTTTCAATGTCATTTTATAATGCTTATATAATCTTTTTTTCATATATGTGAACATCCTTTAGAATATTAGTAGTATCATAGAGGATATTATATAATGATATTATCTCCTTTCTTTTTCTAGATGTATAATGATCATGTTATAGGGAAATATTCATATAAATGTTTTCCTTTTAATTATTTAATTAAGAAAATAGGGAATTATAATTGTTTTAATGCTCCTATGGATGACATATGATGGGATTTTAATTATGTGATGGGTGACCTCACATTTATATATCTCTTTAATAAAGTCTATATTGATTTATATCTCATGAGAATATATGAATGGGACTATGGAGTGAACCCACTCCACTAGAGTTTCATGGGAATGGGGAGTGAACCTGATCCAACATGGGACCTAATCCACTTTGTGAGGATGGTAATGGTATTGATACTTGAAAATGGAAATATATTTTGATTCAGATTTATTTTTTATATTATTATGTAACAAATCTATGTTATGAAGCATTCCAATGTTACATCTTATTTTATCATGATTATTGACTCATATTTCCAAACTCATAGAATCATGACTTATTTAATTAAAAATTAAAAATATCATGGATCATGATTTATGATCTATATTTTATTAGATATTATTTTTTTTTGTATAATGTTTATATACCATAATCATTTTATAATAACCACATGTACATATTATCGTGAATTATGATTCTTAATTGATGTCTCTTATATTAACCACATACTATGAATCTGAGCTCACTATTTCATATGTTTACATCTCCCTAGATTATTAAAAAGAAAATTTTATTTGATATGAATATAATGGTTTGTGTGTGGAAAATATTTGTGGTAAACGATGAATATGTATTAAAAATAATGTGTTCAATTTCTTACACTCTAAGGAAACTAAAATGAAATAATTAACCCTTATATAAAATGATGTAATTTATAAATATTAAATCATTGGGTCATATTAGTTGGTATCATTGTGTGTTTTAGTGAATTATAAGATAATGGAACCCCAAAAAACATTTTTTTTTGAAGTAAATGTAAAATATGATAAACATAAAATTTCATAGGATGAAATAAAGGTTTCATGAGTTAAAGAAAATTAAGATTTATTTTCCCTAAAATATAATTACATAATATGGTTATCATTTCATTATATTCACAATATCTATTTTGGTTTTAGTAAATGGTTGGAACTCAAGGGAATCATTTTAAAAATAAGATTGATGGAAAATGAAATGATAATCCTAATAGGATACGAAATGTAATTGGAGATAAAATAAAATAATTTTTGGTTATTCCCATTGATCATTATCAGGAAATAAACAATAACACAAACCATTCCAAACAAAAAAAATCTTAAAGAAATATCTCTACATTGAGTAGTTCATGTGGAAATGTATAACCTCCATTTATGAGTATTAGAATACACTAATTAAAGATTAGTAGATGAACATAATATGAATAAAATATCTTATTCTCTAGTACCTAGAGTATTCAAATGTTGTTTAATATATTTATCATTTTGAGTGTAATTTAGATCGATGATATGACCTAATAAAATATATAACGAAATAATAATAAATTAACTCCATGGAATGAGAGGATTTTAAAAATATATTTTTCAATAAATGTATTCCCAAAATTCTATTCATAAAAATGGGGAGGGAATTTATAGAGATAAAACAAAAAGAGAATGAATCCATGGGTACCTATGAATAAAACATCAAAAGACTTGTATGGTGTGCTTTTCGATTTATCATATTCCATGGAAGAAAAATTTATCATTTATTTATTGAATTAAATAATTGCATCTGAAAAGAATTAGATATAATAGGTTTTGGTAGAAATAAATAAATATTCAAATTCAATCTCAAGGTGGAAATGGAAATCTAAGACTCTTGTTATTGTCTTTTTTTATACAAAACTAAAAATGGAGTTTCATGGATAATAAAATGATAAAAACTATAAAGGAATGAATATTATTCTTCTTTATTTCAAAAAATTGTGGATGAATCATGGGTTATTTAGATCAAATGACCAAATAAAATTATAATGCGTTGAATAAAATTCCATTTTGTACCTGAATTTTGAATATAAATAAAGAGTAAAACCAATTAAATGGATTGAATGATATCTCCAACTAATGAACCATCTACACTTTAATGCTTCAATTGTATGGCGTATGGAAATTACGAGGACCAAGGCACCACTCCTAGGGTTAATGATGACAACCAATGTTACAAACATCTTGAGCCAAGGTAGAAAACTAATTTTTTTTATAATTAAAAATATTGACAAATAATGTTTTAGAGGGCATACTCATCATCCACATAAGAATTATAAATTTCATATTTGATTCTGTTTTTACCCATACCTTCTTATTTATAATTTTTTCATAGATCAAAAAATTTCCATCACAACTACAAAATATTGAATAATTATTGAAAAATATTATTTTTATGATGATCACAACCTAATTCAATAGCTCTATGATAATTGATTCTTCTAAGAATTTTTTTCTTGAAAATATTTTTATTATCAATTTGGTTAAATTTAATATTATTTTGGGAATGGGTTGCTAATCTTTATAAATAGCCGATATCAATTTCCAATATAGATAAATCACATTTTGTATCCCAAAATAAACCCATGATCGTCTATTAGTGAATGTTTAACTATCAAATCCTATGAAATTTATTTACCTTATATGGGTATTAGTACCCAAGAATTAAGAATTTATAGCACAAATGGTTGAGAGAAAATAAATCTGGAATATTTGTTTCTTTTTTTGGTGATGTGTTGATGTATTTCTATAAGAGTAGTCCAATTTTACCCTATATTATAATGTGTGGATTTCATTAGAACTCATTATTGGTATTATATCTATATTAAATAATCTTTATAGAATGACCCATAAAGAATTTATAGAATTAAATAATCAAATCTAAGAGAATATTAGTGAGGTTTTTCTAAAAAGACATCACCATGGGTTTCACTATTACTTTTTATGAAGAAGAATGATGGATCAATGTGTCACCGCATTGATTATTGTGGACCTAAAAAAATCATGATCATGAAATAGTTTCTTATAACATATATTTAAGACTTGTTTAATCATATTTTATGGGTAACTACTTCTCAAAGATTACCCCATGATGTGTATATCATCATATAGTTGAAAAAACAGAGGGTATATGTCACGAACCATCCTCAGGGCCCATGTCATGACTACCCCAAGCCCACCTCCCATAGGCCAGGGGCTAGCGACTAGCACCAAAGGAGTAAATCCTGATGAAAAGGGAATGCATTGCCTTTATAAAGCAAACAAACACCATAGAGTATGTAAGCTGAGTAAACACTAAGTAAACTGAGTACAAAAGTAAGTGCTTAAAAGTAAATGGGTCAGAATACAAACCCAAATGAAAGTAAAGTACAACTGAAAAGAGAGTACAACAGCAGAAAAGTAAAGCAGCAACACTCAGCCATCCTCTGGAAATCCTACATGAATGGTGGGTACAGATAGTCTCCCCAGCTCCTCGGCTCCAACCGTCCGCTCCGTGTACGTCTCATCCAGTGATCCACCTCCAGGTACCATCCAGCTCCACGAGCTCCTACCTCTATTAGCGTTCTCCATCGTCTATATCCAACACAACGTAGTGCGGGCATAGCCCATGCAGGGGTGATATACGCTACTCAGTAGGGATCCTGATACCAACGAATGTATCCCATAATCCATGAAGGATAAACCACAAAATAAAGATGCAATCACGAAGTAACAACCAACTCTACTTAGATATATGCCCATACATATACCTAAGTCATCAATTCGAGATCGGATCTAGTACATGATCCCAAGTACAATCTAGTCCACACAGGATAGCACAATCCAATCCACAGAGGATAACACCACCCAATCCACACAGGAAATAAAAACTATCCTATCGAAGATAATGGTTTAATTTCAAGACTCAGCTAACACTTGTATACACTTCGTAAGACGATAGAGATGATCAGATGTTGCCACTGATTCATCTAAGTTGTTGGAACCACATAGGATACAAGACTAGCTAAGATATCAGACCCACAAAGGATACAAGACCAGCTACTCTGTTGGACCCACATAGGATACAAGTACAGAGTCAAATACTATCAGACCCAAATAGGATACAAGAACAATAGTCAAGTACTGCCGGACCCACATAGGATACAAGAACAATCGTCATCACTATCAAACCCACAGAGGATTCCAGTATGGTCTTCATTGCTGCCTAACCCATGGAGGATCCCAATACAGTCGTCGTAACTACCAAACCCACGTAGGATTCAAGTAT
The DNA here is from genome assembly GCA_963277665.1 of Viscum album. Lineage (NCBI taxonomy): Eukaryota > Viridiplantae > Streptophyta > Magnoliopsida > Santalales > Viscaceae > Viscum > Viscum album. Next base: position 1,310,801,320 of record OY728151.1, read on the forward strand.
AGTCTCCATCGCTCCCGAACCCACGTAGGATTAAAATACAGTCATCATCGTCATCGCAGTCGTAGCCAGCTCTAGGGTTCCCGTACACATCATGCTCGATTCCGGGAGGGTCCGCTCCACAAGCCAAGGGGTTGATACATCAACTGAAACGAAGTCCAAAGTTGATGTATTCCAATGTTCCATCTCGTAAATTGGAACTCAACGTGACAGACGGCGCGTCAATCGGACGCCCGGTCTGAGAGTTATTGGCTTTTTCATCCCAAGGTCCCACTTGGTTTTTAAGTCAAAACCAACCCAAACATACCCTAGCTGTTTCCAAACCTTGAGTGGAGTAAGCCAAAAAACCGTCTCACTAAGAGGAATCCAACAGAGTTGACGGCACGTCAATCGGACGTCTGGAGCTCAAGTTATAAGCGTTTTCGCTCCGAGGGCCCGGTTGGTTTTGTGTTCAAACCAAACGGGCCATACCCAGAGTTCCCAAAACACTAAGTATAATATATTGAAACTAACTTCTCAATCCAAGGATCCCAACCCAACTGACGGTGCGTCGATCGGAGGTCTGTAGCCCAAGATATGGGTGTTTGAACGGATCTGTCCAAAAACAGGGGGTTTGGGCCCAGTCCGACCCGACCCAATACCCCCTGGGTCGGCCCGTTAGGGCGTGGCCCGGCCCGGTGTGGGGGTCCGGCCTGGCGTGGGCGGCCCGGACTGGCACAGGTGGTCTCGCCCAGCGTGGGCGGTCCGGCTCTGTGTGGCCGGTCCGGTCCCGTGCGGGCGTCCGCTCGCCGAGCGGACGCGGAAGGGGGGTATTGCCCCCCTTGTTTTTGAAACAGCGGACCCGTGGGGGTCCTCCCTTGCTTTATTGTCCAGGGGTTCAAACCCTCGGTTTCTTTGGGTAATGGTCGGCCATTAAGGCTGGCCGGTGTTGCTGCTGCGGGACCAGCCATTCCCGCCTCCCTATTCGCCCGCAGCTGGCAGAGTCCGGTCGCCTCCCTGCTGAACCGCCGCGGCCAAGGGGCACGGCTCTTGCCTGTCTGGCACCACGTCCCTTCGCCACGGACACCCCGGCCACAACCCCTTTGACGCTCCGATGCGGCACGACAGCCCCGCGACCCGGTTCGGTCGTGGTTCCCTCATCCTCGCGCAGTGTCGTTGCACCGCGCCGCCTCCGTTCCAAACCATGAAGACAAATTCAACAACAAAGGGGAGGAGGGTTGGCCATGTTCATGCGGTCCGACCTCCTCCTGTTATATTGATAACAAGTGGCCATAAATTAACGATAACAACAAAAATAATCTTGAACGTAAAAAAATCAACCCCTACCTCGAAAAAGTTGTCGAACGATGATCATCGCGGGAAAACGGTGTCCCGAGATGAAGCTCTGTATATGTTGACAGAGAACATATGAGGTGGAGCGGTGTCTCCCTTCCATTGACGCGACAAGAAGAACTAAGGAATGCATGTCTTCATTCTTTGGGAAAGGCATCACACACTTTCTGCGGAGAGGAGAAGAGACGGCACGTCGATCTCTCCATACGGTGACGGCATTCTTCGTCGAAGTCTTGGCATTCTTCTCGTTCTCCAATGAAGAAGATGAAGATCCTCAAGGCTTTGAGTATCCTCTTCCAAAATCCCCACACAACTAAAAAACCCCAAATAAAATGAGGAAGACTTATTTTATGAAAACGTGCCATTCGTTTTCAAAACTTCAAAAACTCAAACTCAAAAATTAAATTCAATTTAATGGGAGGTTTGACATGCAATAAAGAGGGGGAGTGGGTGAGTTACATATTAAAGGGGGTTGCCAACGTTAAGAGGGAGTTTAGGGGAATAAAACGGTTAGGGCTCGTGTGGGCCCCTCCTCACTAATATCCTACCAAGTGGAGTTAGGATGTATTAGGTCCCACCCCAACTTCCACACATAGGTTATAATTACAAACTACATAAATACAATTGTAGTGCAAATTTTATTTCACTCTTCAGTTAACCCATTTATTTAACAACACCTCCCGAGAAAACGTAACTCTAGAAAAGTCTTCTTAATCAAATACCCGCACTGCGGTTTCATCGGTGCCCTCAGATTTTGATTCCGAGCACCGGTTCAAAATTTAGGAAAACCCGCTCGTTCATTCACTGAACGTACCAGAGCTCAACTTCGGAAATTGGTCCCGGGCACACCGGGCCTCAGAATCAGGTGTCGTCCGAAACTGTGTATATGTAAAATCCCAAAGATTTTAAGAAAAAAAATTTCCTCTAAAATATACGGGTCTTTACATTACTCCCACCTCAGGGATTTAAGTCCCTGTAAAGCTACATCAAAAAACTATGGAATCAAATGAGGGTATTGAGCATGCATCTAAGCCTCTCACTCCCAAGTGCTCTCCTGGAGGTTCACGTGCAGCCACCTAATGCGCACAAGATGAATCGACCGCCCACGTAGGACCCACTCCTGTCGATCCTCGATCTCCACTGGGACCTTCACTAAAGTCACCATGTCATCAATTTCCAATTCCCCATGGTCGATGATATGCGTCGGGTCGTGCACGTATCTCCTCAGATGAGATACATGGAAGACGTCATTCACCCGGTGCAACTGAGGTGGTTGATCCGGGCGATAATCCACCTTGCCTATCCTGTTGATAACCTGGAATGGTCTGATGAAGTGGGGAGATAACTTTCCACCCCATCCAAATCTCCGTAATCCATGTCTAGGTGAGACCCGCAAGAAAACGTGGTCTCCATCCTCGAACTCTAGTGGTCTCCACCTCCTGCCAGCATAAGACTTCTGTCATCTCTGATCTATCATCATCATCTCCTGGATGACCTGGACCTTCTCTGTCATGGCATGGGCCATCTCTGGTCCCATAAGTGCTGACTCCCCAGGGTATGTCCAGCATAGAGGTGATCTGCAAGGTCGGCCATACAATGCCTCGTATGGTGCCATCCTGAGGGTGGAGTTGTAGTTGTTGTTGTACTCAAACTCCACCAATGGTAGGTGATCTTCCCAGCTGCGACTGAAGTCGAGAATACAAGCACGAAGCATTTCCTCGAGAGTCTGAATGGTCCTCTCCGTCTGGCCATCCATCTAAGGGTGAAAGGAGGTGCTCAGTCATAGCTGCGTCCTAAATGCCTCATGTAACCCCTTCCAAAGCCGGGAAGTAACGTGAGCATCTCGATCGGAGACGATAGATGAGGGAACACCATGATGTCGTACGATCTCCTAAACGTAAAGGTGTCCCAAGCTCTCCACTAAGCCTTTCTCACTGATGGGTAAGAAGTGGACCAACTAGGTGAGTCGGTCAAAAATCACCCAAATGGAGTCGTGCCCTCTGGAAGTACGTGGATGAACAGTCACAAAATATATAGATATACCATCCCACTTCCACTCTGAGACCTCCAAGGGCTGTAATAGGCCTGCTGGTACCTGGTGCTCCGCCTTCACCTACTGGCAAGTGAGGCATTGAGATACTAACTCTACCAAAACCTTATTCATACCCAGCCACCAGTGCTATCGTTTGAGATCCTGGTACATCTTCGCTACCCATGGATGTACCGCCAAAGGGGAAGTGTGAAACTCTCTTTGAACCTCCTCTTGTAATGTAGATGGTACAATGGTATGTCCTCTGAAAAGGATGACGTGCTCTCCTCCTATAGAAAAACCAGCAGATGCATATCTTGTGGAAATCAGTGCACGTCGCGTCTCACAGTCAACGTCTCCATGTTGTGCCTCTCTGACCCACTGAAGAAGTGGAGGTGTGACTGTGAGCGACTGAAGGAAGGCTTCCCCATCTCTATCCACGAAGGATATCTGCAAAGCGGCTAACTGCTTGGCCGCCTCTCTAAGAAGCTGAATGCTCGTCCTCCTGCTGAGAGCATCAACAACTACGTTACTCTTCTCAAGAGTATAGATTATCTCAAATTCATCGTCCTGGAGGAACTTGAGCCATCACCCCTGTCTCAGGTTCAGGTCCTTCTGCGAGAAGATGTACCTGATACTCTAGTGGTCAGAGTAGACTGTAAGGTGCTCTCCCATCAGATAGTGTCGCCACATCTTCAAGGCGAAGACCACTGCTGCTAACTCCAGGTCATGGGTAGCATAGTTCTGCTCATGTTGCCTCAACTCTCGTGATCCATAGGCGATCACTGCCCGATCCTCCATTAGGAAACACCTGATTCCAGTCACTGATGCATCGCAGTAGACTACGTACCCTACTCCCTCCTCCGGTAGCCTCAAGATGGGTGCACTGGTCAACCTCTACCTCAGCTTCTGAAAGCTCTGCTGGAAGCATTGCCGCAACTTTGGAGAATTCTGGCACAAAGGTAAGTTTGTACATCTCCTAAGTGATCGAATACACCCTCTTATGCATGATTTTATCATGTGCTGTTTGGTTTTTCCTTTCCACCAAACAAGGAAAACCCCTTCCCAACTTTGTAGATAAACCACAACCATTTTTCGTAATACCTTCAATCTGTGTATGAACTGTGGTTGCCTAGTCCATACTAAAACTAACATCGTAAGGCCTCAACGCTGCCACCAGTAGGTTCCAACCGAAACTCTCGCCCCAAGGGTCATATCACACCGTTAGCGTAAGTGTGATTATCAAGTCTCCTCCTAAAGGTATTTCTAGACGTGAGGGTAAAGTCAACGGCTTAACTGGAAACTCTAAGTCTAGGACAAGATTCGTGGAAGGTAAAAATGATTGGTTCCTATATCTTTTTATACGGCAGCTAGTATTAGACACATTCCATACATCAAATCATTATTAGAGCCCTTGGGTCACACTCCTTGACCGCATGTAGTTATTCTATTCCCTAGCCCTCCAGCTCCCTGAGCCTGGCAGGGACTACAAAAGTTGGAGGTTGTAACATGTTGAAATGTACACCACCTCATGCTACAGTCTAGATCTGATTCCATGTCTGATGCTCGGTAGATTAATCTATCCATAACACTTCCTATTCTTGAAATATTTACATGACCAAGTCTCTGAAACTGGCTCCAGTTCCATGATCTTCCACTAATAACATCCTCTAGCTGTATCTGATCATCCAAATAACATTCAACCACAAAGGTTTTCTCTAGCACCCTAGCATGAGTAGGAATTCATAGAGGAAAAAGTGATGGCTCGGTTGTTATTAAATATACCATGCTCAAAATTCCAAGCCCCGAAGCACAATTCGCATCGTATTCATCGAGTACTCAGAATGATTGGTATGCCTCGACGAATACTCAGCTATCGACACGTCGTTCTGTCGTAGCTGGATAAGCTCCAGAAAAACTCTCAGCCACATCCTCAAGCCAGTCCTCAGTCGCCTGAGAGTCGGGTTCACCTCGGAACTTGGGGGTATCTGATGTTGAAACATGTGTAAGGTACTAAGCATACGTCTGTCATCTACCGGTATTGCCGGTTGTAACCGTTGACCAACAGGTAGAGATATTGCTGGCACACTACCTAAAGGTACTATCTCAGACATCGTTCCACGTATCGAGGCCTTGTTACTATAAAGACCAACCTCATGGTCACTCACTAGAAAACACTAGTAGCTATGTCCACCATCCACTCTACTGGTGTCTCAACTAGGCGGAAAACTCTAGCAATCGCCTTTATCCAGTCCACTGCTGCCTGGGAATCCATTTCACCTCGTAACCTCAGAGGCCTCTGCTGCTGGGACTCGAGCAACACGCTCTGTCAGTGTGCACCGTCTGCTAGTATGGCTAGTGGAATCTGCTACCCAACAGGTGGTGGTGTTGCTGGTACACCACCCGAGGGTGACAAAATAGTAAAAAGGGACCTGCACCGGAGCCTCGTCGCTCGGTGGGCCGTCACCATGTACTCTCTCTTGGGAACCATAGCTGGATGTCTTCATAGCAACATCCTATTAAGGAATAGGTGCGCCATAGCCAAACAGCATACCTAGTGAGCTGACTCAATGAGACCACAAAGGAAACTCTTGAAAACACACGCACTCATTGTTTTCATGCACTGAGTCGGAAATCATAAATCAGGGTCCTGGTGTATGGATATGTCGGTGTCCACACTAACACTGGTCTCCCTGGACTGAGAACCACACTCAATACTCTAAACACTATTGCTTCACAGAGAAGAAATTATCAGAGTCGTGGGTTCTGCAGCAGAACTGAATCCTCTAATACCAATTTTTCACGACCCGTCCTCGGGGCCCATGCCGTGACTACCCCAAGCCTGCCTCCCATAGGCCAGGGGCTGGAGACTAGCACCAAAGGCGTAAATCCTGATGAAAAGGGAAGAAATTGCCTTTATAAAGTAAACAAACACCACAGAGTATGCAAGATGAGTAAACACTAAGTAAACTGAGTACAAAAGTATGTGCCTAAAAGTAAATGGGCCAGAATACAAACCCAACTGAAAGTAAAGTACAACTGAAAAGAGAGTATAGAAGTAGAAAAGTATATCAGAAACACCGATTAGTCCTCTGGAAATCCCACCGGAAGGGTGGATACATATACTCTCCTCAACTCCTCGTCTCTAGTCGTCCGCTCCATGTACGTCTCGTCCAGTGATCCACCTCTAGGTACAGTCCAGCTCCATGAGCTCCTACCTCGATCAGCATTGTCCGTCGTCTACATCCAACACAATGTAGTGCGGGCATAGCACGTGAAGGGGTGAGTATATGCTACTCAGTAGGGACCCTGAGACCCCCGAAGGTATCCCAGAATCCACGAAGTATAAACCACAAAGGAAAGATACAATCACGAAGTAACAACCAACTCTCCTTAGGTATATGCCCAAACATTTACCTAAGTCATCAATTCCAGCTCGTCTCCAACACACGAGCCCAAGTACAATCAAGTCCACACAGGATAGCACAATCCAATCCACAGAGGATAACACCACCCAATCCACACAGGAAAGATAAACAATCATATCGAAGATAATGATTGAAAGTCAACAATCAGCTCACACAGGTATACACTTCGTTAGACGATAGAGATGATCAGATGTAGCCACTTATTCATCAAAGCTGTCAGACCCACATAGGATACAAGACCAGCTAAGCTGTCAGACCCCCAAAGGATACAAGACCAGCTACTCTGCTGGACCCACATAGGATACAAGTATAGAGTCAAATACTGCCGGACCCACATTGGATACAAGAAGGGTAGTCAAGTACTGTCGGACCCACATAGGATACAATAACAGTAGTCATCATCGTCAAACCCACAGAGGATTCCAGTATGGTCGTCGTCGCTGCCGAACCCATGGAGGATCCCAGTACAGTCGTCATCGTTGCCAAACCCATGTATGATTCAAGTAAAGTTGTCGTCGCTGTCGAACCCATGTAGGATTCAAGTATAGTCGTCATCGTCGTCACAGTTGCAGCCAGCTCTAAGGTTCCCAAAGACAGCATGCTCGATTTCGGGAGGGTCTGCCCACGAGCCCAAGGGGTTGATACATCAACTGACATGAAGTCCAGAGTTCATATATCCCAAAGTTCTGTCTCGTCAATAGGAACTCAACGCGACAGACGACACGTCAATCGGACGCACGATCTGATAGTTATTGGTTTTTTCTTCCCAGGGGCCCAGTTGGTTGATAAGTCAAAACCAACCCAACCATACCCCAACTGCGTCCAAACATCAAGAAGAGTAATCCAAAAGAACCGTCTCACTAAGATGAATCCAACAAAATCGATGGCACGTCAATCGGACGTCCGGAGCTCAAGTTATAAGTGTTTCCACTCCGAGGGCCTGGTTGGTTTTGTGTTCGAACCAACCCGGCCATAGCCGAAATTTTCCGAAATCCTGAGTGTAAAATACCGAAACAACCGCCTTATTCCAAGGATCCCAATACAACTGACGGTGCGTCGATCGGAGGTCCTTAGCCCATGATATGGGTGTTTGAACGGATCTGTCCGAAAATAGGGGGTTTGGGTCCGGTCCGACCCGGCAAAAACCCCCCATGGGTCGGCCCGTTAGGGCGCGGCCCGGCCCGGCCCATCCGGTGCGGCTTGGCCCGGCGTGGGGGTCTGGCCGGGTGCGGGCGGCCGGTCCGGTCCCGTTCGTTCGTCCGCTCGCCGAGCAGACGTGGAAGGGGGGCCACTGCCCCCCTTGCTTTTGAAATGGAGGACCCACGGGGGTCCGCCCTTGCTGCGCTGGTCGGGGGTTCAGACTCCCAGTTTCTTTGGGTAATGGCTGGCAATTAAGCCCGACCGGTGTTGCTGCAGCGGGACCAGCCGGTCCCGCCTCCCTGTCCGTTGGCGGCCGGCTGAGTCCGGCCACCTCCATGCTGAACCGCCACGGCCAAGGGTCGCAACTCTTCCCCGTCTGGCGCGACGCCGCACCCCTCCACTACGGCCGCAGCGACCGTCGCCCCTTTGACGCTCCGGCGCGGTGCGACGGCGCCGCGTTCCTCTTCCACGGCCCGCACCGGCCGCGATTCCCTCGTCCCCGCACGGTGCCATTGCACTGCGCTGCCTCCTTTCCAAACCACGAAGAAAAATTCAAAAACAAAGGGGAGCATGTTCGGCCGTGTTCGTGCTGTCCGAACTCCTCCCGTTATATTGATAACAAGTGGATATAAATTAACGAGAACAAAAAAAATCTTGAACGTTAAAAAAAATCAACCCCTACCTCAAAGAAGTTTTCGAACGATGATCATCACGGTAAAACGACGTCGTGAGGTGAAGCTCTGTATATGTAGAAGGAGAATGTCCGAGTAGGATCAGTATCTCCCTTCCTTTGACGTGAGAAGAAGAACGAAGGAAGGCTCATTATCGTTCTTTGGGAAAGGCATCACACAACGGCTGTGGAGAGGATAAGAGATGGCACGTCGATCTCCCCTTGCGGTGACGGCGTTCTTCGTCGAAGTCTTGGCGTTCTTCGCATTCTCCAACGAAGAAGATGAAGATCCTGAAGGCTTTGAGTATCCTCTCCCAAAATCCCCACACAACTAAACAGCCCCAAATAAAATAAGGAATGCATATTTTATTAACACATGCCACGCGTTTTCAAAACATCAAAAACTCAAAATCAAAAATTAAATTCAATTTAATGGGAGGGTTGACATGCAATAAAGAGGGGGAGTGGGTGAGTTACATATTAAAGGGGGTTTCCAAAGTTAAGAGGGGTTTAGGGGAATTTAAGGGGTAGGGCTCGTGTGAGCCCCACCTCCCTAATATCCTACCAAGTTGAGTTAGGATGTAGTGGGTCCCACCCCAACTTCCACACATAGGTTATAATTACTTAGAATAGAAATAAAATTGTAGCGCAACTTTTATTCCACTCTTCAGTTAACCCATTTATTTAACAAAACCTCCCGAGCAAACGCTACTCCAGAAAAGGTCTTCATAAGAAAATACTGGTGCTGCGGTTTCATCGGTGACCCCAGATTTTGATTCCGCACATCATTTGAAAAGTTAGGAAAACCCGCTCATTCGTTCACTGAACGTACCTGAGCTCAACTTCGGAAATTGATTCCAGGCACACCGGGCCTCAGAATCAGGTTCGGTCAGAAACTACGTACACGTAAAATCCCAAAGATTTTAAGAAAAAACTTTCCTTTGAAATTTACAAGTGTTTAAAATATAACCAACAAAACATTTCATAAAATATTTATACACTATGAATTTACATTGATTCCATTTGAACATATTAATGACCCCAGTTTCTCCATACATATGATGAGGAGAGTCTTAAAAGATTATGTAGATTAATTTTTAGTAGTTTTTTAAATAATATTATCAAATATTTAATTTTGAAGGAAGAGTATGAAGAACATTTGAGGTTTTTGTTTATGACCTTGAGATAGTATAAAATTTATGGAAAATTTAGACAGTATGGAATCTAGCTTCAAAAAGTATCATTGTTTTATCATATAACAAAAAATGATGGTATATTTGTGGATCCATAAAAATAATATCTAATAAGAATGTTCTAAACCAATCTATATAACCTAGATCTATATATTTCATGGGTTTTCTCGATACTACTGATTCTCTGTGAGAAATTTCTTAGGACTTTCATATATAATATCCTAGATAACTTGAAAAGGAATCTTATTCCATTAGATATGTGAATTTTATTCAAAACAATTTAAAGAGAAGGATGGTCACTAGAACTGTACTCCCACTACCCAATAGTATATTATGGTTTGGTATATATTGTGAGGAATAAAAGAAAATATTGGGGAATTTTGTCACAAAAAATGAAATAATGGTAGCATATTCCTCACACTAATTAAAGATATATAAGAAAAATTAATAGGACTCAAGATTTGGGGCTATAAAATGTAATATTTAAATTAACATTATGTATTAATAATATCAATAGTGGAAAATGTGATATATATATATATATATCATAATATCTTAATGTACGTATTCAAAAAGAAGAATTTAAACATGAACCAAATGAGGCAGTTGGATTTGATCAAGGACTATAACTACTCAATACATTACAAACCTCAAATTGTGGATATAATAGTTTTCACTCTGAGTGGGAAAAATCATGCTACCATATCCATATCACGTATTTAAATAGGACCAATACTCCTAGATTTAAAATGTATATACGTTTAAATCATAAGGGAAGGGTAGAAATTCAAATTTCCCAATCCATAGAAAAATCTAGAACGTGAAAAAAGATATTATTAAGAAAAAAATGAAAGGAGTATTCTTGATTTCATCCTTAACAATGATGGTTTTTTGAGATTTGAGAAACAAATATGTGTCATTATAACACAAAAAAATAAAGGAGTTATCAGATGAAGAAAATATATTACTATTATCTATCCATCATGGAAGTATAAATATATTTAGAGATCTCATAATTAATTGTTTGTGGGATAACATGAAGAGTGACATTGTATAGTATGTATCATGATGTTTGATTTTAAAAAAAAATAATGTTGAAATTCGTATGTATAAAGGGATGATAAAACTATTATAGATACCTATATAGAAATTGGATAACAACACTATGGATTTCATTAAAGACTGTCAGAATAATTCTAAAGGTCGTAATTCTATTTGTGTTACAGTTGTTTGAATTATGAAATACACGCATTTCATTGTTATTTAATATTATTTTCCACTCAATAAACTTTCCATGATATATATAAATGATGTGGTAAGGCTGTTTGGAGTACCGAATTCTATTTTATTAGATTGGGATCTGAGGTTTACCTCAATGAGCTGGAGTATTATTTAATAGTAATTTGAAATGGAGTAGATAATTACCTCTAAAAATCATCGACATACTAATGATAAATATAAAAATATCACTCAAACTCTATATGATATTTTTAGATCCTACATAATGGATTTCAAATGAGTTTCTTATCAACTCCTACCCTTATTAGAGTTCTCATATAACAACAAGTTTCCATCTATAATTAAAATCGAACTATATGAGCCTCTATATGGGATGAGGTAAAAAACTCTAACATGTTGGGAAGAATTTTAAAATCATAATATCAAGGTATTTTTTCTTATGTATGAAATGTTAAATAATATTCTCACTATTTGGTGGTGTATTAAAATTACACAAAGTTGATATAAGAGCTATGCTTATAATTATCAGTGATACTTGGAGAATTAAGTCCTATATAAGGCATTCCTTCAAATATTAGCATAAAAGGTGGTTATAATATTTTATTTTGTAATTTGGTCACTAGATACATAGAATAATTCAAAATAATTGATTATTTAGGGATGGTATCTTATCAACATACACCCCTACCAAACCTTTCTCATGTTTATGATGAGTTCAATTTATCTCTTTTGAGGAACTACATACATTATTCATGAAATGTACAAAAAAATTAGTTTATACTATAAGAACATAATATCTCATTTGAAGAAAAATAATTAACATATTGGATAGTAGAGATAAGTTATAATCAAAAAATTCTACCCACTTTCCTAAAGTTCTCTAGAGGAACAACAAGTTTCAGGAAGCAATATGGTAACATGAAGATATAATGTTGCAAAATCACCCATAATTTGATTCATTATAGTAAGCATTATTTTACAGTGAAATTATTTTTTGTGGGTAGAATGTAACACTCTGTGAATTTAGAATGTATTCTCTAAAAATAAATCAATTTTTTATATCCTTTGATACATGCAACACCAAACAAAATGGAACAATGTTTTAATATGGTAGAATATTATAATATAAAATAAAATAAAATTAAATATATCTAAACAGAACAAAATTAAAAAAAAAATTGAATAAAATAATAATAATCATAATTTGGTAATAAAATTAAAAATTACTTATTTATATGGGAAAATACCATTATTTCTAAAGATATTGTTTTTACTGATTATATATAATTGATAAATAAATTACCTTTAAATAATAATATAAATAAAATATGTTGATAAAATTAAATGAAATACTGGGAAAATAAATGAATCACATTTATGAAATAATTAATTAAAATTGAGCAGTATTAATTTAATCATTCATGGTTATAAACAAAAGTTCATTAAAAATATTGTTTCTTGTCATTATTTAAAAGATAATTTTTTTAATATTTTATGTTTGAAATCTATTTAGATTTATTGAGATTTTTTTATTATATGTATTAAAAAATTATTAAACATTCATCCATTTATCATTAATTTGTTTGAAATAAATATAAAATCATTTAATGTTAAAATGACCTAATGTTAAAAGAATTATTTGTTCTATATCTTATGAATTTTCTTCTTGACAAATTAAAATGGACTCTATTAATGAATGATATTAATGAAATTAATTATATATATATTCAAAAATTATTTATTATTTAATGTTTATTACCTTATTTGGAGTAATAATAAATTCCATTATACATGTAAAAATACATATTTCTAGAGATTAATTTTTGTTAAATATGAATACTTATATTCGAAGTAATTTTTATCAACTTCATAAACTAAATAAAATGAAATAGTTTTCATATTTGGAGTCACACTGTCTCAATTAGGGTATAATTTCAATCTCATTTTTATAAATAAAAAAATGTACCAAGACAAAAGTTATTACCACAGTAAAGTCTAAAATGAGTTAATATGATTTAATTAAGTTATAATGACCAAAATATCATATAAAACTATCTAAATATGAGTATATGATGAAATCATAGACCTACCATTTTTCATTCATCAATTTTTTACAGTATTATAATCTATCCCTAAAAATGAAATTCTGTTTTATATTAAATAATTATTACTTAAAAAATGATACCCCTCTTATAACACCATGAGATTTCATGATTTTTTTTCAAATAATTGAAATTATATATTCAATTTTTATTAATCCATTGTTTGAATAGTTTAATTCATTTAAATTTAAAGCATGATTTGTTTTAAATATGTTTATAAAATGTTATGCCTATTTATTTAAAATTAAAAGATTTACTTGGTTAATTAAATGTGACATCTTATTATGGAATCTTTTTTGAGACACTACTAGGATTTTTGCTCACACCCTACGGATGAATTTGGGATTTTTTTGATTTCCTGAAGAGTGGTTTGAGCAAGGGGAAGCACCACCTAGATATGGTAGTTGTTTTTGATCGTTTGGATTGAGATACTATGTCCACCAGGGCTTGGGAGGTTTATCCTTTTTTTGGTACATTTCTATTGTACCATTTTTTTATATAAATTTTTTACTTCTGATATAATTCTCCCTGTATATTTTTCTTATATTCATACTACCTTTTATCATTTTCTTATATAGTAACCATATCCTTTTACACATGAAATTGCATGATTTTAAACAACAGAGTACATTCCAAGCATCATGAATTCCACTCTTTTTGAGCACTAGGTACATAAAACTTAATACATGGGAATAAAAAAATATTTTTTATTTAATCTCCATAAAGAGATCATAATTTACATTGAGCCCTTACATATTCATAGGGTACCCTGGGGATCACATGAACAATGGGATGAGAAAAACGCCTAGTAAGGAAATAAACATAAGAATAAGCTTTTAGCACATGGGTTAGAGATCATGACATAATGATATAAAATGGAATATAGAATCATAACATATAAACATGGGATCATATAAACATTTAATCATAGAAATGTGGAAGCAACATAAAAGATGACTTTATCATCATTCAAGGCTAACTACCAAGACCGTTGCACATGGTAGCATAATCCAAGGTAATCGCCAAGACTATCACACATGGTAGTACAAGCCAAGACTAATCGCCAAGACCGTCATACATAACATCCCATGAGACTCAACCTTACCCAATTCATTGGAGTTCTATATACACAAACCCCTCATATCATTTCATGAATATTTTTTCCACATAAACAATCATACGTAATAAATCTTCCATAAACATATTGGTTACCCAAGGAAATAATTAGGTAGCACAATCATGTCCTAAAGCATAACAATTGGGCATATCATAGAAGTGTCCATGAAAGAAAGGAATTATAAAATACATGGGAATTAATAAGAAAAACTAGGAATATATCATGGTATGTGATGTCAAATAGAAGTGACAACATGTTAAAAGAATTTTTAATAATTTTTAGCATTAAAACATTTTTGTGTGGTTTTAAGAAAAATACTATAGAGACTTTAAAATAGAAAAGGGAAAATTACTTTATATAAAACCCTAAGTGAACCAATAAGGTTTTAATAATAATAAATAATGATTTTATAAAGACACTGGTGGTTTAAAATAGAATACGGAGTGCACTTGAAATTAGGTATGAATTGGGGAAGTTCCCTCAAAACAGGTTTGCTTATCGGGAAGTATTGTGGAGGGAATCACTTAAAAACATGTTTATCCACAAAAGAGAATGATAAAAGGGTCTTTATGAAATAATTTTTTACATGTAAACTGATTTTATAATATTCGAAAAAATATAAGATAAATTCATTTTGGTAAAAGGAAGATAAGGAATCTTGACTGAACAAATGAGGTTTAGGTAGAATCCCTTACGGATTATCAGCATGGTATCAGGTGTAATTAATAGGGATTAATGAGAGATAAAGGGGTTTCTCATCACTTATAAATTATGAGAGAAGTTTGGGGATGTTTTAAATCACACCCACTCATTAGGTATTTCACATAAAAGGTCATAACATAGAGGTCATTCATGAATAAAGGTGAAATAGAGAGGATCCTTTACCTTAAGTCTGATGGTGTACACTTGATATTAATGACCTAAATAATCAAATTAGGTTAATTAATTAATAATTAATGAACCTATTATATATATAAAATATGTTTTATAGACTTTTTATTCTTGTTCATGACCTTTTTTACTAGTTAATTGATTCAATTTCATTGTTTGACTCTGTTTGTTTTCTTGGTTTTTTTGAACAGTTTACTAATTTTTTTGAATGGGGGATCATGTAAAATGGGAATGGTTGAATAGAATTAAATTTATATTTTATTATTGAAAATAAATATGGTTATATGGTTTTAAATTTAATTTGGTTACTTGGTGTGAAGTTGGGTCATTATATAAAATATTAATGCTAAACGCTTGGATTAATTTGGCTATTTATCACACAATTAACTTGTTTTATATTATTATTTATATATCATGAGTGAATAAGGATTTCATAAAATTAAATAAGATAAAATACATATATAATTTTATTATTCAACAATAAAAATGGTTTCAGGTCAAGAATTTAATTTTTTAATTCCAAATGAAAACACATCATCCTTGAATGTGATAAATCCACACATCTTGGACGGTGTTTTCAATTGTATTATAAAATGATGGGGAAGGAGAGATTATGATAAAATATCCCATTATAATAATATAATTCAATTAAATGTATGTTAACGGCGTTATCAAAACATTTGGATGAAGGTATATGAGGAAAGAAAAAAATAAAAGAAAATAACTTGAATGAAAATGAAAGAAAAGAAAAGAGGGATTTACCTCTTTAATCAATCATCTTTGAGAGCCTCTTAAGGGGAGAGGATTTGGTATTTTTAATAGACTAAGGGTTTTTGGACGTGGGGATGATCTTGGGGATATATTTGGATATAATTTATGTATGTTACAAGGATTGATAAGGGTTAAGAGAACAGGTAAGTAGGGTTGGTATTTATAGTGGAGGAGAGGAGAGTTTTCATAATATTTAATTCCTTAGTTTATTAATTTCCCTTAAGACCAGAAATAGTGATGATTCCATTACCAAAAATAGTAATAATTACATGTTATTTAGAACCAATTAGGCTTATATCAGCATAACATCACCCATGACTTAGTAATTAATGTATTTAGCTTATTTTGTGAATTATTGTATTTCACTATTCATAAAAATGCATGTTTTTCATAAAAATACCTAAAATTCACCCAAACCATTTTTCGACATATAGAATCCAAAAATGAAACCCATTTTTCAAAAATACTTTTCTAAATATAATTAATTTAATATTTAATTAAAACCATATTTTACTTGAAAAATACAGATTTTAAAACTATAATTGATTTTATAATGCATTCAAAAATTATATAAGGTCTTATAAAATTATATAAAAACATGAAGACATAAAATTATTAATTTATGAACACCTTTTAAGAAAAAATAATTTCCTTTAAAATAATTAATTATTTTTGACTTACAAAAATATCAATACTTTTACTACGGTAATATTATCACTTATAAGTTGCCTAGATTTAATTTATTCATTCAAGGGTTAAGTTACTATTATTTTGGATGATTTAATATTCATAAAGGTAATAATACTATTCATAAGGGTATGTTACTATTCATACGGGTAGGTTACTATTCACCAAAAAAATTATGTTTGTCTTATCGAACACCAAACATGTTACTGATCGCAGTTGTGTATTTCATATTTTCGAAACTCAAAACACAGAAGTTCCTATATTATATTTTAAGGTCATATAGTACATATTATTCCATTATGTTGTGGTTTCATGTGATTAAATAACATAATTATAAGAAGTTAATATCCATTGAAAATACATTGGGTCATTACATTATTCCCCTTATTAAATTTTTCCCTTAAAATTTTTTTTTACATTATATGCCATAAACAGTGTGGGACTTTTCCTTCATTACCTCCTTCAGTTCCTATGTTGCTTATTCTTACTTGTGGTTCTGCCATAGTACATTGACCAGGTGAGTAGACTTGTTATTTTGAACTTTATCATTATGATCCATGATCTCCACTGATTGCTCCTTATAAGAAAGATCATTCTCCAACATTACCACTTCTATAGAGAGTACATGTGAAGGGATTGGTATGTACTTCTTTAAGATGGATACATGAAAGACATCATATACTTTGGACATGGTAGGTGGAAGTGCTAGTCGATAGTCCACATCTCCAACTAAATCAAGGATCTTGAAGGGGCTGATACACCTGAGACTTATCTTTCCTTTCTTCCCAGATCTCATGAACTCATTCCATAGTCATATGAAGATAAATACCGTGTCTCCAACTTTGAACTCAAGGTATCATTGATGACTTTCTGCATAACTCTTTTATTGACTTTGGACTGCCATGATGTGCTACTGAATGGTTTTCACCTTCTCCACCATTTATTCTCCCATTTTAGGTCCTAGAAGCATACACTTAGTGACATCATCCCAATGCGCTGGTATTCTGTACCTTTTCCCATAAAGGGATTCATATGCTGCCATTCGGATAATCTAGTGGAAACTATTGTTTTAGGAGAATTCAACTAGTGGAATATTTTGGTCACATACTCCTTTTAATTCCATTGAAAATTATCTCGACATATCTTCTAGTGTCTAAGTATTAAACTCGTATTATCCATCAGTTTGAGGATGATAGGTCATTCTAAAATTTAGTTCAGTGCATAGGTTATGTTGGAGACTTTTCCTGATCCTCGAGGTAAATCTAAAATCCCTATCCGATATAATAGATAGTTTTACTCCATGCCGCATTACCACATATTTGATATATATCCATTCAAGTTGATCCAAAGATATGTCTTCTCGAATTTAGATAAAGTGATTTGTCATTGTGAGATGATCCACATTGACCCATATAGCATTATTTCCTATGGATGTCCTTGGAATTCAAGTGAAAAGGTCCATTGTGATATTCTACCACTTTCATGTTAGTATGGGTAGTGGTTGTATCATCACCCTAAAAATCTATCTTTAAACCTTAACTTTTTTCATGGAAGTAACTATGATGTATATTCAGTAATCTTCTTCTTCTTCTGGTCCCACTAACGTTCTCTCAAAGATATCGATACATCTTTGTGCTCCATGGGTGAATAGTGAAGGTAGAGTTATGTGTTTCATTCAGAAGCTCCTTATTTATATTTGGATTAGATGGTACACATAATCATGACCCAAATATTAAAACTCATTCCTCATCAATATTTATCACTTACGTTTTCCCATTTTTAATTAATTCCACCCTCTTCATAATTTCTACATCTTTTCTTTGAGCATCCCTTATTTTCCCCATGAGGGATGGTTGATCAATCATTTGATAAAGGATTGATTATGTTCCTCCTTTAATGACTCCTATTTCTATCCTCTAAAAATCTATGAATATTGGATCCTTTTCAATTTTCATCAATGTTAAATATGTAGGATCGTTTCTACTCAGATCATATTCCACCTTTTTTGACATACTGGGATGGTAGTGTATTGATCAGTCATAAACCATGATGATCTCTACCCATATTTGTTGGAATATATTAATCGCTTTTTTTGTGATTATATATTTGAGACTCTTGTGATCAGTATTTATCTCACACTTCCCCCCATAGAGATAATGCCACCACATCTTTAACACAAATAACATGGCCACCAACTCCAGATCATGCATATGATAGTTTTTCTCAAAGATTTTTAGTTTCCTTGGGTTGTAGGATATCAATTTATAATTTTTCATCAGCACACATCATAATACTTTCTTTTATTCCTAACTGTACACCACAACGAGTTCTCAACTTGTTGGGAGTGTGATTATTGGAACAGTGATTCACCTCTTTTTCAACTCCTTAAAACATTCTTCACATTCCTTAGTCGATACAAAAATTAATTTCTTCCATGTTATAGTTTTCATTAGGTTTAAAAGTCATGAAAAGTTCTTCAAAAATCATTGATAATAGTTGGAAAGGCCCAAAAAAATATTGATCTCCGTTATAGATGTTTTCCTGGGCCAATCTTCAATCACCTTTATCTTGGAAGGGTCAATAGATATCCCTTTTTTATTGATAACATGCCACATAAATGATACTTCCTCCATCCAGAACTCACATTTATTATACTTTTCATACAGATTCTCCCTTTTCAAAGTCTATAGCACATTATTCAAATGCTCCTCAGGTTCCTTCTTACTCAGGGAGTATATCAGAATGTTGTTAATAAAGACTTCCAAAAAAATTTCAATGTAATCTCTAAAGAATCTATTCATTAAATCCATGAAAATTGCTGGAGAATTAGTGAGTCCAAAGGGAATCACTATGAACATATAGTGTCCATAACTCAATAAAATGGAAGTATTGGGAATATCTTCCTTAGTCACCATTAATTGGTGATATCCTGACCGTAGGTCCACCTTAGATAAATAACTGGCCCCGAAAACCTGATTGAATAAGTCATATATCCATGGTAGGGGATAATATTTCTTTATCTTGATTTTATTGAGCTCACAATAATCAATACAAAGACATATTTATCTATCCTTCTTCTTGAAAAAGAGGACTGGCTGACCCCACAGTGAAGCACTCGGGCATATAAATTCCCTCTGCAGATTCTCCTATAACGGCTTCTTCAGATCTTCTAGATCTTTGGAGGTCATTATATAAGGTGTATTTAATATATGAATATTTCCAAGAATAAGTTCAATTGATAAATCAACCTCTCATTCATGAGGAAGACCAGGGAACCATTATAGAAATACATCAGTGTAATCCATCACAATGGGAATGTCTTCAAGAAATATTATATGCATTGTCTCAATCACTTGAGATAGGTATGCTTGCTCATACGACATCCATATCCACACTTGAGACAATTATTCTAATGAAGATTCATCTTCCTCCTCACACTTGTAAATAATTAGAGTATACTTCGGGATGTGAAGTGTGATCTCCATTTCCGGAAAGTTGATGTTGGCTTTGAAAAAAGACAGCCAATACATGCCCAGGATGGCATCAAACTCCATTAAAGAAAGTATGATGATAGTTTCTACAAGGTTCAATCCACAAATGTTAACCGGGGATGAGTTATAATAGTGGACACAAGAATTTCCCCATTTTTTGTTCTCACAAATTTCTTATCCTCCGAATTTTGAGGTGATGTTTGAATAGTTATACTAAACATGGAAGATATGAATGAATGTGTATAACCATAATAAAATAGTACATTCTATATTCATGAATGAATAACTAGTGTACATATCACCACATCATTGTCCAACTCCACCTCATCAGTCGTTCTAGCATAAGCCCTTCCTTGTTTCCTTGGAGGTTGTTGTTGACTGCCTCCAACAACCCCCAACATAGGGAAAATGTTCACATAATTCCCATGCTCCTTGCAGTAGTATCACTACACTAAAGGATGACTGTTGATCTAAAACTTATTTTCTTCTTCCACATTATTGGGATTCTTCATATCTCATCGGCAATTTTTGGCCAGATGTCCCAACATTCCACATTTAAAGCAATTATTGGTTCCCTTTAGATAGTTCCTAGGATGCTTATTCCCACAATTTTTACATATGGGATGATCAGGATTCTTTCCATTATAGAATTTATTTGCAGGAACACCTAAATTAAATTCCATTTTATTTTTCATGTCATTGGGCCCACAATACCACAGAGAGTCTTTAATATAAATTTCAACTATTATGGAAAAATTGAAAATCTCCACATAACTATCAATGTCTTGAATCACAAACAATTTTTCTAGACTCATATTTAATCTGATAAAGATGAAATCCACCTTTCGTTTGTTGTTCAAGACAAATCCATATCCGTACCTAGAAATCCAAGTAATGTTTGCTTCATATTCATTGATGGATTTATATTCCTTCTATTTGAGTCCAAGTAACTCTCATTCCATTGTGAGATGGATGGCTCGGGGGAAATATATTTTGAAAAACATTTTCTTGAATTCTTCCCATTCCATGGAATTAATTTCCTCTTGGGGATTCATATTGTTGATCACTGTACACCACTGATCATCTTCCCATCAATATGATGGACCTCCAGTATGACATTCTCTTCTTTTGAGCACTGGATGATAGAGAATATCTTTTCAATAGAGATAATCGATTATTCTATGATGTGGGTATCAAAAGATCCACTAAACATGGGAGGCCTCTGCTGCATGAAGTATTTAACAACAAATTTATCTTTCCTTGGAGGAGGAGGGTGTTCCACATGATTCATGTTCTTATTTGTAACTTTATCCAGCTGAGAAAGTACTATGATGAATTTTTGAGAACCCATTCCCATCATATCAGTCATATCATTAGGGAAATGTTCACATTACCTATCACATTGATTGTTGTCATGTGTTCTTATATTTCCTACCATTAACTAAGAAAAAGAACAAAAAATTAGAGGCCTTGAATACATTGTTATTGACCATAAAAAGGAAACATTAGACATAAGAGGACAAACTTTTAGAGGATTTTTATATCCTAACTTGTGACTCCTTACATTTCAATATAATTTATCCTTGATATATTACATAACTTATATTCTTATGGGTTTTTTTCATTCCCTTAATAATTTTTTGTACCAAGCTCATGAATTTACCCAAGAATATCACCCGAGATTGTCAATACAAGAGTGTAGAAAGGCACATTTTCATGCACCAGTTCCAATTCGAGTGTAGCTCAAAGAATTGTTTTTGAGTTTTACCCCTAGATACATATGTGATAGAGCCACGTCTACCTATTAATATCCAAACATGGATGTATTTTATTCATAAACCACTTACTCTATACTTACTAAAATTTAGGTTTGTTTTCTTATACATAGTCTCATACTTAACATTCTTAGTAACTTCTCTATTACTAATCTCCAAAATTAACTAGAACATTTTCTGATACCAACTATTCTGACCCTATCATTTTACACATAACATTACCTAATTTTAAACATTCTATTACAAACCAAGGATCATTAAATCTATTTTCTTTGAATACTGGGTTCATAAAACATAAACCATGGGACAAAAAAATCTTTTATCTAATCTCCATAAAGAGATCCTAACTTATTTTATGCCCTTACATATGCATAGGGTGTCCTGGGGATCGCATGAAAAAAGGGATGAGCTAAAATCCCAATAGGGTAATGAACATAAGAATAAGACTTTAGCACATGGGTTAGAGATCATGACATAATGGTGTAAAATGACATATAGAATCACAACATATACAGAGGGGATATAAAAATTGAATTATAGAAATGTAGAAACAACATAGAACATGAATTTATCATGATTCAAGGCTAACTTCCAAGACTATTTCACATGGTAGCAGAAGCCAAGGCTAACCGCTAAGACCGTCGCACATGGTAGCACAAGCCAAGGCTAACTGCCAAGACTGTTATACATAACATCTCATAAGACTCAACATTACCCAATGTATTTTAGAGCTATCTGGTCACACACATACTAACTTTTCATGAATATTTTCCCACATAAATAATCACGCATAATCAATCTTACATAAACATAAGGGTTACCCATTGAATGAATTGGGTACCATAATCATGTCATAAAGCATAACAAATGGGCACATTTTAAAATTTTCCATGAAAGAAAGGAATTAGATCATGCATGGACATTAATAAGGTAAAATATGAATATATCATGGTAAGTGATGTCAAGATGAAGTGAAAACATGTGAAACAAGTATTTAATAATTTTTAGCATTAAAACATTTTTTGTGCAGTTTTATGGAAAATACTATAGAGCCTTTAAAATAGAAAAATGAACAATCATTTATATAAAACCAGAAGTCAAAAAATATGGTTTTCATAATAAAAAATACTAATTTTATAAAGACAATGGTTTATTAAAACATAATATAGAGTGCACTTGAAGTCAGCTAAAAAATCGGGATGTTCCCTCAAAACATGTTTGCTTATCAAGAAGTATTGATGAGGTAATCACTTAATAACACGTATATACCCAAAATATAATGATGAAAGGGTATTTATAAAATAATTTAATACATGCAAACAGTATTTATAAGATTAAAATAAAAATATAAGATAACATTATTTTGGTAAAAGGATGATAAGGCAACCCAAATAAACAAAGGAGGTTCATGTAGAATCCCTTATAAATTATTAACATGGTATAAGGTGTCTTTCAGAGGGCTTAATGAGGGATAAAAGGGTTTATAATCACTTATATATCATTAGGGATGTATGTGGGAGGTTTAAAATCATACCCCATCATTAGGTATTACTCACAAAAGGTCTAACATAGAGGACATTCTTGAATAAAGGTGAAATAGAGAGGGTCCCTTACCTTAAATCTGATGGTGTCCTCCACTTGATATTAATGACCAGAATAATCAAATTAGTTTAATTAGTTATTAATTATAGATACTATTATATATTTAAAATATTTATTATAACCTTTTCATGTTCATTCATGACCTTTTTTATGGGTTAATTGGTTCAATTTCATTGTTCGGGTCAATTTTTTCGTGGTTTTTATGATCAGTTTATTTATTTTCATGAATGAAGAATCATGTAAAATGGGGTTGGTTGTCCAGAATTGGAGTTATATTTTATTTTTTAACATAAATCGGTTTACAAGGTTTTAAATTTAATTTGGTTACTTTGAGTGAATATGAATTATTATATAAAATATTTATGATAAATGCTTGGATTAATTTAGAAAATTTTCTCAAAATTAACTTCATTTGTATTATTATTTTTACAACATGAGTAAATAATAATTTAATAAAATTACATAATATATAATAAATTTATAATATTATTTTTCAACCATAGAATGGTTTCATTACTTGAATTGAATATGGTAATGGAAATTGAAAACTCATCGTCCTTGAATGTGATAAATCAACACATATAGGATGTTGTTTTCATTAATAGTATACAATGAGGGGGGATGAGGGATTATGATAAAATATCCCATTAGAATAAAATAATTAATGTAAATTTATGTTACCAGATTTATCATTCCATTTTGTTGACGGGAGGTTAGGAAAGAAAATAAAAGAACTTGAATAAAAATTAAAGAAAAGAAAAGTGGGATTTACCTATTGAATAAATCTTCCTTGAGAGCCTCTTAATGGGAGAGGATTTGATCTATTGAAGATACTAAGGGATTTTGGACATGGGGGAAGAGCTCCGGGAGAGAATTGGAAAGAATTTAAGTAAGGAATAGGTCTTGATAATAGTAAAGAGAAGAGGTAAAGAGGGTTGGTATTTATAGTAGAGGAGAGGAAAGTTTTCATAATATTTAATTCCTTAGTTTATTAATTTCCCTAAAGACTAGAAATAGTGATGATTCCATTAGTAAAAATAGTAATAAGTTCATTTGAGTTTGAACCAATTATTCTTACATTATCATAACATCACCCATGACTCAAAAATTAAAGTATTTATATTATTTTATGAATTATCATATTTCACAAATCATCAAAAATTCGTGTATTTCCGAGAAATCATAAATAATCACCCTAACCATTTTTTGACATATAGAATCCAAAAATGAACTCAATTTTTCAATAATAATTTTATTAATATAATAATTTAATTTTTATTAAAAATCATATTTCACTAGAAAAATACATATTTTAAAACAATAACTGATTTTATAATGGATTCAAAAATTACATAAGGTCTTATAAAATTATCATAAAACCATATGAAAAAAAATTGTTATTTTATGAAAACATTTTATGAAAATATATTTTCTTTTAAATTAATTAATTCGTTTTAATTATTTATTGATGACATACTGAAATACTAATACTTTTACTATGGTCATAGTATCATTTATAAGATGCCTAAATTTTATTTATTTATTCAAGGGTGAAGTTACTATTATTTTGGATGATTTAATATTATTAAGGGTCATATTACTATTCGTAAGGGTAGGTTACTATTCATAAGGATTTTTTACAATTCACCAAAAATTTAGGTTTGTCTTATCAGAATCCAAACAAATTATTGATCAAAATCATGTATGTGAGATTTTATAAACTCAAAACACAGTAGTGAAAATATAATGTTTAAAGGTCACATAGTAATTAGTAGTTCATTATGTTGTGGTTTTATGTGATTATATGACATAATTATAAAAATAATAATTTCCATTAATAAAACATTGGGTCATTATAGCTTCTATTATGGTTGTGGAATATTCATTCTCACATTGATATTGTATGATGGAATGTGCTAGTTGATAACCCATGGGGATCAGGAATGCCAATCAGGTTACATTAGAACTGGATTGGTTATTAGGGTTCTAGGGTATCCAGGATTGTTTTTAAAAACGTTTTATCTACTTTAGGTTAAGAATATTTCCTTGATGTTAGTATGAAATAACGTAATATTTTCGAGACTTAAGATGTAGTAGCGATTGAGTGTCTGGCATGCTCTCAACACAATGAGAAATACGTCACTAGGGTGGTTTGGTAAAGTAGTCATGACAATAATTTCTAGTAATTTCCCTTATTTTTATTTGGGAATATTGAAATCAAAATATGGTTTTTCTATATGTGGGGATTAATTTCCATTGTTTCTCTAGTTGAGTGTTAATATGATGTAATATCATCTTCTAACCTTATGTATCATCACTACTATAAGAAGATATGTGAATTGGATCTAGTAATAAGCTTCTGATGGATGGTGTTGGGAAATTACTCCCATGGACATGAATCAGTTTGAAATTTTTTATATTGTCTATGCTCCGGGACAGGCACTAGCACCCGATTCCATTCAGGATCAAGATTTGAAACCAAAAAGGGATGTTTTATAGACTCGGTCTCATGATCCCCTTTACTAAAATCCACCAACATTCCAATTATATAATTATATTCAAATGGATGAGAATTGGTTGATAAATATAGAGATTATGTTTGTGTTTTTTGAGAGGCCAGATGAAATCAAGGTGAGATGTTCCACATACTAGTTAATGGGGCCTAGCAGGTGAGGGTGGTATACAATGGTAAAGAAGAATAAAAATAAGGTATTTTATTGGAATGATGTAAAAATTATTTTTACAGACTCATCTTATCCAGATTCAATGGTGATGGATAAGGATTTAGGGCTTTTCAAACTCAAGAAGGATAACCAGACCGTGATCGAATATGAAAACCATTTTTGTGAAATTTTTCAGTTTTCACCTGAGATTGTATCGAATTAGAAGATTAAGACTCAATAGTTTGATATGAGACATAGGTCTAATATTAGTTATCATATTATCTTTCTAATGATCTCTTTCATGATTTGGTGCGAGATGGAGCATTGATGGTCGAAATGGACATGGCTTGTTCGTCGTGGTTGATGGGAGTTCTTTTTTATCCAAATTGTAGTATGAGTTTGATTAAAGTAAATAGGAAGCATGATTATTTTCATGGTAGTTATCAAAAGTATGGTTATTCTATACCTCATGTATTGTATGAAATAAGCCCTTTGATTCAATAACTTTGTGGGAAACATGGGCACACAATGCAGGATTGCATTGAGGCACCCAAAATATCTGGTTCTTATGGATTCTCAGGTCTCTTAAAGAAGTTATCCCGAGCCTATTATACTGTACATAGTGAAATGGTCAGTTGATTCATGAAAAAAGGGGTTCTATCCAAAATCATCTAGAAAAAAGATTCATCACATAGTGGGAGAGTCGCTATAGGTAGCA
This sequence comes from Viscum album, assembly GCA_963277665.1. Classification (NCBI taxonomy): domain Eukaryota; kingdom Viridiplantae; phylum Streptophyta; class Magnoliopsida; order Santalales; family Viscaceae; genus Viscum; species Viscum album. The sequence goes on from OY728151.1 coordinate 1,310,828,165, forward strand.
GATATGAGTCCAGCAACTTTGGGTGGTACTATCACTATTTTATCATCATTAGTGATTAATTTATTTAATAAAATTGTATCCCATTATTTATTTTTAACACATATTTTGAATTTGTTTAATAATACTAGAGAGATTTTATATTATGTGATGGATATTAATACACCCCTGGGAATAAGGTGAGAGAAGGGTATTTGTAGTCCATCTTTTGTTTTCTCGTTACCAGATACAATTTGTTTTTTAAGTTTTCTGGTTCTCCAAATCAAACTTCTTGACATTATTTTCTGGATGGATGGGATAATTTCCAATAAAATCTTGATATATTTTTATATTCTATGGGTCTCCTTTAATAAACCTGGTGGCATGTGTTATATATTAAAAAGAGAATGAGACATGATGTTGAGTAGAGATGAACCTTGTTATCCAAAGTTGAAAAATGTAATATCAATGTTCTCTTTTGATCTAGAGTGATAATATTTGGTTGGTGACCTCCCTCATTTTGTTTTCACATTTCCTAATGACTTATATTTTGACCTCTCTAGTTTTCTACTATTATGGGAGGTATAATTATCTATCAATTTAGTGCCCAATACTCAACAAAAAATATTCTACTTAATACCACATGGCACCAACTGAAATGAAATATTTTAAGACTCAGTTGGATGACCATATAAAGAAAGTAATTTTACAGCTGAGTGTGTCACCATGGGTGGTGTCGGTTCACTTTTCTAAGAAATATGTTGGGTCACTTTTCATTTATGTTAATTACTGAAAACTCAATAGATTCATGGTAATGAAAAAATATCCATTTCTAGGGACTGATGATCTGTTTGACCAGTTGAGAGAGGTTATGTGGTTCTTAGAAATTGATATTTCATCTAGTTACCACCATTTTTAGAATAAAAGAATATATCATTTGGAAAATACCTTATCAAAAAAATACAACCATTATGAGTAATTTATCATGATTTTGGTCCATCAAATGCCCCTATAGTATTTATGGATTTAATAAATGTGATTTTTAATGAGTACCTTGATACATTTGTGGTTTTCTTTATGGATAATGCCCTTATTTACTCTATATAGTAGGATTATCATGTGGGTCATTTGAGAGTAGTTCTAGAATTATTAAGAAATCATGGAATTTATGCCAATATTTTAAAATGTGATTTCTCGATTGGGGAACTGATGTTATTTGGACAACTATTGATTGTACATATAATAACAGTTGATCTTGGGAATGTGAAGGTTATTATAAAAATGAAGGAACCATAGAAAGTTTCCTATATTTTCATCTTCTTTGTTTTGGATTGGTATTATACCATGTTTGTAAATTACTTCTCAAATTTGGGGTCTCCAATGAATACCCTAACTCGGATAAGAAAAATGTTTTCATAGGATGATAAATGTCAAAGTTCTATTATTGTTTTGAAATGTATTTTCACTACTATGTTGGTGTTTACTCTTCTAAAAGCTAATCAGTGGTATCTAGAATTCTGTGATGCATCAAGTTCCGGTTGGGGTTGTGTTCATATTCATGGTGATTATGTCATTATGTACGGATCCTACTATCTTAGGCCACACTAGAAGAATTACCTAACCCATGAAATAGAACTCACGGATGTAATGCACCCACCTAAGATTTGGTGACACTACCATTTTTTATAATGGTTTATAATATTTTTAGAGAATAAGTTCTTTATTTATCCCTTATCTCAAAAATATTTGAATCTAAACTCGAGGAATTAGGTAGAACACTTGCAATATTATGACTTTGACATCACCTATACCATGGGGAAAGAGAATGTCAACACATATTCCTTAAGAAAGAAACATCTAACATAGGATAGGAAAGATTTCTCAAAATAGTGTAACATGATGGATCTTATTTCAAAATTATATTAGAGTCTGGAAATTAGGGGCCAAGATTTATTTGGCCAATGTGTAGTTAAACTCCACTATTCACAAGTTTATTCATTATTAATAACATCTTGATGATAATTCTTATATCATTACAGACACTTTTCATTTTTGGGAGACCATTTTTTATTGGTCAATCTCCTTGGAGGGAATTATATTTTTTTTGGAACTGATATATTGTACCTTTTCATGTGAGTAAAAAACATGATGGGGGATTTAAGAAATTCCCATTGGGAAATACACCCAAGAAAAACAATGATCTTCTAAAACATGGGACATCGATTATGATGGTCAGGTATGTGATATGGAATTGTAGAATTTGTCTATCATTATTATACATGACTACATGATAAGGTCGAGAACTAGAATCCTTCAGGTTCCCTAAATCCACATCTAGTTCCGACATGGATGTGGGATGATATCTCAATGAACATTTTAGTTGGTTTCCACATACCTAGGAAAATAATAATGTGATATTGTTTGTGATCGATAGGGTGACTAGATACATCCACTTCTTACTCATTCATGATTCAAAAATAGTAGAGGATTTTTAAATCTCTATGTTAATGAGATTGTTTGATTTCATGGAGTTAAATATTCGATAGTCTCTACTATGGATCATCAGTTTACTTCTCTATTTTGGAGAGGTATTAATGAGGCACTAGGATCATAGGTCTGTTTGAATGCAATATACCATCCTTAGTCATATGGGAATACATAAATAGATATAATGATTATTGAAGATATTATTTTCAGATTCTTTCTCAATATTAGTGGGGCTCGTCATGAAAAATTTAGAATGGTTGAATATTCATATTAAAAAATTTACTATTTTGTATTTAATATAGATCCTTTTGAGGCCTCAAATGGTTATCCTTTTAAATATGAATTATATTGGTTTGAGGTTGGTGAAAGTTCCTTGGTTAGAATGATCTTGTTGTAAGAGACAATAGAAGAGATTCAGTTGATTCATTTGATAATGTTGATGAAAATATGATGGTATAAGTATTATTTAGATCATCTCCCTAGATCATTGTAATTCTTATTTAGTGAACAAGTGTTCTTGAATGTTTCACCTCGATTGGCTCTTTGATAGTTTGGGAGGTAAGGGAAACATGCTCCCCGTTTTGGGGGACATTTTGATGTTTTTGAGCATGTGTGTAAAGTGTCCTACTGTTTATAATTTCTACTTAAAAAATTGTAGATATATAACATGTTTCATATATCACAACTATGAATGTATCTATTTGTTCCATATCATGTTCTGAGCTACAGTGACTTGATGTCAAACCTAATTTTACTGTGACTTATCATCTTTTTAGGAAAGTTGATTCTGAAACCAAGGGACTTCATGGGGGGAAGATACCATTGGGATGAGTGATATGGAAGCATAGCTCTGATTCTCATGAGATGTGGTAGAGTGAGGATACAATGAGGGATAATTGGCATCGTATTTTTAATATGGATGATTCATAACATGCGTTCTTGGGAAATAATGTTTATATGTTGGGGATGTTGTAACAACATGTTTCTATTTTGAAATACCCCTAAACCAATTTTTTAATCATTCTTTGGTAGTGTTTAATTTAGGGGTGTTTTAGGTGAAATATTGTAACTTTTTAAGTGATTTTGGGATATTCACGGTTTGTGTATGGTTTTCCCAAACCGTGTGCCCTACTAGTGAAAATCATACAAACATAGGCAGTGAGGGTTTGAATGTTTTCCACATAGTTTGAAAAACCATTCTCCCACCAAGGAGATACCATGGACACACATAACATGGGTGAACGGTTAGGTTTCATGATTATTCTAAATGTGTGACCATGCATAACTAACCATGTGTGAGACATTTAATTAATCCAAAAACTGATTAAAATTTCTCAAACCCCTATTTTAATCCCCACTCAGGCCTAAATCGACCGTGAATTTTTTCCAGGGTTGAGAGGGCTCTCAGAGATAAATTTTTTCTCATCCAAACCCCTTCCATGGCAGAGCAAAGCTAGGTGATATTTGTTCGATCCTTTCTTGGTAAGTTTCCTCTTCTCATTCTTTATCTCCTACTGTATCATTCTCTCCACACTTAGGTTTAATATATCTATATGTTCTTGGATGAACTAATCCATGTTATTTTAGATCTGGAAGATAGTTTTGATTCTCATATCTTCATTATCGACGTTCGTAATTGGATATTCCCATTTAGGGCTTTGTGATTCTTGATCCCATGATCCTGAGGTAGGTGGTTCCATTTATTATGGGTCATTAGATTAACCCTAAATTTATAAATTAAAATTAAATTTTTTTATTTAAATTTTAATGCTTTCAATTTTTTGTGAAACCCCAATTCCATTGAATTGGGTATTTAGATTATATTCAGCATGAAATTGGGGAAAACCCCCCATTATATTGAATTGGGGTGTGCTGTTGAAATTGATTGAAATTTATGGAATTGTATTATGGAATTTAAGTTTTGGAATTTAAATTATGAAATTGATTTGTGAAAATTGATTTGTGAAATTGATTTCAAATTTTTATTTGATAAAAATGACATAAATTTTTTAAATAAAAACCCATTAGTTTTATCCAAGAAAAGGAATTATTTGATTAAAACCATGTTTTTTAAAATGAAAATTGGTATATTGAATTGTGAATGGGATGAATTATATTCTAATCTATTTTGAAATAAATTTCCTATTAATGAGTGTTGTTTGAGAACATGAAATCCTTTGTTGTTACTGATTTATTAGGAAAAAACATGCTATGAGGGGAATTCCCTAACATCAGATTAATGATTTTCAACTCTAACATAAACTTATAGGCTGATATTATCCCTAGTGGGATGCTGGTTAGTCTTATTTTGATAGTTTTGAGGGACGTGTGGTCAAATAGTAATTTTTTATGATAAGAGTGTGAGTATCCCATAACCTAGAACTATCATACCTCTTGGAAGATGACCATGTTCCTAGTTGTTATATGATTTCATATATATTCCATTATTTCTAAATTGTTCTACACATGCCTTATGAATTTATATAAATGGTTTTATATAAAATTATAATGAAAACATTGTTTGAAATATTTCTATCATGGATATGTAAAGCATGATTTTTTTAAATATAATTATAAAACTCTATTGTTATTTATTTAAAAATGAATTCTTAATTTTGTTAATTAATTGTGGAATCATATTATGGAATCCTTGGTAAGACCCTATTAGGCTTATATCTCTCACCCTACCTGTGTCGTTTACAATACACATATTTCCTCCTTACAGGTTCGAGGAAGGGGGAAGAACCACTTGGAGGTGGAAGTTGATGTTAATTATTGGGATTGAGATTTTGTTTCATTGGGAATTTGGTGATTTATCCTATTTTTCTGGTACATTATTGTGGTACCTTTGGGTTTGTTAATCTATAAAATTAATGGTATTATTCTCCCTGTAGATTTTTATTTTATGCATACTAACATGTATCTCTTACTTTGTTTTTGTAGAAAATTCATTCTCACATTCATATTGTATGATTCCATGAGTTATTCACCAACCCATTGGGACAAGAAATACCCTTCATTCTATGTTAGGACTAGCTCAGTTATTATAGTATCATGCATTCTAGGATAGTTCGTGGCATTTCCTCTTTGGTCAATGAACATATTCTTCCATGTCAACACCCATAATTTTTTTATGAAACTTCATACTTATACCTGAAATGTTATGGAATTTTTATTTTCACTACCTTGTACATAATTTAAAATGGTTTAAAAATGAATCTTTTATAAATTATCTAAATAATCTATTTTTTTAATTTTTTGAAATTATTAAAGGAATTTTTTTTAACAAAAACAATGTGAATTCATTTTCATGACATTATGAAATTTATTTTATTTTAAGATTCATTTATAGGTTTCTTTTTTTTCAAGAAAAAATTTTATCAGTATTTTGAGAATTTTTAGTTACAATTTTCTCAAAATAAATGGATTGAATGTTATTTAAAAGGTATTTTTTATCTATGTCGTCATCCTTTTATAATTTTTCTGATTCACTAAGGATATGATCATATGATATCATCCACTGTCATTATTTTTATTTCTTATGATGATTATGATTTAATGGTGATTTGGTAAAACTCATTTCTCTCCCATAGTTAAATTATATTTTGATGAAACCATTATGAAACTCAATTTTCTTCCATGGGTTACGATATAATGAAATGGTGAATGGATTATGAAATTATTTTCATTTCTACAAGTTATGACATGTTTATATGATGAATGTTTTATGATCCTATGGCACATATACATATGGTTTTCATTATGTTATGGGTGGGCCCAAAATTATATATCATGCCGATGTATTTGGTAGAGAAACATAACTCATGAGATAACTATTTCATGTTTGATCCTTACTTATTTTTCACATAATTATGTTCTAACCTAGTTTCATGGCCAAATGTATATGTGTTGACCTATTTTATTGTGAATATGTTTATGTGAGGACCTAGGTTTATGTAAGTAACATAATTTGTGAACCAAATACTATTTATTCATGTTCACAAAGTCATGTTATTTTTCTTGTACCACATTCATATGTATATGATATTCTCTTATGACTCATGATAGAGTAGTAATGATTCCACACTCTTGAATTTTTCATTTTTTTATGACAGAACCTTATAACATTAATCATGATTAAAGATATTTAATTGATTTGGTATGACTTCATTTTCTTATTATTATGCTCTAAAACCATTATTATCATGAATTATCATTGAAAAATATCTCCAATGTTTTCCCATATTAAGTATTTAAGCTCACCCATTCTTATTTTTTTCTTACCCCAAGTTTCGATGGATGGTTCTAGGTGTGATATGTCTATAATGGAAATAATATGGAGAACATTGTGGGAGATATTGAATATCTATTATGAAATAATAGGTTTATATATCTAGTCTTAAAAGACACAAAACTTGTACAGTTTTATGATGTGTATAATTATGTTATATGTTGGAGATTATTCTTAAATTATATAGTATGTATATATGTTATGGTCAGGTATCCATACATTCTATTAGAGTAGGGGTTAGTTATTTTTGGAGACTAGGATTAGAAAAAATTTTGAAACCCCTAGGGATAAGTCTAAATATAATATTACATCATAAATTTTTGTTAATGTAGAGATTATTTGTTTTTTTAGAAAATTAATTCATGTTAGGATACTGGAAAGTTGAGGTGGCTATGGAATAGTTGTACCTATGGATAAAAAATCTGAAATGGGTGGATTGGGTATTAACATGATGAACATTAATTCTCGAAGAGTGGGAATAAGATTTCACTCTTGGATGGATAGTCTGGTAGTATATGATTTGGTTAATTCAAAATTCTCTTTATGAACCAATAATAAGGATTTGAGTATATGAGACCATATATGACCTAGATTAAACTAAAAGTGACACTAGTTGATAGGAAGGTGTCATGATTTAGGATATATCAAGAATTATTATAATTAATCTATTATTTTTCACACTAATTATGGTATCCTTATACATGCACTATGTTTTTGGTGTTAGTTAATTTTTGGAACCAAAAGGAAACATTTGACCAATAAATGTGATAACCATTGTAACAACCATATTCATGGGGAGAAAATTTCTTATGAGATGGGATGAAATACTTGTGATTATTCTAATTGAACATTCTCAAGATATGGATGGTAACCCAACCAATATTCTTGATATGAATTCTCCAAGGATGGAGTAACCATACATTTAATCATTATTTAATCAATTTCAACCATGTTACTATAGGTCCTATGATAAATAAGTTTATAAAAAAATGGATCAGGGGGACAAAAAACATATTATCCATTATACAACGTTCAGACGATGATAAATTTATCATTGTAGCATATCACATGGAAGGTAAATCAGATCAATGGTAGACTCTTATCAAGAATACAAGGAATATGGAAGAAATAAAATCCATAAAATGGGAGGAGATTAAGAAGGAATTTATCTATAATATAATTCCATGAAATATATATACTAAAATATAGAGGGACTTTCTAGATTCAAATTAGATGGATGACAAATCCATCAGTACCGATGAAGAAAACTTAAAAGACATTCTAGGTATGATTTTGGTTTTAGTATCAACCCAGAATGAATAATTTATTTATTCATTATTGGTATAAAACCAATTCTTGGAAATGAATTAGCTATATGGTAGATTGCATGCTAAAAATAAATTATTCAATGTGAACTCAAATTGGATATGGTAGATCGAAAACCACAATTCAATGATTATAGTGATAAGAAAAGGATAAAAGAGTTTCATGGAAATATGGTGATATGTCACAGAGAGGGATGATGAATCTTCAACCTTCTGTATTAAAAAAATGTGGGAAGGAACACTCTAGTAATTTCCTAAATGGAAATTGAATATTCTTTAATTTTGGGAGGCCATTCCATTGAGTAAAATAATGTTTAAGTAATGTCAATAGGCCAATCAATGAAATATATAAAGATAATTCACAACCAAATACACCACACGGACATCAAACCATTAGATATAAAGATTTTGGGAATTATGTGAATCAATTCCTTAGTCTAAGGTCTAAAGAGGATAATAACCCTTTGTAACCTCTGAATTCAATGGACCAGTCCAAATATCATGTGATCATGACTATCGATGTGGGTTAATGGTATGATGTGGTGAAATGTACATTTTTCATCAACTATATATGTAATAATGACTTATTTTATTATAGACCTATCAACTCTTTTATATAAAATGAATTTTCTAAAATTTTCCCATTACATATAAAATAATTAAATGGGAGGTGGAAATGAAAATTCCTAATGTTTATGATTTCATCTTAAGTAATTCTCCCCACTCAATTATAATTTTATTGGAAAGTTTTTCTCTATTTTTTGTGATTCTCCATCTAGTTTAATTTTATTTTATATTGGGTATGGATTGGATCTCTCAATATAGATCCCATATCAATTGAGGATGAAGGCATTTCAAATTCCATATTCTAAAAAAACATATTGTTTTATTTTGGTGTGATGACGAATATAGACATCTAATATTAATTACTTCATTTTAGGGGTTTTATTACCTATTCATGAGGGATATATATCTCAAATGTATTGAGAGATTCTCAACATTGAAGATATTCATATTATTTTGTAATATGATGATGTATTTTTTGAATAATTCATACTATTTCCTTGAATCATGAAGTTTAGTTTTCAATATTTCTCATACATGGTGATATACCTATTTAAAATATTTCATATAGAATGAAAACATTGAGTAATATGAATTGAATAAAAAACTCTTAAGTAAATATTGATAGGGGATTCAAACACCCTAGTTTCTCACCATAGGGTGGACCTGTTATTTTTTAGAAGAAACATGGTTTAATGCAACATTAAATTTATTATTGAGAACTTAAAAATATTAATATCTACAAAAAGTATCATTTATCCAAAATCGATGATTTGTTTCGTCAAATACAAAGATATCAATACCTTTATAAAATTGAAAGTTTACATCAATTGAGGATCAATAAGGATGATATACCCAAGATAACCTTATGTATAATATATTTTCATTATTAATTTTGAGGAAATCCATTTTTACATACCAACTCTCATTCTATATTGATTGATTTAATGAATAATGTATTCAATGATTACAATGATTAGTTTGTGGGAGTATTTATAAATTTTATTCCTATATATTTGAAGAGGAATAAATATCATAAATAACATTTAGGTATTTTACTAATGATCTTGATGAAGGAGAAACTAAATTCCAAATTTACCTTGTGTAAATTTTTTCTATAGAGGGCCACATTCTTATGCCACATAATTTCATGTGTTTCTATATTATTGGATCTATAAATCTGGAATGTTTCTGAAAAATGGTCTAGAAAATTGGTAAGGATTCATGGACTACCAGATTCTATTGTATATAATTGGTATATGGGGTTTAACTCAACTCTATAGAGAATACTATAGTAGGAATTAAATATAGGATTGGGAATTAGTATTGATTATCATCCATAGAAATATTTTCTATCATTGTGGACCATTCAAACTCTAAAAAAATTGTGAAATCCTCCTCAATGGATTTCAATGATTTATATGATCAATAATTTCCTTTTTTTAGTTTTCTCACAATAATTTATTTCACTCAAGAATTCGAATAGATCTTTATGAATCCCACTATAGTATGAACTGAAGAACACTAATATGATTGGATGAAGTTGGAGAAAAAAATATATTAATATGTGATCTAGATGATTAAATTATAGAGAAGGTAAGACTTATTTAGAAACAATTCTGGATAGAACAAAGAAAATAGGTAAATTATGTTGATAATCATAAAATAAATTTGGATTTTGGGGTTGGTGGTAAGGTATTAATAAAAATTTCACCATAGAATAAGGTATGGGATTTGTAAAGAAGGTAATTTTGAGACATAAATATATTGGTCATTTTAAAATTCTTGATCATATTAGGATGGAAACAAATCTCTTGTCCCTTTTAAAAAATATTGCTCAAGTTCATGATGTTTTTTAAACATTTAACCCAAATATGTACATATATAATCCTTCACTTTTATTGGATATAGAGTTTGAACCAATTTAGAAAGATCTCTCTTTTATGGATCAATATGTGAAGATTTAGGATCAAATAGACAAATTGTTGCAAAATAAGACCACACACCTGGTTAAACGTTTGTTGTCAAATAATAAATTTGATGATGTTATATGGGAACTCTATGTTTTGATGTGTTAGAAGTATACTTTGTTATTTGTAAAGGTGTGATAGAATTTCAATGGAGAAATTATTATAGTAGAGTAGAATGTAACACCCTGAGATTTTATAATATATTTCTATTTTAATAAATTGATTTTTTTCTTTCCTTGTTTATGTGGGATCATGAATTTTTTGAGTTGTAAATTTCAAAAGGTAATTAAAATTTCAATTAATATGCCAATAAATTTTTTATTAGGGATTCAAAATATAATTATAAAGTTTGGAATGCCTCAAAGTGATGTTTTTACATGTGTAATAAGGGTCTGATGGTGTCCTAGAGGTTCCAAAATATTCCTTAGGGTTTAAGAAACAAAGTTAGGGTTTTGGAAAGTGCAACCTAGGGTGAACAGTTGTTGTACAGTTAGTGCTAAACATGAAACTGAATAGTGAAACCTAGTTTTAAAAGACAAATGGTTTGTTAAACCATGTCAGGGGGTCCAGAAAACCATGTTGTTTTTTTTATGGTTAGAGAGGGACTCAGACAGTTTCTACATGGAATTACTAACTATATTATTCAATTTTACAAGGTGTAGATGTTTATACAATGAATCCTAAATAGTAATTATACAACTTAAAAAACATGTAGCCTAATATGCAACTCCATAAAAGGGTAATAATAAACTTTTCCCCTCAAAACCATAAATTGTTTTAACCCATTTTTCACTCATTTATCCCAATAGCTTCCCCACACATTTCATCATCCATATCCCTTAATATATGGGTGATCTACCTCATTATTATCAGCATTTAACATCACTAGATGTGTTGGAATCCTATAGGAATGTCTTCATCTCGGTTAACCTATAATATGATTTTTTATTTCCTTCCTCTAACTTTTGGTTACCCTAGTTAAGGTCCCCATTCTTGATTCCATTAGATCATGGTGAAATCATGTAATGATGAAAGGTTTTTTTCTTTTCATAAGAAAATGATGAACTAGGAGGAGGTATGCTCTTTTCCACATGTCATTTCATTGTGGTATATCACCATAGTTAATTTTCTATGATTGAAAATATGAATTAAATATTAATGGTACTTTTTTATGTTAATAATTTGGGATTATGCTCAGTTCAAGGTTGAGGATGTTCCATGTAGTGTTTGATAGTGTTAGGTTGATGTTATGGGGCAACGGGATCAGCTGGTAGTGTTTTAGGATTTGTAAATTGTAATTTAATTATTTTCTTTATTCGTTTGTTTTTAATAATTAAAAAATAATTGCCATGTTATTATAATAAATTAATTTCTTTTGGATGGTTGTGAGAATGGATCCTAGTATGTTTCGAATGAGCATGGATGGTCCTTAGAACCTACTTGCATCCCTTGTGAAATAAACTAAAAGCTTCTTATAACATACTTGTTCTGTCATACCTTCTATATGGAATCAATGCATGGTTATGGTAATATGTGTATTCTAGGTCTCACCATAGAGGGTGGGGCCACCTATTTAATTTATTCCAATGAACTAATTAGTTAATTATTTGGGTAATATGTAATGATAATCTCATGGGGTCACCAACAACAATTGTTCATTGTTTTCACAGATGATCTCTTAAGACACTAAGTAAAACCCAGACCTCATTAGTAGTGATACCATTCATGGTAATTGATGTAAACTTTTTTACATGACTAGTTGTGTGAACCTTTGATATATTTATAATGATTTGGGTTTTTAGACTATCTGAGAGAGGCATTTCAACCATGATTATGTCATGAACCATATCATGATGGTTACCTTAGTGACATGACATCATATAGCCAACATGGTCAAGCTACCCTACTTATGATTCTATGTGATGTGTCATCATAGTGTATCATGTTTTGAGTTAATAACATTGAATTGACTTAGAGAATATAAGGAGGAATACATTGACTAATGTACGGACCTAAACGTTACCAAGTTAGATTACCCTACAATATTTTGATCTAGGGAACCGAGTGGGTTCTTAGTGGTTGACCAACTCTGAGCCAGTGTGTTATATATTTGGGTAGATATTGTAATAGTTTTCACCTTATAACCCATACCAACCATGTAATCCCATGGGGCTATGGAATTAGTTTGGTTTTATTTTTTGGCTATATTAACTCTTTGTTTATAATTTCACTTGGATATTGTTGAAGTGGTTATTATTCCATACATGATTCCTATAACTCTTCCCTTTGGGCGTGATATGATGTGTTGTTATGATCGGGATGCCCAGTGGTACTTCCAAGGGTCATTCTTATGAGCCTAATTTATTGAATATTACCTTATTAGGATTCCTAGTGTCACTAAGATACTCCATTTTATCGGGATTATATATGTTATCATTGGGTGGGTGCACTTCCCCTAAGCTTTTTGTAGAATATATCACCAAATGTAAGTAATTCCCATCTATTTTTTCATAGATAATATTGTATGGTGGGTTCACTTCCTTTAAGAGTTTAATAGATTATATCCTTGTTTGGGAACACTCCTGATATTTCCATATATGTTATTGTAAGAACACAATTCTTAGTTTTGAGGTACGGGTTTCTCATTTTCTCTTTTCCTTATGTGTGTTTGAGAAAATAAGGAAAATGGGGAAAATCCTAAATTTTGGGACTACACGCCATGTACTTTTCCACAGACCGTGTATTTTGGACGTGTGGGATGATTACACAGGGAATGTAGCACCGTCGGTGATGAAAGGTGTAAAAACCGACTATATGCCATGTAGTGGGTATTTACAGGCCATGTAGTCAGTCAACAGGTGAATAGTAAGGTGGTGGAGGCAGCCTCCAGCTGAGCGTTAGTACACACCCTGTACTCATGGATGACACGTCGTTTACTCATGTCGATTGATGAACAGTTCCACGCTGGTGAGAAGCCGCTAGAGGAACAGTTAAAAAACGAAAAGTACACGACGTGTAGTTTTTTTCCACTTAAATCAGGAAGTAGCTTCCCCTGTTCATAGGGTAGGCTTAGAACTGGAAGAAGGAGTTAGAAGAGAGGGTCAGACCTTTGGATATCCTCCAATCATGTACAAGGAATCTGTTTTCTGCATCGTCGATCTCCTTGGAACCGCACTGGTGAGTTCTTCCTCCTCCTTGCATAGTTCTTGCCAATTCTTCCTCTAAGGGACGTTATTTGCATTTGAAAGATTCTTCTTATACCCTAGATCTATGTCATCTTTGGTCATTTCTGTAAGAAACGTTCTCGTATACCGTTCCGGGGTGTTTGAGGTAGGTGTGTTGGTGGTTAAATTCCAACTGTTGTTCGTTTTTGTGTACCTTTGAGCTATGAACCCATGTTGGGGTGTCGTGTGGCTGAGGCCTTGGATTTTTTAAATACCTAGAATTGTATAGGTAATTAAAGGTGATAATAAATTGTTGTTTGGGATCACCACTTGGATCCAGGACCACCCTAGGGGTGCGTTCTTCTATTTAGCCGTTTGGCCAGGATACCCGAGGGTATGCCATAGTAATGATGTTTTTTAAATTGCCTTGATAGGAATTTTCATGTGTGTTTCTTGTTTATATGTTGGTAATGACCCGGTTATTTGCTTAGCCTGAGGGTCATGCTTTACTTTGCCCGAGGGTAGTGTTACCTTTGGCCTGAGGGTAGTGGTTATTTTAGCCTAAGGGAAACTTCTTTCGTGCCTGTGGGAAATAGACTATGTGCCTGAGGGCGACACTTCGAACGCTTGAGGGAAATATCTATTATGCCTGTGGGCAATTACCTTCGAGTTATGACTCTGATTACCTGAGGGTAAGAGTTTACATGTCTTAGGACACTGACTATTTACTGGGATCATTCACTGAGGTGATGCCTAATATTAAATGGATAAAATGAATACAATGAAAATGGGAAAGAAATTGGTAGTGATTGTTACTTTTGAGTACTCACTGGTTTACTGCATTTACTTTTGCACATTGTAGTTGCATATTTTCACACAGTTGGGCACGGGCCTTTGGTGGGTACCTACTGGGATTTATTTCTCAGCCCCTATTTGGGGTCATGTCTTCGGACCCAAATAGATTACATTTCTACAGGTATGAATAAGGGAAAGGGTCCCTATACAGGTACTTGATTGTTGCTGAGGAGTAGGGGAGCATGAGACCAGGATTAGGCTCGTGATACTACTGGTTGTTCTGTTTTGTTATGTAGTACCTGTACTTGAGATATATTGTATTGTACTGTATTGTTTTGTAAAATGTTCTGGATATTTTCATAGAATAGTAACATGCTGCATCTTGACATACATATATATATATGACTGCTGGTTCTTTTTTACTTCAGTTGTTCATTTAAGTTATATATGTTTTACTTCTTCTGCTACTGTTGTATGTTTTACCTTGTATTCCACTGCGCTACACTTTGACAAATGATGGAATTGTTTCCCCACTATCAGACCAAGGGCCTCGCTGCTAGTCGGCAACCTCTGACGTTTGGGTAAATGCACTTGAGGTCGTGTGACCAACCGTGTTTGGGGCTCCCGTAGAGTGGTAACCGGATCCAGGACGTTACAAAGTGGTATCAGAGGCTTTCATTTATTTTAATTACTATTTGGTGCCTTAGTAAGGTATAGGACGGGAACGGTAGTTGGTAATAAGTTTTTCATGGGCATAGCTAACCCGTGTACAGGGAAAATCTAGTTTACCTCGTATTTGTGCAATCCTTCTGATTTTGAAAACTTTACAGTTGACTTGAGTTCACCGTTGGGTGAAGCGCTTGTGATTGTGCTGTTTATATCTTATTTATGGGTTCTATTTAGTTTCAACCTGATGAGATGAGGGTATTCCATATCATGCATCCTTTATGCACATGCTAGAAATCACAATCCATGCATAGTTCCATGCCATGTAGGTGCATTAGAAATTTCATGTTGTTGTGATATTTGTTGTGCTAGAAAAGCATGTTGTTTTGATAGTTGTTTTGATAAACACCTTCTATGTGATAGGGTATGTTTGTCTGAGGCTTTGGAAGAATGAACGCTAAACTTTGGTTGCTGAGGATTATGGGCCCTCATTGACCGGAATTTGGTGGATCATTGGCTGTTTACTGTACTTATAACTCATACAAGATGCCAAACTTTGATTTGAGGAGAGTATGGGCCCTCAGGGGTTGGAATTTGGAACTTAGGAGTTGTTTCAGTGGTTATTCTGGGTTCCAGAGTAGTATCTGAGGCTTACTATTCGGAAAACCCAGGATACACGCAATATATTTCCTCGGACACATGTCGTGTGTTCTTCTGTTCTGGAAGAAAAGAAAACTTTTTGCGTACATGCCGTATACCCTAAGTACACGCAGTGTAGTCTCTTCCAGTGTCAAGGACCATGTTGGCAGGGACACAGGGAAGGGAAATACATTGTGAAAACATGCCATGTACCGGATGTACACGCCGTGTAGTGCTGACCTGGAGTCTGCCCATGTAACTAACAAACACAGATTGAGGATACCTTAAGACATACACACTGTGCCCACTATGGAACACGCCGTGTAGTATGACCTGGGATCCGGCCATGTAACTAACAACATGGGTTGGTGTAATCCTTTGTGTAAACGCGGTATGTAAATGGAACACATTGTGTACTGTGATCCATGTATCTGGCCATGTAACTAACAACACGGGTCGGTAGAGCTCATCCAGTACATGCTGTGTGCCCAAGAGACACGTCGTGTAGTCTTGTCTGAGGAAAAACCATGTGTACATAGCTATGTGGCTAGGAAATGAGGTGGTGTACACATAATTTGCATGTATAACACACCATGTAGTATCATGCCGAGTAGTTGACCATGTCACGAATGACAAAGGCAGTTGGAAAATTACACCATACATTCCTTATAGATCATATACACGCCGTGTAGTTTTGTTCAACGGGAGCTGTGTGGCTTAGCTGTGTAGAAGGACCCAGGTAGGGGAAGAGAAGTAAAGTACATGCTGTGTATTCAGTATACATATCATGTAGTCTTGTTTTGAAAATCTTGAATGCCTTCTTCCTCCTGTTCCCCTTTTGGTCCCTCTATTTTTCAATCATTCATAATCTTGATCTAAGGTGTGCATTTGACCTTGTATAGTCATGCCACCGAGATGACCACGTGTTGTTTTCCAGGAGAGCGGCAACGAGTATACTCCAGAGATGGTAGTACATGGGCTACAAGTGGATCCTCCAGCAGAGCCAGATGCAGCGCCAGCCATTATACCGGATACAGGCGCGGATACGCAGTTCCGTGACGGCTTTATGCGGTTCATGAAGACCTTTCAGGGAGCACCGACGGCTGCCACATCTATGGCTGAGATGACTCGAATATTCCAGCAGTAGCATCTGCCTATGTTTTTAGGGGATGGTAGACCTCAGGAAACGGATTCTTGGCTGGGTTCTATGCAGACTATTTTCGAGCATCTTGAGATGCCTCCAGGGCGTAGGGTCAAGCTCACGACTTATATGCTTCGTGATTCCGCCAAGAGGTTGTGGGATGTTACCACTCAGATAGAGCAACACAGAGACATGGCATGGGAAGATTTTCAAATAGACTTCTAGGAATTCTTATTCCCAGAGATACTGAGGGAAGATAGAGCTCGAGATTTCATGAACCTGCAGCAGGACGCTATATCGGTGATGGATTATTCTGTTCATTTCACCGTGCTTCATCATTTTGCACCCGTTCTGGTGGGTAATAAAATGGTGAGGGATAGGAGCTTTGAGGATGGTCTTCGGTATGACATTTTCACACTGGTGAATGTTTTCAGGTTTCCTATTATACATGCTATTATGAACCAGGCACTGATTATCCAAGTGGAATCTTCGGGAAGCTAGTGGTGCAGGCCAGGGTGGTTCAGTACCAGTTTCTAGTACTATTTCTACTATTAAGAGGAAGAGATAGATGGACTTCTCTCATAGTGTCAGTACCAGATAGAATAATGTTTCAGGTGGTCAGGTCATGTGCTACTAGTGTGGTAAAAAGGGGAACAAGAGACCACAGTGTCCACGTAATCCAGTGGAGTGCCAAGCTTGCGACAAGATGGGTCATCTCCAGTGCTTTTGAAGGGAATTTCCACCTGTGGCTAGTGAGAGGGGTTCTATACAGACTCTGCATGTGGGAGTAGGACCAGAAGCTTCTTACTAGTCGGGAAACTGGAATACTTCAAGGCGTGCAGGCAGGGATGGTGGTTCCAGATGAGGTAGAAAGACACAAGGATCTCAGAGGCAATAGGGTGGGACAGCTCATGGTAGCGAGGCTGTGTCCCAGGTCCATGGCAGTGGGCAGGCATATGCAGTGCACCAGTCCCAGCAGGAGCAGGATCCCAGACATTCTACTGTCAGAGGTACTATTCTAGCAGCTTCTGTTTTATCTTCATTACTTTTTGATATGGGTGCTACACATAGTTCCATATCTTTAATCATTGTGTAGAGCCTTGGTCTCTTTGTTTCTTCATCTTCTACTGTGATGATGCTAGACACTCCATTGCGGACCAGAACGGCTAGTGTGCATCAGTGTAAGGAGTTCCCCCTTGAGGTTGGTGGGTGTCACTTCCTATGGGACCTTTATGTCTTAGAGATGACGAGCTATGATGTCATTCTTGGGATGGATTGTTTGGTTCCCTTTCGAGCCTTTATAGATTACTATCGTCACTGGGTGTGTTTCACGTCACTAGAGGGTGGAGAGTTTCTATACAAAGGTGAGTGGGATGTTCAGGCGAGTCAAGATGGACCAGAGCATCGAGGGTGAGGTGAATTCATAGCCCAAATTTCATGTTTATATCTGGATGATCAGGGGACTTGTCAGAATGATTTCACTCCAGTAGTTGATCGTTTCAGGGATGTCTTCCCGAACGACTTTTCGGGTCCACCTCTGAAGCATGAGGTGGACTTCTCTATTGATCTTGTGCGAGGAGGAGCGCCGGTGTCCATTCCTCCTTATAGGATGGCTACACCAGCGTTGTAAGAGCTCAAGAGATAGTTAGAGGAGTTACAGTCAACGGGTTTTATCTAACCCAGTGCTTCTCCTTATGGTTCTCCCATCCTTTTTGTGAAGAAGGTGGACGGTACCCTCAGACTCTATGTGGATTATCGGAAGCTAAAATAGTTGAAGTTCAAGAACTAATATCCTTTGTCGAGGATTGATGATATTTTTGATCAACTTCGAGGTGCATGAGTGTTCTCGAAGATTTACTTGAGATCATGATATCATTAGCTATGCGTGAGACGATCGAATACACCGCTTACGGACTTTCGGATCAGATATAGTCTGTATGAGTACTTGGTTATGCCTTTTGGACTCACGAACGTGCCAGCAGTTTTCATGCCTCTAATGAATCTTGTGTTACATCCTTACCTGGATTATATTGTGGTAGTATTTGTGGGCGATATCTTGGTGTACTCTCACACTCGATATGACCATGCCACCTATCTTGAGATTTCATTGAGTACGATGCGAGAGCATCATCTATATGCTAATCTCTCCAAGTTCCACTTTTGTATGGACCAGATTCACTTCCTAGGTCATATTATCTCAGAGGAAGGAGTTGCAGTAGACCTAGAGAAGGTAAGACCTATAGTTTCCTTGGAGTATCCTAAGAACGTGTTTGAGATATAGAGTTTCTTGGGGATGGCTAGTAACTACAAGCATTTTATACAGAAATTATCCCGCTTAGCAGTGTCGTTGAAGGGTTTGACTAAGAAGGGTGTGAAGTTTGTTTGGACAGAAGCTTGTGAGACATCCTTTCAAGAGATGAAGGGAAAGTTGACATCAGCACCAATCTTGATACTCCCAGAGCAGGGGAAGAGCTATACAGTTTACTGTGATGCATCAGGTATTGGGCTGGGAGCTGTATTGATGCAGGGCGATCAAGTTGTTACGTACGGGTCTCGGCAGTTGAGGCCACATGATAGAAATTACCCGACGCATGACCTCGAGTTGGCTTCAGTTGTTCATGTGTTACGTTGTTGGAGGAACTATCTCTTGGGAGAGCATTTTGTGGTTTTAACTGACCAAAAAAGTCTCAAGTATATCTTTACTCAGCGTGATTTGAATCTGAGGCAGTGAAGGAGGGTCGAATACCTTCAGTCCTTCGATTTTGAGCTTGCCTATACACCAGGTAAGGGTAATGTAGTAGCTGATGCACTGAGCATGAGGACTCAGATATAGGCAATGCAGGAGGCTAGTGGTGAGTGGAAGCCTATCGATTTGTTCTTTGAGATGCATTTAGAGGTCCACAATAGTTAGGAGAAGACTTATCTTTCATCTTTAGCTATGAATTCTACCCTCCTGAATAGAGTGAGGATGAGACAACTATCTGATTCAGAAGGCCTAGTTCTACGGGTGTCGGTGGCAAGTGAGGACCCTTCTCCTGGGTGGAGGATAGGCGATGATGAAATTATTCATTTCCATGGATGAGTGTGGGTTCTAGGGGATATACGCGAGGAGATGATGCGGGAGTTTCATGCTTTAGCTTGGGCAGTTCATCCCAGAGTTACCAAAATGTATCGTGACTTGAGACGTCAGTATTGGTGGCCAGGAATGAAGAGAGAAGTAGCTGGTTTTGTTACGAGATGTTCCACCTGTTAGCAAGTGAAGGCAGAGCATCAGAGGCCAGCCGGACTGTTACAGCGGTTACCCATTCTAGAGTGGAAATGGGATGATGTTTCAATGTACTTCGTGACTGGGTTGCCAAGGTCAAATCTAGGTAATGATATCATGTGGGTTGTTGTGGACAGACTCACGAAGGTAGCTCAATTTTTTCCAATCAAGGATACCTTCGGTGTTGATGAGATTGGGAAGTTGTATATCTGAGAGATTGTACGTCTTCATGGGGTCCCTCATTCAATCGTTTCAGATAGGGACGCCCGTTTTACATCTCATTTCTGGCAGAGTTTTAATAGGGCACTCGGTACACAGGTGGTTCTGAACACAGCTTACCACCCTCAGACCGATGGCTAGTCAGAGTGTATGATACAAGTGCTTGAGGACATGTTGCGTGCATGTGTCCTAGACTTTGGGGGATCTTGGGAGAAGCATATACCCATGGTCAAGTTTGCCTGTAATAACAGTTTTCCGGAAACTATTGAGATGGAACCTTACAAGGCTTTATATGGTAGGACATGTCGATCACCGTTGTGCTGGATAGAGGCCAGTGAGGCAGCTTTACTGGGACTACAGCTTGTGCAGGAGACTTCTGAGCAGGTCCAGTTGATTTTGAAGTGGATTGCTACCACACAATCTCATCATAAATCTTATGCTGATCACCGTAGACGACCCTTGGAGATCGTGGTTGGGGATCAGGTTCTCTTATGTGTTTTTTCGAGGATGGGACACAGATGGATCAGGAGATCGGGTGAACTTTCACCGAGTTATTTGGGGCCATTTGAGATTCTGGAAATAGTTGGGATGGTTTCCTTTTGGTTGCAGTTACCACAGAGGTATCGGTCCATGCACGACGTCTTCCATGTATCACAGTTGCACCGCTATCATTCAAACCCATCTCATATCTTTCAGCCCAAGGAGGTTGAGCTTCAGATCGATGCGTCCTTTGAGGAGCATCTGATTCGTATCGTGGATAGGAGCACGAAGGTTCTCCGAGGTTGGTCAGTTCCTCTCGTTTGGGTGCTATGGCAGCATGACCGAGTGTAGGACGAAACCTGGGAGTGGGAGACCGACATACGTGCTCAGTGGGTAGAGTTGTTCTGAAATTTATCTTCACCACCCTTAGAAGGGAAATTCGGGGATGAATTGCTTTAAGGTGGGAAGTTTATAACAACCTGGTTCTTAGTTTTGATGTACAGGTTTCTTCTTTTCTATTTTCCTTATGTGTTTTTGAGAAAATAAGTAAAATGGGGAAAATCCTAAATTTTGGGACTACACTCCATGTACTTTTCCACATTCCATGTATTTTGGCCATGTGGGATGAGTACACAGGGCGTGTAGCGTCGTCGATGACGAACGGTGTAAAAACCGACTACACAGCATGTAGTGGGTATTTACACGTCGTGTAGTCAGTAGGAATGTGAATAGTAAGGTGGTGGAGGTAGCCGCCAGCTGATCATTAGTACATGCCATGTACTCAGGGATTACATTTCGTGTACTAATGTCGACTGATGAACAGTGCCACACTGCCGAGAAGTCGTCAGAGTAACAGTTAAAAAATTGAAAAGTACACGCCGTGTAGTTTGTTTTTTTCTCTTAAATAGGGAAGTAGTCTCCCCTGTTCATAGGGAAGGATTAGAACTAGAGTAAGGAGTCAGAAGAGAGGGCCGAACCTTTGGAGATCCCCAGATAATTTATTGGGAATCCATTTTCTACACTGTTGATCTCCTTGAAACTGCACGGGTGAGTTCTTCCTCCTTCTTGCATAGTTCATGACAATTCTTCCTATAAGGGAAGTTTTTTTCCTCTGAACGAGTTTTTTCTAACCCAGATCTACGTTGTCTTTGGGCATTTTCTAGAAGTGGTGTTCTCGTATACCGTTCAGGGGTGTTTTAGGTAGGTGGCTTGGTGTTTAAATTCCAACTGTTGTGCGTTTTTGTGTACCGTTGAGCTACGAACCCATGTTGGGGTGTTGTGTGGCTGAGGCCTTGGCTGTTTTAAATACCTATAATTTTATAGGTAATTAACTGTGATAATAAACTATTGTTCGGGATCGCTGCTTGGATCCAGGACCCCCCCGGGGGTGCGTTCCTCTGTTTAATCGTTTGGCCAGGATACCCAAAGGTATGCCATAGTAATGATGTTTATTGAATTGCCTTGAGATGAATTTGCATGTGTATTTCTTGTTTATATTTTGGGCATGAACGGGTTACTTTCTTAGCCTGAGGATCGTGCTTTACTTTGTGTGAGGGCAGTGTTACCTTTAGCCTGAGGGTAGTGGTTATTTTAGCCTGAGGGTAAGTTCTTTTGTGCCCATGGGAAATAGACTCTGTGCCTGAGGCCGATACTTCGTATGGTAGAGGGAAATATCTGTTATGCCTGTGGGAAATTACCTTTGGGTTGTGACTCTAATTACCTGAAGGTAAGAGTTTACATGTCTGGGGACACTGACTATATACTTAGAGAGCTCACCGAGGTGATTCATAATATTAAATGGATAAAATGAATACTACGAAAATTGAAAAGAAACTGCTTGTGATTGTTACTTTTGAGTACTCGCTGGTTTACTGCATTTACTTTTCCACACTGTAGTTTCATATTTTCACACAGTTGGGAACGGGCCTTTGGTGGGTGCCTACTAGGATTTATTTCTCACACCGTGTTTGGGGTCATGTCTTTGGCCCCAAACTGATTACGTTTTTGTAGGTATGGATAAGGGAAAGGATCCCTATACAGGTACTTTATTGTTGTAGAGGAGTAGGGGAGCATGGGATTGGGCTTAGGCTTGCGATGCTACCGGTTGTTCTATTTTGTTCTGTTGTACCTGTACTTGAGTTGTATTGTATTGTACAATATTGTTGTGTAACATGTTCTGGCTATTTTCATATAATAGTAACATGTTGCATCTTGACATACATATATATATATGCCTTCTAGTTATTTTTTTACTTCAGTTTTTCATTTCAGTTATGTATGTTTTACTTCTTCTGCTGCTGTTGTATGTTTTACCTTGTATTCTGATGCGCTACACTTTGACAAATGAGGTCATAGTTTCCCCACTATCAGACCTCGGGCCTCGCTGCTAGTCGGAAGCCTCTGGAATTTGGGGAAACGTGCTTGAGGTCATGTGATCAACCGGGTTCGGGGAACCCGTGGAGTGGTACCCGGATCTGGGACGTTACAACTATCATCTTGTGGGAACACTTCGCTAGAGCCTTACATAGATAATATTCTCAGTTGGTTTATTTTCAAAAAATCATTGGATATTGTGACATTATCAGTGTTTGATAATGATCTCCCCCAGTGATTCCTAATATACTAGTCGGGATTTTCAGCTAATAACCTTTACTCCATAGCCAAAACATTCCTAGAAATTGGGTTGCTGAGCCATTTATTGAATAACTTAAAGTTATTATCTACGAACATTAGAGTATTCCTTATAAATATCGTGGAGATCATCCTACCTAGGGTTTATTTATGTATAAATGTTGTAAATCTCTATGGAACAAGACCTAGTACTCAGTTATCATACTATATTTAATATAGTTCCAATGGTTACCTAGAATCCTTCATTATAATATTGGATAGGATTACAAGTGATCCTGGGTCTAGAAAATATTTTCCAGTGTGGGGATGTTTCTTATTTAGATGAATTTATAACACTAGGCAAAGCATGTATGGTTTATTGATATTTTAGACCCAAGGATCGATTTCATTATACAAGGATTTAGTAGTGTGACATTCATCTTAATTTATAATTAACTGAATGTTCGTTTGATCAACATTATAGAGCCCAAAATTGATTGTTTATTTATTTTACTCTTTTACTTATTATTGTTATTAGACTTTATATTTAATTATTATTTTCATCCTAATGTGTAGATTAATTATACACAAACTTAATTTTATTGGATAAATATGGTACTTCATTTTTTATTCCCTAATATTTATTTACTTTCACCCTGTTAGGGCTGCCACTTCGTTGATGTACCCAGGAATACATTCAATTGGTTTCAAGAAAAGATGGGATGAGGCCTAGGGCAGATCAAGTAGGATAGAATAAAAATGTATGTGGATAATGTTTATGTCATGCGTATTGGGGTTTCAAATAGAGCTTAATAATTTTATTTTAATATCTTTTATTTACTTCTATGTATGTGATCATCCTAGTAAGCAATTAGTGTTGTATATATGACATGGTCATTCGAGACTATACTGCATTTCATTTATTACAACCTTGATTATATATATTACTTACACACTAGGATTATTTACGCATATGGATTATTTATTATTATATTTTTTGTTTTATTTATCTAAAATGGGGGCGTAGTCTCCCCACAGACACACACTAGGATCTCACTACTAGTAATCAGCATTTGGAATATGGGGAGGCACACTTGAGGCCTTGTCGCTAACCCGTTTAGCTACTATCAATAGAGTAATCTAAGTTGGGATTTGAAAAGGTAGTGATAGAGGTGTCTATTTAATGTTTTTTTACTATTTGGGAAATGGTATATAGGATTATTAGGATTGAATTCAACCATATGATAGATACAAAACTGTTATGTCAGGAACACAAGTTCTGGTAAGAAATCATCTTTTCTAGGGTTATGGGATTGATTTTCTTGATATTTTATGTTACAGTTATATATTATTTTCTCTTTGATATATGAACATGTTTTGTGGATTTTTTTTTGATTTAGTATGTATTTATTTTCTGGAACCATTTGAGAGTGTCTAGTGATCCATTTTGACTATTGGGAAATAAAGGCAAGTAGCATTTGTGCATGAATCATATTTGGAATATAGGGTCCACTTGTTTTATGCTAGATATTTTTCAATTTTTCTAGTCAATGATTCCAACTATTTAGATTTTCAGTAATAACCTAACTGCTGTTTTCCCGTATAGGTTCTTGGTGTAATTATACTCAATTAGATAGACATATATATGTATGTGTATATATATATTATTATAATTGAAGGTCATGTGGATCTATAGTGAGACATTTAATGATGTGGATGATGACTGATTCCTCACAGAAGGGGGGTTCATTATTGATAGGCCACATGGTGCCTAAGTGTTGGACCCCTCAAGGGCTATTTTTACATATGTTAGATTTTTTAAAGTGCTAGTAACGACCTATTGGGGGCTTTCCTACATAACATAGATTGAAATTATACTTAACCATACCATACAAGTGTGATATGATATATATTGTTGAAATTATTTTTTATGAATATTTTTGACCCATGTAGATCAATATTGATAGCTAATTCCTTTATAGTGGACTCCTTGTGGGTGTATCCTTTTAAAGTGTGGTTAACTAATGATTTTTAACAGCCTATATGGTCTTTTTCCATCTAGATTGATACAATGTTTTACCTAAAAGACCCTTTTATGGTTATATAATCAAATCCTCTAGTATGATGGTGATAGGTTCCTAAATGTTTATATTTAAATAGATCCTCGAGAGGGAATTATAATATGTGGATACATGGTGAGGGTCTATTATTCTCCTTTCTTAACATCATGAACCTCTAGGGAGAAGTCCCTTATAAGGATTCCCAGAGAGGATCAAGGCCTTGTAGGATGATACAAGTCCATTGAATCCATTTTTTCTGCTTTTAAGTGACACAGGTAAATTATCACATTATATTTATTATTTTTAAATCTTTTAGATAGATTTTACTAGCATGTTTCATGTGATGTATCATTTTAGAAGGGATCATGGGTGACATTGATGAGATGTGACCCTCGTTAAAGGATTAACATTTTAAGATAGGTGGATAAACTAGGTGGCCCTATTCTAAGACATGACTAATTGGTCTTTGTTGGTGACCTAGAGGCCATTAGTTTTGACTTAAGCCTTGATAAGTCATTGCATAGTTTCATTAATTAAAACCTACGATGGGGGTTATAATACATTCCATTATATTCCTTTACATAAAATGAGCTTGGTTATACACTCATGGTGAGACAGATGAATGGGAGGATCTTCAGGTGTTCATTATTGACACGATTATTCCTTCGGATTCTAAGAAATAAACTAGGGTGATTCTGTTTTGTGACTGAGTTCTGTGGGAAGGATTCTTCATGTTCTTAACCCTTTTTAAAAATGGATACTTTTTAGCAGTTCGTTAGAGGGAGGTTAGATGCTGGTAACTATAATGATGCTGAGTGATAAGAAGTCATGGAATAAATCATGGTACAATTGGATTTACCAATTTTTAAGATGAGATCGAAGGGAGATCTTGGTGTGTTGAGACATAAATGCCATGTAACACAATCAGAACAGCCTTATTACTTGCCACTGGAATGAGCGACAGTCGGTTGGTATGGTTTTGTAGACCCATTTATGTTAAGGTGAGTTTAGTTCATGCTACTTTCACATGGTAACTATTAAAATAGAGATTTAGTGAGTGGATTGGTATCAGTCAGGGATCGATGATTTTGAATATAATGATTTTGGGCATGGTAACCCTAATCATATGATGAATTAAAGAAATTTATCTATGATAAGATCCATCTTGGAGGATGGATGGGTTATTTTTTTAATCTCTGAGGGTATATTAGGGTATACCTAGTCTAGATATGATCATTCCAAATATCTGGAAATCTTATTTGGTAATCTATGAGAAAACTAGTTATATGAAAATCTATCTAAATTTACATTACAATTTGATGAAAGGGTATCATATTAATCTTCACTCATTGAGTATTATATATTGATCCATATTGTGGGGAGTTATCCATTTTCTATTTTAGGGTGGTGACCCATGTTGTGAGTTGATACATGGTTTTCTCCATGGAAAATATTCTCTAGAATGGGAATAGTTTATGGGTGATGTTTGTGTTGGTCCATAAAAATTGAAAGGGTTATTATCCATGCTATAAATGATGTTTATTGATTGATGAGTTATGTTTTGTGGTAATTAGAAACATTATTCATTTGTGTGAAAAAATGATGCTACTACGGTGGGGAGTGTGGTGTTGATCAACATTATATGGCCTTGTTGTTAGAAGGGTCATCAGAACTGGAGAACGGTTGTACAATAGCCACTTTTGAAATCTAATGTGGTTGGATGTATTCAACTGAGTATTCTCACTAAATTCACTATAGGAATATTTCAATTTTGTAGTGAATGTTTTTGGATTTGGTGGTGGTTTAAACCGGCATTATATGCTTCTGCGGATATTTCCGAAAACTGCTACTATGTTGTGTGTCGAGAAACAATGGTCAGCGGTTAAAGCAGTTTAGTGGTTTTTTATGGGAACCGTCATAGTTAGTGTATTTTTGGGGTGGTTATAATGTTTTTAGCAGTGGTGATTTCGGGGAGGCCATTATTTTTTTAGCTACAGTTTTAACCGCAGCTAAAAAAATTAATCCCCTACTCGGAAACACTGCCACAAAAAAGGCGTGGAAGATGCGACACTGTAGTGGTAGTTAGAACCGAAGATAAATTTTAGACCATAGCGGCGATTAAAATCTCCGCTAATTAAAAAATATCGACATTTAGCGGCGGTTAAAACCACTGCTAAAAAATAGATTTACAAAAAAACAGTTTCTGCAGCCCCTGTACCAGTACCCTAAAAAAACCATTCTAAGAATACCAAAAGACCAACAAAATACATACTAGAGTAGATGTGAAAAGTGATTCTTAACTAAGCACAACCAAATGCATCGTTCATTTGGTAAAGGAATGGAGATAAACATATCTAATTTCCATTAGACCTTTAAACAAAATTATAAACAAGCATGTATGTAATATTTCATGAAAACAATGCCAACCCTAGGTTCAACTTATTCCATTTATACTAGTTCTAACCCTAACATAACCATTCTTATCAATATAGTAGTAAAAAATCCACATTTTATTATTTTGGAAACCAATTATAACCAAAATTAAATTGCACAATGATTTTCATCATATTATACATTATGAGAACTTGGGTTGATATCCAATCCTTAGTTGAGTTAATATACAAATAAAACCATAATTCAATTCAAATGACACATTTTGATGCTCTTTATGGTTGGATGTTTTATTCAATAATATGTTAGCATTAGGATGGAAGGTAGTAATTGTGGGTCGTTCATGATTTTAGAGTCATTTTTTAGATTGTACTTGATCAAGAATCATTTAATCACTTCCCATTTAAAATAGTGATCATATGAAAATGATAGGAGGTAACACATGGAATTCATTGTGGGTGTTTGAGTTTTATTATGGGAGACTCCTCAATTAGGGAATCAATGATTTCAGAAGAAAATTTTGTTGGTACCAAAGATTATGGGGTTGTCTGGGATTATAAAGAGTGTTATGATAGTGGAATTCTATTAGTAATTTCCTCTACAATATCAAGGAATGAATGATGTTTTACATCTATATTATATTTAGCTGTACATTCTCGATCAAAATCATGTGATCAACTATGAATAATTTCAGTTGTAAACATACCCAACATTTTTGGGGCACTCGGTGTGAATCATGGATTGTAGTGAGAAAATGTTTTGAAGAAATCCAATGTCACTTGACAGAGTCATATGGGATCATGGACCTACGCATGAAGAGTCTTACAATTGATAATATGGTGTTTGAGAACAATAGCCCTAGTTTTTTAGGTGTGAAATATAGAGGCACTACTCAAGGATGATAAATCCTCAGAGGGGGAGATTATAATGACTTTAAGTTTTCCAAGGGCCTTAATCCTTACATTTTACCCTTCATTAATTGCTTCTAAGATATTATTTTATTGTGTGAAAACTTAGGTTCTTTTTTTTTGAGTTTTATGATTTTTAGAGGCCTCTAAATGGTTGCATGATAAGAACATGGTCATGGGAAACCATGTGGTTCTCCCCAAAAAAACCATGTGGCTTGTTTTAAGAAGGATACTAGGTGGGTCATGGTTAGAACATAGTTAGAGATGATCATTAATCATTTACCTTGAAATATATTTGTCTCAGAATAGAGGAAACAATAATTGTTAACACACAATTTACCAAATTAGAATATTAATTCATTGACGATGTGCTAGAATCTCATAATCCAAAAAGTAAGAATGGAGAGAAATGAGTCTTAGGGAAAGTAAAAAATACCAAGAGTATCATGAATACTAGGGAAAGTAGAAATTTTGGATGTTCAATATTTTTAAATGTTAGAAATGGAAATGTAGTGGTAAATTCATTGGGATAGAAAATGTAGGATAAGTTATTATAATGAAAAAATGAATTTCAGAAAAATGAATCATCACAATAAAGAGTCAACAAATATGGTGTATACCACACTCGAGAAGTCAAGACATAAAAGGAAACATGAGAAATCAATAAAATACATAAAAGGAAACATGATAAATCTAGAAAATGATAGGTCATGAAAATGTTTGGTGGAAACTATGTGCCACACATGATACAAATACAAATTGACTGTTACAATATTTGTCCAACATATCTAAAATACTACTAATCATTGTCTGATGATGAACACATATCGTCACCCTCTCCACCTCCATCTCCACTTCCTACTACCACCTGTAATAACATTGTATTGAATATTAAATAGTGTTGCATATTTATATTTAAACTTAAAAGCAATAAAATATTTCAAAATAAATGATTTTGATTTTTTGTGATTTACCTACTGACCACCAGTCAATGAAAAACCACTAGGGGAATATCAGCTCAACAGCTGACATATATCAGTCAACGCTTTCTGCAAAGAAGATATCTGAGCCTACTGTTCTTGATCTGTGTTGTGTAGAGAAACAATCTCTCTCTGAGCACCTCCAGTTATGGACTGACTACAACTAGGATTAGATGCAGCTACAATCCCCGATGGCATGCTAAAGACCTCAGATGGTATGGGTCCAAAAACAATCCTGTGCACTCTACTAAAATGATTCTTCCCAAGGACATTAACAACCGGGTCATCCTGGGAGACTGAGTAGGACTGCCCTGGATTTTCATCCCATAATTCTTTAATTTCTACCTATAAATCAAATATCAATATATATTAACATAGTAAAAACTGATAATAAGTTATTATAATGAAAAAATTAGTTCATAAACCAACTTATTTGGTATGATCATTGTAACAACCCTATATTTTATAAGATATATTAATTTTAATTTCTTTCATATCTTCTGTTGTACACTACACCAAGATTATCTTGCGCTATACGCAACACGGTATTAGCTTGCAGTATACGCAACACTAATCTTGGATCGTGTTACATACAATTTCATGTTTGTTTGATAGTATTTATTCTACGAAACACTGAGTATATATATATATATATTCAATTTATTATATACGTAACAACAAAGGAGTCATGCAGTACACACAACCCTAACTTGGATTGCATTACACACAATCGCGACCTTCCTCGATAGCGTGTGTTGTACGCAAGACCGGGTTTTACTAAACAACGATATGTTATTATAATATTATTATTAACTAGCCGTTATGAATAGTATTAACTAAATTTTGAAATTTATAACATTATTATTCATCTTACACATTTTCTAGAACATTTTATAAGAACAAAATAAATTTTTCGTGTAAAATATGTATTTTTCAAAAAATGCATTTTTTCCGCCTTTTAATGGCGCACCCACTTTAAATATAGTTTTTAACATGTTTATAAGTTAAATTTTAGAAAAAAAATAATTTTTGGGAATAAGGATATAAAATTTTACCTTGGATAAAATTTTCATATTATTCTGATAACTTTCATATTTTAATGAATAGTAAAAACACGCTATATTTTAATTAAAAACCACTTTTTTCATCATCATAATTTATGTAATTAAATTATAATATTTAATGGTTTTAAAGTATAAATAGAATATATTTTTACCATTTAATATAATTTAAGTTATTGGCATTCATTTTACCTTGGATTCGTTGGATAAATCAATTTAATCTTTTGCAATGTTTTAAACAAAAACCCGTTTTCTTTCGACAACAGGATTCATTTTAATTTAATTTCTGCAACTTTTGTGTTTTGAATTTGGAAAAATGGATTCCATATTTGGAATAAGTGGGTCCAAATTATGTTAATAAGCTACTTTTTATTTTTGGGCTTTATAAATAGTAACTACGGTAAATTTTATTTACCATAGTTAAAGGTAATCAGGTAATTAAAGGTAAATATAAGATTATAAAATTTACCTAACACCTTCCAAAGTCCTATTGGATGACTAAAAGTCGACGCATATCACCTAATGGTCGGATTAGAATCATTTAATGGACTTTTTTCCATGAAAATAACTTAATTGTTATTAAAACCAAAGAAAGTGACAACATGTCACTCTCTTAAATCTTATAAGTATATTAATTTTAATTTAGTGATAAACTTCATGAATCTTATAACATGAATAGTATCCAGAAATCTAATGAAATTATCTACATAATATAAATTTTTTTATAATTTTTATGTATTAAATAATTATCATTCATTTTGACACAATAGGGATGCAGAAATTATTTATTTAGTGAAAAATCAATAATATAGTTTTTATTGAAATTTTAATACATATGAAAAGGCCCAAAAATATGCACAAAACTTATTATTAGTGTATATATAAACCCTAATCATCCATTGGCCGAATTTTTGACCATTTTGATCCTTATAAAGATGATTATGAAACTTATATTATTTTATTTTAAACGATACCAAAGTTGTCACCTTCATAATTTGATAAATATAAAAAATTAAATATTGTAATTTTAGGATGATAAATTCGTTTAAAAGTATTATTGTAAAATTTAATAAATTTATCTTCATCATAGGATTTTATTTTTAATTTTTATGCAACAAATATGTATATTAAATAATTATACAAAAATGATGTAGTAATTATTTTATTAAGAGATAAACCAAATAAATGGTTTTAAAAATAATAAAATAAATATTATATGAACTATTTAATGTGCTCCACTAATTTTATAGATACATATGACCTTTTATGAATCTATTAAAGCTTTTATTTAGAACATATCTTCTGTATATATTTTATTTAAATTCAAATAATTGAATAGTTCCAAATTTACACTATTGTTATTTTATAAAAATAATATATTATAAAATTGTTTAAAAATCAAAAAAATATTTAAAAATTATAAATTTAAATTTATATGGTAGAAAAGTTCATAAAATATCCAATTATAGACAATTCACAACAAATAAGTAATTATTTATTATAATTTAAAATTTATAATGTTATTACCACAAATAAAATTAAATTGATTAAATAAGGATTAATCAAGATGATAATATTTAAAATAAATTCCTAACATGTCTAAATTTGATTAGTTGATGAGATTACAACCCTATCTCATCTAATATTATTATATGAGTCATTTTTTGAGGTTTTTAAGTGGGGTTAGATTTATTATAAATTAATATTTTTAAGAATTCCAAAGGTGCCCCTCTCCTCCCTTATAAAAGGGCACCTCCTCCCTCTCTTCCTCACACCACTTTGTGCCTTCAAGATCGGACAAACCCTGAAAACTTCACCTCTACAATTCCCTAGAAACATCCTAGAGGTCTTTTTATTCTTCAAAGGCCAATTTTAGTGCCCTAATAGGAGGTCTCAAAGAGGCGCTTCAAAGAAGAGGTAATGTCCGTTACCGATTCTTTCAACTTTATTTCTTCTTCCAATTATTCCTCTAAGGTTGTTTCATTATTAAGTAATAACATCAGTATCACTCATATACTGATATGTTATTATAAGTATGAAACAACCCTATTTCACCATCTATCCATCCTACGGGAAAAGAAATCACCGCGCGTGCATACGTACGGAATAACGTCTCCACGCTGTGGTGTAATCTATTTTCCACCACCACCTTACTTGGATGGGTATAATGGTGTAAATAATAACTATATATGATTATTGTAAAGTGATATTGATTATGTAATAGTATACATACACTCCAATAAAATTCCACGATCATGGGAACGATATCATCACTCGTGCGTACGTACGGAATACTGTCTCCACGACGCGATGAGATTCATTCTCAATGATTAACCGTTCATAAATGATTATAAGTTTATATAATAAGTAATCTTGAAATATATGACATAATAATGATACTGTATTTATGTATATATATATATATGTATGTCATCCAATTAATTCCATTCAATTCAATGAGGAAACGAAAAAAATGTTCATGCGTACGTACGGCCTACCGTCTCCATGAACGGTGTATTTCATTCCATTTATCGATCTATTATATATATGTATATTATGAATATATATTATATATAAATCATGTTATATATTCTGGAATTATGTAATCATGATCTACGTAATCATATGAATAATTACAAGTCAAAACACGGACGACATATGAAACGATTTTACCCAAAACGCTCTTTAACATGGAATTTACAAAAGAACGGGTAATATAAAGTCATAATTGAACCATATATGACATCATAACAATGAATATGATTCTTTAATAAGTAAATAACATTATTTTAATCATTATACAGGAGTTTTGGACACTTACGAAGTAAATCGGACCTAAGGTAAGGGAAAATATCACAATCTCATTTTTATCTGAGATTGTTTATACTTTGGTACTTACTGGGGTGTATTTTATCATCCACATCCATGTTCCCTCAATATGTAATATTGTCTCCATCCACCTAAAATTGTTTAAATCCAATTTTAACATTCAGTGAGTTTTTATTAAAGGATATGAAAGTAATCTTTTGTCATTTTTCATAAGAGGTACTTTTTGACTTTTCCGGCAAAAGTACGAGAACAATGTTTTTTTAACTTATACGACACAAACGTATTTTTACAGTTTTATAAAGCTTGATTTTCAGGAAGCTTACTCAAAACGATTTCATGACTATTTTCAAGAAAATCCTTTTCGTTTAAAAATTCATGACATTTTGTGAAAATAAAATGATTTTAAAAAAGAAAGGATATTTTCCTCAAGAATTCATTTCAATTGTTTTATCAAAACCATTTTCCATCTAAAATGAAATTATTTCAAATGTGTATGTTTTATGTGTAATGTCTCTATGATTTACATGGTTTCACTTTTCTTATTATGAAATTATATCCATTTCTTTTATATGGATTATGTTATGATGGGATGATGTTTATGAAACCCATTTTATTCGTTGGGTTATTATGAATGATGTATGTTTATTTTGTGGCACAAGTAAGAATGATTTCATTATGAGATGGGTGGGACCTATATCTCCCTCTAATTCATTGGGTAAAGATTTATATCTCATGAGATAGATATGGATGTAACGGAAAGTTAAACTGGTTCAGTAAAACAGGACTGGAATGAGGAGTGAACTCGATTCAGAAAGGGACTTTGTCCACTAAGATGGTCTTGGAAGCAATGCCTTGGATAATATGGAAATCATATCATGTGATTAAGGGTTTACACAATTACTTGTTTTATTCCCATTCTATTTTATCATTCTTAATGTTTCTTTATGTTCTATGCCTTACGTACTTCCATGTTTTATGTCATTGCTCAAGCTTTTGATGTTTAAGCATTATGTTCATGTTTTTAAGTTCAAATGTATATGGTATGTTTTATTTTATCCATGCTTACCCTTAATGAGAATTTGAGCTCACCCTTTTTATGTTTTCTTTTCCCTAGGATATAAAGAAAGGTTTTAGGTAAGAAAAAAAAGGGGAATATCTTTATGGGATATGTTGAAGATCTTTCACCAAGATTAAAAGATTTTATTCCGAGTTTCCAAAGACACTAAACTATTACGATCCTTGTGTGTCTGTTTTTGTTATGTATTAAGTATTCCACAAAAGAAATGTAATGTCCATGTACGTCAAGATTCGAGCCTCTACAATTATTAACAAAAATTCCATCATATTTTTTTGAACATCCAACCACACTTCAGTTCGGTATGCTTCGTGCCCTAAACTCTGTGACTACATTAAACAAAGATAAATCAACAATTTAATATATTAAGCAGATAATATTGTCTTATAAATATTTAAACTAATGAAAATATTACCAGAGATGATTGGATTTTAGAAAAAAATTTGACCCCGTAGTGTGAGGGATGACTTGCTTTGCCCAGCTTGATGCATTCTTTCTTGAGAGATCCTGAAATAAATAAAATTCAATTTAATAGTAATGTATTCAATGACATATCCTGTCCATAAAGATGTATAAATTTAAAATGAGGTTAATATAATCATATATATTTAAATACCATCTGCTTCTAATTAAGAGGTCTATCAATAAAAACATTCCATTGTTCTTTGGGTACCCCATTGGGTAACTTCTCATACATTTGTTGGATGGTCAACGAAGTATCGTTGACATCACTCTACAATATCCATTTGAATTCTTTCCATTTCTTACCAATATTTTTCAAAATCCACTTTCATGCTATCACATCAGCAACTATAAAGTGGAAAAACATCTGTATACAGAAATTTATTTTAAACATATTAATAACATGACATTCAATTACACCATAATGTATTAAAATTACCTTTATTTTGGATTCAAAAACTTCATTTTTCCAACATGTATTCATATGTCTCCAATCATCATAATAAATAGGAAGGGAAATGGGCTTCGCTGCTAGCTGGCCTAGAATTTGGTCAAGTAATCTCGTGCCGTCATCCGTAGGGACCCTATATGAATCAAACTGGAAAATAATCTTCTCTACATTCATATTCCACACATCTTAACTTTTTATATTTTTCTCCGTAGATTAATTTTTTTCATCTTTAATGAAAAAACAATTAGTATAAAAAGGTGCAATAAATTTATTTATATTAAAATTCGAACCTATAGTAGTGACCCTCCAGTACGCCCATGATGAAATAGAAGTGGCGCATCGCCGCCCTACTACAGAGGATACTGATGGGGGAGTCGATGACTCAGTTTCTAAAGGGATTATCACATAGGATGTGAGAGATGGTGTAAGGGGAGATGGTGCAGGGGGCAGGCAACTGGTGGCATAGATGCCGTAGAGAGGGAGACATATAGATCGTCATCTGTCGTAGTAGTGTATGAAACAATGTATCGCTTCCTCCTTGGAATTTCTATCATTTAATCAAATAAAATTACGTTCAGAACATATATTTCAAAAGAAATATGCAGATTTTTTTTAAATGATAATAGATTCCCAGTACCAACAATCAAAATATACATAACAATGATATGAATGACTGTACAAAAGAAATAAGTGGTTGCTGAATGAATAAATAACTGTACATTCAATCATTTTCCCCTTAAATCATGTCAATTTCCTACTCCATTACTTCATCCAATTCATTCAACCGTTCTAGACTAATATTTTGAATATCATGATGGACAAATAATCCTGCTTCTTATCATTGATGAGATTCAATTTCAGAGGTCAAATCTTCCACATCATCACCCATATCATACAAATATCTTTGTATTATGTGAGAAACTACACTCTACCCTTTATCCACAACATCATTCATATAATGTAACATTTTTTCCTATGATGATAAGATATATGGATCATGCATTTCATGATCACCTACATCCATCAAGCAAGATAATTTCACAAAAGTAAATTGTAAGGAATCTCTTTTAACACCACTGATAATATCAACCCAATTGCAATTGAACAAAACAATTAAAAATTCCTATGGAATTTTAATTTAGTAATATAAGTCATCTTTACACAGTATCCCTCTTCAAAAAATGTAAATATACCACTATTTTGTGTTTTCAAACCCTCTTCTCGATCGACTATACGAAATCTAAATCCATTCACATTGTAATCGTTGAACTTTCTAACTTGTTTTACAGGACCTCAAAAAAGAAACATCAAATCTTATGAAAACATTGCTCTAGTATCAGTATTCAAGATCTAAAAAAATAAATCTACTTTATTTGACTTACCAAATATATGTGTCAAACTAATATTCGTATTTTTTTGCAATATTTATGAACATACAAGTCATGGAAACAATTATATAAGCTCTTTAATAATATATTTTGTTATATCATTCTCATTTCATGTTCGACCTCTCATTCAACTCTTTGTTTGTATCCTCAACTATTCAATAAATAGATCTAAAATTTCACTATTTAGCAGCACATATCAATCTGCCTTTAATAATTCCAATTCTGTCAGTGTCACATTTGAGGTCCTCCCAAATGATTGGCCAATAGCAGGAAATAATATTGATTTCTGATGTATTTGAGATTGAGTCGATGTGTCATCAACATGTCTAACTTGATTAAATCTTGTCTCAATATCATCCAATTATCTAGAACAAAAGGTAATACACTCCTCATCCAAATATCTTTCACCAATAGAGCCTTTTTGTTGAGATTTATTTCTCACGTATGATTTCAAATGCCCAAGATATCTGTGAAATAAAATAAACATAAATATACATTTAACTAAGTTCCTAAAATTGTTTACTTAAATTAAAAACATATAAATAAAGTACCTCTCAATTGGATACATCCATCGATAATGAATGGGGGCTCCTAATTTAGATTCCTCAACCAAATGCACAGTTAAATACATCATCACAGTAAAAAATGATGTAGGAAAGATCATCTCCATTTCACAAAGGTTCAATACAAACCTCTCCTCGAGGTTGTCAAGATAAATGGATATAGAGATTTCTCACATAGTTGTCTGAAAATGTGCAGAATTGGAGTACAAAAATAGTAACCTTTTCAGGTAATAATGTATAGAATGCCAATGGTATTAACTGTTGTAACTAAATATGTGAATCGTGACTTTTCAATCCATGTGACTTAGGATTCTTTAAGTCAACACACATTAGAATGTTACTTGAATACCCATAAAATACCTTAAAATTATTCAAAAATCTAAGGAATATATCTTTATCCCTATTTTTCATTGTAAAAATTGTTGGAGCATACTTTTCATTCTCATCTTGCTATAGATCATGTTTTATGTTCATTACTTATAAGTCTTTGTGAGCATTGAGATGATCCTTTTCCTTTCCATTCTCATTAAGAAATGTGAAAATAAAATTTTCATAGACATTCTGATAAATATGCATCACATCAAGATTATGCCTCAAAAAATTAAATTCCCAATATGGAAGTCTGAAGAATATACTTTTTTCTTCCGTTGTTGCGTTCTGATTTCACTTGACGATACACTTCAATCCCATTTCCTGCTATCATTCAAATGATGAAACTTCCCAAATTTTGTTTCAACATTTTCATGTTGTTTCAATATTTCAGAACCATTTAAAAACTTTAGAGGTGGTATATAATCAATGAAACCGTTAAATTTTGATCTGTTCTGCCGAAATCTTTGAGATGCATTGAGAAATCTTCAATGGCACAAGAAGAACCATTTTCTACTATGAGGTAGCCTTTTGGTAACGAAATCAAAGTTACAAACAATACAATCCAAACCCATGTAAATGTTCCAACTAGATAAATTCCCAAGCCCATGGAAGTAACTAATGGTCCACATTAACTCAGCATGCATTTTGAACATTGTTTTAAAAGAATCATCAAATGTATCAACATTGTTGCTCCATAACTCATGTAATTCTTCAATATAAGGCTGAAAGTATACATAAATATCATTTCCAGGAATTTGTTCTCCAAGAATAATCATTGAAATTATAAAATATGTTTGTTTAATACACATCAATG
Organism: Viscum album; assembly: GCA_963277665.1. Classification (NCBI taxonomy): domain Eukaryota; kingdom Viridiplantae; phylum Streptophyta; class Magnoliopsida; order Santalales; family Viscaceae; genus Viscum; species Viscum album. The sequence continues at coordinate 1,310,867,111 of OY728151.1, forward strand.
GAGGAATATTGAAAGGGATCAAAACAACTGGCCAAATGCTATAACTGGTACTCAATGTCCCAAATGGGTTGAATCCATCAGCAACCAATCCCAATTGAACATTCCTAGGATCAGTTGAGAAATATGGATGAAATGAATCAAATTTATCCCATGATTTTTAATCTCATGGATGTCTCATTAACCAATGATTATTATTATCTAGATAATGTCACTTCATGTGTTCGGCGGTTTTCGATGACATGAATAATCTTTACAATCAAGGAATGAAAGGAATGTAATGCAAAACCTTTGAAGGTGTGTTCCATTTCTTCTTCATCATGAAAGTATGTTGATTTAGACTTCTAACATCACCCATTGACTACCATCTAGAAGAAGAACATTTTTTTCAATTTTGTCTACTTGAATCCTCTCTCCAATAAAGCATACAATCATTGGGACATGCATGTATTTTTGTATAATTCATACAAATCCTGTTAACAACATTTTTCATATCATAAAAAGACTCAGGGATTTTTGCTTCCGGAAATGCATCACACAACAATTCCAATATCATGGAAATTTCCTTTTTTAATTCCACATAGACATTTGATATTGTATAACTACAACGGAGAAGAAATCTTTGAATATTTCAAACATCCACTATACAACTCTTGATTTCTATTGTCAACTAAATTAGGAAATGTACTCTCCTCAGTGAAGTTTTCTCTTAAATTTTCCTCCACAAAATCAGGAGTAGGATCTAATAATATGTTACAATCTTCATCGAGTTATGTTACAGTCTCAAAAACATCACTTGTCACATTACAATTTGTAGCACCCTCATCTAGTTGTTCGGTTATGTTATGATGTTGATAGTGGTGTCTTGAGTGCCGAATTCATCATTTATGAGGTTTTTAATTTCATTTTCCATTGTCTATGAAGTTGGGATCTCATTCTATGGATTATCATCAGTGCTCATCCATTCTGTAACGTTCGATTCTCCATGCCAAATCCAACACATATGTCGACCAGGGAATTGGTTCAATATTAAATATTCATAAACATCATCTCTCTTCAACCATCTTATAAATTTACATTTAGGACATGGACATATTATTCTCCCTTCAGCGGATCGATTAGAAATTTCAAAATCTTAAAAATCCTTCAAACCCTAAACATACTGAGGTGTGTTCCTTGGTAATGTGATCTTGCTTTTATCTATGTATATCAAAATGTGCCTACACAATATTAAAAAAAATTAAAACACATAATTACTAATCAATAGGGAAATAGATTCATATATACTAGTTGAAAAAATATATAAATATGTTACATAAGGTTTACTTATATAAATATATATGGTAAATAACCCACTAGAAAACCAAATCATGCAAATTAAAAAGATCCATAAAAGAAGATGAGAACAAGGATCCCATCCCTGTAGTTATTTTTATGTCATGCTCCACCAAAACAGATGGACAAACTAATGATGCCAGTACTTTGATATCACTAAGGTAAGGGCTTGATAAATCGTGTAATAATTGAATAGAAGTTAGGAATATGAAATGGAAACAAACTCTTACCTTAAATTTTACGCCTCATATTACGATTCAAAGTGTAGGGTATGGTCGGGGGTTGAAAATTTTAGAACATGTGGGGTATCATGGTGAATTGTTATGGGTAGAAATATGTTGTGACCCTACATGTGATTAAATTTTTCAGATTTGGGGTGGATCATGGAACATCAATGGGGGATGAAACATAATGTGGACCTCTATCAGAAAGAAATTATAGTTGGCCTTGTGATGTTTTCCTTTCAGTATCTACATAGATAGGTAAGTATACAATGTATTATTTGACCCATTGGTGGGTAGTGGAATAACAAGGATATGGAAAATCTATGTCTTCTTTGATATATAGAGTTTGGGTTGTCTTATTTGTTTTGATTGGTCCTAGTGTGGACTATCTTTTCATGGTAGTGAAGTTTTACTATGAAAATGGAAATTGATTAGAATACATGGTTTGAACTGGATGTTAATGTGGAATGTAGGAAGGGAAAGTTGAAGCATCTGTTTATAAACTCTTTTTAGTGTGTTACTAGTAAGAGAGCATGTGGCCCATTTGAATTAGAAATTGACCTTGATGGATTCATGAGACTTGATCACAATTCATGATAGAAGTACATGTAAACTAAATTGAACTAACATATATGATAGTGTAAGACTACCGAAACATAATATAGTGAGTCTTGAACATCCCAACTACCACAACTCATGAAAGAGTATCTAAAAGATCACCCATTGAAAACATAAAACCAAATCCACCTTAATTCCATAATTTAAATAAACCAATTGATCCCAAATTCCCCTAAAAATACCATCACCACAAAATCTAAAAAGATCATACCTCAGAAATTCACCAAACCAAGAAATATATATGGGGAAATATACCCAAAAACAGACATATAGAAAAATAATACAACATTTAAAGGAAAAAAATGATTTACACTCCATTTAGAGTTTTGTAAATATCCAAGAATAATATAAGTAAATCCATGGAGGTTAATACACATCCTTTACATGGGACCATTAGATGTATAATACATTAAATAACTCAAAACCAGAACCCATCATGGTCTTGGATTAAAAATCAAGAGTACCCATGTAAATTGAGGAGAAAATCAGTACACACCCCATGAAACTAGATGTTTTTTGAAAACCTTCCTTTAAAAATTCAATACACATACAGAGAGGAGTCCCAAATCATTCTAAAGGAATGATACCTTTTAATAAAAGTACAAAAATGTAAGTTCGCAAAAAAAAATTGAAAATTAAAAAACATTCAATTTTACCTACAACTATAAATTAAACTTATTAAATTGACTATTAGAAATTTAAAAAAACCATTATCATTTAAACTCCCGTTAAGGGTAAAAAAATAAAATAATCTGTAATTATTTTTCAGAAATACTAACTTTATTGATGTGAACAACAAAATTTATCTTATAAAAATAATTTATGTATTTCAAACAACACCTCTTTTAAAAATAAATACAAACAACACTTTTTTCACTTCAAAATTGACCATTTTTAGATGTACAGTCCAAAAGGGTCAAATATACTTTTATAAATAAATCACTAACTAGTTTTAAAACTAATATATATTTTTTATTTCATAATAAAATCATCCAATTCTAAATATAATTCATAATAAAAATATATATATTATAAAAATTTTGGTTTTACCATTTCAATATAAATACATATTTCATTATATTCTCCTTTTTGAAAATCGTAATATCCAAAAAATAAAACATAAAAAAGGAATGTGATAAATTCAATCAAAATCCAATCCCCCTCAAAAATCACAAGGACCACATCAGATCATTTCCCTTCTCTATGAAATGATTCCAATGACCCTATAATTAAGGGGTCTAAGTGAAAAATCCACATGGGATACAAATTTATTCCAGAACCGACCACATGGTTTGATGGGATGGAAATTATTCATGAATTATTTTTTAAAACATATCTAACAGATTGGGTTAAGTCATTGCCCCATTTATTAGGTTGTGTATACAAAACTGATTCCATTGATCCCATTTACATTTTCACGATAAATCCAAAGAAACCCATATGAATCTCAATAAAATTAAAATTAGGATCTATACACCATAACTAGTAATAAATATGAATTTTCAAATTTAATATTCAAATCTCGACAACCCATAGTGGCTGAAGTTCCATCATAATGGGTGGTGATCAATAACTCGCTAATAAACTACTTCTAGAGTCCCAAAAACAAAACTAACTCAATAAAACCCTAATACACCCATATAAAAATATACTTCATTTAGAACTTGGATTCATTTTGGGAAACCAATGTTATGATACCATTTTTAATGAACCTACCCTTGATGAGTTGATATGTTACCCAGAAAATTTTTCCATAAGGGATAAAGGGCATTATCGATACCTATAAGATATAAACAAACTCATGGGTATCAAGACCATGAACCTGAGAATGGTATAACCCTTATATGGTAATAATAATCAAAAGATGAATATATTAAAAAATAATTATTAAAATTCCAATAATTTTAATTCCTTGCAAATGAAAAAATATTAAATAAAATATATGAATAATAAAATAGATAATTATTAAACAAAAATTCTTCCAAAAAAATATAAATGAATTAAATATAATTTAAGTAGAACTTACACCTGGGGAAAATAGCCAACACAACATACCATGGGAAAAAATAAATGGAACTTGAATAGGTCCAACATCCCCACTAATGAACCATATCCACTAAATATATACCACTCACCTATAAATGGTGAAAACTAAGAATCAATGAATAAAAAACTAACTGTGAACCTAAAAGAAAACCTAAGATCTACAAACACCTAAATGTGTATGTATGGTGTGAACTAAACATGCCATGTGGGATCTCCCTATGGAATCTTGGGAATTAGTTTTATAAAACATTTAATATATTCTAGTTTGTACTAAAATATGAATACAGATCTGTTAACTCCATATAAAAATTAAACCATGTCATAATTCATTTCATGATTATAAAACACCCATTATTTCTAATTTAAAACATGGGTTGGAAAACTCACATTAATTATACATTATGAAAAATGAGAAAGAGTTCCCTTAATATTATGGTTAAAAATCCAAGTCTTCTAATCACCCCACTTTTGATAACATATTAAAAAAATACCATTTAATCAAAAACCAATAGGATTTTAATTTAATAACTAAATTTCTAAACCATTATATAATGCATTTTTAAAATAAACCAAGGGTGAACTCAATGGAAAATACAATCAATATCTTGCACCATGGTATCTGGAATAGAACATAAAATAATATAAAACACTCATTGGTTTCTCAAAATTGTCAACAAGGCGATAAAAATAATGCACAAAATTAGATACCCTAAAATTTACTAAAAATAAACATAGAATCTTGGGGAACTTACTAGGTATCAATTACCATGATCTGAACTGACTCGATGAACCCTAGTCCATCACTAAAGAACCTAACATTCTCAATATCCCCAATTAAATAGTCTTGAATTATAACCATCCTAGGAAGTAAAATCTATTACGGAAACATAATTCATCATGCATGTAATATGTTTCTATAGGGAGTGACCCTCTAGAAATTTCAAAATCTATAGTAGGATTTCTAATATATATATATATAATACATAGTATCATTGCATGACCATGACTTATCAAATAGAGGTGAGAAAAATAGTAAACAATTACATGGATCAATTATGAATAATTTAAAATAAATTCCATCATGTCTCCAATGCACTTCCATGGAGAAACAAAGAATTTTTTTGAAACCATACATGGGAGTCGAGCTAGGGATTTGGTGGGTTGGAGGCGTTGGGCGGAGAGGTGCATTGATGGGCAGTAGAGCATGCTTATGGTTGGTGAGGTCACCTAAGGCATGGGTGGGGATCCGATTTAGGTTTTGGGGTTGGATTGGGGGGAGAAGGCGGTGTTGCGGGGGTCAGGGGTCGGGGGGAGAAGGGGGTTTGGGGTCGGGTGGTGGGGTGAAGTGTCAGCACTGTAAAAAAGGGGGTTTAGCAGCGGTTTTTAATAAACTGTCGCTAAGAGACCATCTCTAAAAGACCGCCGCTAAAGGTAATTTATGTTGTAGTGATTCTAGGTATATTCTTGAATACAAAATTGAGTGAATTGTGGTTGTAGGCATAAGGCCTATGATTGTTTGTAATGATCCAGATGTATTCCTTTGGGAATCCGCTAGTGTTGTGTTCAGGTATGACAATGGTTTCGTATAGGGGATGGTTCAGATAGTAGATATTATCATAGGTATGGTATGGTTTTAGGTGAGAATTATTGGGGTAATATCAATGAGACATTGTATAAAGGCCTTAGAATTAGATTTTGGAGATTTTTTGAGTAATGAAGTTGAACATTTTCATGAATATTCATCCAAAATTTGTTCAACCTGAGTTCTCTTGGATTTTTGGATGTGTTCTATTAGTAAACTCATCATGAACGTTAATGGGATGAGTTTTTAGAAATCTAATTTTTTTTTCTAATCATCTCAATAAAAATACAACACAACTAGTCTAAGTTTGGTTTATGGGATTTTGAACACTAGATAAAAACGAGGACTGAGAGTGGTGTTGTAATGGTTGATTGTGTGTAGAAAGTGAGAAGAATAATGGGAGTAATTATAGGACACTAATTGATTTTTTTCATTTAGAAATTATAATAGTGGTAGTACCATGACACAATGTGACTTGGTATAAAGGGAATGGAATCAAGTTTTACTGATGTGTTGAGTAATGAAGTTGATCGTTTACAAGTATAGTCACCCAAAAGTGGTTCAAACTGAGTTCTTAGGGATAGTTTATTGTGATCTTTGATTAAACACATCTTGATCATTGATGGGATGAGTTGGGAGATAGATAATGGTTAGTCAAAACATTTCAATGAAAATCCATCACAACTAGTCTAAGCTTAGTTGATGAAAATTTCTCCATAATATCAAATACAGGACAGAGAGTAGTGTCATCATGGTTTACCAGGTTTATAAAGTGATAAGAATAATGGGAGCATCGATGGAACTCTAAGGTATTATTTCATTTAGAAATTACAGAATTTTTAGTACCAATTCTCATAATTGTTCATTAAAATAAATAACCTGTAGTGGGTACATTCATTGTAATTTTAATGAATGAGGTGAAAAAATAGTTATTTATTAGGTCAGATGAGATCAGGTGAGCATTGTATCAACATTCATTAGTAGTTATGAGCATTAGGTTGGGTTTTGGATTGTTATTCACTGTATGTTTATAATGGTGATGGGAATCCCATTGGGTATTTAGAGAAGTAACATGGCCATTTGGATGCATATATCAGCCTAAGCATGTTAGTTTATTCATTTTGATTACCACCATGACTTCTCATATATTATTAGTCTTAAGGTGGGGAGGTTTAAAGTTATCATGTTTATAAAGTTTGAGACTTTATAAGAAAATTTAATTTTTCAATTATTTGATGGGTCAAATCATGGTTGAGGATTTCAAATAGAATTATGAATTTTTTAATTCCTCATAGTCTTTCTTTTAAATGTTTAATGCATTTTAAAACATAACTCAGATGATCCTGAAGCATCATAGTGGGTTGTAACCCAAAATTAGAGTTTTGGACAAGTTTATTGTAGGGTGAAAAATTAGAAAATTGTTGGTGAAAATCATGTATCCTAAATGTGTGTCCCAGTTTTTAAAGAAACATGTTTTTATTAACCATGTGAGTGGGACATAAATCTATGTGGTTTAGTGCATAGGTACAGAATAAATCATATGGTTTTCCTAACAAGGTTTTGAAATCAGGAATAGAGGAGTTGTTTCAGTAGTAATTCATGAATGGTTGGAACCCAAGATTCCTTGTTGTGTGGTGTAACCATCTGCCACATTAAAATGGAATAATACCATTTTTAATATCCAACCCTAAAATATCATTAATAATTTTCACCATTTCACCTAGTAGCTTACTTGGGCACATCCTCCTCCTTCTACCTTCCTCTATGGAGATATCACACTTCATTGTTCTGAATTGAATTTTTTTGTGTGTATTGAAAGCCTGGATCCAAAGCTTGAACTCTGTTAAACTCTATTTTTATTTTCATTCACCTCCCTATTAATTTATACACAAATTAGGAGTTTTATTCAAAATTCATCTAGATCATGGTTGAATCATATATTGGAGAAATTAATTTTTCTCTTCCTAGAAAGATGATGAAATGAGAGGTTGTCTACCCATTTTTGCTTGTCGTTTAACTGTATTATCTTTACATAGTATTTTTTTAAGATTTAAAGCTTGAATTAAATTTATATGGTGTTCTTTGGACATATTTTCCTAGGTATTTTTCATGTATCAAGGTTGGGGGAGTTTTTTGTGGTGTTGGAGAGAATTTAGTAATATTTCTGATGCACTAAGATCGGTAGGTAGGGTTTTAGGATTTATGGATTGACATATAATCCATTGTTTTTTATATATTTTTGAACATTATTAATAATATATACTATAATTATAGTTATTTAATTTTTTGTGGATGGTTCTGACATAGGACCTTGGTATGTCTTAAATGAGATTGGAAGGGCCTTGGCTGATACTACCATTCCTTAAAAGATATGAAAAAAGATTCATATATGGTAGGTTGTCAATCATACCTTACCTATGGCATCAATTAATTCTTATGGTTGTATGTGTATACTAGGTATCATACTTGAGTTCTATGATCTGGTTTAATTCATTCCAATGAAGATGATAATTAATTAAATCGGTAAACTATAATGGATGAACTCCATGGGTCACTGAAAACCCTTGTGCACAAGTTTCATGGTTTAGATATTGAGACACATAGTATCATGCATACCTATATAGAGGTAATATCATTCTTAGTTTGGAATTTCATCCTTTTTATATTCCTAGGTGTGAAAACCTTAGGCTTAACTAGAGTGGGTTGGGTGTGTAGACCATCCCCAAGAGACCTTTCCAGAAAGATTGGGTCATGAACCATCTCCTAACGGTTACCTTAGTGACATGACCTTTTGTATCTAGCAAAGATGATTTACTATGTTCAAGATGACATAGGATGTGATATCACGGGGAATAGTGTAGTGACCTGAGACTGAAGTATTGACATAGAGGATCCCAGTAGGGATACCAATACATATATGTCGATCTTGGGGATCCCGAGTATCACGCCACTCTATTGTTTTGATTTCGGGGACACAGTGGGTGCCTCGATGGTTGACTGACACATAGCTATTTCTCTATGGGTTTGGGTAGATATTGTATAGGGTGTCACCTTAGAACATATACAAAATATTTATTCCCAAGGGGATATTACACTTTATATGGTATTAGATGTTTAGATAACATCACTTTTTAATTATACATTCACTTGTCTATTGTTGGGGTAACTATGATTCCAGACTTGATTCTTGGAACTTGGTCCATGGGGGCATATACAATGTGAATAATTCATTGGGATGAAAAAGGTACTTCATGGGACCCATATTGTTAGCCTCTTTGATTGAATATTACCTTATATAGATGCCTAGTCTCACTAAGATCCTTCCATGTATAGGATTTATATATGATATTGTTGTGCGGGCATACATTCCCCAAGTTTTTCATAGATGATATCTCTGACTGGGTTCACATACCCTAATCATTGTATAGATGACATAATTGTGTGGGTGAACTTACATGATATTTTTCTAGAAGGTATTGTTTGGTGGGAACACATCCACTGATTTTTTCCCAAATGATATGTTTGGTGGGTGCTTTTCCTCTGGGCTCTTGATATTGTAAAATTCTCATGGATTGGTGACAATCTCCCTGAGTGATACCAGAGAAAATCCTGAGGATTAAGTTGGATGCATCATTACTACATTGCCCAATATTTCCAGGGAATGGGGATGTTGATCCATTTTTTAATTATGTCAATTTGTTATCTTTTACTTTGATATTATTCTTTACAGATCTTCAAGGATCATCCACTATGTTTTTTCTATATTATAATATCATGATTGCCTATGGACAGGAATACTGGCCACTTATATCAGACTGGATTAATTGGATGTCAGGTTGATACCTGGAATACTGCATTATATTATTGGAGGAGACTAAGCCTCATCCTTGGGCTATGAAATTCACCCCCTCTAAGGACATAACATTCTTAGAAACATTTATAAAACTGTTTGAATCATTTTTTTTTTGATTTGGATAATATACATGTGGATATAATTGATTATACATGACTTGGGTTGTATGAAATCTAGATCAATTCCTTATTCACCGGATTTTTAGTCAATCATGATCGTAGACCTAATGAAAAATTTTGGATTTATTTTCTCTTTTAATTCAATTTTTTCTTATATTTTAGTTATAATTATTATTATCATCTAGAGAGGTAGCTCACATATATATACATTACATTATATTGGTTATATACATGAATGCATTCGTGGTTCCCAGCTCAGTTCTGTAGTCACACCCTACTCAGGTTTCCATTAAACTGGGTTACCCAAGAACAAAATCACATAGTTGAAAGCATAAAAGTGATGACACCCGAGACTAATCTAGATGGATGGAACATATATATCTTTGTGTGTTTGTGTGTGTGTGTGTGTGTGGAGATCAGGTATTTCATATGGCTTGGTGTGGGAAATAGATCCTTGTACTTTTATTTTTGTTTCATTTATGTACTCCCATATATATAGTTGTCCTAGTGGGAGATTGGGGTAACATTTATGACATGGTCATTCATGAAATTACTAAATTTAATTTGTTATATCTCCATTTATATTTTGTACTTATGCTTACTGATTATTTACTATCACAGATGATGGTGGGTTATTTTTCTTTTTTCTTACACATATATGAGGGGATACTCTCCCCCATGACACACCATATTCCCCCACTACTAATCTAAAGCCTCTCGCATATTTAGATTCATGCTTGAGTCCTTGTCTCCAGGTTTTTTGGATACTATTTATAGAGTGACTAGGGTTGGCATGTGACACTTTACATGAAGCACTGAGTTTAAACGGACTATGATATACAATTAAAATATTATCGTATAATGTGATAATTATCACCAATACATTGGGTTTTAGGATATTAATATAAATAACTAAATTATGAGAAATTATTTTCAACATATGTAGAAAAATAATTCAGTAGTATTTAATTGTTTATAAATTAAAATAAATGCATTTGGAGGTAAAAAAATAAATGTTTTCCTACATATATGTTTCTAAGTGCTCAATATGTTTTTATACTAATAAGTTAAAATAATAACTATTGATTAATTATTTTAATAAAATGTATAGATAATATTTTCAATAAAATATTTTAACATTCATTTAATATTTTTCACATGTAATGGAATGATGGTAAACTCAATTCTATGCTCAATAATGTATTTTTCTAAAAAAAACTTTTAATGTTTTTTTGTAGCTGTTTTAAAATAAATTTCTGAAACATATAAAAAATTAATCCCAAAAAATGGATTATATATATTTAATATTCATAATTAGAAATATTTAATTATACTAACATAATTTTTTTATAATGAATAGTAAATTAATGAAAAAAATATTCACCTCAAATAAAGTTAAAACGAGTTTACTAGGTTGGTTGACCTAAGAGAAAAGGTTTAAAATATCAAAAATCACATTATTTAACTTGACTGGATGATAGGATTCCTACTTTAACCACATTATATTTTAATTTTTTGAATTTTTTTCCACTTTACATGAGTAATACATAAATATATTTTGATCTTTTCAAAAATTCCAAGTATTTTCTCTCCCTCTTGTATAAAATAATACCACATATCCTCTCTTACTCACACATCATGAACCTTTTATCTCAGCCAAAAAAAAACCCAAATTACTTAATAACATCTCTATTTATATCATAGATGTCTGGGTTTGATTATAATACCATCCTTTTAAGGGATAAGTTCTATCCCAAAGGTGGTTTCTTAATGAAGTTGTGTGTCTGCTAACCAAGCACTTTCAATTTAATTTCTTCTCCTACCACTTCTAAATTTATGGTATTAATAATAATATAACTTATTCAGTATTATCCATATACTAAATTGTTTTTAATATGGTATTTCAGACATTTCACACCTTTATTAGATCAAATGCATAATGGAAGTATCAGTTGTGCATACATGTGGACTACCACACCCCCCCCCCCCACAGAGTGATGTGTTTCCTTTTCCATCACCATCATTTAGGGTTTGTTATTATGGTTGATATAAGTTTTATAATTTATATTTGAAAAAGATATTGTAATTATTATTTCTAATTAACCTTTTTTATTTTTCCATCTGTTAGGAATTGGCAACATCACTCGTGTATACATCTGGTAAACCACCTCTACAAAGTTGTGTGATCTGTTTTTCATTTATGAAATATATGGATTGTAATGAATATATATTTAATGAATATATATAATAATTTTTATATAATATTTATTATATGTAGGTTAATTATTATTAACCAATATTTATTTCCATCCATCATAAAAAACAAACATCACTCGTGTGTATATATGGATTACCATCTATACAAAGTGATGTAATTCATTTTTCATCGCCACTTAATATGAATTTTAATAAAAGTTTATATAATTATTATATATGATAATTATTAATTTATTATTAGTATAGATATTATTTTTCTATGATCAAATTATAATTACATAAACTAATGAATCTAAATATGTAGGAAAAATGAAATAGTTATCACATAGAACAACAGTTTTAATGAAGATTTTAAATAAATTATTGATAAGATATTATAAGTAAATAATTTATTGTATGAAATGTATTAATATGATTCTATAAAAGATTTATAATAAATTAATATTTATTATACAGAAGTTTTAAATTCATATGAATCATGGAAAGACATGTGGTAAGGGGTTTATGTAAAAAACTCATTGTTTTCAGGATTGTGTATACTTAATTTTTAGTAGTGGAAATTATATTGATCTTGTCCATTATAATCAGTTTTTTTCTTATTATTTGGAATTTTAAATATTTTTTATTTATTATTACAATTTTATTGTATATGGTAATTAAAATGTACATGAACATGTTTTTAGAGAAAATTTGTCCTTATTTCCTCTTTGGTTGATGACCTTTTTCTTCCTTGTCTATACTCTTCAAAATTATTTTATGAAACTTCATACCAATAATTTAAATGTTTTGATAATTTAATTTTCTCTACCTTTCACTTTATATAAAAAATTTATAAATTGTATCTTTATCAATGTATTTCGAACAATTCATTTTGGAATTTAGTACTCAATTTTAAAAGAAACATTTTATTTTAATGTATATTATACAAATATATTTTCTAATAGTCATGACTATTATATTATTTGAATTTTCATTTTAATTTTTCCTATGTTATTTTAAGTGAAAATACTATTTTAAATATTCAAGGAAAGTTGCAAAAATAATTATGAACTGAAAAGGATATCTTTATCATGTTTTCAACAAAATATTAAAATATTATTTTAATGGTATTTTTTCATCTATGTAAACATACTTCACGTTTTTGAATTATTTAATTTAAATATGTTATTATGATACCATAAACATTTTTTTCTCTTAATGTATTATTATGATGATTATTTAAGGATTGGTCTATGAATGTTATTTCTTTCCCAATGGTTAATTATGTTATGATGAAACCTTTATAAAACCCATTTCTTCTCTAAGGGTTATGCTATGATGAAATGATAAAATTTTTATGAATCATATTTCCTTTCTACTGGTTATGTTATGATAATATGAATAATTTTATATGATATTATGTCACACATATGCATAGATTTTATTAGTTGATCAGTGTTCCAGGAATTATATATCTCTCAAATTCATTGAGTGAAGATGGACAATTCTTGAAAAAACTATGTTATGTTTGAACCTGATTTCATGTTCAAAAAATTATGCATGGACCAAGATTCATTTCCATGAATTTATTAATTAACCTATTTTCTTTTCCATATGTTTATTTGAGAAGTTTATTTTAGTTCCTTAACATAATGAGTCATCTTATTACTATTTACACATGTTCACAGTGTTATATGATTATTCTTGTGCTACATTCCAATGTTTAAGATAAGCTCTCATTGGCTCATGTTTTATTGTTGATTATTCCACAAACCTATGACTTTTTTGATTTTTTATAACAAAATGTAATGTTATGACTCATGATTAAATATATTTTAATGATTAATTATTAATTACTTATGTTTTTATTATATTTTAATGACCTTATTCTCATGTATGAAACTTGATTTATATCTCCAATGTTTATCCCTACTAAGGATTAGATCTTACCATTTTTTATGTTTTCCTATGAGGGTTTTTATAGATTGTTCTAATTGGGATATTTCTATAAGGTTAATAATATGAAGAAAAATGTGGGATATGTTTAAGATCCTTTATAAAAAATAATGTTTATGTGTCTCGTATCCAAAGAAAAAAACCGTTATGATTTTTGGTGTGTGTATAATTGTGTTATATATTTAATATTAATCAGAAATGATGTTATATTTATATATCTTGAACATGGGTATACTCATTTGGATAATAGAAAATTGACTAATGATTTTAGTTTTAAAAAAATTATATAGAGTGGATATATTAAAAGTAATTCATTACTAGATTAGAAAATAAATATTTTACTTAATAGGGTATTGGTTTGTACCTTATTCCACTTTTTTTATTAGAGTTACTAGTTCTCATACCCTCCTAGTGAGATGTTCATGATTTTTATTTTTTATAGAAGAATTTTTCATTATATGTGACAGTGTATAAACTACCTAGTATTTCAAGTAAGGAAGATGGATCATTTTAGGATGATCCATTGTAGTAGTTTTAGTTGAGGAAGAAACAACAAGGTTATCTGATATTTGATTAGAATAGATGGAATGGGTAGGTTGAGGGAAGCCCTGAGATATCCCATGTACTCAATGATAGTTGTAAAATAACTACCTTGGAGGTGGTCTCCATCAAGGAAATATATTCCATAGACTATTATGTGGTTACTTTAATGCTTTATATTTTCCAAATTTGGGAAATATTTACTCCATTTGTGGTATTATCTTCTTATTTTTTACATGTGTTTATGTCATTTATAGATCTAAAAACTCCTTTATTTTAGCCACACTATTCTATTCATTCGAACATGTTTTGTAAAGGATTCTTGTATCTTTGGAATTGAATATGATATTTTTCATTCGAGCTAGCCTATATGGTATGTATAGAGACCGTGTGTTGGTATTGAGAAAGAAACACTCTTAGTGGACATACATTGCTAAAGGATACATGTATACAATATCATCCACTACAATCATTAACTATATTCATTTCAAAGAATAGTGTATTTTTTTTATATGTGTGCGATATTCAATAATGTTAATGGATTCTAGGTAGTTTTTATGGGTGGGTGAGATAATTGATTGGGATAGAGGTGTGTCAAGTCTATATTTTTTTTTATGGACCCACAGATGTTGAGTTCTATCAATAGTAAAATGATGGTGTTTCCATGGGTTATTGAATAGAATGGTAATGTCTTCCCTAAATAGTGTTTTTTGTTATCCCATCAACAAGAGATTGTGTCTAGGATAGAGCTATGCCTAGGTTTTTCTTATATATTGATATATTCATATAGTATATCCCCTTATGAGGTGTGGGACGTATAGATTCAGGTTGATTAAGTCTTTCCTAGAGGATTAATTTTATCTAATCCTCCACCTAGTGGAGATTCAGTTCTATTTTTAATGAAAGAATGTGTAAATATACATTTTAGTGTAAATTTTCTCCATTTGAATTAGGTGATAGTGAGGAACCAAAATCAACTCATTTGGATTTATGATCTATTTGATTAGTTGATAGTATCTATTTGGTTATTGAAGATTAGCTTGTAGTCTATATATCCTCAGATGCAAGTAAATGATAAAGATATCCCAAAGACTAATTTCAAATTTTGTTAGGGTAATTATGATTTTATTTTGAAATTGATTTGAGTTACTAATTATCAAGTCATGTTCATGGGATTAAAGAATGCAGTGTTGTATGAGTCTTTATACTAGTTTGTGGTGGTCTTTATTAATGAAATCCTTATGTTATTTGAATCATGGGAGGATCACATAGAGAATCTATGAGATGTTTTGGGAGTTCCTTAATTAGACGAGCATGTCATCAATTTTTCAATGTATGATTTCTAAGCCCACAAGGTTCATTTATTAAGTTATATCAAACATTAGTGTAGAGTAACCTTAGATCATTAGAATATTATAGGAGTGGTTTCTTGTGTATATCCCAATAATATTATATAGGTATGGAGTTTTTTTGAACTTTTTGGTTGTTATAGGAGGTTCATGACTAACTTCTCCAAGGACATGACTCTTATAATAGAGGTAACAGAAAGGGATCATGATTTTATGGGGACTAGTCAGTGCTAAGATTCTCTCAACTATTATAAGAGTAATTTTTAAAATTTTATGATTCATCATATACCATAGGAGAGAATTATGTTTTAGTTTTATAATGAATATTTGTATCTTCTCTTGGGTTATCTATTGATGCATCATATATTTTTTATTCATTATGGGTAATAACATTTATGGAATCATGAAATTTATTATTCCACATATCATTTGGATCATGTTGTAATGATGACTTCATTGAAGTTATGGTGGGTCTATCTTATTTTTTAATGTTTTATAGTCCCCATATATCATAATAATCTAATGTATGTATTCACCTAGTGTGATATGAATCTATTTTTATGATGGATGATGGATTTCTTACTAGATTGTGATATTGAGATTTCCATTACCCATGGTAAATGGACGTTGTTGTATATTCATAGAGAAACATTTTTCCTGGTGGTATTGTATATGATCCTAGAGACTCTTTGAGGGTGATGTAAGAGTTTTTCATCATAAAACATTACATGGGATTAAATTATTGTAGTCGATAAATTTATCATAGGATAGTTCACTTGTATTGGGTTCTACAAGTGGAGTGTTCCCTTGTTGGTGAATCTAAAGAAGAGTTTTTGTGTGATCATGTTGTTTTTAGAAATGCTCCTGAGGGTTGGTCTGAGGATGGAGAACATCAGGTGTTTCTCTTGGGAAATATTTAAATTCATTTTGAAATGTGCGATGTGGTTCTCTTTGAGGTCCATAGGTATCCACTAGATTTACCTCATGGTGTGGTGAATATATATCATTTTTTGAGAGGATACATTTTTAGTATAGTTATGAAGGGATTGATTGTAGAGTTTTTCTCTCAGTGTATGGTTTTCCATAAGGTGTAGACAAGGCACCATGTTCCGAGAGGTATTATTCATGCCCAAAATGTTCCCAATTGGATGTTTTCTAGATTCCCAGTGGACTTAATCACTAATTTTATAATAGAATTGGGTGGTTCTGATGTTATATGGTTCATCTTAAACTACTTGAAAACATTTTCACAGTTCATTGTAATTACTGATACATGGATAAAGGAGGTATTTTCGAGGTAGTATCTAGAGGAGTTAGTGAGGATTTATTGGGTTCTAAAGATGAACATTTTTTATCATGTTCTCCATTTCAACTCTAGGGTTCATAGAGGTATCCAACAAGATTTTTTCTATCATTTATTACTTATCACTAATTTTGATACATATATGTATGATTATAGAGAGTTGGATCTACTAAAGATAGAGTAAATTATCTTATTATGAATTCTATATTTTTGATGTTTCTGGGTGTGGCACCTGCCCATAGTTGTGTTTTCATACAAAAACATCTATCATGTAACTATTGGTATAATCTCATTAAAATAACTTTATCGAAAACCATTCTGATCTTCATTGTATTAGAATGTGGTTAAAGAGTTGTCTATTATATGCCTTAAATTGGTTTAGAGTATGATAGAGAAGTTATAGTGGTTCTATAGTTTAATGAATACAATGAAAGATCATCATATGTCCTACATTGATCCTAGGAAAAGGCCCTATATTGTTTAACACTGATGATCATGAGTTTATGAAGGTGTATCCTTCTCATGGGATAATGTGTATTAGTGGTGGGAGTAAACATTTTCCTTGATTTGTGTTGGATCAATTTAGAGATATGGAATATCAATTGAAACTACCCCTATTGATGAGATAAATTCATGAGGTCATCCATTTATCACATCTTAATTGATTTCTTCATGATGATCTTTATATCATCAATTATAATGATCTAGTTACTGATGAAGGAACAAACCTTGAGGAATGGCCCTTTTAGATTTATAATTGTTCAAAGAAGGATTTATTCCGGCATTTTTTTCGTCTATATGTTCCTTTTTGAAACATAGTGTTTTTTATGAGGGAACATGGTAGTGGGGGTCACAGATGAATACTCAATATCTTAATTTTCATAATTTATTTTCTTCCCTAAATTGATATGATTCTCATCCCTTATTCCTTTTTAAGAGATTGTTTCTCTTCCTTGTTTTTTATGTTGTATGTTTTTTACTTTTTTCCTCTATTGGTATGGTTGCGTTCTTGTTATATAAAAATAATTGAGAGGTATCTCATAGGGTGGTTGTTTGGACATATTTTCCATTCATCCAAGTTTTATTTTAAATTATTATGGAGGAGAATTATTATTTTTTGTATCTCATATAAGGTCCATGATTTCTAAAACCCTTACATTGTGTTTTTTTAGTTTTTGTTGATAAGGGTAATTCCCCAACCCTAGTAACTCTATAATAGTAGTCAAACTGGTTGGTTTCTTGTCCTCATGTGTTCTTCCCCATATTCCATAGGCTTCCAAATAGAAAAGAGGGTCTAATGGTGGTATTTTTGGGTGAAAGTACCCTCATAATATTTTCATAGTAGTTCTATATAAAATAATGGAATAGTAGAATTTGGTTAGAATCAAATTAGAGGAATATAATAATAACTAATTATCAATAAAAAAAATGCATAAATAATCATACATGTCAATATAATGATAAAATGTACAAGTGGAAGACATAAAATAGGGTTTACATAAAAAATGAACAATGAAAATAAAAAAACCAAAGGCTATCTCCATGAGTATCCGGACACACTAGATATGTTATGTGTCCTTAATATCCAATGTACATGAGTAACAAAACAAGAATAATCCATGATTAAGAACATGCAACAATGAGTTCTGGTCAGGTACTTAATAGTGGACCAAACTGGGTGTGAGATATACTTAGTAGGCAAACACCAACAACGTATAATTCAATACAGTTTGTGAATATTAAAAATATAGTGTCTAGGTATAATAACCAATAATTAAGTAAATTTAATTGGTATAAATATATTAGGTTCGGGTTCCTTGTGAGACACCTATATGACCTTACCTTTTTAAGCCTATGCCAGAATACCCGTGAGAACAATCCACTGTGTGTATGGATATATATATATATATAATATAATTATTCTTATTTAGGTCTATGAATTGTAAATGTAGTAACATATATTGGAATATATATATATATACATATACATAATACATTCCACAAGACTAGTTGTATCTCTGGGGTCCTTAAAAATCATAAGAGTTTCTTATTTAATCAGGGCATCAGTCAAAACCTCCCAACTAGGGAAACATTGTTAAGGTTATAAAAGTACAATAGTCTCATATGAACCTGGGTAAATGCATCATTTCCATGTATAATGTTGATAAAGAATTTAATAGTTCTATTTTTTCCTACACTCTCATGCATGGAAGTCCTAATAGGTAATACATTTATTGTTAAGTAGGAAATGTAAATCATTTTACCAATGATCCCATCCATGGAATTTCATATAAGGAACCTAGGTATCACTCAATGGTTTATTGTAATATATTAACCAATGATCTCATCCACGGTGTCCCACATAAGGAACCTATGTATAATTGTATGGATTAACATAATTTATGTAACAATTAAGCTCAACCATGTTATACCATATAAGAAACCTAAGTATATATCATGGTATATAAATCATTCAGACTATGATCTCTTCCAAGGCCTTCCATTGAAGGGACCCATCTATGACTTAATACATAATACAATTCCTCTACCCAATGAGCCTATCATGAACCAGACTGGGTACCCTAGTAACCTGATAAATAAACTGTTCTGGACATAACCTGAAGGGAATTCTCGATTCCCATGGGTCGATTACCGGCACTTAGCATCACAAAAAATTTAATTGGAAATGATTACGCCACAAGAATGTAGAAACAAAAGATAAAAGATAAAAGATAAATGATAAAATAAAATATGTATATCAAAGTAAAACTCTATTTGGATTAATGTACTCGAATACAACTAGGCATAAAATCAAAAGTACTGAGACCTAATTACATAAAATAAGAAAAAAACCCTAATGTCCCCCAAGACACAACTCACCACATCCAAATCTCAACAGCTAGATCCACCTATAAGAGATCCATTCCCTTTACACGATCCTGAAAGAAGGAAGTATACAAATAGTGGAAGGAAAAAAGTAGGGTTTTTTCCATATCCCAATAGGATACCACCATGTAATCCATAATAGATGAAAAATATATATTTTACAAATAAAATATTTTAGTTTTTCAGAATAAATAGGTTTTGAAATTCAAAATCATATTTATACAAAACATGCTAAACATTTTAAAAATGATGGAAAATACATTCAAAGCACATGATTTACTTTATAAGAAATCAAATACACCTAAAATAACATCTTAAGTAAAAAATTTATATAAAAAAATTTATATAAATTCAGTAGGATTGAAAAGTAGTACCAAAAAATTTTGGAATGCATTTATAACTCAAATATAAATAAACAAGTGAGAAAAATGGTCATCTTCCAAAAGGTACGATAGTATTAACCAGCTATAGGATTCCAAACTCTCTATATGAACTTAGGAAAATGTGTATACACACTTCCCTATAACACTATCCAATGGAGACTCATCACCAACCCATCAAGGATGTGACCCACCACAAATATTTTTTAGAACGTTTTCGTAGCGTATAGTGTATACAAATAACTCAATAACTACCAAAGGCTTTCATGTGCTCTTACATGATGGGGGACTATATTAAGACTGACTAAAAATATGATCAATCCCATTATTCCATTTCAAAAATTCCAATTCCTTTACATTTAAAATTAAAATAGGTTTTATTCAAAAACATGCATTTTTCACAAGATAAAACCACTTGGTTTCTATCAAATCATTTTAATCCTTTTTCATGAGTTTAAAATCTATTCAAAACTATTTCCATACTTTTCGAAATTTATTTCCACAATTAAATTCAATAATTTAATTAAAGACATTTCCATAAAATCCATTATTTAATTTCAACAATTTAAATCATCCAATTTCCATAAACCCACCCCAATTAAATGGAATCAGAGGTTTTCCATGTTTCCATGACAAATCTATATCAAATCTCCCAATTCAATGAAATTGGGTTTCATCAAAGCAATTGAAACCAAGGTTGAGCATTTAAACTTAAATCAATAATTTAAGTCAAAAAAACAATACAATGGTAATCAATTTGGTAAAATGGGACAAAACCACCTACCTTTTTTCGAAAGAAAAACACTCGTAATGACACCCATCAACAAGAATAAAGGTGTAGAAGACCTCAAAACTCTACCTTGTAGTAAGATCCAACACCATAATACATGGATCCATCAATACCAAGACTACCCATTTAAAACTCGGGTGGAGAGGAAGAGAGAAACAAGAACAAAATGGGGGAACACTTACCTGGGAATCGCACCACAAGAAGAATGAATATCCTAAGCCATTTGGTTTGATCCGGAAGGAGTTGTGTCTCTCACCATAACTTCTGTAGGTTGAGATCCATGAATTCTAGAATGAAAAGGAATGAGATAATAATCCAAATTCATGATTTTAAGTTGGGTGTGGGTTGAGTCACGACATGTACCAAGGGGTCACAACATGTAAGCCACGCTAGATAAGTAAACCAAAAAAACCTGTCACCTTGGGTTGAAAAACTAATATTTAATCCCTTAAAAATTTATACCTCCGGTAAAAAACGTGTAATTTCTCATAGAATGATCTCCCCATTCATAGTGTGACATCCTAATCCAAGACATGAAACTAGCACCAAGTACACAAAATGTACTTGAGGTACTCGACATGTACTTCAGTTTCACTATGTGTACCTATTCTTCCATCTTATCAAGGTAACGAGATGTTAAATCATCCCCATCATAAAAAAATTATCACAAAAAATCCTATGAAATAGATTCCATGCCAAAAATATGAGGCCACTGATCCCTCATCAGTGCCTCGCGTTCCCACATATCATGATTATCAGTGAAATTTTTCCATAGTACACGACCAAAAGATATTGTCTTCCCATGAAGTACATTTGTCTAAGAACCAACTATCATGACTGATTGCTCAGTCAAAGATAAATTAGGATTGATATCAAGATCATTATAGCTCTAAATGTGATATGTATTAGATATATTATTTCTTAGCTGCAATACATGGAAAACATTATGTATTGATGTCATATATGGTGGAACTTCCAAGCGGCATGAAACCTTCCCCACTTGACCAAGAACCTTGAAAGGTCCAAAAAATCATGTAGAAAGATTCCCTTGCCTATCAAGAAGTATATGACCCAATTTGGGTGAAACATTAGGGAACACCAAGTCACCAACTGAAAACTCCAAAGGTCTACTATGTCGATCAGCATAAGACTTATATCATCTTTGTTCTATCAAAATCCTCTGACGTATCAACTGAATCTTTTTTGTTTTCAAATGCACCAAGCTTGGTCCAACCAAAGAACTTTCATCGGCCAATGACAAACACAATGGATATCTCCAAGTCCATCCATACAAGGCCTCGAAAGGTGTTATTCTAATTGTAGACTGGTAACTGTTGTTATAAGAGAACTCAACCAGCCCCAAGTGAGCATCCCAAGCCCCACTAAAGTCAAGGACACCGACATAAATCATATGCTCAAGAATATAAATATCCCTTTCTATCTGGCCATCCGACTATGGATGGTAGGCCATGGACAAATGAAACATAGATCCTAGTGCCTCTTCAAGGCCTCTCCAAAAGTGATAAGTGACTCGAGGATCCCTATTAGAGACTATATCATATGGAACCTTGTGTAAACAAATAATATCTTTCACGTAGATATTTCCTAACTCCTCAACTTTAGACATATCTCAAATGGGTATAAAGTGATATGACTTGGTAATCCTATCAATCACGACCCATATTGCATGTTTATTTCTCTGGGTACAAGGAAACCCAACCACAAAGTCTAGAGAGATCACATCCTACTTCAAAGTAGGGAATAATAGTTGATGTAGTAAACCTAAAGTCTTCTGGTTCTCTACATTCACCTATTGTAATGTACAGAAATGAGAGAAAAACTCAGTAATGTCTTGTCTCATACCTGTCCACCAGAACTGTAGCCTCACATCATAGAACATATTAGCGATTCCTGGGTGCATATCTCACTGAGAGTTAAAGAAATCCACCATCACTTCCTTTCTTGAAACTAACAGCACAAAAAAGCCTTTCTGATAGTACAGAACACCCTCTTTGGAGAACGACCACTAGGAAAATGTCTCCCCACTATAAACGGTTTATTTAGTTCTAAGAAACTCATTATCAAGCTCTTTATCTTGAAGAGTCATCTCAAGAAGATAATACATGAACTGTACACTGGATAAAGAAGAATTATCCCCTTCCTCTTGAATTATAATATGCAACTGTATAAAGAGAGCCATCAAATTCCACTCATTCAAAGATTATTTCACTGCCTGGGTTGGAAGTTTCCTATTAAATGAATCAGCAATCAAAAGACCACACTGGATAAAGAAGCATTACATAGTAAGTCTTTCTCCAAAAAGGTAGTGACAACCAATTTCTAGAACATGCATCATAGATGCAAGTTCCAGATCATGGGTATGATAATTCTTATCATTCATCCTAAATTTATGAGATCTATATGCTACTATATGATCACCCTACATATGAATTCAGCCAAAGCCAGAACCCGATGCGTCACAAAAGACCACATAACCCCGCTCGGCTTTTGAAAGAGTTAACACCATTATAGTTGTCAATAGATGTTTCAACTTGATAGAATAACTATGGAATTTATCATCCCATGCAATCTTCACCCCCTTTTGGGTCTAAGTAGTCATTGGTGAATCCATCTTTGCAAAGTCCTTCACGAGCCTATGGTAAAATCCAGCCAAGTCCAAGAAACTCCGGATCTCGAAGACATATTGTGGTTACTCCCAAATTATAATAGCCTTAACCTTCTTAGGATAAACTGATAAACCCTTTTCAGACACCACATATCCCAAGAATCTCACTTCTCGAATCCATAAATCACACTTCGAAAGCCTTTCATAAAGGTCATGATTTCTTAGTAGATTTAGAACTATTCATAGATGTTACACATGATCATCCTCGGACATAGAGTAAACGAGACTTTTTTCCACAAAGACTACCAAAAAGGTATCCAGATACTCATGGAAAATATTATTAATTAAATCCATAAAAATTCAGGAGCATTTTTTAGGCCAAAGGGCATAACAAGGTACTCAAAGTTCCCATACCTACTTCGAAAGGAGTTCTTCTGACTGTCATATTATTTTACCCACAACTGATCCTAAACATATTGAAGGCTGATCATTGAAAAACACTTATCCCCATTTAGATAATCAAATATATCATAAATATATTAAAATAGATATTTTTTCTTTATTGTATCTCAATTAAGCTTTTGATAATCAACACATAAGAAAAGATAACCTCTAGCCTTGTTAGAAAAGAGAACTGGCGCTACCCAAGGTGACACACATGGATGAATAAATCCTTTCTCAATAAGATTATAAAATAGAGACTTTAGATATTTCATCATAGATAGTTCTATGTGATAAGAGGGGATAAATACTAGTTGAGTACCAGGAATTATTTCAAAATAAAACTCAACCTCTCTCACTAGTGGAAGACCGGAGAAATATGAAGGGAATACATCGGAAAACGTGGTTAAAACTAGAATAAGATCCCCACCCATTGAATCTTTCTCGAGGTCAAAATCAAACACCGATATTACTTTCCCTAACTCTGTATAACATGTTCTGGATCTACCCGACCTTGGGTCACATTCTTCTAGAAAAACAAGGGGAAAACCACTGGGTGTAGTAAATTAGACCCATATAATATAACAATCAATTCAGGATTTGATGTCAATGATCCAATCCATGATGAATATGACATCAATAGATTTCATATCAAGAACTAGATAACTCCAAACTAGCTTGAAATCAAATAGATAGAAGACACATGTAGGACTACAAAGGCCCTACTCTCTCCTCATACCATGTGGTGTAGTAATATCCATTGTAAAAGATATTTTCTCCATAGGAAGATTAAGTAAGTTAACAATACTGGTTAAAATAAAAGATTGATATGCACTAGTATCAAAAAAAGCATTCCTTAGTGATGAATCAATAGTAATTGTACCTAGCACAGTTGTTGGACCCATGTCTACTTCCTCTGGAGACTCTTCCACAACGTAAAGAAGCTTCGTTTCAGATTCTTGTGTATGGAACCATTTTTAACGCAAAGAGTTTGATTTCCCCATAGTGTTAAGAGGATCAGATTATAACACCCCGCCCCTACCTCATTGGCTTGAGGAGGCGGTGAGGGTTACTTGGCCTTAAGCGACGTTCCCAAGGTGCCAAAGGATGGAAATAAATGCTGAGGACTTCAAGAAAAAATTGGGGAAGAATTTTCCCTTAAGACAAAACCAACCAAACCAACCACTATCAATCACTATATGATGCATGTCAACCAAAACATTCAAGAATGTATTCCCAATGGAAAACCATGTTTTTCCACAATACAACCCAAAACCAATAAAACCAATACCATATCAAATTACTATGCGGAAGACTCGACAACAGACCCAAAATAATCCAAGGCACACTCCATGGCTCCACACCAAGTTCCATGCTCCAAGCTCCACCCAGACATCACGATGCACTACTAGAGGAGGGTGATGCCTTACCTTTTCCCACATCATGGTACACAACATTTGCAATGACCCCAACGTGCCAAAGCAGGGGGTGAGTCCTAAAACTCGGTAGGTTTTACCCAAATGACTTCCCTACACATGATATTAGGATAAAAACGTTATCACATTTATGTAAAGAAGTTTATATAAAATAATAACAAGTGAAACCATTTCCAAAAGCCATCATACCCTTACTAAACCATCTCACCCAAACCAAGCAACCAAGGGAAATCCAAATAAGCATGCCACAATCCATCCCATAATTTAAATACTATCACAACAATTTCTAACTTGAAAATCAATACACAACAAACAACCAAATGGTGGGACTTCTGCCCAACCCATTCACTCGTTCACACCAAAACAACCAAAGCGGTGGGACTTCTGCCCAACCCGTTCACCCATTCACAACTAGTGTTACTTCCCAACCACTACCCACAAGATGGTTCTTCCGACTACTATCCATCACCTTTTATAGTGATACTTCCCAACCACTTCCACACAACATTTAATTCAAGCCAAACCAAGTATAAACCCACCAAGGTTACAATATCATGCAATCAACCCATTCCATTGAATATCAATCCACTTCAATAAATCACCCATTTATTGAAAATCATTTTCCATTCCAAACAAAATTTCAATAAAACAACCTCTTTATTGAAAACCATTTCCATAAATCATTTCACAAATCAACCATAGAATTCCATTTTAAAATCTCCATTTTGAAATCCACAAGAATAACATTTCATCATAAAACCCCCTTTTTCCAAAAAAAACCCCAAATGGATTTCCAGCCAACTTTGCACATTTAAATGAAATTAATTTCAATCCAATAAAATTAATTGTAACCAAAAACCACAAACTCTAACCAAGTGGATTCGAGAGAGAATCCACCTACCTTTAGGGTTCCTGAAAAACCGAGCCACAAGTAATCGCACCTCAAATCCGGCAAACGCACCACCGACACCTTTCTAGATCCCTTCCCCTAACATTCATAAGCCTTAAAATAATCATATAAGGATACCACAACCCTAGATATATACACAAAAAGTGTAGATCTAGAAAACAAAGAAAGAGAGGGATGTAGATCTAGAGGAAAACACAAGGAAACCAAGAGGAGAGACTTACCCGGGAGAAACCACCTTCAAATCACCTTGAAACCTCTTTGATTTGCTTCCAAAATGTGTGGGGGATCACCCTCAACCCCTGAGAACCCGAAATCCTAAGTGAGGCTTCAGTGGGAGGAAGTTTGGAGAGGAATGAGGAAAGCCTGAGTGAGCCCATGTTTTAAAATCAAATTTTTAAGTGGTCGTACGGTTAGCCCACACAGTTTGAAAACCAATGCACTAACCATGCGCACGCTACTTACTCAAGAGTAAGGGTCTAAACGGTTGCCTCATATGGTTTGGAAAACCATGCGCAGGCCATGTGAAGCCTATTGTCTCCCCCTTCACAATATCCTGGAGAATCATCACAGTTTCTACTAACCATTCTCAAATCGTGATCCCTAAGAAAAGCCTCCAAACTCATTCAAAACAATCCCAAACTCTCCCAACCTCTTCCCAACTCATCACATGCACATTAAACACATAAAAATGCATAAACAAAGGCCACATACCTCAAACTAAGGGTACTAAACTGATGATCTTGACCCACTATGAAGAGTAGATAAGTAATGGAAAAACCCCTATATATTTCCTAAACATCTGTACGATCTACAGTTCTAGGGTACCTCAGTTCAAGCCATCCTGGGATGTCCTATATTTTTACACTGGTAGTAAGTCAACGAAATTCTTCCTGGAGCTGTAGAAGGTCTAGAATGACTCTACCGTCGAGAGCTATCGTGAGGATCATCATGCTTTCATTTTCCTTTGAAGGAACCAACACTTCCTCTAGGAGAAAAAGGAACTCTCATCAATGATGGATTTCTAGCAAAGTCTCTCTCAACCATTATCACCCAATATAGGACATCTGCATATGTGGGAAGCTTCAGTAAGAAAACCGGAGAACATATATCTGATCGAAGTCCCAACTCAAAATATTGGGCCTTAATTCTGTCATTATATACTATCTTAGGTGAAAAATACACTGGCTCATCAAAGAGATCTGAATACTCGGTCATAGTTTTGTCAGTTTGCTCAATCTTGAACAACTCCATAGCCATAGAAAACACCATTAACTGTGGATAGAACTAGTCTTCGAAAAGAACCATAAAATCCTTCCACTCTAATCCCTCTTAATTCCCTAATGTCACCATCGTTTCCCACTATCTCCAGCTCGGTCCCTGTAGAATGAAGCTGACACACTTCACCTGGATAACTTCCAACATTTCTAAGAACTCTAAAAGATGTTCTATCTTGCCCAACCATTCCTCAGCATCTTGAGGATCAGTGGATCCTTTGAAGAATGGTGACCCCTAGTTAAGGAACTCTTGAGAATGATTCTAAAGAACATCCCTATAAATATCCACATCTGAATCCTGGGTAGGAAATGGAGGTGGTTCATATCCTAGAGCTTGGATAGTGTGCACAATCACCTCAACTAGATTCGGATCAACTATAGGATTTGCTTGATATGGCTCAATATCAGCCTTTTCATGTATCTAAATTGAACATATTCTCAAAGGCATGATACTACACAATTTTAGTAGATAAAAGGATAACATTATATTAACACTCAAACTGAATATAAAGATAAAATATTCTAAATAGAAGAGACAAACAAGTTTTGGATTTCAACCTATCCAAATATCTATTGGGAAAATACTAGAACTATTCCACATATTCTGTTTCCCTAACCACACGTGGCGGCTTAAGGTTCATTGCAGTGAGAGATGTCCATGCATTCAATCACAACTACCTCCTAAGTCTTGAAATGATCTCAAAAATTCATACTGACTTCATGAAAAATGATCAACGGCCTCATTTGATACCAATTTTTTACAAACCTTCCTCGGTACCCTTGTAACCCACTAACGGAACCATTCCTGACATAACCCAAAGGGAATTCCTGATACCCATGGGCCAGTGACTAGCACCTGGTATCACACAACATACATGTGGGATTGATTTCGGACATAATAATGTGGAAGAAAAAAACGGTAAAATATAAAAGAAAAAAGAAAAAATAGATTATGCACATCAAAAGGAAACTTCACTAGGATTAAAGTACTATAATAAAATAAGGTGTAATATTCAATGTACTGAAACCTAGTTACAAAAAATAGTAAAACAACCCCAATTTCCTTCAGGACACAACTCATCACGTCCAAATCTCAACAGGTGGATCCACCTCCAAGAGATACGTTCCCTTTGCACAATCCTGAAAGAAGAAAGTATATAAACACCCGAAGGAAAAAAGTAGGGTGTGAACCTAGGCCCAGTATGATACCACCAAAGTTCCCATAACAGATGCCAAATATTGATTTTCTAAATAAAATATTTCATTTTTTCATAATAAATAGGTTTTGAAATTCAAAATCATATTTATAAAAAACATTCAATACATTTTCAATATAATGAAAAATAAATTCAAAGCACAAGATTTACTTTACAATAGAAGGAATATTTATTAAACAATGGATTAAGTAAAACATTTAAATAAAACATTTTAAATGAATTCATCATTCATGTAAATAAGTTCCAAAAAACATTGGCATACATTTATACCTCAAATATAAATAAAAAAGTGAGAAACATGGTCATCTTACAAATGGTGTGATAGTATTAACAAAATCTTGAATTCTACACTCTCTATGTGAACTCATAAAAATGTGTATACACACGTCCCTATGAAACTTTTTAAAGGAGACTCATCACTAACATTTTGTGTATATGACCCACCGCATGTATGTTTTATAATGTTTTCATAGCATAGAGTGTATCCAATTAACTCACCAACTACCAAAGTCTTTCATGCGCGTTTACATGATTGAAGAACTATTTTAAGACTACTTAAAAATATGATCAATCCCATTCTTATGGTTCAAAAATTCCACCTCCTTTTCATTTACAACCAAAATAGGTTTCATTAAAAAACAATCCTTTCTGTAAGATAAAACCACTCGGTTTCTATCAAATTATTTTAATACATTTTCATGAGTTTTAAATCCATTAAAATATATTTCCATATTTTTCACAATTAATTTTCACAATTAAATTAATCAATTTAATTATAAAAATGTTCACAAAATCCATAATTTAAATTCAAAAATAAAAATCTTCCAATTTCCATAAACCCACCCCAATTCAATGGAATTGGAGGGTTTTCAAGTTGATGTGCCCAAAGCATTTCAAATCCTCCAATTCAATGGAATTGGTTTTTATCAAATCAATTGAAATAAAGGTTGAGAATTTAAATTTAAATAATAAATTTAAATCAACCAATCAATGAAATGGTAATCCATTAGGGAAAATGGGATGCAATAACCTACCTCTTTCCTGAAGAATGACACTCGTGATGTCACCCATCAATGAGAACGAAGGTTTATAAGACTTCAATAGTTTACCTATTAGTAGGATCCAACACCACAAGTCATGGACCCATCAATACCATGATGATCCATTAAAGACCCAAGAGGATAGGAAGATAGAAACTTGAGTAACGAGGGGGAAAACTTACCTAGGAATAACACCGAAATAAGAACAAAGATCCTGAGCCATTTGGTTCGATCTGAAAGGAGTCAAGTGTCCCAAATATGCACCATAACATCTCTTGGTTGAGAGACATTATTTCCAAAATAAAGGACTATGAAAAAGTAAAAACGTGTGACTTTAATCTAGGTGAGGTCCATGTCACGAAGTGTACCAAGGGGTCACGACGTGTAGGACACACAGGATAACTACGCTGAAAACCCCATCATTATTGTTTGAGAAACTGATATTTAATCCCTTCACGATGTGTGCCTTAGGTAAAAGGCATGTAATATCTCACGACATAATCTCCCCATTCATGATGTGATCTCCCAATCCACAACATGCAACCAGCACCAAGTACACGATGTGTGCTTCATGTACACTGATTGTACCTATTCTGCAGTCTGATCAGGGTAACAAGAAGTTACAGAGCCCATCCATGGGATTACTATATAAGAAACCAAGGTTTTCTCAATTTATAATATAATTTATCCATTTAATGAGACCATAAAAGTAATTCTGACTTGGGAATCCATGGATCACTCAAGGCATGAAATAATTCATGTAAACATTTAAATTTATGTAATAAATATGACCTTTTAGTAATCATTTCATATCACAATTCATGTATACAATTTATCCAATTCCTAGGAAACTATGAAGGCCATGAAATGGACCATGAAATTTATAAGTAATTAACTAGACACATACACGAGCATGCTATTTATGAAATTAAATATATCCTTTATATTTATCCTTTTCTGGAGAATATAGTGTTCCATATAGATGGTTTTATTATAAAATTATTATTGAAAGTTATACAAACTCATTTAACTCAAACTAATCATTTTCCTCGTTGAAAATTGTTCACCATAACTCAAAAGGTTATTTAAGGATAGAAAATCATTGTAAACAAAATAGTTTAAAAAACATCCAAAAGGTTCCTTTTGTTTTTTGGATGAAGCATAGATCGTGGGAATTTATGAAAAACACCCATAGGGATGTGTTGAGTTCAAGTGAACAAACTCCAACAGTGAAATTTAAATACATAATGACTATTTAATTTAAGGAGTTTTGTTCAACATAATAATTTCACATTTTAATGGAAACGCACAGAATATCTAGCATGTGGCACTATAGCTTAAATTATGAAACAATGAGTGTTTAAGGAAAAATAATGAGATCAACTGCCTCAGTGTTAGGGTGATTTACACATGCATTATCAATATCTAATTCAACTAGAATCTTGATAAAATGGAGGAATAGAAAACCACCCTAAAATTAGAGTAAAAGAGCTCACATTGAAATAACATTCAATAAGAAGAGATAAATTGAAAAATGAGAAAGGGGGATTTGAAGACTAACTGATACACTTACAAAAAAACTAAACTATAGTTGATTCTATGTCTGAATGAAAATGATTTCCACATGCCTAGAGTAGAGGAAGAGGGAGCTTCACATGTGGGGGATACTATGCATTGACCTGAAATTAAGAATTCAGAATAAGGTTTAAATAATGTAAGTGAATAAAGTTAACTTATCCCCTTTAAATGAGGGATATGGTTTGGCCACATGGTTTGTTCAAACTATACGCCAACCATGCACAACCACTACATAAGTGGCACTAACCATGTGATCTAGGATTATAGTTTTGGCAGACCATTCCATTCTTAATCACCCCTCTACAGATCCTTATCATCACCACACATGGTATCCCCTAGAGTCGTACATTGTTTCATCAAACCTTTACCCTATATAAGTTTTTCGTGTGGTTTGCGTCACACGTTTAGAATTAACTATACACCAATCGTGTGCTCTTATCTATTTCTCCTGAAACTATTTTTTGAAATCCCAACACTCCTAAAACATATTTATACAACCGATACACATCACATCCCTTACAATATAACTAGAAAAAAAATTATTTGATCCACCTTTTATAATTAAATTGAAAATATTATTTTATAATGTGAACCATCCACCAATATAAATTTCAAAATTCCTTTAGAATATTCATGTTTCCACGATATGGGGTTTTAAAACCTCCGCATCATAGAACATATCATCCATGATAAGACTAGGAGAATAATTAAGACAAAACATGACCAACTAGAGTAATTATGTTTTATTCTAATGGCCACATTGTGTTTCTAATTTCCCAATGAACCTATAGGCATCACATTAAGTGTATGGTACATAAGCTATTAAAACTGATGCAAGTACTGATCCCCAAAATTGAAACATCAAAGCAACAATTCACTGAGCCAGTATAACCCAAGACACAATAACATCTTCATATCTTAATGAATCTAAAGCATGTTTCTTCTCAATACAGGTTCTATCTTGAACTAACAATTCCATGAAATCATGCTTGCACTATTAGAATTACCTATTTATGTATTCCCTTAGCATTATAACAACACTCCTAGAATGCTTCCAACCTAATTGAACAATAAATTCCCAATCAAAAATATTTAGCCTCATTGTACCATAATTTCTATGAAAATCCTCAAATAACCTTTACATTATACCCATATCATCCTAAAAACGTTCCAAAAGAAGTTACTCACTAACCGCATTCAACTAAACAAACAAGAGGAAATTTGAGTCGCTACACGAAAAAAAACTATCTAAAAATGTTCATCTTTATAAGCCAATGTATCCAAAACCTGAATATGATGCCTTTATTCTAAGGCATTAAAATTTATTCTTAGGGATTCTCACTAAATCATATAAAAAACTTATGTTGATGTCTCTATCCGAACTAATAATTTTGTTTTTGTCTCACCTCAGCATGAAAAAATGTGTATACCCGATCCAACACATTGATATTTTCATAGTGAAATTATATAAACTAAGATCATTATAATATATACTTTAACCACATAAAAATATTCTAGAGTTTAAGGATATCATCCAAGGTAGACCATTCTAATGAGTTCAAAAATGAGATGTTGATACATAAACAAAACATCCAAGTATCAATAATATTATCTAATCCTAATGGTTATATCTCTCCCAGGGATTGAGTAAATGAAGTGGATGGTTCCTATAAGTCTATCCAAGACCACCCTATATGGGATACCATCATCTCTCATGATATTGAATCCATCTAATATTTTAAATGATCCTAGAGTGAAAATCTGAAATGTTTTTATTTATTAATCTATCAAGGAATTGAATTTCATTCTTTTTTATTGGTGTATAAATGTTTTTCTCTTAGTGTACCTTAGATTATATATATAGGGGAGAAATTTCACTAAGGAAATATTAACCTAATAAGATATCAAAGTTTAATAATAATACCTGAGACACTCCCTTCATATCTCAAATAGAGTGCCTCGAATGGATTCTAACCAACTATACCCAAATGTGCATAGGAAAAAATGTGAAATCACCTATGGTCGTCTTCCGTTGAAGAAATTGAATGCATCAAATAATTAATAATCAACAAACATCGATGATGTCATCACTAGTGAAGAATTATTTGATTTTTAAATCCTAACTAGTGATTTACAACCTGGCTAATGATGTCTACAAAGATTTCATACATATCCAACCATTTCATCATCATATTTCCTTACAATCAAAAACATTTCTTAGAATAATTATTTCCTCTAGATCAATAATGCAACCCAAGTCTATATCTATAATCTTGACTCCCTCCAAACCCATAACTTGGTTTTATCTGGATTATCATTTCATAGACTAGATAAACCAAACTACATGCCTCACAGCTTTCAACAAAATATGTGACCACTTAAAATGGTATTTTTTTATTGTTCTCACTTTACTTGGAAGGAAACACTTAAACACATATGACACATCACTCCCCACCTTAGTATTTTCCTTGTCATAATTTTCTAAGAAAGGGAACTCATAATTTTACCAATTGCCAAATTGAAAAGAGAGGAATTTTGGATATTTAAAATTATGGTAGATCAAATTTACACTAGATGTATGTGTGATTATTCCCCAAGCCACAATCTTTCATGTCATTAGTATCAATATTATAAGATAATACTAAAATTATCAGTTGTATTACAACACCTTATCATTTTGCAACATCATCATGAGTACTACGAAAACTAAAATTACTTTAAAAAATAGGTCACTCTAGTATGAAGTTGACCTGAGAACATGCCATAATATCTCAACGTCAGAGTGATTTTCACCAAACTCACATGGTAATTTTCACAATTTTTTTATCTTGATGGGTACTTTATTTATCGATCCACTCTACCCCTAGATTTCATAAATACAATGAAACGCCATTTGATACATTCCATTGGCCTATCAACCCTATACCTCAAAATACCTGATGTCCCAAGAAAAATATTTATCTGAGAGTCATATTGTCTCATATGACTATTATTTTGTCTTATGACCTCCTGATTCATCCATTATTAGAGAAGAATAAGGGTCACATTAACTACTAAGCATCTAACCATGCCATAGGTAGGTCTAACCTGCCAAAGTGGAGCCTTCCACAATGATCATGTACCTTAAATGGATCAACATATTGAATGACCACCCATCTAACTGGGGGTTTTGGTAAATACTAAGTGTACTAATCATGAAAAATGTCACCTAAATGACACCTCATGTTAGAAAAATGGAAGCATCATTTAGTATGGTTTTTAATTTTTGTGGCCACAACCTTCCCTAAACATTCACTTCAACAAAGTATAAATTATTGACCATACATATAGGTTATTCTAAAAAGGTTATTCGTATTATTGTCCAAACTTTTTAGCTCACTATAAAACTATTTCAACAAAGACTCATGGGAAATGTACCTATTCCCATCTAAGGAAGAACTCCTGAAGACATTAAAAATACAATTACATGGGGATCAATACTAATAACACCACATTAATTCTTTTTTAATTTAACATTCATTAGTTCAAAATTATTTTAAACAATTGAAAGGATCTATATAAGAACATAATGTACCCTTTATGAAGTAAAATTATACTTCATACATTATTTAGCTTATTCCATAGAGAAACATAGGAATATTATATCAAACATCCTATGAAGAATTTTTTATTTAGTGGGAATCCTCTCATACTTTATGTAAATTATCATATAAATTAATTTTATCGATTTTATTTATCAAATTAACTCATATATAGGATTAGTTAAATAAAATTTCAATTCCATGATATATATTAAAACAACCATTAGGTTATAATTGGAATTTAAATTAATTGAATCTTCATAATAAATAATATATTAATATGATGAAGGGTATTCATCCATTAAAGGGGATAGGTTTCGTGAGATGCCACTACCAATTTATATATAATCTTCATAAATGGATGTTGTAACTTTAAATAACTATCCCTATGTAGAATGAGTATACCCTCATGGGTATAAGTACTGAGGAATATGAAAATAAAGGCAACGTATGAGGGTATCATCATTCCACCTTGAGTATATCTAAATACTACCCAAAAACATCTTAAATTTTATGTATTTCAACACCCTTAATGGGATTATTAGATAAAAAACATGCCCTAACTATCCTACTTTTTTTAGCTATTCAATTAAGATTATAGTCATATGGGCTTTCATGCCCAAGTTATATATATACAATCCTTTATAATTAGAAATAACACTTAATTTTGTAGAAACTGTTATTTTCATATGAATAAAAAATTTTCATACATATATAAGCATCAATGTTTACTAAGATGAATTATCATTCCCAATTTAAATATATACTTTCCATTAAGGTTATAATTTACAATCATGTAGTTGAAACCATTTTTTTATCTTTGATTTTAGATTATAACAAGTTCTTATATAATGTACTGATCATATATTTTACCCTTCCAAAATGATAATGTCACATTCACCATATATACTATTCTTTCACCTATTTGATCACAACCCAAAATTTTTCAGCCATTGTGCCCACTGGTCCATGGCTCAAATGTGTCATGACTGGCCAGTTAAGATGACACCACTAGGCTATATGGGAAAACAGTATTTTGGTTTATAAAAACAATTTAATAACAAATTGTATATCATAATTATAACATGGAATGCTACCAAATATAAATGATGAATACAAACATATAAATAACCAGTCACAGAAACATGTTATATTTGAAAAGCATGATTAATAAGGATATAAAAATTGTATACATGTAATCATGTTGACAAATTATATAAGAGACGTCCAATATGTATCATTCAGTCAGGAAATGAAACCTATATGTAATTTAATATTCATGGCATGTTAATATTTATGTTTCTATAATGATCCATTTAACAATTCTTCCTTTCAAGATAGGGCCATGGATAAAAATCCATGAATCTCATAAATAGGAGTGGAGTAACGAATGCATGGTGGGACCATAAACCATACTTTAATACCACATGTCACACCCTATCCTAGTTAACTCTATAATAGTTTCATGTTCGGTTGGTTACCTAGCCTCAAAAGAACTTGACAATATTCCATAGGATGCCGACTAGTAGAAAATTTATAATGGTGTTATGGAGGGGATAAAATACCCTCATGATCAATGTTCCAAAATGGTTTATAAAATGGAGAAATAGTGGATGAAGAAATAAAAAAAGAATCAAAATAAAATAATAACTAGAGATTAATAATAAATGAATGAATAATAATTCTTGTCCATATGATGATACATCGTACATGACAGATAAAAAAATAGGTTTTACATAGACAATACACAATGAAATAAACATAATTCCCAAATTGTATCTCCATAATCGACTTGATATTCAGCTCAGTAATATGTTCTTAAGTTCACATGTACACGAGTAATAGAAAAATCATAATCCATGATCCGAAAACTGCAACCACGATGCCTATTTGGGTACCAAATTGTGGCCGGAATAGGGTTTGGGATATACTTAGTTGGCCAAAAACAACGGTATATAATACGACCCAATATATGAATATAAAATAAAATACTATGTAAGAATAATAAAAAATTAATGTTGTGTAGTAAATAATTGTTATTAAAACGAGCTCGAGTTCCTCAAGGGATACCTTACCAACCACACCTACTTCAGCTGAATCTAAAATACCTATGAATTTTATCCATCATGTATATTGGTGTATATTTATATAAGAACATGTATATATATATATATATATATTTCATATATACATAATAAAATATATATTCACACACACACAGAGAGATATATATATATGTAGTGATATATAGAAATTGAGGCATAATTCAGGGATCCCTATATAATCAAAAGATTTTTTATTTAATTATTGAAATAGTGACAACATCCCACCTAGGGAATCATAGTCATGGTTATAAAATTATAACAGTCATATAGGACCTCGGGTAGACCCACAATATCCATGTGTAATTCTGATCAAGCTTGTAATATATCATGTTTGTTCCTATGAGTTGGTACATAGAAATCCTACTTGGGAATACTTTTATTGATCATGGTATAATTCAAATTATTTAACCAATAATACCATACAAGTAATTACATCGAAGTAACCAAGGTATCTCTCAATGTTCTGCTATAATTCATTTACCGATAAACATATCCAAGGTGTTCTGTATAAGTAACCTATGAATCGCTCCATGGATTATCATAATTCTTGTAACCTCTAATCCCATCAAAGGAATTCCACATAAGGATCTCGAGTATCACTCATGGTAAATAATTCATTCAACCTTTAGGCCCATCTAATAAAATTCATAGAAGGAACCCATGTATTTATCAAGGCTTAATGCAATTCATCTACCCAATGTGCCCATCCAAGTAATTCACAATTTGGAAACCATGGTTCTCACAATGAGTAATATAATTTATTCAACCAATGATCCCATCCAATTAATTTCTTCTTGTGAATCCAAGGTTCACTCATGGAATGATATAATTCATTTAAACATATAAATTTATGTAATAAAAAAGTCCATGTTAGTTGAAATTTTGTATCAAAATACAAATATACAATTTATGCCTTTCCGCTTTTAAGAAACTATGGAGTCCATGAAAACTTCCATGAAATATGTAAGTATTTAATAATCTAGGTACAAGATAATTTCATTTATGGAATTAATTATTTCCTTTATATTTACCCTTTTTATTATAGAATATAGTAAATATCATGAGTGGTTTTATAATAAAATGGGGCATGATTGTTAAACCCTATCATTTAATTCTAAATAATCATTTTTCTCATTGTAATATGTTCCCAATACATTAAATTTAGTTTTTAGTATAGCAAAAACATTTAAAACAACACCCAAAAAGTATGATTTAGTTTCCTAGATGAAGCTTATATCATGGGAATATAAGCAATTATCCCTAAATAGTGGTTTTAATATGGAGAAAAATATACAATGGAAAAATTTAAATGCATAACAAAAATTTAATTTAAGTAATTAGGTTCCATATAATAATTTAGAAAAAATTTGGAGATGCCTGGAAAAATATGCATGTGACACAATGGCGTATTTTATAAAACAATGAGAAATTAATGTAAAAGAACAAGACCAACTACCTAATAATTATAATTCATCACACAACCATTATCGAGCTCCAATACAAGATGAACCAATTGAAAAAGGATGAATAGTAAAAAAACATAAAAATTTGAAAAAGGACTCAGATTAAAATAAAATTAAATATGGAACGATAAACTAAAAATGAAGGAAGGAGGAGTTGATGACTAATTGATCCTCTTCTAATTCACACAACAACACTTGATTCTAAGTCCAAATGAATAAGATCTACATATGCTCAGAAGTTAGTAAGAGGGAGATTTGGACATTTGCTCTACTGTGTGTAGAGAGTAAAATAAAAAGGGGGAAGAAGGGTTAAGGTAGATATGACCAGAATGGTAATTTTACACTTTTATATGAGGCACATTGTTTGGCTTGCCAGTTTGGAAAAAACATGCATCAATCATGAAAATCCACTACCTAAGTGGTATGAACCATGTGGTATATGGGCGTGGTTTTAAAAAAATGTGAATAAGTCATGTTCCCCATTGCAAACCCTTTGTATAAACATTCATGATTTACCATTCAGTGGTGTATAGATTCATTAAACTATTCCCCTACACAATAAGGCTACATGAAATGGGTCGTACAGTTAGCACCCATCAGGTGCTAACCTTACATGCCAGTCTATTTCTCCTATAACTAAGTTTTCATATCTCAACACTCCTCAAACTTATCCAAACACATAAAACACCACTCTATCCTTAAGACATCATTAAAAATAACAATTTTAATTGTTATAATTATCATATTTACATTCCAAATCATAGATTATAATGTATCCCATTCACCAACAAAAATGATCAAAATTACATTAGAATCTACACATATCAAAAACATGGGTTGTTATGTGAGGATGGTTATTATGGTATTTTTCCCATTTAAATTTCATAATTTTTTATGCAATCACTTAGTAGACCATGTTGTGGAATATTTGTTCTTGTGGTCGATTGAATAAACATGTGGCATCTCATTTCATCATGTGTTTTGTAGCTTACTATCACATTATATTAGTTTGGTTATATGGTTGTTCCATTTTTCATGATTTTGATCCCTTTGTGTAGTCACATATATTTCTCTTAAAGGTGATCCCTTGGTTTTGTAGTAAATCGCTTAATGGTTTCTTGGGTTAGTCATGTTATTACTTGATCAGTAGTCTGATCGGTCCATCCTTCTTGTGATTAGTCTATTTTCATGTAGTATACCATTTCATTTATTTATTATCTTATAAATTAATTATTTATCCCCTTGGTATTCATCCCCTTTGGCTTAGAAAATACATATTTCCATGATATTACATTTTGATGAAAATATCCATTTTAAACATAAATATTTATATAAAGGATTATATAATGAGTTTTAAAGTTCAGACCAATTAATGATAATCATATCCCTTTATATATTTAATGTTAGTGGATTTAAATGATATATTTCATATAAAAAATACAATTCAAATTAATTTATATTTAAATTAAGAATTCTTGTTGAGTTTACTAGAGATAATGAAACATTTTTATTTTTATAAATATGACAATTCATTCATTCTCTATTGGATCTGCATGTTTTTTATCTATCTCGAACGAGACAAATACATTCCTCATGGAGTTAGAATCCCTTATACAATTGTTTTATCTTATTCTGATGAGTTTCCAAATCTTTGTTCACATCTCTTTCATCAATTGTTTTAGTAAAATCATGGATCTTGTTTCCATGAAGTAACAGATCTATTTACTCTATTGCATTTTAGGATTACACATGATTTAGTTTTTATAAGTAAAAGGTTTTTATTAAAAATTATTATATAATATTATAAAATAATATGAAAAATTATT
This sequence comes from Viscum album, assembly GCA_963277665.1. Taxonomy (NCBI): domain Eukaryota; kingdom Viridiplantae; phylum Streptophyta; class Magnoliopsida; order Santalales; family Viscaceae; genus Viscum; species Viscum album. The sequence continues at coordinate 1,310,907,782 of OY728151.1, forward strand.
ATTGGATAATCATTAAAATCATGATGTATGAAGAAAATGATTGAATCAGATATTGTAAAATATTTTAAATATATTATTTTTGATATTTCAACAATTGAAAAAGAAGTTATATCAAATGCTATACTTTATCTTATTTTTTAATTTAAATCATTTTTTATGATGATATTATTCTAGATATTATTTAAGAAATCAAAAATGATAAATTTATATAGAATAATTGTACAAGGGAATAATTGAAATTCAAAGAACTTTTTATTTTGTTTTTTTGATAAGATTTATTTTCATAATGTTTTATACTAAATAATTTAAATAGGAATTATCACATGTTATAGATAATTTATACTTCATGATATAGAGATTAATTAAATGTTTGGTATTTTACGATCATATGTGCTTAATAATTTCAATATGTTGCATTTTTAAATTTATTGGATAGTGTGATATCTATTTAGAAGTGTTTTTTAGCAATTTATTTTTCCTAAAATGTGTAAACAATGAAATTCTATTTATATTAATTGATCATAAAAAGTGGAATTATATAATTAATTAAATATATTTATAGAATAAATTAAGCATATAAATAATTCATATAACATGTTTATGTTTTTTCTAGAAATTATTATTTATTTCTAGAAATTATTATTTATTTCTTATAGGTTTCTTGAAGTGAATAACTTAACATAATTAACTAGTAATTTTATGATGTAATTGAAATGGTCGATTTCTATGGAATTGATGTTCGGTGTTCAGCAATCCCATCTTGTTGTGGGAGGCTTGAGAATCTCGATACCATGGACTTAGTACATTTTGACTAATTATTGAAGATATAATGTTAACATGTATATATAATCTATGATTATTAAATCCTTTTTGTGGCTTTATATTATTGTTTGATAACTAGATTTGGTTATGAATATTTAATGAGAATTCAAATGGGATACTAGGGGTATAGTTATACTTGATGTTGGTGATTGTTAGAAAGATGTTATTATGTGAGGTGGAGTGATAAAGACACTTGGGTAGTCGAGATGAGTGAAAAAAATAGATTTCTCATTTCTATATAAATTCTTTCTTGTAACTGGCTTAAGGGATATATGGATGGATGTTTTTATATGTTTACTGTCACAATAATTAAAATATTTCAAATTCATTCTCAGTAAGTGCATCTTGATGTTGTAGATTAGGTTGAGCCCCATAGTACAAAGATAATTAATAAATATTAAATGAATTAATAAATGAAAGTGGCTAGTTATTGGTGTTAATTTATGTTGAAGACATACTTTAGAATATATCAATGTAAAATTATATTTTCAAAGAACAGTGTTTATAAGATTAAAGTGTTGATCATGGAAATAGATATGGAACAATATTACTTAATCTAGGGATAAATAATATTAATTAATGGTTTAGTATTTAATTAAAATGGAACTTGATGCCTTTATTTTCTATTGTTACCTAGTATTTAATAGTGAAAGTTGGGGATTCCAATGTGATAATATTGGTAGATGCTTCTGAGTCTAGGTGGTTACCTTTCTTGGGGATGTGTGTGATATTATATACTTTTTTATTTCATAAACTACCCCACCCATATTTGTAGGTAATCCAACACCCAAATGTTTTGGGGGTATTTTCTCCAACATTAAGTATATAAAGATGGTATATGGTTAATATATCCCTCTCCCTCAATATCTATTTGAATGTAGTTATGAGTATGATTATATAGAGATATAATTAATTATTATATATAGTGTATTCCTAAATAGGTTTTGATAGATCTTGGTTAATATATACTTTTATATGTGGTCTATAACAGCTTGTCTAACGCGCTGAAAATCAAAAGTAGGAATATTGTATTCAATAGCATGTATAACAGACAACACCAAGCATGTAAGGGAATATAATTTCCCATGAATATATAATTTATTTAATATTTTAAATAAATTCACACTACAGAAAAATCACACTTTAGCGGCGGTTTTTTTTTTCGTTTCGCGGCGGTTTAAACTGCCGCTAAATCGATTGGTAGCAGTTTTGAAAACCCGTCGCTAAATCGTGCATCGGGAAACTATTCGCAGTGGTTTTGAAAGCCGTCGTAGAACGTTTCACGGTGAATTTTTAGCGACAATTTTTTTATTTCATTAAATTTTTTTATTTGTTTTTTATTTATTTTTTATTTATTTTTTATTTATTTTTTATTTATTTTATTTTATTTATTTTATATTATTTATTTTAGTTATTTTATATTATTTATTTATTTTATTTTATTTATTTATTTATTTTATTTTATTTTATTTATTTATTTCGCATTTATTTTATTTATTTTTTCTTATTTATTTTATTTATTTTTTCTTATTTATTTTATTTATTTATTCTTATTTATTGTATTTATTTATTTCGTATTTTATTTATTTATTTCATTTAATTCGCATTACTTTATCCATGCATGCATGCTCCTACTCATGCACATGCCCATGCACATGCCCATTCAATATAAAGAATACTGTGTTTGGTGAGATTTGAACCCCTAACCTCTTGCATATTTTCCAGAGACATTACCACTCCAGCAAACTCGTCATGTGGTTAATAAACCGAATTTAATATACTTATATATACTAATTAAAAAAACATATAATACATAACTAATAGATATAAACTCAATAATAATGAAACAATAAGCAATAATCAATAATTAATAAACAATAATTAATAATAAATAATTATTGATTTATTAGTTATGTATTGAGTTATTTATTATTATTTCATGTTTGTTATAATAAATAACAAATAAATTCAAATAATATTTGCATAAATTATAAAATTATGAAAATAAAATAATAAAATACTAAAATTACAAAATTAAAGGAATAAATAATAAATAATAAATAATAAATAATAAATAATAAATATTGAATAATAATAAATAAGAAACAATAAATAATAATAAATAATAAATAACAAAAAATAACAAATAGAAAATAGTATATAATATATAATATATAATATATAATATTAAATATTAAATATTAAATATTAAACAATAAATAATAATAAACAAATATTAAATATTAAATATTAAATAATATATAATATATAATATATAATATATAATATATAATATATAATATATAATATATAATATATAATAAATAATACTAAATAATACAAAATAATAAATAACAAACAATAAATAATAATAAATAACAACTAACAAATAATAATAAATAATAAATAATAAACAACAATAAATAATAGATCATAATACATATATAATAAATAATAAATAATAAATAATAAATAATAAATAATAAATAATAACTAATAACTAATAACTAATAAAAAAGAAATAATAAATAATAATAATAAATAATAATAATAATAATAAATGATAAAATAAATAATAATAAACAATAAATAATAAACAATAAGTAATAATAATAATAAATAACACACAATTAATTATTATAATTATTTAAATAAATAATAATAAATAATAAATAATAAACAACAATTAATAATAGACAATAATACATATATAATAAATAATAAATAATAACTAATAACTAATAACTAATAAATAATAAACAATAAATAATAAAGAATAATAATAATTAATCATAAATAATAATAATAAATATTAAATAATAAATAATAAATAATAAATAATAATAATAAATAACACATAATTAATAATTATAAATAAATTAATTAATTAATAAATAATAATAAATAATAAATAATAAATAATAAATAATAAGCAATAAAAAAAATAATAAACAATAAATAAGAAACAATAAATATTATATAATAATATATAATATATAATATATAATATATAATATATAATATATAATACATAATATATAATATATAATATATAAAATAATAATAATAATAATAATATATAATATATAATAAATAATTCATAATAAATAATAAATAACGAGTAAGAAATATTATTATTAATAATAATAAATAATAAATAATAAATAATAAATAATAAATAATAATAATATTAAACATTAAATATTAAATAATAAATAATAATAATAATAAATAATACATAATACATAATTATATATAAATAAAGAATAATGAATAAATAATAAAGAATAAAGAATAAAGAATAAAGAATAAGTAATAAATAATAAACAATAAATAATTAATAATAAACAATAAATAATAAATAACAAACAATAAATAATATATAATAAATAATAAATAATAATATATAATATATCATCTATAATATATCATATATAATATATAATATATAATATATAATATATAATATATAATATATAATATATAATAAATAAAATATTATTATTAATAATAATATATAATATATAATATAAAATAAATAATAAATAACGAGTCACAAATATTATTCTCAGTAATAATAAATAATAAATAATAAATGAAACATAAGAAAAAGTATGAAAAGGTGTGATAAGAGATGAAAAATTATGAAAACGCGTGAAAACAGATGAAGAAGCATGAAGAAGGAAGCATTAGAAAACATGAGAACGCATAAAAACTCATGAAAACTCTGGAAAACCCCTTAAGAATTCAACATAATCATCATAATAACCCACAAAAAACCATTGATAAAGATAACAAGTCATGGAAACCCAAATAAACAGTAATAAATGGAGCTACCGTTAAAACCCGTCAAAACGGTCATAAAGTGACAAAAACATTGGACTCACAATAACAAAGATAACATATGATCCGAGAGTCCGTTACAGATCCGCGACTAGTCAAATCAAAGATCCTAAAATGATCTTCGATTTGATAGGTGAAAGAGGCCGAATGGACCGGTGGATCGGATGTTACGACCATTTAGAAAAACCTGACGGGGAACGGGTGCTAGAAACGAGGTATCGAAAAACATAACAAACCCAATAACCACTAAAAAGGACATAAATTATGATCCATGAGTCCATGCGGGCACTGCGACCAGTAAAACCGAAGCTCATGGAACGAACTAAGATCTGGAAGGTGGAGGAGTCCGAACTGACTTACGGATCGAAAGTTAGGTACGTTTGAAGACAAGTTCGACGGGACACTATTGACAGAAACGGGGTTTCGGAGGCCTTCGTAGGTGTTTTGGGGTCAGAAAACATGATTGAAGATTGTTTGTATTGAATTGGTGCTTATCTCTCTTCGCTGGTTCGATTTGATATGTGGTAGAGCCCAAACGGACACCCGGAGCGAATTTTATGGTCATTTGAAGTTGGATAACTTTTTTCGACTTTTTTATAACTCTCATATATTCCGCATCTTAGACCGTCTCACGGTTTTGATTACACGGGCCTCTAAATCTCTTCATGATCTTCAATTTGACTAGTTGTGGTGATCTAACAGATGCCCGAATCAAAATTTATGGTTGTTTTAGTGATTTCAGAGTTTTTCATGTTTTTTTGTTTTTTTATTTTCATTTCGCGGCGGTTTGACCCAAACCGCCGCTAATCCTCGAAAAAAATTACACATTTCGTGGTGGTTTTTAAAACCGCCGCAAAAAAACCGCCACGAAACACCTATTTTCCTATAGTGTCAATATAATTTATTTCTATTAATGAATGTGACACTGAGTTAGCATGTGAAACACGTAACAATTAGTTTCTTCAATGGATTGCGTTACACACAAGACCGTGTTTTACCAAAAGCCAATATGTAATTCACTATTATTATTTAATATAACAATATATAAACTAACCTTTAAATTAGTAGTTGTGAATATAAATAACTAACTTATGAAAATTATGGTTTAAACAAATATAAAATTAATTCATTGGTTAAAACTTAAATAGAAAGGAATATAACAACCAATTGAATATAGAGTGAATATTTTCATAGAAAACTATTATTATGCTTAAAATCTATTTTATCCTAATAAATTAAATTAATTATAGTTAGTGAAAAATATTAATTTTGTATATGTATATATATATTCAATATTCAATACGATATATTTTATATTAATTTAATAGATTTGATAATCATAAGACAAGAACAAACTAAATTTTACCCAAAAAACCTCTATTTTTATTATGGAACTTTTACATTATTTTAAGGGGTAACCTATTTTTAATCAAATTTTTGAACCTTGTATAAATTTAATATGTTAAAATAAACCTCACATAAAAATTATATTGTGGTAAATTTTTGGTATTTTTCAGAGAAGATTCATTTGTTAATGAATAGTGAAAATACTAAAATTTGATACAAAACTGCTTTTTCATCAAATTTATATAAACGGATAAATTATATTTTTATTAGTTTGAAAGTTTAGGTATATTAATTTTTATCAATTAGGTCAATTTAGTTCATTTTAACTTAATTAAATTTTAAATTGTATATAAAAAACAAACCAAAATTTTTAAGATTTTACTTTAAAAACCCACTTGGCATACAGTCTGTGAGATTAAATTTAAATTAATTTATGCCACTAATGTGATTAGAATTTGGAAAAATGGATTAAATATTTGAAAAAATAGTAATTTATAATTTTTAATAATGTTAAATTATTTTTTCACCAAAAATATTTTTTAAAGTAATTTAAATTAGTTATAGTGATTAAGGTGAAATTAAGGTTAACAAGGGAATAACCAAAAAGATAAGGCCTAATATGACCTAGAAACATGTATAAAGATATTTTATGGCCATATTTATAACCTAAAATATCTTTGATCTACATTATACCATTATTTATCCACTTGAAAGAAAAACATGGGTGTAGTTTCTTTTGTCAAAAATATTACAGGAGTGTCACTCCTCCTCCACTAGAAAAGGACAAATTTCCTCACATTTTATCACACATCTTAAGAAAATTAGTTTCATACAAAGTCATCCAAATTCACTACCCAAAATTCATAACTTCCTCTCTGAATCCTATCTTTTGGAATAAAGAAACCCAAGAAATCCATTTGTTGCAAACCAAAATGAGTTTCCCAATTAAGAGGTAACATATTTACTAAGGATCTTTAATTTTATTTCCATTATCCTCCCACTAAAATCATATTATTAAATTTTTATATATTAAATATAGTATCCAAAATATAATAGTATTTTTATGATAATTTTTTATCTAAACATACACACACATCCATCAAATTAGTTAAAAATATATTGTTTATCTGAACGTCGAACTGTTGCCTCATGAAATGATGATTGCTCGTTTCTCCTTAACCACCTCCCATGGTAATAATTATGAAGAACAAAATATTTACATATAATATAAATTATATTTTTTATTTTTTATTATTTTTTTATTTTTTTATTCTATAACACATACCCCTATACATTCAATTTTTTTTAAATGTGATAACATTATTTGTGGATGTGTAGACTACCACCCCTTAAAGCTATAAAGACCCTGACTTTCCGTGGATTTTTTTTTCTAAAATACATGGAATTTTTACAAGTCCGCGAAAATTTACAGTGCTTGATTCTGAGGCCCGGTGTGTCGGGAATCAATTTCTGAAGTTTTGTTTGGGTACTTTCAGAAAATGTATGAGTTGGATTTTATAACTTTTGAACCGGTGCTTGGAACTGAACTCCAGGGGCACTGTTGAACTCGCAGCATCGATGATTGCTTAGTGAGACCTTCACGAAAGTTGCGTTCTAACAAAAATGAAAGTTAGTTTTTGGGGTTTCTTAAATAAATTAAATAAAAATAAGAGGATAACTTATTTTATTATGGTGGATAAAACCTCCAAGTGGAGGTTGGGGTGGGGGCCACCCCACCCTAACCTCCCATTGGATGTTATGGTGGTGGGGCCCACCCGAGTATAACCTCCCTTGGGAGGATAATTATGGTGGGGTCCACCCGGGCTTTAAACCCCCTTTAACCCCCCATTTATGTGGAATGAAACCCTTGAACTCCCCCTATTAATTAATTGTGCCTCCACCATCATTAATTAAATGGGTTGTCTCTTTTAATTAACCACAACTTTTCAAATTGTGGTGCCAACAAATAATAGAAGTCATTTCCATCTATTATTTGGTTGGCACGATTCTTTCTTTTGGTTGGGAGAATTAAGGAGAGGAGAACCCTTGGAGAAATATCCTCCAATGAAGAACAACTCTCGAATGAAGAACGAGGACGAAGCTCGAGCCCGGATCGGGAGTGTCTTGTGGGGGTGACGAACGCCGATGACACCACTCTCATCGACTTCATCTTCTTCCACGCACCACCTCCATCGATAATCAAGGTAGGGGTTTGAGTTGAATTTATTCCCATTCTTTATTGTTCAAATTATGGTTGAGATATGCCGATTGATATCAACATAACATGGAGGGCTTGGACCACACGAACACAGCCCGACCCTCCCCCTTTGATTGTTCTCGTTTGATGATGACGGAGGTGGAGCAACGCGACCGGCGTCAGACAGGCCACGAAGAAACTGGCGTCGCAAGGCCACTGGGTCTCCAAGAGGGCACGACACCATCATGAAATGTGGAAGGGGAGTCATGGCCATGTCGGGCCACAGTGGAGGTGGCGCGGCGCCGTCGCGCCGCGCGGAGGAGTTGGAGGTCGTGGTCATGCCGGGACGCGGCGGAGGAGGGGTGGCACCGTCACGCCATACGGAGCAGGGGAGCTGCAGCCAGGGCAGGCCGTAGTGGAGAAGGTGGAGCGGATGGCCGCTCAGCCAGCCGGGAGGAGCAGGACCCCGTCGGGTCCCGCGTGTGCTGGACCGGGGCCACCTGGCACCAGTTTTGGCTCACACCCGAACGACAGAGACATCCAGGAGCCATGGGGCGCGCGGGTTCCCCCTAGACATGGTTAGGTGGACCCATGAACCATCGGGCCGCCAGCCAGCCGAGCCGCCAGCCAGCCGGGATGTTGGGTCGTGCTACCCTCAGGCCGGGCCGCCCACCCGGGTCGGGCCGCCATCTGGTCGTGCCGCCCCATTGGGTCAGGCCGCCCCGTCAGACTGGGCCGCCCAATCGTGTCGGGCCACCCTCGGGCCAGGCCTCACTCTCAGGTCAGGCCACCCCCTCGGTCCGGGCCGCTTCCTCGGGCTGGGTCGGACCCGCGGACCCGACCCAGACCCGTTTGGTCAGTTTACACCCTTTTCGCCCATATTGTGTGATACAGGTGTCCGATCGATGAACCGTCTACGGCGATGGAAAGATTAGAGAGAGATGGATCTTTTGGAATATCCCAATTGAGATTTGGACATAGTTGGAGTACGTTAAAGTTGGTTTGAACCTAAAAACCAACCGGGCCCCTCAGACAGAAATGCCAATAACTCACAGACCGGGCATCCTATTGATGCATTGTCTATTTCTTTGAGACCCCTATGACAAGGCAGACATTTTAAATACTTCTACTTTGGTTTTCATGATCATTGGAGTATCTTCTAGTAGCTCATGGAGCGGATACTCCCGGAGATGAGCGTGCGGAGTTCGGTGACCTAGTAACTGGCTAAGACCTGACGACTGCTGACCTTTCGACTCGGAGTGTTTCGACTAGCCTAGTGGGAATTGCCTCTATGTCAGGTGACAGGCCCAAAGTGGGGAGCGCCTCTGTTTGACACGGAAGATCCACGGTACTCGATAGGAGGAGTACCTCAGCTGGCTATTAGGGGGAGCGCCTTTGTGTGAGCGCGACAGACCCACAGTGGGGAGCGCCTCTGTGTGGCACAGCAGACCCACGATACATGATAGGAGGAGTACCACAGTAGTCCAGGATAGTGGGAAGCACCTCTGTGTGATGCGGCAGGCCCACAGTACTCTATAGAGGAGGAGTACACCGGTAGCTGAGGTTTCAAAAGTGTGACTGGGGTTGTTACTTGATACTACCCCCTAGAAAAAAATCCTTTTTTGAACTGAGTCAATGACTTTTTTATTTACCTCACGAATGAGATGGGTTACTAGATAACTTAGGTATATGTATGGGAATATACCAAAGTGATGGTATCCATTGATTTCATACTTTGTGGTTATCCTTGTTGGATTTTGTGAGACCTTGAGGGTCTCTGTGTCCCTACTGAGTATCGTTAGACTCACCCCTGCATGGGCTATGCCCACACCTCATTGTGTTGGTTTCAGATGACAAACAATGCTGATCGGGGCAGAGAGTATCAATACTGGATGGTACCCAGAGGTAGACCACTCGGTGAGACGTACACGGAGCGGACAGACAGACGTGGAGTGCTGAGTAGGCCATCTGTACCTACCCTTCAGGTAGGAACCCCAAAGGGCAACATAGTATCTGCTTTACTTCTTTTCTTCAATTGTATTAGCTTTTCTATTGTATTGTACTCTACTGTTGGTCTTGTATTTCTGGCCCCTTTACTTTCAGCACACTCTTTTGTATACAGTTTTACTTTGTGTTTTAATTCTAGTTTCATACTATGTTGTGTTTGTTTTCTGTTATAAAGGCAATGACTTCCCAGCATAGGGATTTATGCCTTTGGTGCCAGTCACCAGCCCATGGCCTATGGAAGGTGGGCTTGGGGTAGTCACAACACGGGTCTCGATGACGGGTCGTGACAAGATCCATGTGACTCGTTCACGCCATACATAGAATTTATAATGGATGGTTTTAATAAACCTGTGTACCATATATGAAATATATATATAGATATATGAGTATTTAATTATAGTTTTAATATGTATCAATTAATTTACATTCTTTTAATACAAAAAAATGAAAGTAGCATTCATGTGTACGTATGGTCCACCGTCTCCATAAACGGTGATTTTCATTTCTTATCTCCAAACATTATAGATTATTATTAATAAATATATAATTAATATATACAATAATTAAGTCATGTTTTCAAATATGGATATGACTAAATCATTATATAATTAATAGTAAAAAAATTTGACAAATCAAAAACATACTTGAGAGCACTGTGCAGTGATCACTCGAAATAGTTAAAATAATGAAAGAGTTTTAACAAATGGGTAATAAAATAATGTAAGAAGTTAATATATGATATTATAAACATGATTGTGGTTCAATTATAATATATTAACATATTATTAATCACTATATTGTAAAAAAATACCACACAACAAAGAGGAAGGTTTTGGTAAGATATTTTCACCTCACTTTTTACATCTGTTAGATAAATTTCATGTTCACCACATACTTATCATTGGAGGCGTATCTAAAACCCATTTTAATATATAATAAAATTAATAAAATTATATTAATTGAAATTTTTGTTTTGATATTAATTATTTATTCTAAGGGGATTTGAATTAAAAGTTATCAGGTGGAAAATAATTTCAAAACCCAATTTATTTTTATGGGGTTATATTACTTCCTCATTGTCATTAATATTATATGATTAAATGAATAATTACCTTTTTACTATATATGTTTTTACTTACACCTATTTTATATGGATTTAACTTTTACACACATAATCTATTAATTGATTAATTTTCACATCAATTGTGTGGTCTTTTGAGGGTTGACTTCACAATGTCATTTTCTTTAGGATTGTTTACACTTGAATTTACATCAGAAAAAATTATTTGATAATTTTAGAATAAAACCTTTAATTTTATTCTTTTCTATTTATTGATGACCCTTTTCAAGTAACAGTACAACATTTCCATTCTTTGTTACTCAGAATGTTATATAACATGTTTTTAAGAAAACATGAATTTATTTCTATCTATAGTCAGATAACCTTTTTTCTACTAAAAACCATGTTTTATTAAAAGGAATTCAATTTTTTTTAATTATTTATAAATGATTTATTAAATAAATTTTTACCATTTGTGTCTTTTAAAAAAAAGCAAATGAATCTTCTTCTCTCTTTCATAATGAGACATTTTCTTACCTTTTTTACCATGAAAAAAGGGATATTATTTTTACCTCATACAGAATGTATGGATTTACCCACCATAATTTTTTAAAATCATACTTATCATGTTTAAATGGTTAATTTTAAATTTTAAATTTGATTATTATTATTTTTGTGTTTTTCAACTAACATGTAAGGTATTTCTTCTCAATTTACATTCCATTGAGAGTTATTTTTTTATCCACCAATTCACTTTTATTTGCAGTATTTACTGACCATTAACTTGTTATATCATTAATCTCCTAAAAATCATAATATTCTATGCTCAATTAATATTATTAATTCATGGGAATATTATTTAAAAGAATCAAGGTGGTATGGGACACATTGGAATGTTCAAATTTTAATTTCTGTCAAGATTATTTTTATAATATTTTAATGTAATTTTCATTCATTAATGTCAATAAGCCTTGTTGTTATGTAGACATAATTAGGAAACTATTGATAAATTCATATCTTTTATTCAGTATAGATATTTTAATAAGTCACATTTTTCTAGAATATGGGGAATTCTTGGGACTGGTACAACATGGGTGGGGCCCAGTTATAGATAGTCCCTTGATGCATTGGTAGTCTTATGAGAAGAATCAGTTGGCCAAATCAGATGGGTTTTTACCCAATATATTGTAAAATTTATTGTGAAGGGTCTTGATGATAGAAGTACCATGTACCTAGTAAACATTGTATCCAATAATTAAGAATTTCCATCATTTATATTCAGTTATTATTCATCCCTGAAATTTTTCATTAACATATCTATGGTTTCATTTTATTTTCATTTCATCAATTAAATGGCATGTGTTTTTGTTATTCTCCTTATAATATTTATTTTTCTCTATCTAGTTAATTAAATGGAATTTGTAATCATTTATTTACCTTTCCTTGTTAATTATTCTCATCAATTAATTATTTATTTCACTTTACATACCCTTACTGGTCATTTGATATCACTCTTATTATATTTCATTTCCCTAGGTTATGAAGAAGAAATCTTTGAGTGAGCATTAAATGATGTATTTTATTTATTTATATTATGTATCATGTTTTTATTTTTTATTTCAGATTGTATTATGGATATAATGTATGTAATTTATATTTCCAAGACTACTAAACTATTCGGTACTTTGGGATTCGATTCCGTTTAATCATAATAATATAATAAAATAATGCATCAGCTCTAGGATTTTGGTGTCGGGCTTTTATGGCTTGAGGTACCGAAAAGACTTGTATCTGATCATGGTGGTTTTAAATTACTATGTGTACACGTGAATTAGTTTTCATGGGTTTAGGTATAATATATATAAATATATCATTTATGGATTTTGATGATACAATTTAGTAATCTTAAATATGACAATGATGATGAAGTGATGGAATGCATAAGATGAAAAATGGTGGTGATAATTATACATAGTATGTTGAATTTTTTTTGGAAGGGTTGATAATAAGATGATTAGAATTCGGGAATGAAAGAGAAAACCCAGAGGGGAAGTGGAAGAAGGATAAGCTTAATATATATATATATATATATATATATTTGTTTTTTATTAGGAATAATTTTCATCTATGTGTTACTTGGTGACAGAACCATATTGATGATGGGAAAAATAATTGTTCCTATTTAGGTGACAAGTTGGTTTAATTTGTTTATCCACATGGATTTAGTACGATTTTTCACATTTTTCATGATATATATGATTGGGAGTCTTACTAAGGGTGCATGTTATAATCACCCCTCTCAATATAAATAGTTTTTTATGTCTAAAGAAGATGGTTGGGGACTGAGCATAGAAGTTCTCATTCATATGAGTTGTTTCAAAGATATTAGAGATTTTTTTGTCACTTTCAATGTTTTAATTTCAGTATTTGTAGTTCTATTTTAGTTTCATTATGAAATTAAATGTATCAAGATTTATTGTTTATTTATTTATAGTTTTAGTTGATCATTTCTCATCTTATCTCTCATTCATTAGAATTATATGATGGAAATACATCCCATGTGTGTGGATTATGAATTATCAGTGATAGTCACACTCTTTTGGCCTATTAGAAGAAGGATTTTGGGGTCATTATCTCCATTTTAACATTTTGATCCAATTAGGGGCACCATTAGAGAGATGGGGTCATGGTAATCTGATTTTATCTATTCAAGCCGTGATTGTTAATTCCAATTGTTTACTACTTTAAACCAACCTACCATTATACAATTCCATCCCACTACACATTTCATATTACTTATTTTAAATAATATTCCATACCATCGAGAATATAATAACACAACCACAGATCACACAACTATAAATCCTATGCACAACTCCTCAACATGTACCTACGACCACCACAATTCTTTTAAATCATATCCCTTTCCAAAAAACCATCCTTACCAACACCATAATAAAAAAATTAAGTTTATACCATTCCAAAACCATTTTATTTATACAAAATAACCAAAAATTCATCAATAACATAGAAAATCAGTAAAAATATCATTAATAAAACAACTTTCTAGTCAATATTTCTATGAAATATATCAGTTTCATCAAAATTGAACAATACTTAATTTTACATTTTCTGTGTAACTTGTTTCATGATTATCTATATATAATTAACATTTTATGGGAGGTGCTTCCAATATTTAATAATAGAAACATGAACCTATGTTAAAATTGGATTTTAAAATGAAACAAATTTTTTGACATTGATTATATAATAAAATAATAAAATTAGATAAAGCCCATGTGATACTATTCCAAATTTATTTTAGTATTCAATTTAAAAAAATCATAAGTTAATTCACACCGTTTATTCAGGTGAATTCAAAACATGATAATTACAAAAATTAATGAAAATAATTATTAGGGATCTTGAATCCTCTTCCTCAATAAAAATATTCAGTGGTTCTTCATGTATGAATAATGAGACTAAAGTATTATCATAGGCATATAAATCAAGAAGAAAATAAATTTTTTTCATGAGGTTTTCACTACACTCAAAGGGAAGGGTTAAGGTTATCAAAGATTAAGAAAACAAGAAGTATCTGAGATTGATAGACTCTCTTCACTTTAAAAAATAATAGATCAAAAACCTCAATAATGTTTTACTAGGAATTAATTCCAAACAAAATTCATCCCCCATTAATTCTCATTCAATAATGTATGATTATTTTCATCAAACCATGAAATTTGAATTTTCAAAAATCATGGAACATGTATTTCAAGGAAGATGGATACTTTTATCTCATAATAGACATTCAATTTCAATGTTTTTAAATTATTATTCCCTTTATATTCATAAAATAATATTTTATTTCCTTCTATGGAAACATGAAATTAATGAATTTATGACCCTTACACAATGCATAAGTGTATCTCTGAGAAGATGAATCATATTCAACCAATAAGATTAACTCTAATATGATCTATGAAAAAAACATTAGGAAATGTATCATCCCATTCATAAGGTTCTTCAAGGGAAATAAATATAACATTTCTCAATTATGGGAATGACTCTTATGCATTTATATATTTTCTCTTACATTCAAAAAATCCATTTTAATTTCAAAACATTTTATATGAAATAATATTATAAATTTATATATGGATGTTATGTTTCAAAATTCTGTAAAAATGACACTTTTACATCAATAAATGACTCTTATATTTCATGAATCTGATAAAAACCGCAACATAAAATAATTTTCTAAGTGGTCTATCAAAATATAAGGGTATTTGTATAATTAGCTAAAAATTAAATCTAAAACTCAAAAGGAAACAATTACATAAAAATTTATAATTTCACATTGAAAAATTTAAAATCAATTCTCAAAACTATTTAATTACATTAAATAAAAATTTTATAATAAAATAAACCATCCCAAACCACTAATATAATCATAAAATATCCCTCGACTCCCTTAAAACCAATTAAATGAAAATAAAAGTGTTTATTAAAATCTAATCCCTTACAATAGTAAACTTACACAACCTTAGGTCAATTACCTAAAACACAACATTTAAATCATGACTACCACCACTACACATAAACATTTCTTCCACCACCAAACAACTTCACCACTACACTAAAATATCACATAATTTATGGGTTGGTTTTGGGTGCAGTAGAAGCACAGGAAGGGCGTGTACCCAACTTTACAAAATTTGATAATCGATGATTAATCCAGGATCAATATGATGAAGAATTCCAGTATTCATGGAATTGAATCAAGATAAAATAAAATTAGATAACCCATAATCAAGAATATTTGATCAGCATATTTTGGTTATGATTAATTTAATTAAATTATAGAATTGCCTCTAAGGTGATTCTTTCTTCATTGATGTGTTTGACCACAGGTTTGAGGTGAGGCTTCTTTTCA
The DNA here is from genome assembly GCA_963277665.1 of Viscum album. Lineage (NCBI taxonomy): Eukaryota > Viridiplantae > Streptophyta > Magnoliopsida > Santalales > Viscaceae > Viscum > Viscum album. The sequence goes on from OY728151.1 coordinate 1,310,923,994, forward strand.
ATGTAGAATCCAAGGATAGAAATCCTCTAGTGATGATCCACATGTGCTCCATGTGTCTCTATACATCGTCAAAATAGTCATTGGGTTCCAGCATGGAATATCCTTGTTCTTGAGATGTCCACCTTTGATGGCCTTGTTAGTCGCTTCCATATAATTCTCCCTAATCCGATGGAGGAGGATCTCTCTTGTTCTTGAGATTGTTTTTTGGAAAGAGAAGATTTCTCTAGGATGGAGTGATTTTCTCCAAATATGTTGTATACATAATTATTGGGTAGTTGGTCAAATAACCCCTTAGCTAATTTAGAGAATAATAATAAAATGTGGAATTTAATTATCCATTTAATAATAAATAATTAGCACAGGTTTCATTACGTAATTTATTATTCCATGTGAAACATCATGTCATATAATAATAATAATTCTATTATTTCCATTACATGTGCTTAACTTTCATGCTATATTTAGATATTATTTAACCAAATAATATTTAATATTATTTCTCAGCAGTCCCATTACATGGTGTACCAATCCTCTCCAATATTTATCAAGCCTTGAATAATGACAATTTATTTATTAAATAAATATAACTGCATTATTTTCCAATAAATAAATATTTTTCCTACAATATATTATCTTGAATAACTAGTGATGAAATAAAAGTGATCAGGAATACTTGAATAATTATTAAACCTCAACCAGGAATAATATTTATTCAACTTATTAACTAAATAAATTATTTAAATAAGATATTAGCTACCCTTAGTGTGTGACCCTCTAAGTCTCTTTCTCTTTGCCATTATGTGAGCTTTCCTAAAGTCCAAGATTAATGTTTTTCAACGGGTCAAGTCATCCAAGAAAAAGAAGTTGATGTTGCAATGAAATGTCACCTAATAAGAATGCTTTCTGTTTTAATATAATATCTTTGTCCCAATATCTCCAATCAAGAAGATTACATGCAAGTTTCATCAACCCATGTGCTTGATTCCTCATTCTTTGACTTCCCCAAATTGAACTTTCAAACAGAACGACATGGCCATGGATTTTGTTAGGCTATATCATTTCCATCAAAGTGCCTAAGATATCTACTTTTTATAAGTGAAAAATCTTTTCTCGCATTATTTATTAATTCATTATTACTTGTGACACACACATCATATCCTACCTAATCATGGAAATATAATGTCTTTGGTTTTCATCAATACATCTAAGTACACGAGTCATAATACCCATTAATAATAATCTTAATTTCTATGGACCAATACACACATCCGTAGATAGGAACATCCAAGGACACTTATGAATGTCGATTTCCTACCGGTGGGTTTGGTTCTCATAATATCCACCAAGATATTACAAAGGTCACACATCATGAGAAGGTTCTTCAAAGATTCATGAGTCCCCAACCCTGATAGCCTCTAACATTTTTATCCCTTCAAATGATATCATCTGGAAAAAGAAAATATATTCAACATTAGTGTCATGGAATTTTTGGGTTCTCATCATAGCAAGGATCTATTATGACCTTTTAATGTGACAAATATTCTTAGGACATTATCAAAAATGATGTCACGCAGAAGAACAACCATGATGTGATAAGTAGTTTATTAATATTCACCCAATGAATACAGGCTTATCATAAGGTACAAAGAAGTTGGTTTCTAGGGAACCAAATCTAATAGACTCACACTTTCACTAGATCCAACTACTAACAACCTTCAGTCTGATAGATCTCACATGATATTCATGCTTCTACTAAGATATGAATTTTTTTCAAGGGGACTACCACGTTCTCTTCTATAGACACTCTGCTTAATAAAACTTCACCCCTTTGATATAAATCCATAAATATGTGATAATTTCGTAGTATGTGCTTTGTATGTTGATGTGACCATGAATCTTTTTCAAGATCTGTTACAGTAGTATTATCATAATACAATGTAATGTGTTCTTTACTATTAGGCACCACATCAAGCTCCTAGAAAATTTTCCAAATAAAAACAGCTTCCTTGGTAACATCAGAAGCCGCTATAAATTTGGACTCCACTGTAGAATCAATGAAAAATAGCTACTTTTAACTTCCATCTCACATCTCCTCCATTAATATAGAAAACATATCCTTATTTCAACTTCATACCACTCTGATCTATATGAAAATCAGCATTATCATACCCTCTGATGACAAGATCATCTTCTCCTCCAAACACTATGAATATATCCTTAGTTCTTCTCAGATACTTAAGGATATTCTTGACCATAGTCTAATACTGTTCTCTAAGATATTCTTGATATCTACCTACCATGCTCAATGTATAGGCAACATCAAGTCTAGTACAAAACATGGAATACATGATAGAACCAATCGCTAAAGTGTATAGAATCTTACTCATCCTATCTTTCTCATGTTGTGTCTGGAGACACATTTTCATGGAAATATGTATACAATGTGACACTAGAACCAATCCACTCTTGGATTTTTCCATACTAAATCTCATTAGTATCTGGTCAATGTATGTACTTTGACTTATTCCAAGTAACCTCTTGGATCTATCATGAATGATCTTGATCCTTAGAATGTAGGATTATTAACCTAATTCCTTCATGGAGAATCACTCATTAAACAAGTCCATGACTGCCTACAAGACCGGTATATCTTTTCCAGTAAGTTATATGTCGTCAACATACACTACTAGGATAATGAACACATTCCTATTAAACTACTTTTAAATACATGGCTCACATTCATTCTTGATGAAAACAAATTCTATTATAGATTCCTTGAATCGAATGTTCCATGATCTAGATGCTTGCTTTAATCCATAAATGGAACTCTGTGACTTTTATACCCTTTTAGCATCACTTGGTGTCACAATCCCTTCTAGTTGTGTCATATATACATCTTCCTGATGGTTCCTATTAAGTAATGTTGTTTTGATGTCCAATTGTCAAATTTCATGGTTAGGGAAACCTACTATGGAAATTATGATTCTTATGGATTTAAACCTAGAAACTGGTGAAAAGGTTTCATCATATTAAATTCCAGGATGTTGTTTAAAACCTTTAGCCACTAGCCTTGATTTATAGGTACTAACTTGACCTTCCATGTCCAGATTGTTTTTGAATACCCATTTACACCCAACATGATTTAAATCAACTGGTGCATCAACTAGAACCTAGATGTAGTTCTGATACATGGAATCCATTTTATAATACATAGTTTCTAACCATCTTGCATCTTTTGAGCACTCTATTTCTTCCTCGTATGAGAGATGTTCGTCATTGTCCAACAATAATGAGTCACCTTCCATGGTGAGAAGGAAACCATATCTCTCTGGATCCATTACCTCTCTTTTACTCCTACACAGTACTTGTGTTTTATTAACTACCACTTCCACGAGGACCTATGTAACTTGTTCATGTGCCAACTCTTGTGTATCTTGAGCATCAACTTCATCGATGTCAATCCTGCCCCACTATCCTTTTTGACGATGTGATCCTTCTCAAGAAAGACATCTTGTCTGAAAAAAGTCACTTTCTTGTCTAAGGGGTTTTATACGTAGTATCACTTTGTTTTCTTGGGATACCCGATAAAAATACACTTCATGCCCTAGGGTGCTAGTTTGTTTCCTAAGAATGCCATAACAAATGCCTCACATCCCCATACACATGTATTGACAAAGTGGGTTTCTTTCCACTCCATATCTAGAAGGGAATCCCATTTGTCACATTAGTTGGTACTTTTTTAAGGTGTATGCCATAGTTTGCAATACATATCCCAAAAAGGATAATAGAAGATCCACACGACTCATCATCAACCTTACCAATCCAAAAATGTATGGTTCTCCCTTTCACTAACACCATTCCACTGTGGTGTATAAGGTGGAGTTAGTTGAGATAGAATCCCAGACTCATATAAAAGGTCAATGAACTATAGGTTAAGATATTATCCACCTGGATTTGATCAAATATTCTTTACATTCTTTCCAAGATAATTCTATACTTCATTTTTGAAATCCTTGAATTTCTTAAAGGACTCAAACTTATACCTCATTAAGTATACAAATCCATATCTAGTCAAGTCATAAATAAAAGTAATAAAGTAAGAATATCAACCTCAATACTCTACTAGAAATGGTCCACACACAACAATGTGTAACAATCCATGAAGCTCTGTGGACCCTTCACCCTATCCACCAAATGGTGGTTTGGTCATTTTCCCTTATAAACAAGAATGACATCTATCAAGTGGATTTAGCTCAGAAGAGTCTAAATAACTATCTTGACATAGATTTTTCATGCGCTTATCATTTACATAAACAAGGCATTGATTCTACAAATGGGTGTTGTATGAGTCATGTGAAATTGGTTTGTTATAAATTTTCAACACTTGTTTATTTTAATTTAATATATACAAAATTCTATTCAAATAATCCATACCATAACATATGTTATCCTTATAAAAGTAACAACATTTATTTTTGACCATGAAAATAAATCCATCTGTATCTAAACTCGATAGAGAAATTATTTTCTTAGTAACACTAGGTACATAATAATATCCATGTAAAATCAAATTCATTCCCGTTAAAAATGTGAGGTGGTAGTCACCAATGTAAAGAGAAGCTGGCCTTGCACCATAAGAAAATCACAGAACCATTCTCCTTTGGAAATTTTCTAGAATCTACTTGGTTACTGCATTTGAATATAGATGTGAGCCCCAAAAGCTGTATTTAATACCCAATGTGTATAAATGGAATGATTTCACTCGAAAAAGAATGCACCTTTGGATTCCCCTTGCCTCTAGGTGTAGTTCTTATTATGGTGTCCTAACTTGCCACATCAAATGCATACTTCCTCCTTTTCCTTTCCATGCTCTAGATCTTATTCTTCGTGGTCGGGTGGTTCTCAAAGGCTCTAGATTGATTATAAATATTTTTCCCATTTTTACTTGTCCTTCATATTTATATTCATAATAAAGACTATGAGTTTTTTACACCCCATTTCCTTATCAACTTGGAGAATAAATATAATAAGTATCGATAGAATCTTCTAATTATTTCTCATATTATAATTCAATGTAAAACTAGAGATGGTCTTAGGCATAGAGTAGGGTATGAGATCTGTATGCAACTCATCCAGAAATTTAATCCCTAAGATGTCTAGATTATCAATGTATCCAATAATCATGACTGCATGTGGTCTAGATGGTATAGAATCTCCAAGATAAGTAGTGAAAAAAGAATTGGAGATATCATACCTCTCCTGTCTCGCCTTCTCTTGATAGAGATCCCGAAGGTGACACATCATGCTATAAGAATCCATTTGATCATGCTTCTTCAAGAGCTCATTGGTCATGGATGATAGCATGAGGCACTGAACATCTGTAGTTTCATTTAGATGTTTCTCGAACACAGATATTTCCTCATCACTTGACTCATTTCCAGACGTAATTAGTAAATTATCTTCCACCACATAAATTTTCCTCTAATAGAGAAGGACAATCTGAATGCGCCTTTTCCACTCTTGGAAGTTAGTGCCAGTGAGGTTTTGTTTCTTAAGTATGGATTGGAATAATATGTTTTAAGAAATTTTGATTGTTGTTTCTAAAAATTAATATGAACAGAGTTTTAGTACTATATCTAAATAAATATAGATAAATTAATTAATTAATATCTATTAGTCTCCCATTATTTAGTCAAACCCCAATATCTCTCACTGTTGGCTTCAGAATATCCTCTTTCTTTGACATTCTGGAAACAATGATCAATATTTCCCTTTGCATTACCCTAAGTAGGGTTGTTCAAGCCTCCTCCTCCAATGGCCCAAAGGCCTTCATTTTTTATTGATTTTTGATAATCCACCTTTCAAGGGGTGAGGTGGAAGCCTTACAATGCCCGTAGGCAAAATTATTACATGTCCCGTAGGCCTTAGAAGAATTCATTTCCCATAGGCTTCAAACATCACATACAACCCAGACTTACTACTTAGAACTGCTCCTCCCCAGTATCTTCATCATGAAATCAGCTCTCCACCTTGACATGGCTGTTCAGCTAGGAATTCCCGTGCATGCATAGGCTTGTCCCGATGGCAGGAGCCATACCCTCTCATTCTTGCAATCTGTTTAGCATCTGTTATGGTGAAAGATCCTTGATCATCCTTCTTGTAGAGCTTGTTCCTTGTAGGTTGTCTGTTTTGCATCTACACTTAAGGTGTCCCGAAGGCCTTGAGGTGGCCCAAAGGCCTTACTTGACCCGAAGGCCTGGGTGGCCCGAAGGCCTTACAGGACTCAGGGACCAAATCGGTGGCCTGATTTCAAGAAACATAAAAGGTTTTAGGTTGGAATTCCAAATGCCAACTACATTAAATCACATCTCCTTGATCTGTTGAGTGGAATCCCCAATCCTAAAATCATTAGTTTTTTATTTCCTTAACGTTTTCCTCTCAGTTACACCAAGTCATGATAAGGTAGTCGACCCTTGATGTAAACTAAGTAAGTAAACCCAAAACATCAAATAATAATTCCCTAATAATTAAAATCACCCCAACTAGGGTTGGTCAAGTACTTTGAACTATTGTTCGATTCTAACCGAAGTAATGGAAGGCCATACTGACTTAGTATTTAATTGATGGATTTTATCATTTATTTATAAATTTCCACTTATTACCTTTTCAAATGATTCTTAATTTTAATTAGGAAATACTTAAGTGATTAAAAATGTATAGATAATATTTACTTATAAGCTATTTTTATTTTAGTTCCATATTGAATGTTTGTTAGTTCAATAATTATGTGATCGCACCAAGCATCTATAATGAATAACCATACAACTGAAAGAAAAAAAATAAAGGGTATGATCATGAGCTTTACTATTGGTTATTTTATCTAGTGATTGATAAGCTAAACCTGACCTAGGGGAGAAACACCATGAACCATTTAATGTTTGTGTGGATTGCTTTCTACCTGTCCACCTTTGTATCGCCTTGGGTTGGTTTCACCTTGGCTCATAACGTGAACTGCCTCCACTAGCATGGGAGATCCATCCATTACATATTCTTTTAACTCACAGGTAGGTGAGGGGTAAAAGGGGGTTTACATAAAAAAGAATCCATGGGCATGCATACCCAACATATTAATGAGGAGAAGGCATGCAGGACAACAATTTTACTTTAATAAATCAATTAAAAGGGAACCAATCACATATAAATGCCTGGTCTAGCTCATTATCATCCATATAATTGCAATACATTACAAATTTAATAAAACTAGAAATAAATTCATTAATCATTATTATTAAGATAAATTACGTTCGAATCAATTAATCATTATCTTTAATTAATCAATCATTTTTATCTTAATAATTTTTAAGAATTTCCTTCAAGTTCTCATCCATATCCTTGTACATAACTTGTATCATGGAAGAAACTCCCCAAATACCCATCCAAAACTACCCAACAAGTATTTATATTTGTATACACTTTATTATTTGTGAAATGTAGCTTGCATGCAGAATTATAATTACAATAAAACTCATACACGATGTGAAGATAATTTAACATTACACGGATGTTAATTGAACATTTATATATATATATATATATGTCAAACACCTATCAAATGTTTTTTCCCAGCTTTATGCCCAAATGAAGGTACATGTATCAAGGGTTATATAATATAATAATACATTTTTAAATCTACATAATCTAGAAATAGAACACAATGTGTAGATTTGACTATATGGCATGTAACCTCCTCACCATCCATTTGAAGTACATGCCTGGGGAAATGGTGTGTGAGGTGTAATTTGAAAATATTTAGAGTACACGGTGTGTCCAGTAGTCCACACACCATGTAGACTCTATGTTACATGGTCACCAATTGGGAAATCCACGTATGGGATAAATGACTTGACCCTAACCCAAAGGGACTACATGTCATGTCTAGTGGGCCACAGGGTGTGTAGTCTAGGTGATCATGTGCTAGTCTGTCCTGATCAACACACAGTGTAATAATTAACTACATAGGGTGTCATTAATTCTCATGGATTGAGTAATTTCTGAATTACTCCTAATGTATTGAAAACTATTAAACAACATGCAGATCTGACTACAGGTTGTGTATTCTTGTGTTATCTAGATAGAACCGTCGGCCACCTAATAAGATCCTAGATTTAATTTTAATTAGAAAATTATTCATTTCTATTAGATATTCGAGTAATGAAAGAGGGAGAATATATCTCGAAATTCAAATTACAAGAACGATTAAATATGATTTGAAAAACTAAATTATTGAAGTATAAATCATCAAAAAATTATTTAAATAATTATAAATGAAAATATGACCGCTTTGATACAACTTGTAGGTTCTGGGTGTAGTGGATGCACAGGATGGGTGTGTACCCAACATTGAAAATTGTTCTAATCAATGATTAATTTAGGATCAATACAACAATGAATGCCAGTTTCCACAGAATTTAATCAGTGATTAAAGACAAATGAGAGAACCCAAAACTGAGAAGATATGATCTACATATTTTTTTATAATTAATTTAATTAAATTATAGAATTAACACCATGGTGATTCTTTCTTCGTTTATGAATTCAACCACAGGTCCAAGGTGAGGCTTTTTTGTGATGTAGAATCAAAGGATAGGAATCCTCTAGCGGTGATACACATGTGTTCCACATATCTCTAGATGTCGCTGAAGGAGTCTTAGAGTGCCATCATGGAAGATCCTTGTGCATGCTATGTATACCTTCTATTTCCTTGATAATCACTTCCAATTCATTCTCTTTGATCCAGTGTAAGAGGATATCTCTCATTCTAGAGATCATTCTTGGAGAGGGGAGATTTCTCTAGGCTCAAGAGATTTTCTCCAAGGATGTTTTTCAAACAGTGATTGGGTAGCTGGTCGAATGACCCCTTATCTTATTTAGAGAATAATAACATAATTGGGAATTTAATTTACAATTTAATATTGAATAATTAGCATAGGTGTTGTTAATTAATTTATTATTCCATGTGAAACCCCATGTTATATAATAATTGCAGTGCTATTATTTCTATAACATGTTCTTAACTTTCATGTTATATTTAAATATTATTCAACCAAATAATTTCTAATATTATTTCTCACCAGACCCATAACTTAGACAATTGATCCTCCGCAATATTTACTAGGCCTTGAATAATGACTTTTTATTTTTTAAATAAATATAAATGCATTATTCTATGATAAATAAATATTTCGTCTGCAACATATTCTATTGAATAACTACTGATGAAATAAATGTGATCAGGCATACTTGAATAATTATTAAACCACAACCAATAATAATATTTATTCAACATTGTTAAATAAATAAATTATTTAACTAAGATACTGGCTACACTTAGTGTGTGACCCTCTAGGCCTCTTTCTTGTTAGCATTTGGCAGGCTTTCCTAAAGTCCAATATTACTGTCTAGAAATAGTTCAAGGATCCCAAGATAAATAAGTTCATGTCTTAACGATATCTCACCTCATACAAATTCTTACTTTGTAATATAATCCCTTTTCCCTGATATCTCCAATCAAGCAGGTTGCATGCAAGTTCTATAAACCCATGTGCTCGATTTCTCATTCTTTCACTTCCTAAAATTGAGCTCACCTAGACAACACCATGGACATGGATTTAGTTAAGCTATATCAATTTTATCATAGGGCCTAAGATATCAACTTCCATAGAAGTTAAAAATCCTTTCCTGCATAATTCATTAATGCAGTATTACTCATGATGCACCCAAAATATCCTACCTCGCCGCGAACATCTATAGTCATGATTTTCATCAATACATCTATGTGTGGATTCATAATACCCATTAATAATAATAATAAATTCAAAGGACCAATACACACATCTGCATATAGTAACATTCAATAACACTTATGAATTTAAATTTCCTACTGGTCAGTCTTGTTCTCATAATATCCTCACAGATATTACCAAGGGAACACACCATGAGAATGTTTCTCAAAGTTTCATCAGTCACCACCCCTAATATCCTTTATCATTTGTGTCCCTTCAAATGATATCATCCATCCATAGAATATATATTAAAGATTAGTGTCATTGTACTTTTGGGTTCCCATCAAAGTAGGGATCTACTATAACCTTTTAATGCAACAACTATTATTAGAAAATTATCACATACTATGTCACACATAAGAATAATCATGATGCAATAAGTAGTTTATTAATATTCATTCAATGAATACAAGTTTATCATAAAGTATGAAGAATTTTGTTTCTAGGGCACCAAATCCAACATTTTCAATATAATATCTCAAAATCAGTCCCCCATTTGTTAATTTCTAATAACATTATTTTCATTACCCATATTTCATTTACTAAACACAATCTAATAAATTCCAATTTATTCATTAACAACATATTTAAAACTTAAATATGATAATATATCATCCAATTTATATTTTTTATGCCACATATATTCCAATGTACTATAAATTTATATAGACTCTCCCATGATTTATTTTTCCACATCAATTATGATTGTATTAACTATACATCAGTTTTTATCCATTTCATTTATTAATTTCATCATATCACTATAACCTCAAATAATTTATTCATTTTATTATTTATTAATACCAAAACCAATTATATTATCACAACCCATATACATTAATAATTTTATCGATTCATTCCTATTACATATTTGCTGGAATCTATGATATAACCACATAAACCATTAACCATCACCACATAAATAAATTAACCAACCACTAAAACATTGTCAATACCATACTATTAAATAAAAAACAAAAACATCTCATAGACACTATGTAAATATCATTCTCAACTATATAATCACCATCCCATCATCAATCACATCAATATACCACTACATCAACAATTCATGATCACCCCTTTCTCAATAAAAGTACAGAATCATTCTAAAACAACTCAATCTATAATAAGAAAAAAACGACACAATTTCAAAAACATGAAACAATAGTTAATATATAAGTTAATTTATAATTAATATTATTATTCACATTAACACATAAACATTGATATCAAAAATTCACTTATCAATCAACCCTATGCAATAGTACATTATGAATAATATAGAAATAAAATATACACATATGGTTCATTTACTCCTTTTCAATCTCCCATTATCTAGTAATTGTCATTATTAGATTAATTCAATCTAGCCACCCAATAAAAACATAGGATAGATAATTCCACATTCACAGAAAATATAAGAAGATAAATTTTGAATCCCCAACCACAAATAAATCTTTAAAAACTGCCACACATGAATAAGGAATAATCAATTATTAAATGCTACCCACTACAAAAAGATTCCCTGAAAAACCAATACACATTGATCAACCATCAATAACAAGACTAAAGACCATAATCACAAAACTAGAACACCTATCATAGTATTATGATAGGGAATAATTGAAAATAAATGAGGGAAAGTGGAATAGAATAAGGATGAAGTGATAAAAAAGGCACCTTGGGTTGATACTGATTGGTCATGAAGAGCGTGTTTCATGGATCCTCGATGAAATAATAAAATAACACTAAAGTAAATCCTACAGTTCATTTGAATTTAATGGAGAAAAATTAATATGAACTCAAATAATAGGTTAACACATTTTTTAAATTGATATTTGGATCACCCCTACAGTGTTGTGAGAAACTCAATGCTATGTAGTGGGAATGGTCAAAGAGAGATCTAAGAATTCCACCAAATAAAATGAATTTTCTCCCATGAATATCATAACCATTTAACTTCTTATAAAAATGGATTTTATCCACAACATGGAATAGTGGTTTGATAACAATGATTTTCCCATTAGTCCTTGACTACATCCATGAACCACCCAGGGTAGAGCAAGATTCCCATTCCATTTCATTCATACCTCTTTGCTCGACCATGGTGTAAAAACATTTCAAATAAACCATAGTAAATTATGAAATCCAAAAAAAGAATTTTATCATTCCTCATTTCATACATTAATTTCACCAATAAACCATGCCTACCTAAACTGTTTTCCCTATATAATATACAACAACAATGGTAAAGATATCTTACAAAATAGTGATTTTAAACATAGATTTCATAAACCCATGAATGTGTGCACATGTCCACATATAGATCCAAACCAGATAATTTGAAATTTTATAATCCTTATTTAAATGGGAAATTTTTACCATTAGAAATCCAAAACTAAAATTTTCACCCATTAATAACATTAAATCTCCACAATAACAACTCTAACACCCTGAAACCCTAATGTAAAGGGACAATGAAGGTTTGAACCACTACATTGGACTTCTATGAATTCCTAGTAAAATGATTATTGTTCAATTTATAACATATAGGAATGAATGAAACATCATTTCATTGTGTGGTATATCTAAAAAAATAGAAAAAATGGTTTTGTATTAAAAGGTGATTGAAAATAATGATAACATTATAATTAAACAAATGAATTTATACTTTTTTGAAATAGTAGGAAATTTTTGGTTTATTAATTTGGGAATTTTAGGATCAATTGAAATAAAAATCCTATATATGCGGTGATTGGGATGACCAAAAAAAAATTTTACATTGAAAATTTATTTCAAAAAAGTGTTATGATAAAAATAAATAATACAACATCGAATTATTGAGGAATCATAAAACAATAATGGCTGATTAATTTGTTATATATAGAAGAAAATATAATATGGTGAAAACTAAAAAAATGATATTAAATATTTGGGAAATAAAAGGGCTATGATCAATGAATAGTTATGATAAGGAGGAGTGAATTAAATACCTCTCTATTGTGTAGTGTGGTTAGAATAACTGAAAATTATTTTTATTTAAAAATGTGACTAAAAATTATATGATTAAAAATGATAATATGACTTTGAATTGTGATGAAATAAAATTAAAATTATTACAGATTAATTTTTTACATTATGAAATGATTCATACACTAATAAAACATTTTATGTGGTCATAATGACTAAAAAATAATTTTAAATTTAAGAGAAATTAAACACATATAATATTGTTAAAATTGTGAAAATGGCCTCTCAATATTTTAAAATTTTAGTATAATGAATTATAAATAAATTTTGATATATAATAATGAATTATATGTCAATCTGATAGTTAATTTAGTTGAAATGATTGAAAAAAAAATGTAGTTTAGAAAGGTCTTATAAATAGTGATATTTTAAAAAAAATGTTATTAGATTATTATGGAACATAAGAAAATACATATCAATTAATTTTTGAGATATTGAAATGAATGGAATATAAATAAAAATTTTTGTGTTATTAGAAAGACCTAAATAGTAGTTTAACATTCAAAAGTTATTAAAATAAGTGATATGGTATAAATTGAGAAGAAAATGTTCAATTAAAATATAAATTTGTGAAAGTAATCATTTATAAATTTTAGAAATATACAAAAAATTGAATATTCAATCAAAAAGATGATATAATAAAAATTATTGAATATGATTTTTAAATTAAAATATTTAATAATATGTAATTTGATCAAAACCAAGAAATAATTGTTAAATTTTTTAGGAATAACAATACATCAATTATTAATAAATAATTTATTTTTAATAATAAACAACATATCAATCTAAAATATTTTGTGGTTTGAATGACCAAGAGTAAATTTTTATTGATTTATGTTTTAGAAACATGCCTTTAATAACTAGAATCAAACAAACAATATTAGATCATCATGAAATCATAGAAAACTAAACATTGATTATTTTATTCCTTTAAAGAATAAATGTAATTTCATTATAATACATAATTTGGTCATAATTATGGAATAAACTATTTTAGATAAAAAATGATAAAGCAAGAGATACAATAAATATCAAATTTCCTTTAAATATCATTAACTTGTATGAAGATTATCATTATTTATTTTTTGATATAAATTAGGTAAAAACATCCATATAATATGCATCATATTAAATATATTTGTAAAATAATTTTTAAAATAAAATGTAATAAAAAATGTGACATTTGGTAAAAACTAAGGAAATAAACTTAGACTGTTGGGAAATATTAATAAAAAATAATTGATTAATTTGAAATATGTTGGAATAAAATAATTGTTAACACATAGCTAAATGGGGCTAAAAATCTGATAGTTATTTTTTTAATGTAGAGTTTCTTAAAAACTTTTGATAAACAATAAAAACTAATAAAATTATCTCATATCATCATAGAATCTAAGCAAAATGATCCATAAATAATTTTTGATATACAGGAATGAGGGATACATAGTTTATATTCGTGATGAGTTCATAATGATACTAAATAGTATTATATTAAAAATATATTAAAATAAGATGATATAGTCAAATCAATGATAAAAACCATGAATTTTCGTGAAATCATATGAAAATTTTTGATGATTAATATCTAACATTTAATAAAGAAAATTGTTTCAATATGTCATGTGTTATGGTGAGAATAACTGAAAATTAAATGTTTTTAAGAAAGTGATTTGAAACAAGTGATACAATTAAACCAATAACGTGACCTTATATTTTCATGAAATTTTAATAAATTTTTTATCAACTAATTTTTTTCATGAAGGAATGAATAACACATTTAAAATATCAAAAAAATTATTTTTAAATTAGTAAGTGATTATAGATAAGTGATACTATTAAAATAAAGAATATAAGATCATATTATTATTAAATCTAAACATAGTTATCTTCAATTAATTTTTAACATGTAAGATTTTAGAAAACATCATTTTGACATGTATTCTATTTAATTTTACTATAAATACATTTCAATATATTTTAGGGTTTAAAAATACTCCTCAAACAATAAAAACAAAAGAAATGATATTAGAACATAGTAAAATGAAAGGAAATTGATAATTAATAAATTTATGATATATATTTATGAAAATTATATAAATCCCTCTTATAATGTGTTCAAAATTATGAAAATATAATTTTGGATAAAAAATGAATTATCAAAAGTGATAATGTGAAAATCCTGTAAATGTCTGTATATTTTCATGAATTATTTGTAAATTTATAGATTAAAAATTTGTGAAATATATAAAATAATGACATATAAATGTGACATATGGGATTAGAAAAATAAAAAAATTTATTTTTAAAAGATTTATTGGCATAAAAATGAGTTTCAAATAGTGAAAATATTGAATCAAATCTAGGATGATTGTGAAATAATTTTCACAATGATCATTAATTAATATGTAAAATGAAAGAATATAAAACATGTCATTCTAAGATGAGATGTGATCAGAATGACCAAAATGATGGTATAAGATTTAATAAAGATTAAAAAAATTAATATAATCCAAATTGGTGAAATTAACTTCGATTTTAATTAAATCATATAAATTTTAATGCTAATTATAATATTCATTTAAAAATTAATGACATATAAATAAAATATATGGTGTGATTGGAATGAGTAAAAAATTATATTTATATTTAAAATTGATTTAAAAGAAGTAATATGGTAAAAACCAAGAAAAATTCCTCTAATTGTTACAAAATATGGAAAAAATGATTACTCGTTAATTTATGACTTCTATGAATAAATGATACATCAGTTTAACATTCATTATTCTGGAAATGATTGAAAATGAAGCATTAGATTAAAAATTATTAAAAATATATATATAAGAAAACCACGAAAACAACCTCAAATTATTATAAAATCTTATAAAAATTTATTAATTAGATTGTTCCATATTGGAAGACACCCCACATTAATTTGATCATAACATTGGTTAAAAAATTTCAAAATGGTTTCAATTTAAAATGTGATTCAAATTGATACTGGTGAAATTGGGAAAACTATATCATATTATCATGAAATATAAGGACATTTTACATTGTATCATTTATGAAATATAATAATTAATGAAATATAGTGTTTCTAAAAAAACCATAAGTTCATATTTTTTATTTAAGTAATTAAAAATGATTTCCAAATAATTAAAACTAGAAAAAGAAGATAGGACCACTTTTAAATCCTATAAAATAATCGTTGATTGATTTTTTAAATGTGTGAATTAATTTCATGAAAATTTGACATGTACTTTCTTTATAATGAATGAAAAAAATCTTTTCAGATTAAAAAGTGATTAAAAAAGTTATATGGAAAAAATAGATTAATTAAAATCTAATTGATATGAAATGGTAGTATAATTTTCATTGATTAATTTTTGAAATTTTTAAATTAAAAACTCTTAAGTCATGTATATTATTTTAATTAAAGTAAAAAAAATATTTTTATAATAAAAATAATAATTTCAGATTTGTTACATCGTCCAAACATAGTAAATAACTTTGTATTGTTTTCAAATCTATGAAAACTATTTCAAATTAATTTGTGATATGTAATAATGAACATAAAATAATCAAACCCAATAAAATATATAATCTAATCATCATATATTATAAAAAAAATTCCACTAATTTTTGACATGTAAGAATGAATTTCATGTAAATCCAATGTGTTGTGTGATTGAAAATTTAAAAAAGAATATATATAGTTTAAAAGTGATTAACGTAAAGTGGTAAGTAAAAAACATAGAAAAAAAATTATATTATAGTGAAAATTTATGAAAAGTAACCTTTTTAATTTTTTAAATTTAGTTATTAATTTCACATAAATATTTTATGTCATGTTGTTAAAATAAATAAAAAATATATTTATTCTTTAGAAGTGATTATAAAAGTGATACAGAAATAAAATTAACCATGTCAGGACCTGACCCATGCTGGGGGTCGAGCTACAACTAGCCCAAGCTATCTTCCCTAGTTCAGGGGTGGAAATAATTGCTTAAGTGATACTAAATCAGGGAGGCCTTTTCCTAAGTACTTGTATGCATAAACACAACCATCTTGAGGAAAAAGTGCATAGGGAAAGAGTAAAATAAGAAACACTGCTATAAAGTAAACCAAGAATTCATGAACCTCTAGATAGTACAAAAGTACAGTAGTGTAAAATGAAAATAAAAATGGGGAAAACACATACCCAACTAAAAATATGCCCCAATCTAACAGAATTGGAAATGTAAATATCTAAAAGAGATCCAAGATCCAAAATCCAAAGCAATGACTCCCTTACACGGTCCAGGATCCTAGTATTCCTAAGATCCTATATAGTCATAGTCAACCTGTCCATCGCCTGCATAAGATACAACACATGCAGCAAAATTCAAGGCATGGGTGTGTGACAACCGAGTCCCGGTGACAGCACAACCACCCCGCCTTAACATGGTCGTCGGGTCCTGGCCCACCAGGTACCACCAGTTGCCCCCGCAGACACGTGGGGCCCACCCCAGGGTCCACCCACATGCCTGAACGGGTCATCTGACTAATGACAATCCCCACAGGCCAACACATGTCCTTTCTAGTGTGCTTTGTCCTCACTCACACACACCCTGAGAAACTTCCCAGGAGGTCACTCATCCTGATCACTACTCCAGGCCAAGCACGCTTAACTGTGGAGTTCTAATCAGGCAGGCTCCTAAAAAGGAAGGTGCACCTTGTTGACATGACTCATATCATTTATTTATTTAACCCTTTATCATTGTGTGGTGTTACAATCACCCCCCCTTTAGGGCACAACTCCCTCGTTGTGGACCCTACATCTCAACCCAGGCAGTGCACCGCACTTAAGGCTGGGTTCCTCCTCTGATACCAAATGTGACAACCAGGTCCCGGTGATAGCACAACCACCCCGCCTTAACATGGTCATCGGGTCCTGGCCCACCAAGTACCACCAGTTGCCCCCCGCAGACACGTGGGGCCCACCCTAGGGTCCACCCACATGCCTGAACGGGTCATCTGACTAATGACAGTCCCCACAGGCCAACACATGTCCTTTCTAGTGTGCTTTGTCCTCACTCACACACACCCTGAGAAACTTCCCAGGAGGTCATCCATCCTGATCACTACTCCAGGCCAAGCACGCTTAACTGTGGAGTTCTAATCAGGCAGGCTCCCGAAAAGGAAGGTGCACCTTGTTGACATGAGTCATATCATATAGTCATTTAACCCTTTATCATTCTGGGGTGTTATAGGGTGAGTATATAAATACCCAGTAGGACACCCTGAAATATGAAGGGGAGAAGTAAGAGATGCAATACAAGAGAAATATGGTATATATCACAAGGTAGAGTGGAAGAGAGTAAAATGACCCAACATAGAGAGAATGTAATCTTTTCCAATATCAAGGGTATAAACACAGTTAGTATATGAAATACATATCGAGTATCTACTTCATGTAGTAGGAGAGTAGACTCATCTATCCATGAGAAGCTAAATGTGGAATGAACATAGAATACCTCACATGTCTTTACCTCTCCTCGTTTGAGAGTAAATAATTCTTGGGTGTGGATACAAAATAGGAATATATATATATATATATATATATATATATTATTAGTAAAAGAATCATGTACTAAGAGTAAGGGGATCTCAATCTCACAACTCAAACCTGGAAGAAGAGTAGTCATTCGTTCCAAAAGTCCACCAATATTGCTTAGCATATCACACTTCTGTCCAGATGTAACTGTCCAACTCTGACCACACCTCCTCACTATTCCATATAGTTGATGAGGGGCAAAATCTCAAAGTAGAGGACCCATTCCCTGGTTCTTCAAGGGGGGGTCTCACTCTAACGGAATCAATAACCCACTTCCTAGCTCAACTAGAGGGTACCACATAGAAATAGATTTCCCACACCATTGTACATTTTTGGGGCACCACTCAGAAGGTATCGAGGACCCAATTCTCAAATCATCTAGAGGGTACATATAGAGAATCAGTTTTTGACTTATAATACATTGAAAATTTTCTATATATATTTCTAGAGCTACACACTAATACGATGTGTGATTCTGAGACTCAGTGGGCCCATAATTACTTTTATAAAAATATGATATATATTTTATTTTATGCATGCACAAATTCATAAAGAAAATGGGATAAATGATAAATGGTAGCTCATATCAGAAATTTGAAACCATAGTTGAGTATAAAACATGGTTTTTACCATAGGTGTGACTTAAAATTGGTTGGTGTGGGGCATTCAGATCCATCGCTCATTGGAGGTAGATTCAGTGGATTAAATTAATTAATTGATTTAATTAATTAAATATTTTAACCTAAAATGAAATCTTATAAATATATCATCAGGGAAAACTGCCCAGGGTTCGCCTCATAATTCTAGTATTTTCCAATATATATCACCCTCCTCTATTGGAGAATATCAATTGAGTGACAGTGAAACTCTGGATCATATCATATTAGGATGAAGTGAACACAACAACTTCATTCAAATCATTGGCGGACACATTATTCATCAAAATAAAATCTATAATCAAGTAAGGCTCTTCAATTTGTTTTTTACATCCTTAATTAAATTTAAGTGGGAAGATCAATCTTCATTCATTGATCTTTATCCTTTTATAGACATTACATTTTCATTATAATTAGCATATTTATTTAATTTTATTGATATAAAACTATGGGATCCCTATTCTAGATAGTTCTGAAATAACTCTTAGAAATTGAAGTTTAAACCTTTTTTGGTTCCTTTTTCCCAAATGTTCTTCGTGTTCTTCACCAGTTGGATCCCTGTAGTCTCAGTTTGACTTTTTCGAGAGGTACGCAACATGATATAACACCTAGATTCGTGTAATATCGATAGAATAGGCTCTATGTAATTAATTGAGCATTGATCTTGGAATATTTTTGAATTAAGTTCATAATTTTGGTGATTAAAGATCAAGAATTATTGGAATAATCGTTATAATCATGTAGAATGAACAAAAAACCGCTGATGGATAATGATGACCCTTTTCCGAAGAAGGATGGCTGAGATCTTAAATCTATGATAAAATCCTAATTTTCAGTTGAAGATATAACCCTAAATTTGTTTTTATATATTCATGTTTGGAGATCAGATACGGTATTTTTTCCAAATTTTTTACTATAGAAAGTGTTCAAGGATGAACACAAAATGTGTAGCCCCCTCAGTGGTGGGGAAAAATAGTGTTTCAGAAATATTAATGATGAAACAATGTATAATAATTCATACATGTTGTGTACGCTTTCCTAGATAGAAAACCCATTTGATGGACCACATGAATTGGAATCTATATAGTAGTACATAGAAATGACTTCATTACATGGGTGGTATCCCATGTGAAGCCATATACCGTGTACCTAAGTACAAGGACATGGGGTCTGGTACAAAGACTCGGCCAGAGTAAATGGGCTTGATCCATGTTATCCTTGACATGATGTGTACTACTGCATGGTATGGAGATGTTTACTGGACAAGGACACGGCCAGGTGGTGGAGTAGGACCACACTCCACGTGGGTCCCCTTCACACATCAAGTACCACTTGTTCCTTTTTGCAGAATCTTTAACCATCCATATCTTCTTTTTTTGAACTTGGATATCATGCTATAAATAGTCTATCATGTGTAATTTTTTACATATAACATGATCATTACTTTAGTTGTGACTTTCAAGATACAGTGTGTAACTTTCCAGGCATGAAACCTACTGAGGCAATGCTTGATGACGGTAGTGATCATATAGGATCACCAGCAACATTATGTGTTTGGGTCCTCTCACACATTGTTTAAACCAATTCATTTTTTTGGAAACTTATAACATTTGTATCTCCTTCATTTAAACTCGTATTTTGGACCATGAGTAGCCAATCCTGTGTTTTCTCTTTGTATAGAACATGATAGTGCCTTTTGTGGATTTTTATATATGATGTGAAATGTTCCAGGAATGAAACCTATTAAGGAAACTCAAAATTATGGAAGTGATCATGTAGGATTACCAGAGACTTTTTGAGTGGTACCTGCAAGATGATGGAGTGTCTCGGATAACACAGACTGAGACTGTGTCTACTAGTCGTTCCCGAGTACCGGACCCCATGTCCATGTAGTCTGTCACAAGTTTTTTCCTGCTGGGAATGTGTACGTGACATATAAGAATGATTACATGTCATTTCATGATAATTTTTTTGACCCCTTAGATGTCGTCACCACTAAGAGGGCTACATGCCATGTGTTTATCCTTTAACAAAGTGTATAGTTGAGATTTTTTTTAGAAATCCCATATCCAGTCTCCATGTTTTAATTTGTCTAAATTTATTTAGATACAACAATATATTCGGCTAAAAAGGCAAACCTAGCTATATATTGTGGATCTTTACCATCATTTATTTGAAAATGGTCTTCGTTCTCCATGAGGGGTTCGTTGTTCATTTTACACGCCTCTTATAGTTCTACCAATGATTTCATGAACATTAAATTCCAAAACGATCATCCTCATCCTAAAATATTCCTATATTTATGTTTGATTCATCTCCCTAAGCCTATTTTATTGATCCACTGTGAATTCGGCGGTCCGATCAGGCTCATTACCTCTCAAAAAAGTTGAACCGGAACTATAAGGATGAAACCAGAAAAGAATGTAAAGATGATTTGGGAGAAAGGATATAAAACAAAGTTTCAAACATCATTGACCAAACGTTCTTGTCCATCAATCTAGAACAGAGATCTTAAAGTTAGATAACAATCAAATTAAATCAATATTTCAATACTCGGGAACCTAAAAATGCTGTAAAAATATGCATATTGAAGAACAAAGATCAAAGAATGCAGATTGATCTTCACAATTAAAATTAACCAAGGGCATAAAAACACCCATTAATAAGACCTAACTTGATCAAAGATTTATCATTGATGAAGAACATGTCTTCCAAATATTATAAGGAAGTCGTTGCATTCACTGCATCTTGATATGAACTGATTCAGAGTTCCATCGTCACTTGATTGAGATTCTGCAACATAGGAGGAAGAGATCTCTTGGAAAATCCTAGGATTATGAGCCTAATACTGGGTATATTTCCATGACTATATATTTATAACATTCTAGTTTAGGTTAAAAAAATTAATTAATTAATTAATTAATTAATTTAATCCATTAAACATACTTCCAATGAGCAAGGGAATAAAACAACCCGTTCCAACCCATTTTAGGTTGCATCTATGGTAAACCCCACTTTCGGGACTCAATAGTGGTCTCAGATTTCTAATCTGAGATACCATTTAAGTGTTATCTTATTCTTAGTAATGAGTTTCATGAAAATAATATAAAATATTTTTAATATTCTTATAAAATTAAAAATGGGACTATCGTGCCTCAGAATTTCATTTCATCTTAGAGCCTAGATCATGAAATATATATAGAAATATTTTAAATTTTAACATGGAAATAATCGGGTCTCTACAAACTAAATAGAAAAAAATATTTTTAAATCATAGGATACTAAACATTAATTAATCTCTAAAGTTAATGAATGAACAACACACAAGTCTGATGTGTAATACGGTCAAAGTAGATAAAAATAGTTTTTAATTTAAAATTTATTATAAACATGTGATATGGGAAAAACAAATAAAATAAACTTATATAATATTTAAATAAATATTTCATTTGTAAAAATTAATGATACATCAATCTAGATTTTTTTGTGGTTGAAATGGATGAAAAAAAATTTTACATTCAAGAGTGATTAAAACATGTGATATAATCAAAACCAAGAAACTGACCTCATATTTTAATGAAATTTGAGGTAAAACATTATTGATTAATTTTTCAAATATGGGAATGATCAAAATGTTAATCTAATATTTGGTGTTGTTTGAATGATCAAAATGTTATTTTCATATTGCATCATGATTAAAAAGGGTGATATAGTCAAAACTAAGAAAACAACATCATATTATCATAAAATCTAAGTATAAAAACATCTAATTAATATGTGATATAATTAAATGAATAGTATATATAGAAAATATATATTTTGGTTGGAATGATCAAAAACTAATTTTTAGGATAAAATGTTATTCAATTAATGGATAAGGTAAAAATTTGAAAATTCACCATAGTTTAGGATGATATAATAAGAAAAATATCATTGATTAGTTTGAAACATGTAGGTAAAAACGTTATGTCAATTTTATATGTGATGTAATTTGAATTTATAAAACAACATTTTTTATTAAAATTGATTAAAAGAAACTAATACAATAAAATTGAGAAAAATGTTCTCAAGTTATCATGAACTCTTAAAAATGACTAATGATTAATTTTTTATTGGTATGAATGAATTTCATAGAGATCCAATGTATAATATTTTAAAATTTAAAAAACAATTATATAAAATTAAAAATTGAATTAAATATGTTATATGGTTAAAACAATCATATAAACTCATATTATCATGAGATATGAGGATAAATATAACTGATTAATTTTTGATATGTAAGTTTCTCAATTATTTTGAGTATATATTTTAACATTTCCCAATAGTTGTGGCTATTCAGAGACATTTTTTTGTTTCTTTGGAGGTTCGAAAAATCATATATAAATTTTATTCAATTTTAATAAGTTTTAGTTTAAATCTGAATTCTAAAATTTGGCTACAACTTATATACTATGTTCTGAAAAAATATTCTTATGATATGATTTTTACCAAAGTATAACACTTCATATGTTGAAATATATCTTATGCATTGATTTAAAAAATACTATAACATAATAATTTATTATGTATAGGTTAATATTTCTTATGAACTGACTAAAATTTATTATTTATTTTTTTTGTATATTATGAATTCCAAAATAAAATATATTTGATAAAATATATTATGTATACAATTTTTACTTTTATTTAAATATAATTTTATTAAATTAAATTTGAAATTATCTATTTTGTGCTTTCTTTTTAGACATAATTATATCCATAATAATATTTTATATTCGTTAATATTTGTTTAAATGTTTGAAATATTATTTTAAGTATTTATTAATTCTTTTATTTAATAATTGATCAATTAGTTTAGCTTCATGAAATTTTAGGATTAGATTTATTTGTTATATTTTTAAAGAGTTGGTTGAATTTTTAGGTATAATTTGATTAATTTGAAAATATTAATATTCTGAAGTTATAATTTATTTATGTAGAATGTGTGATAATTATAATGAATTTGAATTTTTACGATGAAATATATTATCGGATTGTATTTATGTGTAATTGTGATGTCATCACTTTTAAAATAGGTGTTAAATCAATTATAACTAATTAAAGCTTATCAAATACTAAAGGGAGGTGCGGTTGAAGGGATACATGATTCATGAAGGAGGGAAAGAGTAAAATAGTTAAAAAATAAGTTTCAATTTATGAATTAATAAATTAATAAAAAGAATATGAAAATGGGAAACTTGTTGTGCATAGTTGGGGGATTTATAGTTAAGAATAAAAATATATAAATAAATAAATGTTATATAAATACTTAATAAATATATGGATGTTTTAATTAAAAATTGAAATATAATATTCCTGTTTTATTTATTATAAATTAATTTTTATAATTTATTTATTGTTTCTATATAGGGATTTTATAAATAAATTTGAAATAGTTATTTTTGTTCAATTGATTTCGATGGATTAGATTTCTTTTGTAAACATTAGTCTTATAGGTCATGTTTCTCTACACCTCAAAAAATAAATTTATCTTCTCTAGTAACTTTTTCTTCTTTCCATGGTGGTCGATCGACAATGTTGAATTAAGAATGATTTTCTATAGGCATGTGAAGTGGATTATAAATAGAATTGGGAAAAAAATTAATATTTTATTTGTAAAAATTAATGATATATAAATTTGTAAATTTTTGTGGTTGAAAAGGATGAATTTTTTTTAATATTAAAATGCTATTAAAATAAGTGATATAATCAAAACCAGGAAACTGACCTTGTATTGTAATGAAATTTTAGGTAAAACTTATTTTATTATATTTTGATATCTTGGATTGATCAAAATGTTAATCTAATATGTGGCGTGGTCTGAATGATGAAAAATGTATTTTTATATTGAAAAGTGATTAAAACCAGTGATAGAATAAAAACTAAGAAAACAACATCATGTGGTCATAAAATAAAAGTATAAAGTCATATAATTAGTATGTGATATTTCAAAATGAATATATCCTATATATGTTGTGGTTTGAATGACCAAAAAATATTTTTCAGTATAAAAATTGATTCATGTAAGGGATAAGTTAAAAATATGAAAATTAACCTCATTTTATAATGAAATAATAGGAAAAATATAATTTATTAGTTTGATATGTGTAGGAAAAAACAAAATGTCAATTTTTTATATGATTTAATTTGAATGAATAGAATATCAATTTTAGAAAAAAAATTGATTTAAAGTAACACATACAATCAATGTTGGGAAAAGGAACTCTAATTATCATTAACTATTTAAATAATGATATACAATTAATTTTTTATTGGTAAGAATGAATTTCACACCATTGCAACATATAATTTTTTAAAAATTACAAAATAGATGTATCAAATTAAAAAGTGAATAAAATAAGTGATATGATTGAAATGAGAAAATATACATGGATTATCATGAAATTATATGATATTGATCATTAATTAATTTATGATGTGTATGGATCATATTTTTTTTGAGTCTATATATTAATATTTCATTGGTTTTTTGGGTGTTCGGGGATGTTTTCATGTATTTGTTTAGGATTAGAAATGCATATATCAATTTTAGTCATTTTTAATAAATTTGAGTTTAAATTTTAATTCTTAAATTTGGCTACATATTATATATTAAAAACTATAAAAAGTTTCTAATTTATCAATTTTTAACAAATTATAATATTTCATATATTTAAATATATCTTATGCATTGATTTAAAAAAAATATTAAATCTTAAAAATTTCTTATGTACAAGTTATTATTTCTTATGAACTAAATAAAATGTATAATGTAATGTTTATTTATATCCTATGAATTCCAAAATCAAATATATTTGATAAAATATAATATATATATAATTTTCTTATAATTATAATATAATTTTATTATATAAAATTTGAAATTATATATTTTATGTTTATTATTGTAGTTATAATTGTTACCAAAATAAATTTTTATATTATTTAATATTTTTTTAAGTATTTAAAATATTATTTTACGTATTTATTAATTTTTATTTACTTAATATTTGATTAATTAGTTATTTTTTATTGAATTTTATGAAGTAATTGATTTTTAACATCGTTAAGGATTTGGTTGCAGTTTCAGGTAGTAGCGGCGGCACTGTAGCAGCGGCGGGTACTGTGCAGTATTGTAGCAGCGGGGGTACTGTAGCAGTACTATTCACAGAATGGGGTTTGGGCAAAAAAAAATGGGCATATGGGTCATATAATGGGCTAAATGCACATTGGGCCTTCGGGTTATGTAATGGGTCTCCCTCTACCCAATTAAAGAGGTCTTTGCTTTACTTTAATAATAAATGAGGTTTCGTCCCCAACCTTTAAAAAAAATAGTATGAATTTATAATTTATTTATGTGGAATGTGGGATAATTATAATGAATTTGAATTATGAGGTAGATATTATGTATGGAATGAAATTTAGGTGTAAATGTGATGTCATCATTTTTAAAATAGGTGTAAAATCATTTAGAAGTAATCAAATCTTATCAAATATAAATGGAGAGTGGGGATGTAGGGATACATGATTTCATAACAAAGGAAAAGAGTAAAATAATTAAAAATAACTATCAATTTATAAATTAAAAAATTAATAAAAATAATATAATAATGATAAACATGTTTTGAAAATATTTAGTATTTAAAATTAAGAATAAAAAATATAAAAAAAATAATGTGTTATATATGCTTAATAAATATATCGATGTTTTAATTGAAAAATTAAATATACTATTTAGGGGTTATTTATTATAAATAAATTTTATTTATTGATTTTCAAAAAAAATTGAAGGATTTTTTAAATAAATTTGAATCAGTTATTTTAGTTCTATTGTTGTCAAAGGATTAGATTTTAAAAATAAATATTAGTCATAGATATCATGTTTCTCCCCACATCAAACAATATATTTGTCTTCTCTTGTATATTTTTCTTCCTTCAATGGTAGTGGATCGATGGTGTTGAGTGAATAGTGAATTTCGATAGGCACATTAAGTGGATGATGAACAAAAATTGTAAATGAAGAAGAAATTATTGAACATGATTTATGATCCTTTAAATTATAATCTTCAATAATATGTACCCTTAAATGATACAAAACAATCTTTTTTATTTTTATTTGTCCTTAGATATTTCATTTATTAGAACATTGAATCTAGTGATTGGACGTATTTCTATTCACTTTCTTTTTAAGCCTTTCAAAACGAATTATTATTACTACCATCATAATTATTGATTGAGACATTACCTTTTAAACATGTAAGTAGTGATGTCTTGTATCAATCAAACATTTTTCAATACACCCTTAGAAAAAATCTTTCAACATAGTATATTCATACTTTCTTCTTGGGCTTAGTGGTGAAAGGTATAATCTGGGGGAGGGTCTATCATTTACTTTTATCATTTTATTTTCATACTCTTATCTAAGTCTAGTAGTGTTTTTTTCTTATTGTAAAGGGTTTACTCAAGTCTCTTAACTAATTTGGTTTTTCATTTATATTTCTTTCTTTGATTGTAGAATATTTTTCTACACTTAAAATTCAACTTTTAAATAGTATTATTGTCATGCAATATATTATTATATTTTTAATATATTTCCTTATCAAGTATCATGGTTTGAGATAGGTTCTATCTTTGGGGATTATATATATGTATTTTATTTGGGGGGTTTCCATTTGATTTTTTATTTATGAAGGTAATTCCTCCGACACATATGATAGATACCCTCATTGCCAGTCTCCAACTGGAGGACCTATTAGAGGTGGACATTGAGGGTTACACTTGTATTTACTTCTAACCTGAGTTGGGATTCATTGGGGGAGGATCCTAATATAATATATATATATTCATATATATGTATATATATTAATAAATTACACTTCAATATAATATATTATTTAATTAGAATATATATAAAAACTTAGTTCAAAATAAATAAATTTTTATTATAAAATTATATGATCAAAGCTAGGAAAATGACCTTGGATTTTCATAAAATCAAATAAAATAGATCATTGAATAATTTCTAACATATAATAATAAAACTATATCAATATAATAGGTAGTTTGGTAAAAATAAGAATAATAGTGTAAGAATTGATTCATGAGTTTAAAAATGTGATTAAAACTATCAATGTTTGACAAATGTGCTTAGATTATCATGGAATATGAGAACAACGGTCATAAATTAATTTTTGACATGTAAAAATACATGTCTCATCAATTAGATATGTAGTGTGGTGAGAATGATAAAATAATATTTTGTAAATTTATATTTCATTAAAAACATGTGTTATGGTCAAAATCTTGAAAAAAGCCTCATATTTTCATAAAATAACATGATAAATATCACTAGTGATTTTTAGACATTGGGAAATGAATGAAATGTCAATTAGTTACATTTATTATTCATAATGTCCAAAAAATGTTCACAATTAAAAAGAGATTAAAAATATGTGATATGGAAAAAAATATGTAATTGACTGCATATTTTTTTGAAATCATATAGAAATGATCACATGTCAATTTTTAAAAGTTAGGAATGAAAGATAAGTCAGTTCATATTGAAGTGTAGAATGAATGACTAAAAAACAATTTTATTTTAAATGTTCTTTACAAAAGTGATATGATCAAGACTAGTCAAAATGTCTCAAATAGTTGTGAATTATTAGTAAAATGTTCATTAATTAACATATAATTTATATGAATAAATTTTTAAGTATCCATTATGGATTTTTTTCTAAATGTTTGAAATATTTGTTTAAAATTAAATAGTGATTAAAAACAAGTGGTACGGTCAAACCTGATAAAATAAAATTTCATTCATGGGAAATATTTATGAAAACAACATCCATTAATTTTTGATAAGTATGAATAAATTAGACATAAAACCAATATATGGTGTGGTTTTAGTGACTTAAATATATTTTTATCTGATTAAGTGTCAAAAAACCTACCTCAAATAGCCAAACCCAATCAAATAATATATATAATTGTAATAATATCCTATGAATATGATCACTCTTTAATGTTTTACATTAATTAATTAATTAATCATACATCTAATTTTCAATGTAGTTATAATGGAATAAAAATGTGTTTCAGATATAAAAACGTGAAAATAAATCAATAATATAATAAGAACTTGTCAAATTCCCTCAAATTATGAAGAAATTATAGAGTAATGAAGATTAAGATTTGAAAATTTACATCAATCAAATATTTATTAAGGTAATACTAAAATAATAAAATTCATGAAATTAATAAGTGATTTTAAAAAGTGATAAAATCAAATCATGGAAAATGATATTTTATTATAGTAAAATATTAAAACAAATTTGAATGATTAATTTATTTAATTTAAAAAGGAATAAAAAGTTAATCTGAAATGAAGTGTACTTGGAATAGATCATAAATATTTTTTTATATTAAAATTTTACTAATAAAATTATATAGTCAACACCAATAAAATGGTCATGAATTGTAATAAAATCTTGTGATGATCATAATTGATTAATTTTTAACATATAGGAATATAAAAAAATTAATCTAACTTTAAGTTTAGTCAAAATTATTGAAAAATATGTTTCCAATTAAAAAGTGATTAAAAATAAGTGATATAATCTAAACCAGTTATATTCCCTCATATTGTCATAAAATCAATGGAAAATGAGCATTGATTAATTATATATATATATATATAAATGAATAAAAAAACAATTGAACATCTTGGGTGGTCAAAATGAATCATTGTGAGTATTTATAATATTATCTTATTATTTTTTATCATATTTTCAAAATAGATTAAACGTGGTAATATCATCATGAAATCATTGTAAAACAATTATTAATTAATTTGTGACATTTTAGGAAAAATTAATGTCAATTTGATATGTAGGGATTATTGAATTTTTTTATAAATTTAAAAGTAAATAAAAATAAGTGATATAGTAAAAATTAAGAAAATAACACTGTATTTTCATTTAATCATAGTAAATATTATCATTGATCAATTTTGTAAAATTAAGAAAGATCATAATTTCTATTTGATATATTATGTTCTCAGGTTGAATGAATAAATAATTTCAAATTTAAAAGTAATTAAAAATAAATGATATAATAATAACATAAAAAATGGCCTTTTATTTTCATGATTTTATATTCTAGGGATCATTATTAAATTTAAAACATAAAGGAATAAACAACACATCAATTTGATCAAAAATGTGTTCCTACTAACTAGAAATGTAATTTGAAATTAAAAAGTGTTTAGAAAAGTTATATTTTTTAAAATAAGAAAACTAATTTTGGTTTTCATAAAGTATTATGAAAATAATTATGTATTAATTTATTACATGAAGGAAAAAATTTCATGTCACATGTGGAGGGGTTAAAATGAAAAACAAATTACAATTAACATTTATTAAATCAACTGATATTGTCATAATAGAGAAAAAAATTAAACTACCATAACATTTTTACATATTGAAAGTTGATAAATATATTAAATATATGAATTAATAGAACATATATCTAACATGATGATTGATTAGTCTTTTAAAAAATATAATTTTACAATAAAATTTTATTTGAAATGTGATATTGATAAAACTGAGAAATCAACCTAGGATTGTCAAGAAATATTAAAACAACTATCATTGAGTAATTTTTGAAATATTTTAATGAATTAAATTTTTATTAGATAAATATTGTGGTTGGAGTAACTGTAAGAAAATTTTTATTGATTTTAAATATTAAAAAACATATCAAACAACTTAACATTGTTAAAAAAAGCTCATATCATAATTAAAAAATATGACAATGATCATGAATTAATTAATATCCCATAACAATGAAACATATTTCAGCCTAAATTGTTGGTTCGACATTTTTATCGAAATAATATATTTATATTAAAAATATATGAAAGAATATGATATAGTAAGAATCAAGAAAATGGCATTAATTTTTTATAAACTCATATATTTTAAAAATATATAATTCTTTTTTCTAGGTTTTTAATATATCATGTATTCAAATAACTTTTTAATGTAAAATACATTTTTTAATCTTTACCAATATATTTGACATCATATTTATATTTCATTCATTCATAAATTTCACAAATTAATCGTAGATCATTATTCATTTTTTATGGTCCTAGTTTCTCTAATCAATTTTTTGTGTTTTTCAGAATTTAGAACTATTAAGAGGTACTTTGGAGGTGTTATAAAGGTGTATGGTTGAGTTTTATATCAATGGGGGCTATAATTACCATGTTTCATAACATTTTCTAGGTTGTTTTGGTGTTTTGACCATGGATTTGGACTATTTTCATGTTTGGTTACTATAGGTAGTGAAATTCTCATTATAGAGGGATTGGTTCATTATGGTATTCAATGTGTAACATGGGAAGGGACAAACTATAATTTCCTAGGATATAACATAGAGAGTTTCTATGTGTAAAAGAGGGAGGCTAAAATTCCTATGTTATCCAGCATGCTGGTCTTATATTGAGGCAAGGTTGAGCTATAAATGAGGTAGTTGAAAATAGTAAGTGTTGGTTTTCTGCATTGTACTATATACCCCGGTGAACATTAAATGTGGATGATAATTACATAACAGCACAGTGGGTTCATATTTTTATTCATCATAAATGGTACCATGGGATTTTTAGGTACCAAAATTCTATTTATTTTTTTTTACTCAGCCATACATTTCAGTTTTAAAGGATTTTTATTTTATTTTTTTATTTCTTCACTAAAACTACTAGGTTTTATACCTATATTCTGTTGATTTTTTTGTTGTGGTTATTTTTAATACTACATACATTACCATGATTGTTTTAAATTATGTTGATTTATTTGTTACTTGCATTCATTTTTATTTTATATCAGGGGTATCTCCTGCCCTTTCCATCAACTGGATGTTGATTGGATATGACCATAAGAGCATCTCAATAACCTTCAAGTAGACCCAACCATCAAATCAAGTATTTTACCTTGCAGGTTCACATTTTTTTAATAAATACTCATATCCCTAAACATACAGATCATCTTTATACCTAGTCCTTACAAGATTCCAATTTCATTTCTTTGAAACTCTGAATTGTGGTAATGGACATAATACTTCTCCTTATTTTTATGTGTTGAGGTTGGTATGTATTTTTTTTATCATTAATGGGTAAATGGTTGAGTGGCAGTTTGGTTTTCCCTATTTTTTGTACTAGATGAGTTGAATAATGATAGGATGGAAGAAATAGGTTGATATATGGGATTATATGTCTTCCTGTCAATTTGGACATGAATGATGTTATGATATTTGGAAAGTGTTGAGAGCTGTAATTTACAATTTTGTTTGTTTCACTAATTTTGTTCTTACTTTTCACTTATTGTTGAATATTTTTTGGGTATATCTCTCTTCATGATATATTGTGTTTTTTCATTGAATACATAAGATTATGGTGTTTTAATGAAGAAATAATTTAATTTGTGGGAATGGGTGTTGGTGGTAGTAATGTTTTGTTAAAGGGAACCCATATGGATTGGATATTGTAAATTATTCAAGAGAAAGGTGATGAAATATTGAATTGAATTGTTAAATATAAAATCACCTTTTCAAGTAATGGTCATTAAATGATGGGTAATTGAACTATTGTAAATGATTAGTGATAAGGTTGAGTCTTTAATTTAGGTATTATTAAAATAATTTAATCATCCAATCATATTGATGGAAACTTGGTATTCATGTGGGTTAGTAGATATATCTCAAGTCAATTATAGGAACTTTCCCCTATTTTATTTTTGTGTTTTATAGGTCATCATGTTCTATTATTTGTTATAATCCACTACCCAAGTCGGTTGAGTTAATCAATTCCCATATATGGCCATGGTTATCTTTTTTTTCTAACATCAATGTTTTTTAGGATATATGGATAAATACACCCCTACAACACTCTACCATTCATATGTGAATTTTTTATGTGGAAATATTTTGTTTATAATGTCTTATAGTTCTAGGGTATTTACCCATATATGAAATGATGGCTCTTTTTTATGACATACTTGTATATTCATGTTATGGAGGCTTCTATATTTCTCATATACATATATCCCAACTAAAATATCTATGGTAATTATAGGTGTATTTAAAAAAAATTAGTAATGGATTGAGGAATATTACATAATTAAATGGTTCATGATAGATCTTGAACTTACTAAAAGATTATGAAATGTGGTGATGATATGGTTATAATGGGATGCAAAGGGTGAGTCATGTGATGATGATCTGAATGTAAGGATGTGTGATATAACTTATGGGGGATAAGAGGTCCATAATAACTAATTATTTGTGGTTTAGGTTGAGTAGTTATATTAGAAGGTAATGTGGGTTACCTTTATTCTAAAAATTATTCAATATATTCTATTACTATTGGGATATGCTTATTGAGAGAGGATTTTGTGGATGAAAATATAGTTTACCTATTTAGGTGATGGTTCAATCTTTATTCATATTCATTGGTGCTTTAATATTATTTTTCCACATTTTTACGATTGGTTTTAAGGATAATACAATTGATTATACTTTCATTCCCACCCCAATATATATAAAATATTTCTGTAGTCCACATGAGTGTGTTGCTGATTAGGATAGATGTTACTAGCTCATAATGGTTTGTTGAATTACTGGAGTTTGTGGTCACTTCTATAGGAGTGGTTCATGGTTTTTTTAGTATTTATTTTTTCTAAAGATTATGACATCACGTGTATTGTGATGGTTGATTATTTATTCCTTGGAGTTGTATGGGGGATTTATTATCATTTTTTAGGATGTATTGAAGGTATTTTCTTCAATATGTATGAATTTTATAGATTATGAGTTATTCTCCAACCCATGGCCTATTGTTGGTGGGATTCGGGGATAACACTCATTTATACAGTCATCCTATTAGGGTTACCAGTGGGGGTGGGTTGTGAAAAAGTTATATCAATGAATTTTTTTAGAGATATGATGGAGCATAGGGATAGGAAACATTGAATATTTCTTGTGATGGTATGTAAATAATATCAATTTCACTTGGTACATGATGTAAGCATGGTAACATATCTAGAAAATGGGATTTTAGGTCCCCTTGTGATCTTAATCAAGGACTTTAATCATACAAAACTTACTATGTAACATGATTATAATTGTAGGGTAGAAACCCTGGGGAGGATAATGCATCATGATGTTCTATTCCAATTTTTTAATTATGTGTAAAATGTTCATAAGGATATATTTTAATTAATAAATCATAAATATTCAATAAATCATGATTTTATGTCCCAAATAGTTTTCTATTTAATATATATATATATCTAATGGTTGATGTCCCTATTTAGTTTTTAATGGTCATGTTTACCAGGATGTGTTAGTGGATCATCGTACTATTAAATTCAATGACAGAGTAACCTAAAGGAACATGATTTTAGAGTTTTATAACCATATCCTATAGAATTGTGAATTATTTGTTTTATATTAAGAGGTTGAGGCTTATTTGAGGGAGATGAAGATTTATTTTAGTATGATCCATGATCTTAAGGATAATTGGACTCCAAAGGTTGTTCATAAGTTCTGTGGGGTTGCTCATTAGTGGTGTTATTTATTCATTGGAGATCACCATGAGTTGATAGTTTCATGGGAGAAGTTTCTTCATCGGTTTCAGGATGATGTTTTTTTCAATCATGAAGGTGGTTTATCTATGAGAAATTATTTCTCGACATCTGAGGGATTATATTGTGAGGGATTTTGGTATTAGTTAATATAATGTCTTCCATTATGCTTTATATTTGTAATAACCCAGTTTTTCAATCAGGTATGTATCCTATAAATTTCAGTCTAAATTGTTATATTAGACCTAATATGGATTCCTAAGGGGTTATAATATGTCTCAGAGGTGTCCATGGCATGTTTAGATCCCAGAATCCATATTTTAGGGAAAAACATGCTTGGTGCATGGTTTAGAGTAAACCATACAGGAATTATGCACAGTTTTTGAAACCATGTGGATTGTGTTTTTTCTAATAGATTCACTTTTCATGGTTGGCACATGGCCATGCGGCCTAACCATATAAGATCTCATTTTCCCAGGTACCCATGCAGGGCTTGAGCAAGGTTTGTCAAACTATGCGAACAAACCGTGCACAAGCTAAATTTTGGGTAAAATTCCTATTTTCCTTTAATTATCTAATTAAGCTCCCTCCTTATTCCCTAATCCATGTTTATGTGGTATTTTCCTATTTCTATCTCAATTTTGATATTTTTGAAGATCTAACCTTGGAATCAGAATATCTCTTTCATTAGACAATTGATTGAGCTCCCTTTCATCACGTTGGATGTGCAATGGTAAGTACTCGAGTCCCCTTGAGCCGTTCTCCTTCCCTTTTTCTCTTGAACAAGATATTGGGGTATGAGATTTTTTTATTTTTTCATAGATCTACTTCAATTCCATCCAAATCAAAGACCAATATTGGTGGAGGTGATTCATACAACCCTAAGGTGGGTGGTCTATAATTCATCCCTAAAGTTTGTTGATTTTGGATTTTTTATACGGGGCCCACGGATTTCATCGAGTTCTGTTTATAGAATTTATATTCCATGTTTCTAACCATTAAAACCATATGGTCATCCTATTTCCAAATATGTGATTAATTGTTGGGGGTTATGACCACAACTCCATCCTTTCCAGGTTGAAGGTTATGCCATAATTGTGATTTAGTGTTTTGATGCATTTGTGCAACTATTCAGGTGATCCATGGCTTGACCACTCTAAGGTAATATTTTCTATATTAAATAGCTCGATTAATATTGTGTATTACATAATAGAAACTACTGTGTATGTGTACCACTTGACCCGCCTAAGGTAAGTACTTCAAATTGATAGTTAAATGTGAATTATTAATTGGTTGTATATCCATAGCACCCCTTACCACATTAATGGAAGGTAGCGGAATGAACCTTAAATTATGGAATATTCCTTAGATGGATTAAATTAATGGTTGTATGCTACTTTTCCTTGTCACACTAATGAAAGGCTATGCTTCAACCAAATCACTTGATAAAAAATTTTGCATGCTAATTGACCTTATCACACTAATTAAAGGCAAGGATTGAACCGAATGAAATATTACATGACTTCATAATCAAATAGGAATGGCCAGACTCTAGCTCACCTGGGATTTTGATCAGGGTATTCCATGAGACCTTGGGAACCCCACTTGGATTTAAGGATATGGATTCTTTAGTTTGAGAACCACCTAGATCCAGATCATTGTCTGTTCTTGGATGCTCAGTATGACACTATAGGATACCTACATATTATAACAAGATGCCTCAAATAAAATCCTTGGATCCAGAATTGACAAGTAGGTTCCATGGTTACAACCCATAGGGCCTTGTCTCTTCTTATCCTCGTCTTAACTTGGATGATCACCTTGGATTCGGTAGGCACTTTTTGAGGAATTCCTTATACATGATCCTTGGAATACACTATTATCCTTAGCCTGGCTACAGTTATTACTGAGTTGGAGATCCTTGAAGTCTACATCACCTTGGTTATCACCTTGGGATTGCACTATTAAATATCATTGATCATGGTTGCCTTGTTACATCTTGAACCCTTCACTATTTATACTATCACAGGGTGATGTCATTGTATGCTCTACCTCACAAGACCAATCAACATAAAATTGTAATTAATGAAAGAAATAATTTTTGACATGATGAAACACCAATAGAGGGATGAATAAAGTAATTAGGTATTTAGTTGCATTATACTTCTTCACTTTATATATGCACACCTACATATTGTTACATTTCCATTACACGGGCCACGTTTTATAGACACCATTGGTGGTGGACCATTTAGATTTATATAACACCCTATTCAGGCGTCGTTGGGTGCCCAGGGTAGATTACATGGTTGCAGGTATTGACAAGAGGAATCATACAGCTTCAAACACTTGATTGATTGTGGTTTAGTATGGACAATGATAGCAGAGGACCAAGTAGGAACTCGGGATGCTTCGTATAGTCATTGAGTTCTTTTATGATTTGTGGAACATGTTATTACTATTGTTTGTATCCTTGATTTTCATCTTTTTAATACATGACATATCATCAATTTTTGAATGTTATTCCAGTTGATTTGGTTATTATTATTGTTGAATCTATTTTCTGATTTTCCTTTTTGTTACATATATTTCTTCTGCTATTTACTTAGGTTTACTCTCACCCACTGCACTACATGTTGGTAATGAGGGAATACTCTCACCATGTATAGACCTTAGTCCCTCATTGTAGTTTGGTATCCTCTGGAATTTGGGGAGATGCACTTGACGTAATGTGGCCCACTGGGCTTGGGGCACCTATTAAGTGGTGTTTGGGTCCGAGACATCACATAGTGGTATCAGAGGTGTTTTATTTTCATGACTTGCTATTTGTAGATAATATATTGGATATTAATAATGCTTGGGACATGGTCATGAGTGGTGCTTGGGAATCGCAAATGCATGTTTGGGGTAAAATACAAGTTACCCAAAATGTAATTTTTGTTCTGTTTTTCCTATTATAGTTGATATTATTTAACCATTGGGTGATGCACATGTTGTGTGGTGTTGATGAATATTACCCTCATGTAGGATTTATTTCATCCTTAGACCAATGATATGAGGGAAAGGATAATTTCTACATGAACCATTATAGACACCTAGAATTCACATGTAATAAATATTTTCATTCCATATAGGTGAATTTCACTGATCTTCATTTCTTTATATACTTGTGATTATTGAGTGATGATGTGATAGTTTTCTTGCACTTTTATTTATTTTGGTTTTAGTTGAGTGATTAAATATCTCAATTCATGAGGTGTATGGTCCCTCATGGGTTGGAATGAGTAATTTACCGATTCGATCCATTATGTTATAAATAAATGGGTGTTGTTTCTTGTCATAGGTGTATGGGAATTGATTCATCAGAAATGGATATATATTATAAGGTGAATCATGAAATCTAAAATGAATTTTTTGCAAATCCTTATCCCGCCATTTCATGTTTATGAAAGGTAAAGGAGTGAATCAGAAATTAACTAAAAAATGACATGAAACTTATACATGAGCACTTACCGATACCTATCCATAAAAGCAGGTAGTTTGGGGTAGTATGCCTTGGGAAGCGCGTTTTCTTAAATTCAGCTTCCGCTAGTGATTATATCTTATGCTTCTTATATTTTTCTGATGTGTGTTCTTGGAATTTATAGACCAATGCTACCATGATGTCCTCGTGTCATTCACCAGGAAGGTCGTGATGATCATGCTTTTGACAAGGTGGGCCCTGAGTAGCTAGTCATGCCTCCAGGACTACCACATGAGGAACCACCTATTGTACCTAATATGTAAACTGATGCCCAATTTCATAATAGTTTCCTTCGGATGATGGAGTTCATGCATGGTTCTCCACGGCTAACACCCAAGATGGGTAATATGATTCATGAGTTCCAATAGTAACATGATCCTACCTTTTCAGAAGATAGCGGCTCATAGGCTACTGATTCTTGGCTAGAATCCACCTTATCTATCATTGAGCATCTAGAGAAACCTCTATAGTTGAGTATCAATATTTCCATGTACATTTTTCATGATTCATCCAAGTGTTGGTGGGATGTGATTACCCAGGACGATCATTATCAGGGCATGTTATGGGTTGGTTTCCAAACATAATTCTATGATAAATTCTTTCCTCAGACGCTGAGAGCTCATAGAGATA
Organism: Viscum album; assembly: GCA_963277665.1. Classification (NCBI taxonomy): domain Eukaryota; kingdom Viridiplantae; phylum Streptophyta; class Magnoliopsida; order Santalales; family Viscaceae; genus Viscum; species Viscum album. Next base: position 1,310,962,966 of record OY728151.1, read on the forward strand.
GAGATTTCATGCATCTCAAGCAGGGTAATATGTTATTTATGGAATATTAATCATGTTTCACAGAGTTGCAGAACTTTTCACCACTTCTATCTGATAATGAGCATTCATGTGCTAGATGTTTCAAGGACGGGCTCTAGTATTCAATTTTTATGTAGGTCAATGTATTTTTCATACCTAATTTTTCTATAATATTCAATCAAAATATTATCACTGAGTGTACCCTGAGGGGAGTAATTAGTACCAGGCATAGAGGATCATGTCGCATCAGGCCAGTAGTTCTTCGGGTGGTAGGAAACATTCTCTCAAGGTTTATCATTAGAGCAGTGAAAACCAGAGTACCCATTTTGTTAGCTCTTTGGTGTGTCATAATTTTAGATTATGGGGTCATTCGAAGATTCTATTTGATAGTGACCCAATGGTGTGTTGAGCTTGTGTCCATATGTTGCATCTTCAACGTTTCTACAGGACCTTTCCAACATCTTTGTGTGGAAATGGATTTTTTCCAGCTCCACCTTATGGAGTGAGTTCTTTTACACCACATTAGTCATGTAGATGTAATATCACCAGTAGGTCTAGCTGAGGATGAGGTAATTACCATGGTAGTTATACCCCTAATCACCATCACTGCTAGCAGAACAGTTTTGATTATGCTAGTCCATTTGTTGCATAGGGATGTTGATCAGGTCATTTGCATGCACTACACCCAATACCTAAGGATTAGGTCTTGGGACATTCTACAGTATGAGGAAATATTCTATTTCCATCTACTATTGTATCTGATTTTTTTGATACTGGTGCTTCGAACTCTTTTATCTCTATATCCATTATGAAGAGTCTTGGTAGAGATATAGTATCACTATGGTATAATGACCCTAAATACACTATTAGGGGTACAAATAGATGGAATACTCTAGTTTAAGGACTATCCAATTTAGGTAAGAAGCCACCCATTATTATGTAACATTTATGTTCTCAAGATGAATGGATTCGATGTAATTCTAGTGATGGATTGGTTGGTTCACTATCATGATTTTGGATACTGTTATCGTTGCAATATATGTTTTACATCACCAAAGGGTGGAATTAATCTATATAAGGGTTAGTGGGATGTTCAGGATGGTAGGGAAACACCAGAGCATCATGGTCCATGTGGATTGATTTCCCAGATTGATAATCTCTTCATAAGAGATCTGGGTTTACATCACGCTGATTTCCATCCAGTAGGGGATAGTTTTAGGGATGTTTTTCCTGAAAATATTTTTGGCTTACCTCCTGAGAGAGAGTTAGAGATTACAATCGATCTTACTCTAGGTTTAGCACCAGTATCCATTCCCCTTTACAGTATGGCACCTACATAGAATCAAGAGATCAAGTGGTTGTTAGAGGATTTAGAGGCCAAATGTTTTATATGGCCCAGTACATCCTCTTAGGGTTCACCTGTGCTTTTCTACAAGAAGGCGGATGGAACCATATGCCTTTGTGAGTATTACAGAATGTTGAAGTAGATTAAAGTCAAGAACTGGTATCCACTTCCTTGAATAGATTATCTCTTTTACCAAATCTGAGGAAAAAATGCCTTCTTTGACATCAGCCTCAGATTTGGTTATCATCATGTGTGATTCAGACCATCATACATACCTCATAAAACACTATGTAGTATTTATGGTTTGTATGAGTACACTTGTTATGTATTTCAGTATTACTAACACACCTTCCATTTTCATAGATCTGATGAATAGGGTTTTCCACCCCTATTTGGACTCTTTTGTCGTGGTCCTTTTGGAAGACATCTTGGTGTATTATCGCACTCATAGAGACCATGCCAAATATCTTGATATCATTCTGAGTATAGTGATATAGAATCATCATTATGCATAGCTTGCTAAGTGACACTTCTAGATAGACAAATTCCGCTTATTATGTCATATTATCTCAAAATTAGAGGTATATGTTGACCCTAAAAAGGATACTGTTGTAGTTTCAAGGGAGCATCATAAGAACATGTTTAATATATAGAGTTTCTTGTAGTTAGCTGGATATTACAAGAATTTCATATAATATTTCTCACATATTTCTTCACCTCTTACTAGTCTTATGAATAATGTTGTCAAGTTCACATGGTCAAAATCATTTGTGAAATCCTTTCAGGAGCAAAAAGGGAGGCTTGTATCAACACCTATTCTGACTCTTCTAGATCTAGGCATAGGTTATACCATCTTCTGTGATGCATCAAGCATCGAACTTGGAACGGTGTTGATGAAAGAAAACAAAGTCGTTACATACAGATATTGGCAGTTGAGGCCTCATGAAATAAATTACCCAATGAACGACCTTTATCTAGTTGTTGTTTTCCATGATTTATGTTGATGGAGACATTATCTGTTGGTTGAGAAATTTGTGTTTTACACAGACCACAAGAGCAGCAAATATATCTTTTCTCATTTTGAATTGAACCTCAGATAGTCAATATGGTTGGAATACCGACAATACTTTAATTCTGATCTTGACTATACACCTAGGAAATACAATTTCGTTGCAGATGCACTGAGTCAGAAAACTCAAGAAAAATCCATATTGGAATCCCGTGATGAATAGAAGTTAATGGCCCTATTTTTTTAGATTCATCTGGAGTTTCATGAAAGTAAATAGAAGTTTCACCTCTTAGCCTTGACGGTTAGATCTTCCCTCCTTTGGAAGATGAAGATTATGCAGTTTTCATATCCTAAAGGCTTGGTTTTTTGTGAGAGTATATCAAGAGATAACCCACCTCTAGATTGGTATGTGGATAGATATAATGTCCTACATCTACGTGGATGTATCTAGGTTCTTACATATATTAGAGAGGAGTTGATGAAGGAGTATCACTCTTATTAGTGACCAGTTCTTCAAGGAATCTTGAATATGTATCAAGATATGTGATGCAAATATTGGTGGCCTAGGATGAAATGTTAGATGGATTGATTTATCACTAGGTGTTCCACCTGTCAGCTGGTGAAAGCAGAGCACTAGAGACCCGAAAGCTTGTTACATCCACTTCATGTCCTAGAATGGAAATGGTAAGATATTTATATGGATTTTGTTGTCAGATTCCCTTGGTCACTGAGAGGTTATGATACTATATGGGTATTCATTGACCAAATAATGAAATCACCCCAGTTCATTCATATTTAGGATACTTTATCAATTGATGAGATGGGAATAATGTATGTTTGGGAGATCATATGACTACATGAGGTTCCACTTACTATCATTTCATATAGAGATGCTCATTTCACATCATGGTTCTTGAAGGGATTATAGAAGAATATGGAAACAAAGGTGCTTCTAAGCATAACTTTTCACCCTCAGGCTGATGGATAATTAGAACAAACAATATAGGTTCTATAGGATATTCTCTGAGTATGTGTCCTTGATTTCGGTGGTTCTTGGGAGAATCATATCCCTCTCATCGATTTCTCTGATAATAACATCTTTCATGTTACAATTCAGATGTATCCTTTTGAGGACTTATATGGTATCCCATGTCGTTCACCATTGTGATTCCTAGAGGTAGGTGAGGCGTCCATACTAGGCCCTCATCTCATTCAGGGGACTTTAGAGCAAGTTTAGTCGATCAAAAATCATATGACTATGATCACTCTAGAAAAAAATAATATTCATATTATCATTGATTAAATCTTGAGTTTTATGTTTGCGATAATGTTTTTCTTCATGTATCACCCAATCTAGGACATAGATGGTTACGAAAGTTGGGGAATCTATCGACTTTTTTGTTGGGCCTTTTGAAAATATAGAGAGAGTCGGTCTAGTAGCCTATCATTTTCTACTACCTCAGATGTACCATGATATGACCAACATATTTCATGTTTCACAGCATCTCTAATATCATGTCGACATGTCTCATATTTTTGATCTCAAGGAAGTTGAGTTAGATTCCTATGTTACCTTTGAGGTGTATCCAATATGCATCATCCACTGGAGCATGAAGGCTCTCTGAGTTCGGTCCCGCTAGTATAGGTGCTATGGCAGCACCACCGAGTATAAGACAAGACTTGGGAGAGGGAATCCAACATACATGCCCAATGACCAGAGTTGTTCTCAGGCAATGTTTCTCCACCTTTGCAAGGGTAACTCGGGGATGAGTTCTTTTAATGGTGGGATATTGTAAGAACCTGGTTTTTCAATCAGGTATGGATCCTTTAATTTTTTGTTTAAATCATTACTTTGGACCTAATATAGATGTTTAAGGGGTTAGAAATGGTCTCAAGGGTGTCTGTGGAAATTTTGGAGCCTAGAACCCATCTTTTTTGGAAAAATTGTCTTGGCACACATTTTAGAGTAAACCGTGCAGGAATTCTGAGAGTTTGGAAAACCATACAGAATGTGATTTTTCAGACAGAACCACCTTGAATAATTGGAACACATCCATGTGGTCTAGCCATGCAAGAACCCAATTCTCTAGGTACTCATGCATGGTTTGCGCACGGTTTGTCAAACCGTGCGGATGCTAAATTTTGGGTAAAATTCAACTATTTCCCTTAATTATCTAATTAATCTCCCTCCTTTATCCCTAATCTAATTTTATAAAAGATTAACCGATTTCTCTCTCAATTTAGGGATTTTTTATGATATAACATTGGAATCAAGATATCTCCTTCATCTGGAAACTGATCGATCATTTTTTCATCACGTTTGATGTCCAATGGTATGTGCTCTAACCCTCTTAAGCCATTCTCCTTCTCTTTTTCTATCAACCAATATATCAAGGTATGAGTGTTTTGATTATTTTCTTAGATTTACTCTAATATGCTCCAAATCAAGGGCTAATACTAGAGGAAGAGAGTCATACAACCCTATAGTGGGTGGTTTATACCTCATCCCTAAAGTTTATTGATTTTGGATTTTTCATGTGGGGACCACTGATTTCATTGGGCGTCATTTATAGAATTGATGTTCAATGTTTATAACTATTATAACTATATAGTCATCCACTTTCCAAATATGTGATTAATTATTTGTGGTTATAACCACAACTCTATCCTTTCCATGTTGAAGGTTGTGTCATTATTTTGGTTTTGTGTATTGACAAGTTTGTGCCACTGTTTGGGTTTTCTATAGCTTGACCACTCTAAGGGTAATATTTTCTATTTTAAATGGATTGATTTATATTGTGAATTACATAATAGAAATTACCATGAATGCATACCACTTGACCCGCCAATGGTAACTACCTAAAATTGATAAATAATTGTGAATGATTAATTGGTTGTATATATGTAGCACCCTTAACCACATTAATGGAAGGTAGCAGAATGAACCTTAAATTATGGAATATTCCTTGGATTGATTAAATGAACTTTTTCATGCTTCTTAGCCTTGTCACACTAATGAAAGGCAAGGCATGAACCAAATCACTTGATAAAAAGGTAGCATGCTACTTGACCTTATCACACAAATGAAAGGAAAGGAATGAATTGAATGAAATATTACATGACTTCATATTCATATAGTAATGGTCTAACTCGATCTTTCCTTGAATTCTAATCGGGGAATGCTGGGAGCACTCAGGAACACCACTCTGATTCGAGGATATGGCTTTCTTAGGTTGAGAACCACCTAGATCTTGATCCTGGTATGTTCTTGGATGCCCTGAATGACACTGTAGGATCCCTCCATATTATTACAAGATGCCTTATATACACTCAATTAGTCCACCATTGAAATGTAGGTTCCATGGTTATAGCCCATAGGGCCCTATCTCTTCTTAACCTCGTATTACCTTAGACGATCACCTTGGATTCAGTAGGCACATTATTATGGAATTCCATAGGCATGCTCCATGGATTACACTATTGTCCTTAGCCAGGATATGGTTATTACTATGTTTGAAACCCATGAGGTCTACATGTCTGTGGTTATCACCTTGGTACTGCACTATTAAATATCATTGACCATGGTTTCCTTGTTACATATTGGATCCTTCACTATTTGTACTCTTATTAGGTTATGTTAGTGTTGGATTTACCTCATGAGACCTATCAACATAATTTTTTTTTAAAATGAATGAATGGATTGTTGAAATGTTCAGACACCAGATAATGGCTAAAGAAAGTACTTGGGTATTAAGTTACATTGTTCTTCTTTACATTATATATACATGTATGCACATTGTTAAATTTCCATTACACGGTCTGGATGTTATCGACTCCATAGGTTGTGGCCCACTGAGATTTATCTCACACACTCTTTGGGAACCATTTGGTACATGGGAAAATTACATGGTTGATGGTGTTAAAAAAGGGAAGCATACGACATCAAACACTTGATTTCTTATTTTTTTTAGTATGGAAATTGATAGGGAATGACCAAGTTAGAAATCAGGATGCTTGGGATAGTCTTTTATTTCCTTTATGCTTTGTGGAACATGTTATGCCTTTTATTTGTATCCATGTTTCCCATATTTCTAGTACATGAAATATCATCAATTGTTGAATGATATTCCAGTTGTTTTAGTTATTATTATTGCTGCCTCTATTTTTTATTGTTCCTTCTATTTACATATATTACTTCCATTATTTACCTATTTTTACTCTCACATGTCGCACTATACTTTGGTAATGAGGGAATATTCTCCCAATGGACACACCCTAGTCCCTTACTGTTAGTAGGAAGCCTTTGGAATTTGTGGAGATGCGCTTGAGGCCATGTGGTCCACCAGGCTCGGGGCACCTATTAAGTGGAATCTGGGTCCGGGATATCATAATATAATTTTTCAAATAGGGAGGCTAGATAAAGAAATTGTGAGTAGATTATAAATCCATAATTCCAATACCATTTCACTATAATCACATTTTCCATGTATCATGAGTTATTGTTAAAGGAATAGGTTATCAAGAGGATATTTGGGTGAGAAATATCCTTGGAAGGTGAACATTATTTTCTTTGGGTGAGAAAGATCCTTAGATGTTTCTGAGGTGTACCGACCCATTGTCTTCTATGATATTCAAGACGATGTTGCCTTTAGAGGTGTTTTAGCTGGTGGTGTTTCATAGGGTTATGGAAGAGTTACCATATGTGTTTCTCAAATATTTTTTGACACTAACCCCTATGAGTGATTGATTTTGGGATAGAGTTATAGCCAAGAATTTATTTGATATCAATGTCCCCATGTTGTATAACATATTCAATGTTGTGGGAGATACATATTCATATAGATGGTATCCATTAGTGATGATTTATTTTTCCAAATGTATCACCTTGGGGTGTTATAATCATGTTATAGTTGGAGAAGGATGATATCCTATAATTGTGTGCCAAGTATCATCATTTGAACCAAGTGATAAATAAGAAATTTTATCCCATTTCATGGAATAGTTATCATTTAGAACGGTTAAAGGGAGCTATCTAGTTCTCCAATACTGATTTATGATTGGGATATCAAAAATATATGAGTAATGGATGAGGATATTACAACAACATATTTTAAATGTAATTATGGACACTATGATTTCTTGCTAATAAATTCCAGTTTTATGAATTCACTGACCATAATTATGAGTGTGATAAAGTCTTTGTTCCATGATTATCTCAATTAGTTCATGGTGGAGTTCATTTATGACAACCAGGGGTGTTTTGGGTTAGACGAGTATGGTGTAGAGTATCTAAAAGTATTATTGGGGATTATTAGATATCACCATATATTTATGGAATTTTCGGAGATTTACATAATCATTGAACACTATTTAGGTCTTCATATATCAAAATAGAATGAGGTATATCCTCTCTTAACATGATTTTAATTGATAATTGTTTTGGTGGTTGAGTCATTATAGGAATGTTGCATTAATTTTCCATGTACAATAGGGAAAGAGAATACTATTTCTAAAGTATGAAATAGGAAGTCTCTGAGTGATATTATTCATGAGTTATGAGATTATAAGATAGTAATGGAAGATTTCACGACATTTCACCTTTAAAAACAAATAGTTAGTGGTAGAGGGTGTCTCTATCAAATGAACGTGAATTTATTCTTAATTTAGTAGGTGGAGGAATCCTAGTTGGGAGGTTTAGGTGTGAATTTTGTGTGATAATTTTTTTATAGTGATTACTATATGGTATGGTTTGAATATGATCAAAATTGAATATCGTTTCAAGGGAGACTCTATGTCTCTTGAGTGATGTGTGAATTGGTTCCCCCTTACTTATATAGTTCACCTTTGGTAGAAACCCTTCTATGGATAAGATATACCCTTCCTTCAGATGTTAGTTTTGTTAGAATATGATTAAGATATAAGTTAAAAAAATTGTATCTCTATAATTATTTGACCATAAGGTGATGTATAACCATCATGTTAACATTTGGCTGATTCAATTACACTTTTTTCTTCAGTGGAAGTGGTAGTATGTCATGATGGAATTATTATCTAGTTTTCCTTAATCCCTCATTACATATGATGTTATTTGGGTGATAGTAAACCATTTTATTAATTCAACTCAATTCATGGTTATAAAGGAGTCGATCATAGTGGATGTTTTACCAAACTAGTATTTCTATGAGATCATGAGGGTTCATGTGGTTTAGAAGATAGTCAAACATAGTTTCAATCATGATGTCATCTAAAAAGTGTATAGAGTCTTATGGTATGCATTTAGATATTGTTTATTTGTCTAAAAAACATTTCATCTATGGATGGATGGTCAAATATAGAATATTAATGAGACTTTGGGGGACATTTTAATTTCCATGAGTTATGGATTTTAGAGATTCATCGGTTAAGAACCTACCATTTTTTGTGTTCTATTATAATAACAGATATTAATTTGCCAATATTATAGATCCATTAGAATTATTTTATGGAAAAAATTATGGGACTCTGTTTTTTGTACTTAAGTTAGAAAGATATATATTTATAGATTGTAATTGGTATAAATCATAAATATTATTGAGTGATTTCAGAGTGGATAAAAGAAACTAAATATCATCAGAATTACTATGAGGGTCATAGGAGGTGACCTCTAGTGTTTGCTTTTATAGAAACTATTTTCTTAAAGGTATCTTATTATCATAAGAAGTAATGGTTTCTTCTCATAATTCAGATTCCTCCTTAATTTTGAGGTCCTTTAGAAGTGTTGGTGTTTGGCAGTTCAATTCAGTATCAGTAATCATTTCCCAAATAGATGAACTGGACCCATGAAGTTTCTTATGTATTATAGCTTAAACAGTATCTTCCTCATGATTATAATTTCATTGAATGGATGAAATTTTAATATGATAATCATGTGAAAATTTAGGAATGTACAATTTAGATTTTAGATAGTTATGGTAAGGTTATATACAGGCATTTTATTGTTCTTGTTCATGTATTTTGTCAACCTGGAAGTATATAAGAGTCTATATGGGAAAATGATTTGTAGATTAATTCCTAATATTTGTTATTTTATATTTGATCATGTGGAGATGATATGTATCACATTATGTTGATTTATAAGACAATTCTTAAATTGTTGTTATAATCTCTTTATATAGGATGAGTTAGATATTAACTTATTATAGAAAGATGCATTTTATGTGTATCTCATAGGTTGGATGTTATATTTCTTCCCCCATTATTTCCATCATAGGTTAGGTTTTTACTCACAAGTGTGAGAATCATTTGATAGGTATCTGATGTATGGTACTGATTTCTCTGATCCCTTTTCATTATGATTTTCATACTTTGGAAGTGATTAATGGGATTTAATAGGAGTTTTAGAGGTGAAAATTTTCATTTTGGATCTATGTAGTTCAAAACACCCATGGTTCTAGTCTTTGTGGAAATCTTTTTGGGATTTTTTCCCATTGAGGTTGGCTATTTTGATGTTCGGTTACAAGGGGATTGAAACCCACCAATTTTAGAGTGAATAATGTATTTTTATTATCACTATGTAACACTAGGAGGGTCGAAACACCCATTTATTAGGAATAAATCATTTAGAGTTTCTCTATATAAAATAAGGAGGCTGATAAACCCCAGTTCATGAGTATGGACGTGTTGAATAAATGTGATTTTGAGCTATGTGTGAGGGAGTTTAAAAAATGAATGTGGGTTCTCCATATCGTGGTCCAAGCTATGGTGGGATGGAAAATGTAGGATAATTACACCACACCATGGCCATCTCCTGATACGTAAGCCATGTTTGAGGGAACCATGGATGTGTTGGGTATTTAAAACACCGAGGTGGTAGGTTGACATAGTCATGCCTTCTAGTTTTGGTGGTTTTTGATTTTTTTTATTTTTTTACTTCACCCATTCTTGTAGGTTCCATACCGACCATTTATTTAGTTATTTATATCTATATTTTATATCTCTATTTACCTTATATTATTTATATTTTTTTATTGATTTATTTGAAAATTTAAATAATATTTTTTATTTATATTGTTTTAATTTTTTCTATAGGAAAATAATATATTTTGGGATTGAAATAATTTGATGTATTTTAAACGATAATAGGATATATAAAAAATTATTTTGATTTAAAAAATAGATTTATTATTTAGGAAAAGAGTAATATGGGACAAGTTGGACAATAGGTAAGAAAAAAACAAAGGAAGAAACGGTCAACACCCAGAAAATACAGAAAGAGATCCTGGTGTAGGCTAGTAGGATAGATTTTTGATAGAATTGAGGTCAAAAAACATTCATAAGCAAAGTGATCATGAATGTGAATGTGAATTTGATTCCAAAATGCTTGCATTGTAGATCAAAATTTTCTTATATGAGGTTTAATATTGAGAAATATGCTTGCAGTAATGTTATAATCCCCATAATAATTTTTTCCAATGACCATGAATGGTATGGTGTCTTGAATAGTTTGAATGAGATGGATTTATGCATGAAGGATTTTAAATTACGAGTGAAATGGTAGGAACCATCAAGAGGAATAATCGAAGGTAGTTATATTGTCTCCATAGCTTAATTTATTTCAGGTTGTAGTGGCTGAATTTCTTCACACTATATTGTTTTCATGTAATTCTTTATTTTATCATGGTACTATTTTTATCTTTCATTCTATTCTTGAGAATGTTTTTATCACAATAGAAGGGGATAATGCGATTCAAAGTAATCAATTTGATAGTACTAATCATGATATTACTATCCTGATAAGATTTTGTATTTTGGGGAATTCCAAGTCAAAGAAAGGAACATTGGAACTTATTTGGAATAATAATATTTACAATTAGATTAATGAAAATTCATATGGGGAATCTAAAGGAAACCATTTACCTTCATGATTATAGTGAAAGGATTCTTGGATGATTCTATATATCATATAGATTTACATAATCTCAAGAGGCTAAATTGCAAGGAATAATTAATTTGGTCTCTTTTTCATGTTATATGGGATGGAAAATTTTAATATTGGAAAGAGACTCAACTACTATCATCGAAACCATCATAAATGGTACATTGCATCTATCATGAAATATAACTACTCGATGGATGGAATATATAGACATTCTTATGGGCTTAAAATCATTATAACACACACCTAATGGGAGGCCAATTATGTGGAAGATGGCCTCAACAATAAAGGAATTGGAATGGACCTCACTTTATTTGATGATCTCCCTTCAAACATAGTTCTGGATCAAGAAATTTATCGTACTAAAATGTATCTATTTATAATTTGGTAATTATAGATATATATATATATATATACATATATATATTAAAATACTTGACCATTCTGTACAAAAGATTTCTTTTAAAAAAAGAATTATCAAAGGGAAAAATGATAATAGAAATTAATGCTAAAACTGGTGTTCACGGCATACAGTGATTCTTTATTTACAAAGTGTTCATTTATTTAGTTTTTATAATTTTATGGTTGATATATTGGTCAATATGATATTTTTTTTAAGTTACATATCATGGTTTGAGAATAATGATGGATATTTGAGAAACCAAACTATTCTCATATATTTAGGAGTTATTAATTTGAATATTCATTTTTTATGTCAGGGATGTGGTACTATGGGCATGGTAAATGAATATTTGAAATCAAAATATGGGATTCCATGGTGTGGTGTAGAAGATGATGTTGTTTCTAATTGTATTTTTAAAATTAAATTATTTATCTCCCATACCTTTTGGGTGTTTTATAGTAGTTTTTTCATAGATAATGTACATTTAATCTTGGTATGATTTAGAATGATATTTTAACTGAAAAACAATCACAAGAAAGATTATTTCTTGACTATTAGATTTTCTAGGGTTTTGAAATTGGGGAATACTATTAGTTAGGTTTTCTACTTCTTTTTTATGTTTTTCCCATGGTTTCTGTTTTTCTATAATGATTAATATTTATATTCTTTTGATTCAATTTTCCTTTAATAATCTCTTTTATATTATCTATTCTATGTTTAATTGTATGTTCATCGTTGATAATCATGTGGTGATGATTTTCTAAACCCATAAGAAATAGTTTATTCAATAGATAATGGTATGTACCAGTATATGTTATTTTATGTCTTTCCTTTTTTGTGGTTATTTTCATTACTATAGTGTTTCTATTCACATAATATTTTTATTTTTTATTTAAAACATGAGCCAATGTGTTGAATAGTGAATTATCCCCAGTGTAGTAGAGGTGGTCAGTTCATAGGAAACTTATTAGATTATTCATATACTTTTATGATCAACCTAATGAATTCAAGTCAATCTAGCTTCTCAAATATATACTTTTATGACTCTATTTTAGTTTTAATAGTAATTGAAAAATTATTATTAAATTAAATTAATGATCATGAAACTATTTAGTCATCTTATTTAATTAATAAAATTTAATTATTTATTTAGTAAAACCACTCTTGGAAACCAATTCCTCGATCTTCTTCTTTTCCTAATTCTTTCATCTTTATTTTATTTGTGTCTTTAGTCTAATTTAATATGGTAAATTTGTGTGTCATGTTCCTCAAAAGATCACAAAAAATTAATGTTTGGTCAAGTGTTATTTATAGGATAGTTTTTTCTCATGGGATCAACCTCAGGTCTTCTAGAGACTATACTATTTAATTGTATTTTTAATGATCAATGATCTCATGTTATAAATTTTAAAACATTGGTCTGTAATGTATAAATTAATGATGCCTATGACCCCACCATGTATTTGGAACCATTTTTAAGGAGAATTATAAAGTGTATAATAAATAAAGATCAATTATACGACTCAAAATATTTTGTAATCACAATTTTTTTTAGTATGTTTTTTTTGGTTTCTTCTTTTTTAAAATTTTTTCCCATGTTTACACGCTTAGTAGTTTGTAGTGGGGTACATGATGAATACTTTAAAATTCAATATTTGGTTACATCACCATTGGATTATAGATACCACCAGAAGGATTTTATTATATGGGAGGAAACATGTTTTGAAGGTTGGTCACAACCATCTGTTGGCTTGAATGATTCATATTGATACAGATATAGTGAATTTAATCCCCAATAGTAGAATGAAACATGTCATCATAGTTATAAAGGTGATCTAAAGTATGAGAACTTCCAAGAAATCAATTATGTTGATAAAGAATACAAATTTGATATTGATAATTAAATACCTTACTAGCATCAATCATAAGAAAAATTAATGGTCATGCTCATGAGTTCCACTTAAATCTTCGATAGGAGGATGAATGAACTTGAGGATCATCTCAAGGATAAATAAGAGATTACAAATAAATTTTACTACATAATTAAAAATATAAATACCCAATTGAATTAAATTTTTCTACATTCTAATTTAGGGAATGAAAATTTGGAAGAGAAGGAGGATACGAATGATGAGGGTGTTTTTTAAGAAATGAAGGTTGTAGGGTATAAATAAGTGGAATAAGATGAGGAGTGGAGTGACATAGAAGAAATTGTCTTGATATAGGAACATTTGTCTCATAAATAAATAGAATCTGAGAATTGGTAATCCTTTATACTCTTATAAATGGATGAATAATATGAACAACTCACCCTCAAAATCTTAGAATAATTAGAAGATAATGACATGAAGGTTCTCAGTAATAAAATAGTGGATATAAGAGAATTGAATTAAATAGACGAAAATATCAAACTTAAAAGGATTAAACACTTTTATGAGTTGGATTATGATGTTTTAAAGCCTTATGAATTATTAAAAAATTATGACCCTTTAAAATTTTAAATAGAATTAACTCCTTAGAAATATCCCATGTTCATCACAGTAATTAATGAAAAAATGAAGTAAAATTAGTGGAGGAAGTTAAACCTATCAAACCTACTTAAGTAATTTAAAAATATTCACATGTAACACTGTAAAATGTGAGATAAGTTTCTATAATTACTTGATCTATCTCAAAATTTTAGGATAGAAATATATTAGTAGATAATTACTACATTGTGAGGTTGGATTTTAATTTTTTATTTATTTTTTAAATCTTTCCACCAATAGGATTCATCCACAACACGATGTTATGAACAACCAATTGAGATAGATGAATAGATTTACACATGATGGGAATAATTTCAAATCATTTTTTATATTGGACTGGGCAACTAAATTAAATTCAATAACTATGTGACATCAATGAAAAATGGTATATATCAAATACCTTAAAGAAAGAAACTTTGGGGAAAAACCCATGTTTTTAATTACATGATAGGATATTGTTTATTCAATTTTTATACTTTAAAAACTCTTATCATTAATAATTCTCTCATCTATATGAATCTAAAATTCAATTTATCCTTGTATTTAAATACTTTTTTCTCTCTTGGATCAGAAGAAATGAAAAATATTGAACAATAGAAAGAGAATAATGGATGGAGATTCATGGGATAAGTGTTAATATTATTATTTCATTAAATTTTTATTTTCATTACATTCATTTTAATTTTCATTTGATATAATAAATAGTCAAATTGTTTCATAAACTAAGTGAATTGGATTTTTCTATAAGCTGGTTGAATTTTTTGTCTTGTTATAATTGATCTTGGAGACATAAGTACTAAGAGAAAATATTTTGAATAGTTGGAAAATTTCATCCATCGGGCCTATAAATTATAATGATATAGGTGGATGTTTCTAAAAGTAACATTCTTACATAAATTTAGAGCTATAATAATTGTTTATATGATAATATTATTGGTGTTGATTCATTGAAGTTGTAATTTAGTAAACTAATTATTATTATCTATGTCTTTACCTCATTGAATGATTTTTATTTCTATTCTTGAGTCAGTTATGAGCAAAATCTTTTCATTCTATTCTACATACACTTTTTATTATGTTATCTCAAGGTATGAGTCACTATTAAAACATTATTTCTAGTCTTATTAAAGTGTGATGATTCCAAACCACATTAAAATGATTCAGGTCATTGATTGTTTCTTTTTTAGGAATTTTGATCATGGGAACTACCCATCACTGGATCCTATCAAAACCCCATTTAATCACAGAATACCTTGATAGGAAGCTACATTACAAGACTATGTATACTTTTTACACTTATAAATAGGTACTGATTGCATAATTTTTCATTTTATATTTAATGAGGGAGTTGAGTGTTTCATGTTATCATTGGGTGGGGGTTACATTTATGAAAGTGGGGGTAATCCTTCAGTTTTTTGGTAAATTGGTTCATTTATTTTACTGATTTAACTTATATTTTATCCTTTTTATTTAAAAAAACAAAAAAATATAAGAATAATAAAAAAAATACAAAAGGTGAGAAAATCAAATTCATTGTATTAATCATTAGTTATAAACACCATCCATATTTCTTTACTAAATATTAACATTGTTGTCAGTACAATATTGATGGTGGGGGTTAAGGTTATAGTGGGTTATACCTCCAAGTTTTACTAACTTTGTGTTACACATATTCCATTGAAAAAATATAAGAGGAATAATTCTATGTGTAAAAAATGATATTTATCACTTTTTATCATAATATATTGTAGAACTCATTTAGTTAAAGGAAAAAAGGATGTAGGGGATGCTATCTATTTAAAGGGAGTTTAAGGAGGAGTTAATTTCATTGATATTTACATGAATAAAAAGAATTATGGTTAAATAATTATTCCTTGTTAGGCTTATGATTTGAATTTCTAAAAAATATCCTACCAACCAGTAGTCCTAGATGAATTAGAACATTAAAGTTAGAGTCCTCATGATTATTATGGTTTAAATTCTATGTGGAAAGGTAGAATAATTATAAGCCTATGGATAGAGTGCATATTACTTAATAATGATCATAACTCTGTTTTATAAATTCATGAAATATGAGAAAATTTAATTTTTTCAATGAGTTAAATCATAAAGGAAATGATTTTGATGATATTCTGAAAGATTTAAATGAAAAGGGGGAAAATGTTTTGTATTTGGAATTATACATTATTCGTTGTTTTACTATCATTATTTAGTATGCTTTGTGTCTTTATATTTTTTAGTTATATATTTTTTTTATAATAATGAATTAAATATTTACCATTTGAGGTTTGTATCTTAGATGTTTGTATGTCAATAATTTTATTGGGAAGAAACAATGGTTATGGTATGGGAGAGTTTTCTAACACAATTTTAGATCAACACTTCCTTTAGATTATTTATATATTTATATGTGTTGTTTATTAAAAAAAATTATTTTTTACTTTTATTATGTTAATTGTTTTGGAAAATGGGAGATAAAATAAATATATATTTATAAAAAATAGTTTACAGTCTATGAAACTACTAGTACAAATTTTTGTTTACTAAAGACTTACTATTATCAACACTAAAAAAAATAACTCTTATAAAGCGGGGGGTTTATTAGTGAAAAAAAAATTACTAATAAAATTGAACCTTTTTTCAATGATTTTTTTAGAAATGATAATGGTACCACACTATCAATAGCATCCTTAACCCTAATAAAATTTCTCCATTTAACAGCCTGAAAAAAGAACTCATAAAGGGAACAGTAAATAATTTAATTCATATATTCATATTTATATATTGTTAAATGTGATTTATATAAGAATAAGTATACATATGTAAATATAATATATAAATTTGATTTATATAATTATATTTTAATAAAAAAATTACTATCAATCTTATTTTCATACATTTTTTATATAATAAAAATTAAATTTATGTCGATCCAAAAAATTATAAATATTATTTTATAAAATACTAATAAAATTTATATATAAATATAATATATTAATATTTTATTTAAAATAATTATATAAACATATATCTATATTGAAATAATTAATATATAAATTGGTATATTTATATTAATATTAAATAATTTAAAATATAAACATATATTTTTATGTCTATGTATTCATTCTCATATGTGTGAATATATGCATACATTTGAATGTGCACACATGTTTTTATTTGTATGTGTGTTTTCATGCATTTCTATGTACTTTATGAGTATATATGTGTTGTGTGTGTGTTTTTTTGTATAGATTTATGTTTTTTTCTGTGTGTGTTTATGTGTATGCGTTTGTATGTTCATACGTGGATGTATATATGTGTATATTAATGAGTTTTTTCATGTGTATGGAAGTGTATGTGCGTACATATATGTGTGTATGTATATACATGTTTATGTGTATATGTATATGTATGGGTATATATATATATATATATATTATTATGTATGTGTATGTATATATATGCTTGTTTGTGCATATGTGTATATGTTTATACATGTATGTATGTGAGTGTTTATGTTGTATGTGTATATATGCATATGTATGTGAATGTACTTTTATATAATTGTATGTTTTTGTATCTTTATACATGTATATATGTGTATGTATGTTTTTATCTAGGTATTTGTTTGTGTATGTGTATGTGTATGTGCGTGTATATGTGTATGTTCATGTGTATATGTATGTGTATGTGTATGTGTATGTGTATGTGTATGTGTATGTGTATGTGTGTGTGTGTGTATGTGTATGTGTATGTGTATGTGTATGTGTATGTGTATGTGTATGTGTATGTGTATGCGTATGTGTAGGTGTATGTGTATGTGTATGTGTAGGTGTATGTGTATGTGTATGTGTATGTGTATGTGTATGTGTATTTGTATCTGTATGTGTATGTGCATGTGTATGTGTATGTGTATGTGTATGTGTATGTGTATGTGTATGTGTATGTGTATGTGTATGTGTATGTGTATGTGTATGTGTATGTGTATGTGTATGAGTATGTGTATGTGTATGTGTATGTGTATGTGTATGTGTATGTGTATGTGTATGTGTATGTGTATGTGTATGTGTATGTGTATGTGTATGTGTATGTGTATGTGTATGTGTATGTGTATGTGTATGTGTATGTGTATGTGTATGTGTATGTGTGTGTGTCTGTGTGTGTGTGTGTGTGTATGTGTATGTGTATGTGTATGTGTATGTGTATGTGTATGTGTATGTGTTTGTGTATGTGTATGTTAATGTGTATGTTTGTGTGTTTGTATTCCTATGTTTGTGTATGTGTATGTGTTTGTCTACAAGTATGTATGTTTTTATGTGTTTGTATGTAATGTGTATGTCTGTTTATTCAATTAATATTATTAATGTATTGGTTATACTTTTCCATTTTTAATCACCTAAGTAATTTATTCATTTTGAATATTTAATCACTTAATATTTTTTTAGTATATTCAATTTTGATAGTTGTTTATATATTTTTCAGTATTTATAAATTTAATTAAATATTATTATTAATAATTATTAATAAAATTTCTAATGATTAATAATTAAAAATATTTTCTATATACAATCAAAATATTACATAGATCAATTGTCATGACCCAACCCATCGGGGCCTCACCTAGTAAGCATCAATCCATGTCGTGACAACCCAAATCCTGCCTCCAATAGGATAGGGGTTGGGGAATAGAACTGAAAATGCATAAATTAATTGGGATGAATTTACCTAATGAACCAGAGCACATGCACCCAACCATCTCCATGTAATAGTAGTTAGAAATAATGATGAAAATACTCCAATATCTAGTGTTCAATTTTAATGTACCATATTTTTATAAATATAATTCCCTTTGTGATTGAATTAAATTATCAGTTAAGGTTATAGAAAACACATGAAATTATTTAGTTTTATTATATCCTGTCGTATTTGAAATACCTTTAAGAATCATAATTGTTCATTTATTATCCATAGAACAATGATCATGTGATTAGTATAAATATAGGGTTATGACAAATCTAATTAACAAAGAAAAAAGAAGAAATAGACTCAACCAAAAGGATCAAACCCTATGAATCAAATTTATTAGAGATTCTGAGGGATATATAATAAGTGGTATTTTCCCTTAACCAATCCCATGATGATATAAAACAACTAAAACAAGAGAAAATGTGTTTATGGAAGATGTTCAATCTCATCGAGATCACATCCCAAATCATGTACGTCGAACCACCCCATGAAAATATCTCCACCGCACACCTTACCCTACAAGAATTAGCTGATGTAATAAATTTATTTGAATCAAGACCCTAGTAATATGAATATGTATATTTTATATAATAATTAATATATTTACATCTTATTTTTATTAATTTGTAAATGATTTTTGATTTTCATAGGTTAAAAACAAGTTGTATTTTTGTGTAATACATAATTTCAATTAAGATATTCATTTTTGATGAATCCATGAATTTTATAAATATATTAAATATTAATAAAATAACACAATAAAATAATATTTATTAAATATAAATTATAATATAATTTTTATAATGTCGAATTTAATTTGTATGGGGGTTTGAAAACTGTTATTGTCGAAAAAACTAGAATTTCTCAAATAATGTGGATTCTTTTTTTGGAAGTGAAAATTACCATATTTAGTAAATTATTTTGATAAAATAAATAATAATTTTTGAATAAACTAGTTGTTATTATCCAATGGTTACTTTTTTATAATTTTCTGAGATAGTGGGATTTTAGGTAAAAAATTGAATCTGGTATGAAAATATACTGTGAACTATGACATCATAATGATCCAAAAGTGGTGTAATAAATTATATAAATGGTATCCATGAAAAAATATTTTTGCCCCTTTAAAATAATGTGTTTAGGTGTTAGTTTATTAATTTTATAAATCCTATTAGAATCCTCTAAAACCTATATTATATTTTATGGTTTTAAAAATCATTTATTTATAACGATGACTCACTATCACATTACCAAGTGTAATATTTTATTTATTTCATCCATATTAATTTTAAAATAATTAAAACACTTAATTTTGGAAGAAAACATGTATAGAAATTGTGTTCAGGTTTGTGGTTTGGATTCCTTTTTTATATTGTGTCCAAAACCTAGGTTTAGGAAATATTAATGAACTCCCATATCTCCTCCTATATAAGCCCACCAAATTCCCCATTTACCTTCACTAAAAAACCTTGGATAATGTTCTTAATCCACCCTCACATCTCATTATTCCTCATATGATGTCCTCAAGCCCTTAAGAATCTCCTCCCAATCTCTTAAAATCACCCTCTCAAGGTAAGTCATTTCCCTCTTTTCTTTTCTATTCAAGCACCTTATTTTTTATTAGCCTTTAAAATCTAAATTCTTTAGGTTTTCATGAAATTATAAAGATCCCTATACTATCCAATTAATTGTACAATAATTTTATTTCATTTATCCCATCTCATTATGACATTTCCCTAAGCTGTTACCATTTCGATTTTTTCATAAGGGATCATTTATTTTCCTCTTTATTCAAGCACCTCATTTATGTAATATAATTTTTCATCCAATTCATATTTATTGGATATTATCTCCCACATACCTCTAATATCACATATGATTTTAATTTATGATTAACCCCTTTCACACTCATTAATCCCTCCAACTATTCAATATGTACCCTCATTGCACTGCCTAAATTATCCTACGATTTTACAATGCCATGTTTTTATTCAAGCCCCCTCCTCATATTATGATTATCAATTACCAAATTTTCATGTTGGGTTATGTTATTACTTTTCCATAATAATTAAAGCGTTTAATACGAAGTGATTATATATCCCTTTCTATATCATTAAACCATTTTATGAATCTTCATGTATTATCGTTATGCTGTTGAAAGTCACTGCAATTTTCCATGCCAAAAATTTATGAGGTTTATACCTACACCTATTTCCACTAAATTATATCCACCTAGTTTAACCTCAAATAAATTTATTATGACATTACATTTATGTGACCCATAATCATTAATTTTTGGATTAAATGTAATGAAGTCTCTTCTGATGATATATTATGGATGTTGCACACTTATTCATGTACATGATATGAATATGTTGTGTGCACCCATATAGTGCTCCAATGAATTAGGTAATGAT
This sequence comes from Viscum album, assembly GCA_963277665.1. NCBI lineage: Eukaryota > Viridiplantae > Streptophyta > Magnoliopsida > Santalales > Viscaceae > Viscum > Viscum album. The sequence continues at coordinate 1,310,984,346 of OY728151.1, forward strand.
TTAGTACAATGAGATTCCATGTATGTTTCATGATAGGTTATCCTAATAAGATTTTGTTATGATGAATTTTTTGTTATACTTTGCTTATCCTTATGATTTCATGTTTAAAGTTGTTGCCACGTTCTAATGTTTCCACTATGTTATCATGAAACGTCATGCCTCATTGTTTTTTTATTCTCATCCCTTTAATATATCATTGAAATTGATATGGTCTAAAAATTAATACTTTTTCTTTATATTCTTTTTTATTCCCTTACTAGGCTTTATATCTCACCTCTTTCTTATGTATTCACCCAGATTATCCCTTACAGTTTTCATAATGATGGAAAATTATGATCATATAAAGGGATTTTTGAATAATTCTAAAGTACCACTAATGTTTAAGTTGATATATAATGTACCTAATTACCAAAATAAAATATTATTCTTTATATTCTATGTTTTATAATGTTTATCCCTATGTAATAAATCATTAATTGATATGTAATAATGAAAAGGGTTGTCATAGTTGTTATCAAATAGAGGTTTAGTTATTTTTGGGAATATGATTAGGAAAAATCTAATGAAATCCTTAGGGATAAAAATACAAATAATAAAATATCCATAAATTTTGTTAAATTATATATTAAGTGGTTTCTAATAAAACACATCATCGTCTTGATACTAAATATGGATGTGTAACTAGTACAGAGGTACCTTAGAGCAATGATCCTGAAAAGAGCACATTGAGCTGGACTCGATCATCACTGGATCATGAATGGATGCCTAGATAAACATCTGGTCTTACAATCCTTGGGGATATTAATTGGTAAATTCACAATCTCATTACAAACCATTATTAAGGGAATAAAAATTCCCATACGATTCTATATTAAGAAATGGATCTTGAATAACACAGATTCACGCCTAGAAATTCATAAGTTATAGAAATACATGTCATTTATAAATTATCCATCTAATGATAATGGATTCTTGTTTTTGTGGTTAATAGCTTAAATGTACTCATCTCTAATTTTCACTTAATTCTAGATAATTTCTGAAAAATAGTGAAATTTATTAAACAACCAATGTGATGGGAAATGTGTTGACTTTTTAAATGAGATTTCTACCATGAATGGATATCATGTAAGAAATATTTTGATTATTCCTAACCATCATTCAAAAATCATGATTAAAAATTTTCACATAGTTGATTATCCAAACATTTCAATGAATAGGATAAAGATATATCATGTAAGTTCATCTGATAAAGGGGATAATGGAAAGAGGACCCAATTTTATTTATGTAAAAAATGTGTAAATAGTCACTAAGGGAAAAGTCACAAAGGAAGACATAGATATTTTAAAAGATAAAATATATGGAAAAAAGTATCCAATTTTCATGTTAAAATTAATAATGTGGTGCATATAAATATAATCCAATCTATGTTACCATATAAAATTCTATTTTATAGATGTGAATAAGTTTGGAATTATCCAATATAATGCACTATTAGAAGGGATGAAAAGCATGATGAGCATCAATAATCTCCATGTCTAAGGGAACAATGAAAGTACAATGTTGAGATGGATCATGATGAGTGAAGTACATTTAACCTATAATTCATAAAATTGTATTTTAAGTTCTATATTATTTAATTCTATATTAGAATATCATATATGTTTTCTAAGAACATAATGTAACTACCTGAAATGATTTTATATCCTCAAATAATGTTTCTATGATTATTGTATCTCCAGTTTATGTTTTTGGGAATGTTATTATTAAAAAAATTTATTAATACCCCTTTTAGTTGAATTTTATTGTATCCTAGTTATGGATTCATTTTCCTTTTAAGATCTAACATAAAGTAAGGAGTAATGGAAATCCCCCATCATATTGAAAATCAGCCTCCAATTATATAAAAGTTCCAGGATGATGATGAACCTTATTTGGAATCGACATCTCAAGTATGAATATTATTTCCTTATGAGAAATAATATCTATATAAAATTATTAAGACTAAAAAATATTATCCTTGATGATGTGCATATTATGAGAAAATATGACCCTAAATGAATGTTATGGTCTTCCTCTTAAACTAGAGTTTGAGTTATAAATCCAACTAATACTAGGAGAAAGTAACATGCATCCCTAGAAATGGGATATCTATGGATCCTAAAAAATGGTGACTATTGAAGGTTGTAATATAACAACCACTATGGATGAAATCTCTACCTATATTATATTTGTATTATCAAAAAATTGTAAAAAAATTATCACGATTTTCAAACCCTCTAACCAAGCTAACTCAGAAGGGAATCGTGTTTTTCTAGAATAATGAATGTGATGATAGATTCAAAGTGTTGAAAAAGAGGCTTATCAGTGTTCATGTACTTATTCTACCCACAAGTGGGGAAAATTTCATGGTATATAGTTATTCTTCAAAGAAGGGATTGGGTTATGTAAAAATGTATAATGAAAAAGTGATAGCTTACGGCTGGAGGTAATTGAAAGCTCATGAATAAAACTACTAAGCGTATGATTTGGAGTTGGTTGTACTATTCTATTTTTTAAAAATATTGTGGCATTATATCTTTTTGGAGATGTTTGAAATATATATATATTGTAAAATGAATATGGTTAGAGCTGATTTAGATCAATGAATTCTCAATCTACTAATATAATGGGAATGAAAAAAAGTGGAAAACTCTCTATGTAGAAAGGATCGTCCAATTTTATCTTTGTTGAGAATTAAGAATTATATGTTCTTCTATTATATTAAAATGATATATAGTGTAATCATAAGTAAAGGAACATCATCAATCAATTAAAAAATTATTTCTCTACAATTCCTTATCGAGAAGATAAATAAATATCAAAGAGACGATGGAAAAATTTAGAAGAAGGTGGAATCTATAAGAAAAGGGTAATCCTTGATGTTTGAAATTAATGAGGAATGATTAGTAATATTTGGTTCATGGATATATGTACCATCAATTTATTCATCAAATAATGAACTATTTGATGATGCACAATGCTTAACCTTCTCCATCCACCCAGGGAGAACAAATATGTATCGATCTATCTAAGAGAACTATTGGTGGGAAAATATGAAGACGGAGATCATGAAATATTCATCAAGGTGTATTTTATTTAAGAAATTGAAGGCTGAAAGGAAAAAATCCAATATGTTGATGAAACCATTACCTATAACTACATGAAAATGGGAAAACACAATAATGGACTTCGTCACTACACTTCCAAATACATCATGAGTAAATAATGAAATATGGGTTATGGTGGATCATATTACAAAGAGTACTCACTTAATTTTAATTTGAGAGGAATTCTTAGTTTATTAACTTAAAAGGATACACATTAGGGAAGTAGTGATAATGCATGGAACACCACTATCGATTCTATTAGATTGAAGTCCATGATATACCACTAAGTTATGTATGAAAGCCACCATACTCTAAATACTAATTTGAAATTTCGAACAGCTTATCACTCTCAAACCAAGGCCAATAAGTATACACACTCAATACACTCAAGGACATGTGGACAACATTCTTAATTGAATTAAAATTAGTATGGGATCAACATCACCCTTTGGTTTAGTTCTTATATAATAATCATTTCCACTCAAGAATCTAAATGGATCACTATAAATCCCTTTATGGGAAGTGGTGCAGAACACCTGAATGTTGGAATTATGTCTCTAAACAAAAATTGTTGGGTCCTAAAATGGTCTAGGAAATGGGGAAAATGGTAAAGATTATTTTGAAGCACATCAGGGCTTCTCAAAGATGGCATAAAATCTATATTGATAATCATAGATGAGACCAATATTTTTAGGTTTGATATAAGTTATTCCCAAAAATATATCCATTAAATAAATTCATGAGACTTGGGAAGAAGGGAAATCATAGTCTGAGATACACGGGTACCATTGAGATCCTTTATCACATCAGAGAGGTAGCCTATCGAATATCACTCCCACCTAACCTATCTCGAGTACATGGTAAGTTGCATGTATCCCTCTTGAGAAAGTACATACGAGGCCCCTAACAAGTTATTAATCCAAATGTGGTACCATTGGAAAATGATCATTCATATGAAGAGAATCCAGTGAATATATTATATCATAGAGACAAAGTTCTACGAAATAATACAATGCATCGGGTCAAAGTGCAATGGAGAAACCAAATGTTTTATAAAGTGGTGTGGGAACCAGAGTAGGGGGTGAAACATAATTACCCTCACCTATTTTAGTGTTTTAAATTAAAATTACTAGGGAGAAATTTATGAATGGGTAAATAATGAAATGACAAAAAAATTTATAAATAAAATTACATTTTTTATTTAATTAAATGACATGTTATAGTTATAGAAAACACATGGAATTATTTATTTTTATTACTTCCTATGATATTTAAAGGAACATTAATCATAATAAACAATAATAAAATAGTAATTTAACATGGATATTTTGATTAGTATAAAATTTTTGTTTTGATAAATCAAATTGACACAGAAAATTGAAGAAATGGAATCAACTAATAGGATCGTACCCTATGAATCCCATTGATTGAAAATTATGGGGGTTGTAGAATCAATAGTATTTTCCCTTTACCAATCCCATTCCATGATCCAATAACTAATTAATGATAAAAACCATTTTTGTAGAATTTAATTCTCATCGAGATCATGATCCTAACCTCGTATGTCAAACCACCACATGAAAATATCACCATCATACACCTTACCCTCATCGTGTTCATTGGTGTAATAAATGGATATGTACCAAGAACCTAAGAATATGAATGTTTTTATTTTATTTAATAAGTAATATATTCACTTTTTATTTACTTTACATTGTAAATAATTTTGAGTTTGATACAATACAATAGAATTTGTATTTTTGTTTAATATGAAATTCCATCTAAGATATTTATTTTTTAAGAATTATTGAATTATAAAATTAAATTTTATATTAGTAAAATAATAAAATAATAAAATATTTATTAAAAAAAGGAAAATAAATTTTTTATGAAGTCAAATTTAATTATTATTAACATTCGAAAACTATTCATTTCAAAAAAACCATCATTTATTAATAGCAGACTATTTTTGTTCATAAAATAATAAATTCACATATTTAGAAAATTATTTGGTAAAACAAATATTATTTTTGGAATCATCACATTGAAATTTTAAAATAGATATTTTTTTAAAATTTTCTGAGCTAGTCTAATTTTCAGGTAAAAATTTAATACGATATCAATATATAGTGTGTATTATGAAATCATAACGACAAAAAAGTGATGTAATAAATACTATAAATGTTATCCAAATAAAAATGTATGTTTAAATTTAAAATAAAGTTTTTTGTTTATTTTATTATTTTTATAAATCCATTATGAATCCTCCAAAACCTATATTATATTTAAGGTTTTAAAATCATTTTTGTATAAACATGGCTCACATCCACATAACCAGGTATAATATTTTATTTATTTATTCTCATGGACTTATAGAATAATTAAAATCACTACTATTTGGTAGAAACCATTGTAAAGAACCCTGGTAAGGTTTTTGGTTTTGATTACAATATTATATAGAGTCCAAAATCTATGTTTGGGAAATAATAAAGAACTCCCCTCTCTCTTCCTATATAAACCAACCCAAGCCCCCATTCTCAATCACTCAAAAACCACATGGAATGTTATAAATCTTCCCAAACCTATATATAGTCCTCTTAAGGTACCCCAAATATCTCAAGAAGATCATCCCATGCTTTTAAAATCATCCCCTCAATGTAAGGTATTTCCCTCTATTCTTCTCCAATAAACCACCGTCTTTGTAATTATCCCTTTGAATCTCAATTTTTTATATTTTAATTGAATTATAAATATCCATATAATCCCAAATTTATGTGATAAAAATGATATGTCATTTATATTCTCTTATTATAAAATTTACCAAATCCATCACTATACCTAAATTTAGTAAGGGATGCTATCTTTATCCGCTATATTCAAGCACATTATTTTTATAATACACATTGGATTATAATTATTATTGATGGTATATTCTCTTACAAATACTCCTTAATTACCTTATTATGTTAAATTTATTATTGATGGTATTTCACAATTCATTATGTACCCTTATTAGGATGCTGTAATTATCCAATCATTTTCAAATTCCATGTTCTTATACTAGAACCATTATTTTCATATGAATATTAATTCCAAAATATTCATTTTTTTATTTTTTATTCTATATCCTTAGAAAAGTCCTTTTTTACTTATAATTGAAGATAGGCCCCTTCCCCACTCATTGAACCAGTTTATGAATCTTTATAAACTATCATTACACTACCATAATTTCGCTATGATTTTCCATACCAAACATTAGTGTAGTGTATTATTGTACCAATTTCATCTCAAGGGTACCCACCTAGTTATACCTATACATCATTTATTAGGTAATTCCATGTATTTAACCCACAATACTCTATTGTGGTGTTAAATGTGATTAAATATTTTCTTATAAAATATGAGCTATGTGGAACACTTGTACATGTACATGATATGATTATGTTGGGTTTCTGAAAATAGTGCTCCGCTGAATTGGGTAATGTTTTAGTCTTATTAGATTACTTGTATGGTTCATGGGAGGATATCCTAAGAAAATAATGTTATTATTTTTTGGTGGTTAACCTTGAATTATGTTTTTGATTCCATGTTTAATGTTGTTTCCACAATCCCAGGTTTCCTCCTTGTTAGCATGCTACATCATGCCTAATTTTTCATGTTTTTTATTCTCACCCCTTTCTATGACCCATTTAAGTTCCTATTATCTATCATATAATACTTTATCCATGTTATACTTTCTTTATTAAATTATCAGGCTTTATATGTCACCCCTTTCTTATGTATATCCTTATCCCATGTTGTTTTAAGAATGATGGAATATTTGAAGTATGTTAAGGATATTTTAAATAATACCGACCTACGGCCTATTTTTTAGTTGTCATGTAATGAACCTATTTATAGAAATATGTTATCCTTCCCAATATTTTTTCTTGTATTATATGTATTCCTATGTAATAAATCATGTATTTATGTGCAATAAATTAATCTTTCTCACAATAATCTATCATTAAATGTACTATATGGAATACATCATAATACTATAGAATAAAAAAAGAAAAACGGGAAAATACAAGCCTGACCAGAAAATTGGTATTAATCTAGAAATCTAGAAAATAGGGATAGTATAGAGAGGCCAACTTATGGTCTCCAACCTTGACCATCGAACATGTTCTAGTCACCCATGTACCACTATTCTCTACTATAATCACCGTTAATGTGATTTTCATCTTCATAAAAACAACACACATATGAAAATCCCATGTAGAAGTGAGCATATACATACACAATACGATGCCCCATAAACTGAGAGCATAGCCATATAAATATACAATAAAAGGTTATATCAACACATAGAATTTCAAATAAAAAAAACCAATATATTCAAAATATATTCCCAAAAAGAAACAAATACAAGACATAAAGGGTATCCTTTTCAACATAGCCCATCTAAGAATTATGAGTGAGCTTTCAACTCCAAAGCTCTAAATCTGATGCAAAACATCATGTGCAACCTTGAAATGATATGTAAGTATGTGCCCACTCCAATCTACTATGCTCTATAGCTGAGGCAGAACTCACTCCCATAGAGTATATTAACCCCTCTAGAGATCAATTACAAGGGATTGTTATTCCATTGATATAGGAACATCACCCTGCGTAGGGGAGTACTATCTCTACCTGTATAAAGAGTATGGGGAATATGAGCTCTATTTCAACATGGGAGTACCAACCCTGAACAATATCCATTATTCTTTCCTAATCACTCTCATTTTTATAAATCACCTTAATAATAATCACACTTAGAACATGTCACATTGTATCTCCCATGACCTAAAGAAGGAAAACATTGCATTCTATGTGGATAAAAAATAAATATATACTACTTGTTGTCCCAAATATAATTCCATAAAAAAGATAGGTGATGAAGAAGATTTTGAGATAAGTACATGACATGTATGTAGTCCACATGGTGTGCCACCCTGCCTCATTGCCTAGTTTTGTTCTCCTATGGACATGGATTGGGAATCCATGTCATACTACACAGTGTGTATAGGTGGTACTCAAAGTGTCTTAGTCACTTAGGGACTACCCACGTGTGTCTGGTCGTGACCATGTACTTTACATCCTGCCCATGTACCTAGTCATTCCCAGGTACCAGGTCATCCCTGTGTACCCTAAGGTAAGCCCATGTACTCCTAGAGTATATGTCGTGTCTTCCCACATGGGTTCCTAGGCATGTGCATATGTCACCTGACTTGGATTCCCAGGTGGGATTACATGGTGTATGGGCCTAGCCACATGACCTATGACCATTAACTTAGATAGAAACCCTAATCACCATGGAAAAGGAATTACATGATGTGATTTCTTACAAACTACATAGCTTGTGGTGTAGTTTTTCAATTCATTCATGTGATTTATCGATCTATACTCGTCATTGTGATTGACTCCATTTGACCACCCAAAATCAAAGGGTTTCATCTCTAACTATTGATTCCGGACTATTAGTGGTTAGAAATGAGATTATGTTAATAGACTTAGGATTTTTTTTATCTTGTAACACCTCCCAACATTGTATCTTCCTCGGACCTAGAGTCCATAAAGCATCACCAAAAAATCATCTTGATCCATCCACAAATCATGATACTATTCATTATATGAAAATCCCCCATCAATTCATTGGTTAAATCATGCTCGAATCCACCTCGACAATGTCAAATTACATCCCCATTATACATGGGTGAGGAAAGAAAATAATGAGTGGAGTAAAATAACAAGAACCATGGTAAAACCATAGTTATCTGATGTGATCCTAGCCAATGAATGATATGTGTGTTATCATGGGTTTTAAAATTGAATAAGAATATAAATTTGAATCAACACTTCAATTTATATAAAATGTTCTCCTGTTAAGGGAAAATAATTATAGATCATAAAAATAAAATACACAAATCCATGCTCAATCATTAAATAAAAAGGGTAGAAACAAAAATTGATCATCCCTATATCAATTTTGATCTATTTTTGGTAAATAATCTTTTATTTAGTAATTAGTATGATCTAATTCTTTTTCTACCTCTCAGTACACCACAAACCAATTTTTCATCATTTTCTGATCTCGATCTTCCAATGAGGGACTTCCAACACCTCTTCTTAAATCCACCCAGGGTTATGTGGCTAACCCAAGATATTTTTTATAATGAGGTATAAATAATGGAATTTTTGTAATAGTAATTTAAAATAAATAAATTATTTATGTATTTAAGATAAATGCACAACCAACAACTTCCTCAGTATGAAATCTGATGTAGAACAATCATAGATCACTCATAGTGTAAATCCCATGTTACATAATCAACTTAATTTCATATTTTCTATATAATGTTACAATAAATGGGAAAATATAAAATCATCAAAATAATGTGCGCATGTGATATAGTATAACTAATGTCTTTAATATATCAACTCTGAGTCTTTCCAGGTCCTAGAATCTCATGCTGACTCCTAACACGAAAAATACTCCTTAATATATTCTGAAGTCTTACAAGGCTAGAAAAATTAACCACATTCCCTAATCCTTTATATGTTTCTCCCAAACAAGAGAAATATTTAAATAATGTTGGGGATATAGAGCTCATATATGGTTCTCTTACTCTTAGGATATCTCTTACTTTCTCCTATGCAACCACAACACACTAACCAAGGGAATGTTCTTTCCTTTAAGGATCCTCACCTATCTATCCTATATCAAAATTGGATACTCTCTGAAGTTTATCCCATCCTTCATGTTTTTATTTCCCCATTCAATAACATTTTTATGATCCTAAATGTATCTCCTCGGCTCCAACACATGTAAGACTCCATGAACCTGATCCAATTATGCGGAAAATGGTTAAGTGTTAAGAAACCTCTCCTACTCTCTATAAGATCTCATATAGCTCGATAAACCTCGTGTTTAACTTTCCTCACTGACTAAACATTTTCAATCCTCATCATAGGGATACAGTTAGGAAAACATTTCCTCCCTTATCAAACTCCAAGGCCTTGTGATGTCAATGAGCTTAATATTCGAGTCTAATTTGGGATATCCTCCTCCACTCAAAGATAACCTAATAATTCTATATCATCACATGTACCACCTCTATCCCAACCGGAGTTGTCTTTACAATATCAGTCCAATACAAGGGTGGCCTAAAGGGTCTCTTGTATAGGGCCTCAAAAGGTTCAATATTTATTGTATAGTGATAACTATTATAATAGGAAAACTCTACCAGTGGAAATTTATCCTCTAAGGTTTGGCTGAAGTCCAATATATATTCCCTCAGTATATCCCCCAACACCTAGATAGTACACTCAATATTCTCATCCATCTGTGGGAGAAATATTTTACTCATCTTAAACTGAGTCCCAAAAGCCTACCATAAGACTCTCCAAAATTGTGACATAAACTTCACGTCATGATTGAAAAAAACTTTGAGGGTTACCCATAGAGTTGAATGATCTCCCCACACATAAATCTTCACCAAAATCTCAACTGAACACTACTCCTTAATATAATAGAATTTCACAAACTTGGTTATTAAGTAAACTATTACCTAGAAGGAATCATGGACACTTACTCTTCGTGTAATACATGTAAAAAAGTCCATGTATTTGTCAACCGGTTTGACAATTGATATATCAAGAGGCTTCATCAAACCTGGTGAATCTTGGAGCTCTGCCCTTACCTTCTATAATGTGAGACACTGAGAGATAAAATTGGTGTCCCTTCACCACATTCTATCCCACTAGAACTTTAATTGGATTTCCATGTAAACTTTCTACACTATTGGATGTATAGCCAAAGGGAAATTATGACACTCCCTCATCAACTCCTATTGCACCACAACAAAAACTACTGCCCATCCTCAGAAATAGATGACATGATCCACTCCATAATAGAACCCATATGGTGCATCCCCTTATGATATCTTATTATTAATAACCTCATAATAAATGTCTCTCAATTGTGTCTCCCTCATATGCTAAAGGATTGGCAGAGCCAAAACAATGGACTGAAGAAAATATGTACCCCTCTCCATCACTAGGGTTAGTTGCAAGGAAACCAACTGTTAATATACCTCGCCCACCAATAATTTTTGGGGAATTATGATAAGTTAATCATCCACCATATTTCCCTTCCAAATAGTATAAACTATCTCTAAGTAATAGTTATGAAGAAACTCCAACAAACACCTTTGTTTTAGGATAATATCTATCTGGGCGATGACGTACCTGAGACTCTGATTGTTTGAGTACATAAAAATGCAATCTCATAAAAATATAGTGCATCTACATATTCAGAGAATAGAAAAATGTTACAAACTCTAGGTTATGAGTATATTAGTTCTGATTGGGAGTTCTCAAATTCTTCAACCCATATGAGATCAATTTCTATCTCTACATGCGTTAACTTGATCTCTATTCCTAGATCTAGATGAATATCAAAACACTACATACCACAGACCATCATCTGGTTTTCTCATCATAGAATCACTAGTTATACTCAACCTTAACTCCTAAAAGGATCCATGACACTTCTCGATCGAGGAATACAGTATATCATACCATTTTAGGTTGGTCATAGGGGTTTTGATCATGGAGAATTTCACTAAAACCCGCCTATTGTACCCTACCCAGAAAATAAAACTATTCACCTCTTGAAATCTATTTGGTGGTTCATATGAAATCCTTACATCAATACCCACTAGGTCTATGTATAAATAATTCTTGTATATGACATGCCACAGAAAGTGGACATCACGTGTAATGTCATATATTTAATGACTACAAACTAGTATCTAGGCAGGTTTCCACACGGCCTCAAGTGTGCCTCCTCATATGCCAAATCATGTTAACTATAATAATGGTCTGATAGTAGTACGTGAGGGATAATATACCATCATTATCAGAGTAACATCATGGTATATCAGATGTATATAATCACAAAAAATAGTTAAAGCAGAAAAAATAAATGGGAAAATTATGTAAGGTCTATATATAATGAAAGGATAAAAGTTTCCAATTACAAATAAAATGATTCATGCATATCCATATGATTATATATAATCTAAATAAATATAAATATAGTAGACAATATAACACAATAGAATACATCACAGAAAATGAAAAAAATACCAAAATCCAACTCCACAAGAATCCGGATTAATATCTCATTCCTATTCTCCTAATATCCCATGTAAAATGCACAACAAAAGAAATAAACAATAGACCCTCAAACATGAATATCTTTTAGGGTACACCAGTGAAACGGTGGTCTAAGAAAGGTGGGAGATATACTTAGTAGTCTACCACCAACAGTGTCTAAATCATGATCAGGTCCATGAGTATAAAATATGGTATTGTGCATGTATAAGGAAAACACAATAAATAAATGATTAAATAAACATAAGAAGTCAGGATTAGGTTCCTAAGGGATTCCTAGATGATCATACATTTTCTATACTAATTCGGAATGTATCTGACTGGAGTGAGCTTGTACAGTTGTGATATGGGTATAATGGGTTCTTATATTCATTGATTCAATATATATATTGTGCTAAATATTTTTATTTGGCATGGATAGTGTGTCCTTTCATTAAGAGATTTTGAATATAATGGATTTATAAAAATTCTTCCCTTGAATTTTAATTAAGCATCATTATTATCCCGTCCAAGGTGAACCATTTTAAGGAACCAACGTATAACACCATAAACATAATAAATACTAAAGACTATATGAGTCCATTACAAGTCACCCATAAATTGAACCCTTTGTATCACCCATGTTATAGTGAAAACATTCCCTCAAGCCCATCCTTGCAATCCCACATTGGGGGCCAAGTATCACTCATGACCTCGTAGATCCATCTAGCCATCAAGCCCTTCCCTGATGATCTCCCCAAGGGAACTAGTGTCACTCACATCGAGGTATGGAAACACATAGTGATCCCATCCCTGGTCTAACTAGTATCACTCTGGGCACATATAAAACTCATGTAACCTATGAACCTGTCCTTGGAATCCCAGAAATGGGGACCAATGTATCGTCCAATGTAAAATTAATTTCATTTAATCATTTAAAAATTTAAATTTTATCAATAAGGAGGTACCTACACATTAATCATCTCAATTATAAAATAATAAAGGCCTTAAATTTAATTATACCCATTAACCATTAAATTTAAATTTAAAAAGGAATGATAGTGTCATAGGAAGTCTATAACCTAAATAAAGTCACTAAAATAGGGCCTTTCCCCTAACCAATCATCAAATTGAGTAACTGTCCCTTTCTGTTATTACAAAATTTCCATGCATTTTAAATGGTGAATTAGGTCCAGGTGGACTTCCCATGGAATATAGCACCATAGATATAAATTTACAAAGATTCCATGCTAATATTCATTTGATAAAAACCCACCAAGAACATGCCATATGGAAATAGTCCAGAACCACTTCAATGATGGATTGGTGGATAATGGATTAGATGGAGGGTGTCACATCCCACCACTATTTATTTAAACAAAAAGTTTATATTTTTAAAGACAATGCACCTCAATGATGGGTTTTATTAGAAAAACAAAAAATAATTAAATGAATTTAAGGAAATTGTGCTTAGGGAGGTTCCACGTTGAGGTACATTATTATTAAGAAGATAAAATTAATACAAAAAGGATACTAGATTGAAGGTAATAAGATCTAAAATTTTAATATCACATTTGAGAGTCATAAAATAGAAATACCATCACACCACACAATGACATAATTTATAAATAAACAAGAGTATAGTGAAAAACTATAGACCAAAAAAATCATGATTAATATGACCCGCATATCCGATATCAAGGATTGATTCAGTCCGGTTTCAGAGAAAAATAATAAACAGATAAAATCCATGGGAAAAACGTGAATTTATCACAAGATTATATCACTTTATATGGTCATAAAATACTTTATTAGAGGGTATAGGATTCGTATACTCACCAAGATCTATCTAACACACTTTACATCACTCAAATCAGAGGCCATATTAGGAAAAAATCCACATTCTTATAGGAATAAAAGGAGATATCCATGAGAGATGCTACACAAGGGTAAGAGGAGAATAAGGGGAGGGGAAAAATGTAAGAAATGATGTGAAACAATGTAATTTTACCCCAATTAATGAGGCACACGGTTTAGCCCCAAGGTTGGACAAACCATGTGCCAACCGTTCAAGAGAAACTTACCGCAGAACCCCTTTGTATGGCCTAGCCTCAAATTTTTTATAAATATGAATAGATCATGAAAAATACCTCTTTAATTGACTTTCATCAACCCACACTATTGTGAAGCTCCTACCCAAAAGAGAGGCCAAACTATATGGGACCTCTAGGTCCACTAGATCAACTATATTATTTCTCCTAGTGGCCGCACAATATTAAAAAAACTATGTTCACCTATCATACGATAAATATTTTGAGTTTTTTGGGTGACGTACTACCAAAAAATTAATAGAACACTCTAGGCACATCTCATACCTTAAAAGGATTATAAATAGAACATTTTAGTGTTCCATACCTCAAAATATCATTTAGAACCTCAGTTTATAATTCATCCCAACCACCAAATAGGAGATTTATGTTCCTTTAGAAGTTTCATCTGATACAAAAATATAAGATTCTATACTCTTAAAATTTTAAAACTTCTCGTCCCTAATAATCCTTGTAGAAAAAAAACTAGAAACCTTATCTACTCAGTTCATGATGTTTCATCCAAAATTTTTTGTTACATTTCTAAACTCCCAACGCACTTCCAACATCAATTGAGTGTATGGTATGTGATTCACAAAAACTAGATACAATGATCATACCTCAAAAATAGAACATTGATATGGATATAACCCAATATCATACATCTCGAGACATAATAAAATGATCATCTCTTTGGCTACTCATCCAATATCAACCCCACCAATGTTTATAGAATAAAAAGGAAAATTCCAAGTCATCGTATCTCCACCATCCTAATTATCTAATAAAAATACCTTTATCATTATAACATAACCTTTGGTGTGATTCACAATTCGATAAAATGGTCAATTGAAAATTGACCTCATTTAGTCTATTCGATCTATCCTTTCCATGAAAATAATTTTCCAAAATTCAAATTAAACCCATTTTAACATGACAGAATGACCAAAATATTTCCTATCCAGCCATATTCATAAAATAAAATAAAACCCCATGGAGATACATTCTTTTAATACTATTTAAAACACTCATCTTAGGTAGTGATCATATAACAATAACTAGATCTTGATACCTTTAAACCAAGAAATCTTGCGATTTTATAAATGACCATTATGTTTTCATTCCCTAGAATGAAAATTAGTTTATACCTAATCCATAAAACATGGATCATTACCCTTAAACATCACATATGATCCTAACTAATTTCTGGGGTAACCTCAGAATCAATAATTGCATTCCAAAGAGCTCATTTGAAGTTTCCCATACTCCATCCTTTTCAACTGAGATGTAAGTACAAAACCAGAAATCTACATATAATGATCACTAACTATTTCCAAAGTAGTATCAATAGGGTGGTTACTTAAGGAATTGAATGGTTTCATTGATTCTATCCAAGGTGCTATTACTCAGGAACCCAATTATCACATAGAAAAAACTAAGCCTTTGTAAGAGATGCACATTGATAGAACACAACTACCCACAAGTTTACTACTAGGCCCAATAACATTTAATATTTTACAGAATATATAACCAATGATCTCTCATTATACCCAGATGATATCAAGATAGGTTAAATTCTCATATCTAAATGAAAAATACAAATAGAAGATTTAAATGGTCTAAAAAAGAATCTAAGACACTTTTTCATATTAAGAAAAAGGGAACAACATGGATTCTAACATTACAACTCCAAAAATAATGGATGAACAGTCGAACCACTTCTAATAAAATTATATAGAAATAGATCGGTTTCACCTTTCAGTTCATCTTTATCACCTGATCATGATGGCTTTACTAGTTGAGGAATCCCATGATTACTCAAGAACCACCACTGATGTTCATTCCCTATCATCAGTTTTTTTAAAGGTTTCACACATATATAACCATACAATAATCATGCTACCTAATAGGAAATTACACATTTGGAAGTGTACTAGCCTCATGGGATTTCAAAAGAATAAATGACCATTTATGAATGGTCCGTATTGGTTGTATTAACTATAATTATAAGGATACACATTACCATAATTGATGCGATACTCCACAACTTATGAGTTTCCTAGTTATTTCCTATTAAAATAAAAAAATCTCTCACAACAGAAGCTCCATTGACCACTAATTAAGGGTTCTAGATTTCGATAACATTATTTGGAAAGAATAATATTAGGTTATATATTGAATATCCACTTACAAGAATTATATATTATATTCACTTCAGAAGTACTTGTGATTCTCCCTTTAGTCACGCCCACATACATCCTGGAATTAGGAATAAGTTCCAAAACAAACCAACCTATGTGTAAAAACATATGATCTCATTTCTATTTCTTCTTTATCAGTATGAAAATAAAAAAATCCATTTAATCCCTAGGTCACTATACTCTCGATATAAACCCATCATTGTAGTGTCACAGCTCAAAGCTTAACAATTACCATCAAACACATATAGTTTGTTACACCACATTAGTAGTGTGATGGGTATTGTCTGTAACAACACATACTACCATTGAATCCATGAGAAAAATGGAACATCCTTGATACTATCCATCATATTATCATCCCTATGAATCCTAGTATCGTTGGCATGTAAACAGTTTTAAACCTGGGGTCATATCCTACCATATAATTATTAACCCGACTGGTGACATACTGAGTCTCCCATCACTGAAGAAGAATAATAGGTGTCATACAAACCACAAAGTGCTAAACCATTATGTAGGCATGTCTATCCAACTAAAATTGAGAATTACATGATGATCATGCCTAAAAATAGGTTCAAAACACCACAAGATCACCCATCAAGACAAAGGTGTCCTCTTGGAAACTAAAATTCATACACTGAAAAATGGAACCTAAGTGACACCACATATCAGTAATGGTTCACAATACTTTAATAATTATTTTAAGGTTCTGAGGGTGCTACCTATTTTAGGATACCCTATTATAAGAGCAGAAAATGTAAAACCTATAGCTAGGTCACACTGAATGGAATAGTAAGTTGTAACAAATATCTATTAATTTCAAGCTATAGAGGGAGAGATATAAGAAAAAGATCACATCCCCATTAATAGGAAACACTTAGGAAATATTTATATTTCTATTACATGATGGTTGAATCTAGGAACACCACATTATGGATTTTGAGTCGATACATTTATTCAAATTTAATCATTATCATTTTAAAATCTCAGTTTTAAAACATCAAATACTATTTGTAAGGAAACATATATATGTTATATTAAACTTCCTTTTAAGGAATAATTATTTAGATAACATTCCATCATATTTATAAAATTTATTTTATTAACTAAATTTTAAGCATCGTTTATCTATTAATGAGGTTATCCTAATTTGTATTTTTTTTAAAGAAAATATCAATTCAAATCTACGTAGAAAAACACCATGGAGGTTGTAACTGGAATTTTAATTAAATAAATCCTCAAAATAATTATAATAAAAAGTATATAATAAGACATTTATTAATTTTAGAGCCTACTGGTCAATTAATATTCCACCATACATTTTTATGTAACACTATATATGCGGTTGTGGATGCTATAAATAACCATCCACAAAAAATATAATCATATCCACATTGTGTTAATTACTAAGTTAGAAAAAAAGGAATCCTACAAGGGACTCATCATATCCAACCTAGGTCCATAAACCATAATAGTTAAGTTAATCATTATATTTTCAAAACCCTTAGTTGTTTAAATTATAATAAACAGGCCCCAAATGACCTACTTGGGCCTAATTGTGCATTAAATAATTTATCCTTATGGGGCATCATGCCCAGGTGATAGAGTCAAATCCTTTATAAGAGAAACCAAATACTTTTTTGAAATCAAAATTTAATAGTGTTTATATGTATACAATAATCTCCAAGTATATAAATCTCTTAAACAATAGTTTGATTACATGGGTTATTATTTCCCAATTTATAAAGCACCCATAAACTTTATATTGAAAATTTTCTCTCATTTAATCGCAACCGAAAAAGTTTCATCCCATTTAACAAATTGTTCATGGATTAAACATTTTTGGATTAGTTAGTTAAGGTTTCACCACCAATATCTGTGGGAAAATATAATTTAGGTTGATGATGGAAATTTAATAACAAATTGTGTAATTAAAATTGTAATTATGCATGATAAACATAGAAATAAATAATGGTAATCATCTAAGGAACACCAAATTCATCAAAAAATTATATGGTGAGCTACAATGTAAGCAGGGAAAACATTAAAGCAAGGTAAATAATCAATATGATATTAATCACAATATCCTGGAATGAAATTTCCTATACACAGTAAGTAGATAAACATGTTAGTTATATCACTGAAATGAAATAAGAATTCTATATAAAAAATTAGGCTAAAAAATCATAGAAGAACGGTATAAAAATAAGTATGTTACTAAAATATATAACATGGTATATAACAGGTAGTCAAGAAATGTGACCTACATGTGATGACATATAAATGGAAAGTTAATCATTATGTTCTTTTAATGATGCATGTAATGTTATTTCCTTAACACATGGGGAAAATAGTCAAATATAGTAAATATTATAAATTAATAATCATTCCAAATTACACCAACAACTAGCAGTGAAATAATAATCAATTGTAATAAAAAACAGTGTGAACAACAATCCCAACCCTGGCCACTTTGGATTTTCCCCATGCATTGGTTGATCACACCCTGACAAGGTTATTTACTAAGCACTAAAACATTCCTAGTCTCATTTATACCAGCCCAAAATAATAAGACAAAAGAAAACAAGCCATCTCTGATTCCACTTTGTAATGTTCCGAATTGATTTAAAATGAACCAGTAGCTGGGTCGGTCACCACATGACTTCAAGCGCGACACCCCATACACTAGAGGTAGTTGAATAGTAGAAAGGGTCTGATAGTGGTATAGTGGGGAGACTATACCCTCATTATCAGAGTAGTACATTAGTGTATCATATGTATGTAATCCTAGAAAATTTTTAAAGATGAATAAATTAATGGAATAAGAGAGGAAGGTATATATATAATGAAAGAAAAAAAGTATCCAAACCTAAATAAAATGATGCCTAAATTTCTATATGATGTTATATAATTTAAAGAAAGATAAATACATTAGGAAGTGTAACACAATACAGCACAACATAAATGATGAAAGAAAATATCCATGGTTAACTCCATGTGAATCCTGAGTACTATCTCAGTACAGTTCTTCTAAGCCCCCATATAAAATGTATTACACAAGCCATAAACCATAGACCTACAAACAAAAATATCTTTTTGGGTACCTATGTGCAATGGGATCCCAATTAGGGTGTGTGATATACTCAGTAGGCCACCACAAATAGTGTCTAATGAATGATTCTATCCATGAGTATAAAATACAGTAGTGTGATGGTATAATGAAAATAAAGGAAATATATCAATAAATAAGCACAACAAGTTAGCCATATGTTTCTCAAGGATGGATGGATAACCAAACCTGTGTTGGGATAAGTCGTATTGTCTCTAACTTGGGTTAAATATTATAGTCATTATATGGGTAATGGACTGTTATAATTATTTAATCAATATATGAACCATTCCTAATCATTTGATTTATTTAGATGTGACCATTAATTAGGAAATTTGGAATTTCATGGATTTATAAAAAATACATCACATGAATTTTAATTAAGAGGCATCTTGTGCTAGTCTTTGGAAAACCATAACATGGAACCCTAGAATTGAAATGGGAACGTAATTAATACTCAATATCATATCATTTTATATAAGGTGATCCATAAATGGAATCACTTGTATCACCCCATTTTTTGGTGAAAAAATCCCTCTGATTCCATCCCGTATTTCTCATGGTTGGAGATGAGTTTCACTTGTGACATATTAGAACCATCTAGTTACCGAGCACATCCCATGTGGTCTCCCCTAGGAAACCATTTTCAATCACTTGGAGGAAAGGAAATACATGGTGAGCCCATCCATGGTCTAAATGGTATCACTCCTGGCACGTATATAAATCAAGAAAATAATGACCCCATTATTAGCATCACAATAATGGAGACCCAATTATCTACCAAGGTACAAAGAATTTCATTTAATCATTCAAAAATTTAACTTTTATCAATATTGAGGACCCAACTCATTAATCATCTCAATTATAAAATAAAAAGTCCATTCACTTAAGAATACCCTTGAATAATTCAATTTATATTTAAAAAGGAATTCCAATATAATAGGAAATACATAACATAAAAAAGACATTAAATGAGGTCCATACCCCTAACTAATCATATAATTGTGTATGTGGACCTTTCCATTATTAAGGAATTTCTACACTTATGAAATAGTTTATTTGTGCAAGGTGGACTGTCCATGTAAAATAAAACCATAGATTAAAATGTATAAAAAATTCATCAAAACATGAATTCCATAAAAAACCATCAAGAATGCCCAATAAATAAAAAATTAAATAACCACATAGAGGACGGATTGGTGGATATGGGGTAATATGGAGGGAGTCACGTCCCACCACTTTACATTTAAAAAACAACTTTATATTTTTCAAGACATCACACCTTAATGAGAGTTTTTAGTAGAAAAACCATAAATTAATTCAATTTAATAAAGGATCCCTCCCTTAGGGAGGGTCAACTTTTAGGTCCACGATTATTAAAAATATCTATTTAATACACAAGGGGAATTATATTCCAGTAATAGATTCTGCAAATTTAATTCCTCATTTAAGAGGTGTCTCATTGAAATGCCGACACATGACATAATGGTATAATTTATGAAACATAATGAAAATATAAAAATGATATAAACTAGATACATCATTCTTATGATGACCCACACATCCTATATCAAGTCTTGATTCAGTCTGATTTGAGAGGAAATGAATAAACAGATGAACACCTTGAAAATAGGGTAAATTATCTCACACCATGATAGAATTTTATATGAAAATAGAAAATAATATTGTAAGGAATATGAGTAATAGAATCACCATGATTTATCCAATGAACTTGTTGGTGCTAAAATTGGAGGTTGTATGAGGAAGTCCTCCTCATACATAGAGGACGATAAAGGGAGCTCTGTGGGAGAATATGTGCATGGGTAGGATGAGAATAAGAAAAGGAATAGAAAATAAGGATGGAAGGAGAAAAGGGTAATTTTACCCCCATTATATAAGTTCATGGTTTGGGTGCATGATTGGATAAATCGTGTGCCAACTATGCCAAAGCCACTAGACGTAGAACCCCCATGCATGGGAGGGCCTCAATTTTTGTCTAACCATGTACAGGAAATGAAAAAACCTTTTTTTCAAGTTCTATAGCTACCTACATGACCATGTGGATCCTACCATATGGTTAGAAAAAACCATTGGAGCCTCCATCTCCCCTGGATCTGCCACATGGTTTCTATTCAGGGTCGTACAGTTTAATACAAACTATGCACCCCTATTAGCCTTCCCATATTTTGAGGTTTCATGGTTCATCCCACC
Organism: Viscum album; assembly: GCA_963277665.1. Taxonomy (NCBI): domain Eukaryota; kingdom Viridiplantae; phylum Streptophyta; class Magnoliopsida; order Santalales; family Viscaceae; genus Viscum; species Viscum album. The sequence continues at coordinate 1,311,006,284 of OY728151.1, forward strand.
CAAAAAAAGAAATAACACTCTATGAACCTTTTAGGGCTCAAACCACATTTAAAAACCAACACATTTGAGTGTTCCAACCATTTTAATTTCATCTATACTCTTAGTTTACAATTATTCCTATCCACGAAACATATAATTCATGTTCCTTCATAAAGTTCATCCATTACCAAAAATGTGGGATACTGCATCTCTTATCCAAAATTTGAACAATAAGATCTTATTATAAATCTAGTTCTCCCATATTAAATCTTGTACCAATATCAAATTCCATTGGTTATCCTCCTATAAGAGTGAGTAAATGAGTATTCCATCAATAAATATTACCACAAATAGGCCCATGTGTGGATAGAATATCCATTTCATCAAAGACATAAACATAGTGGTGTAATTTTTTACACTGAAATTTGTCACTAGAAAATCATATTATCTATAGTGACCTCATATTATAGTCTTGAGAATATCATCCTTCTGAACCCTCAACTAGTGGTATCCAAACCTGAGATCATTTTTTTAACAATCTCACACTTTTCAACTGATAAAATAGGTTAAAAATTCTAAATAATGGGTAATTTTTCATTATTTGTACCTGGTTGAGGTGATGATAATCAACACAAAGCATCAAGATCAAGCCCACCTTCTTGATGAAAAATACCGGATCCATCCAGTGGGACACACTAGTTCTGATGAAACCCTTTGATCAAAGGTCCCCCAACTTCACCCTCGTATATTTGTACGTGATAATAGCCATATGATAGGTCCTAGAAGATATTAGTGTGGTCCCAGGGTAAAATTCAATGAAAAATTATATCTCCCATCTCAGAGGTAGTCTCGAAAGGTCCATGAAGTAGATTTCCATAAACTCATTCACCACTGAAGTAATCTTGATTCTTGAATTTCCCGTTACACCAAGGTAAAAACAATCCAACTGATTGGTGATGGGTTATATATTCCTTTCCATAAAACCCACTCACTCTTCAATATCAATCCCAATAAGAGAACCACATAACATCATCCTGAAGGCATGTAACTCACATTTAATGGCATTCAATATGGTCCCGATCTTTGGACCACCAACCCATGCATATGATGACATCATAAGGTTTCATTGTGATTACCAAGAGATCCCATGAGAAACTCACTCTAACGAGCACTAGCTAGAAATGTCAAATGATAAGCAATGTTGAATAATCTATCCTTGTATGAACCTCTAGCCAAATACATTGGGATAAATTCTGAACTCAAATAACCATCTATTTTAAAATGGATAATGTGATAAAATAATGACTCATTCATGTTTCTACTGGTACTTGTATTAGAGTAGATAATAAAAAATAATACCTTGAATCATCTCATGGGAAGCCTGGTCATATCCCTCAATAGACTAAAACTGTTTATGTCCCCAAACACCATCCCCTTGAACCTAATATGGGACACTTGGTGGTGGTGTTGGTAGCTCATAATGTCAACCTCCACCACTATATTCTACCTCTAGATCTCCACATGATCCTCCCATATCACGGCACTCGTTCGAAGTGCCCTTCACCCAAATAGGGGTTCCTTGATTAGGGAGATATCTCTATGGTGATGGTATACTCACGGTACGCCAATCCTACTCCATATCAAGGGTTAGGAAATCATGTTCCATGTGATTCCTTCCATAACAAGAATAGAATCAACCATATCCTAACCGGATGGATCCTTTATGTGATCCTTAATACATATATCCATGTGTTTATGTCTAAGAATGATAATGTATCTTGCACCGAGACCTCAACATCTTTCAAGTGCTAGTCTCTACTAATGATTCATAAATATTATATACACTACTAGAATCATCACCCTACTGACTCTCTTCCATGATGTTCTTGGTAACCATATCTCTCTCCAGTACTCCCTCATAAGTAGTGTGACATAAGAAAACTATTCTGGCATGAATATCTATATAGAGGCCCTGATCAAAATTCATTCTAGGAAGAAACCAATAGGCACCCCATAGAGGAAGTATCTTTTATGGTCAATAAATCACTCAACATAATCTACCATGGTCATATCACCCTATTATATCTCTAGAATATCATAGATATGAACTGAGTGAAAACATGAAGGTGAACACTCCTCGTGAAATAGAAGTTAAACATATTTCCATGAGAGTCTCATATCATTAAGATTATGTGTGACCAATATCGACCAGCACCCAGTTTCTCCATGGAAAAGACTATCTTTCGGCATAACCATATGATTTTTTGGGTTTCGAAAGAGCATGAAGACTTGGATTCACCAACTCAAGAAAATCCTCTATTGCATAAGGATCTGAGTCACCATAGAACCTATAATTTATCTAGAACTAGAACTCATGTAGTGTGTTAAGAATTTTTGTATCTTTAACCTACTCTATGGGTACAAACTACTTTTTGATAGGTGGTGGAACTACTCTCTTCCCGCCTAGGGGAAACATATCATTAGTTGGTCCTTGAACTAAGGCCTCTCACTCAATTGATCTTTGTCATGATCCTATCACTATAATCTTGATGGAATTCGTCATAGAGGCATCTTAAAATTAATCAAGATGTACCATTGTCATATGAGAAAATATATAAGGGGATCAAAATAAAGAAGGAATGTAAGGAGACTTAATCCTATATGTTTCATTTACTATTTGTTCCCTATAACCAATGTATCAACATATTGAGTCAAAAAGTAGGCATTCAAAGACTTGTTGTATGTATACATCAATCACCACACCAACAGTGGGTTCCCAGTCCTAAAAGAAATACTCAATACACTCTGAAATCATTTTCTTAATTCCCAAAAATTCCTCATAAGGGGAAAACTCCAAAAAAATATACTAAGGAATAAATATCTTTAATACCACTCTTTTATGACCCAACCCACTATGGCCTAGCCTTAATAGTGGCTGGATGAGACATGACAACCCATTCTCACCTCCAAATGGCTAAGTGATGATGACTAGTGTTGTGATGGAATAACTCAATTGGGAGGCCATTTCCTAATGAGCCTTTTTGTTTGCACCCAACTATCTCTATGAAATAGTGTAGATGAATAATAAACAAATTTCTAAAACATATAGAGTATAATAATGCATGAAAAAAAATTCAAGGAATACATTAGAGTACCATTGTATAAAAAAGAAAAGGCATAAATATATTTCCAATAAGAAAATAGGTCCTAACGTGAAAAAACCGAAAATAAAAGTGAAAAAAGATAGAGCCATGATCCTGCTTCATATAGCCAACCGCTGAACATAATATATTCACCCATGTACCACTATATTCCACCATAATCACCATCTATGTGTCTGTCATCTATATAAGACATAACATGGATGGGAAAATCCAATACTGGGGTGAGTATATACATACCCAAAAGGGTGAATAGAAAACCATGAGTGGAACCATATAAAGATATAATAAATGTTCAGGTCAACCCATAACAAGAGGGATACAAAAAAACAATAGATACAAAATATATTCTCAAAATGAAACCCATATGAGTGAGAAAAGGGATCTCCATCAACACATCCCAACTAAGAATGATGACACAACTTGTATCACCAATTGTCAAGTTCTGATGGCCAACATCACAAACAACCTCAAATGAATATGTGTGGAGTAGCCTACTCCTTGATACTATGATCCACTACTAAGGGAGCACCCAATACCATGGATAACATGCAACCCTCTAGGGCTCGATGATAAGGGGGTACTGATCCATAGATAGAGGCCCCACATATTAAGAATGGGAGTACCTTCTCTACCTATATAGTGATTATAAGGAACATGTTCCCTGGTGTGATAGGGGTTTACCAACCCTATAAACTCTCTGATGATCTATCTTGATCATCGTAATTATCATGCATTTCCTAAATAATATATTTTCTAAAAAACCTCAAATAATGTTTTGTATCCCCCAATTAAGTCCATAATAACATTCTATGAAGAAAAACACTTAGGATAGGCTACTTACAGGCCAAAAGCGGAGTCCCAAATTAAGAGATACCAGATGAAGAATTTTCTTTGAAAATTATACGCTGTGTATGGGGTATACTAGGCATGTGACACCACCTTGTCACTTTTCCATTTTCTCCTTTGGATATGGATTAGGAGTCCATGTTATATTGCACTGCATGTATAGGTGGGACATGTTGTGTCTTAGTTACTTAAGGCCTATGCATGTGTGCCTGGATGTGCCCTTGTATTTTGATCCATGCCTATGTACCCGGTCAAGTACATGGTCATGATCTGGATCCAATCCATTCCCATGTATCCATGGTTGTTTCTTGTGTACTTTTAGTATAAAAAGTTTATCTTCCCACATGGGTTTATAGACTTGTGTAGCTATAACATTGTATTTCTACCCTAGTTCTGTCACATGGAATGTAGGCCCAGCCACATGGTATGTGATCCTTAACTTGGTTGGATACCAAAGAGATGGTGGAAAAGGAAGTACACTACATGATGTATTCTAAACTATATAGTGTGTAGTGTTTTTTTCATGGAAATACATGTTCCTTCACATGGTTTCCATATTATCACTTGTTGTCTTAATTCGCATCATCTGAAAGCTCGAAATCGAAGGGGGTCATCTCCAACCATAGATTCCCAGCCTCTTGTGGTGAAAATCAGATTTCATTCATCCACTGAGCATCCTCTAGAGCCTCTCGTCACAGTTTTCACCTAGGATATAGGATCCATGCTTCATCAGCCACAACTAATATTGATCCATCTATGAATCACAAAACCAATATCTATGGGAAAATCAACTGTGAATATGGGTGTTTGATTGTACTCATACACACCCATGTAATGTCAAACCACAACCTCATAGTCCAATGATGAAGAACACAATGAATTAGTCAAGGAAAATCACAACAACAATGGTGAAAAAAAAATTGGATGACGTCATCTTAGATAATGAACAAATGTTCAGGGTCATGGGTGATAAAATTTCATAATAAAATAAATTGGAATCAACAATTCGATTAATTTAAAATGTGATGATATGAAGGGTGAATAATCAAAGACCAATAAAAAATATACACAAATACATCTTTAAGATTGTAATCAAAATGGTGAAAAGAATAATTGATGAGGCCTGCCTCGACTTGGATCGAGTGTTGGTGAAAAATCAATTCACTAGCGATGATGATGATCAACTGTATTCAGTGTCTCTCTATCCACCTCAGTCTAATTTCTTGTCATTCTCAAATCTCAATCCACCAGTGAAGAATGTTTAAGACCCCCAAACCAATTCTCCTAGGTTTATGAAACCATCACAGAAGTTTTGTTATAATAAGGTATAAATATTGGAATTTAGGTTGACTGAATTTAAAAAAAAATTATTATTGATTTATTTTTATTAAATACACTACTAATTGCTACCTCAGAAGGACATTCAACAACAACCAAACATAGGTAATTCTTAGAGTAAACCACATATTATGGAATCAACTGTGGTATTCGATTTTCCATCTACGGTCCCAAACAATTGGAAAATCCAAAAACTCCAAAACAATGCGCGCGGGTGAAAATATATAATTATTATTTTTAATATACCAATTCGAAGTCCCAATGGGGCCTATAATATCACATTGGCCCAGTTTCTATCTCTGTAAATATTTCTTAATATATTCCAGAGTCTCATAAGGTAAAAATAAAGTCACAACATCAATACTATGTAATTATATTATTACATGTGTATTCATCCTTTTTTTTGTAATTCATTTAACTAATGTTATGATTTCACTTTTAAAAATGATTTTTTAATTTATTAAGTTTGATTTATTAATTTTTTTTCTATTATTTCATTTAATAAAAATTTTAAAATTTTAAAAATTATTAATTTTTAATATTTTGTTTAATTTATTCTTTTTTTTTATTTATACAAATTTATTTAATAACTATTAAAATTCTAAATATTTTTTCAATTTATATGATTTATTTTTATTAATATTAATTTTTTAGATATTAATACATTAAAAATGTTTATAATTTATATATTTAATTTATTTAAATTAATTTCAATTTAATTATTTTTTTATAGTCAATATAATTCAATTTCATATTTTTTTATTTATATAATTAATATTATTTATATAATCATTTTTTTCATTTATGTTTTGTTTGTAATTCATGCAATTAACGTTTCAAATTCACTTTTTTAATTATTTTATTAATATTTTTATTTATTCATTTTTAATATTCTTTATTAAAAAAATATTTATTCATTTTTAATATTTAATACTTTTCAATTTTTGTAATTTATTCATTTTCAAATATTTATTTTACATATTTATTTAATAAGTTTTTATATTTTCAATATTATTTTAATTTATATTACTAATATTTATTCATTTTTTGTTAATTAATTTTTAATATTTTAAAAATGTTTGAAATTTATATAATAACTTTACTTAAATTTTTTTGTAATTAAAGAAATTAATATAATTATTTTTTAATTATTTTTTTACTAATTATATTTATATTATTTTTCTATTCATTTTTCATCATCTTTTTATATGTTTATAACTCATTTAATTAATCATACGAAATTACATTACTAAATATTTTTATAATTTATTATATTTTATATATACATTTTAAATATTCTTTTATATAATATTATTTTTTAAATATATAATATTTAAAATTTTATTATTTTTATAATTTATTAATTTTAAAATATTTGTTTATATATATGTATTTACTGTATTTTAATATTTTTAATATATTTTTAATTTATAGGATTAATATTAATTTAATTTATTGTTAATTTTTATTATTTTTAATTTTTTTGAAATTTATATAATAAAATTTTTTAAAGCCAATTTTTAATATTACAATAATATAAAAGTTTAATATTATTTATCTTAAATAATATTGTTATTTATAAAATTAATATTATATTTTTATTTGTTTTTATTCATTTTTATGTATTTTTAATTTATGTAATTAATGTTATGAAATAACTTTTTTAAAATATATTTTTGTTTTATTCAAATTTATTTATTAAATTTTAATACGCACTCATTAAAAATTATTTATTAATTTTTTATATTTGATAAATTTTAATATTTTTAGAAATTATTCTTTTTGTAATATTTATTATTACATACTTTTAAAATTATGTTTCAATATTTTCAATAGTTCTATAATTTATATGATTATTTTATATAAATTCATTTTTGAATATTTTTAAAATATAATAATTAGTAATATTCATTTTTAATAATTTTTTTATTTATATAATAAATATTATTTTTTTATTCATTTTTATTACATTTTTAAGCACTATATTAAGTGTTAATCAAAGTTTATTTTATCAGTGACTAAAATAAAAGCATTGAGAAATGCCACTTTTGTCAATAGTGATAACATTTATAATTTACTAGCGATCAGGAGGCATTAACAGAAGAATTATTTATCAACACTCATAATGTTATCACTAATAAAATGGCCTTTTATCATTTGTTCAGTAATCATTGATAAAATTCATTGCCCTTCTTAAAATAAACCCCAATAGATCGCTTCTCTCACACTGTATTCATGCTCTCACAAAACTGATCCTCTTTAGCAGTTGAAGACATTTTTATTGGAAAGATCATACCTCAAAATAATATGTATGAAATTTGGAAAAAAAATTTAAGGATTCTAAATCAATCATTAAAGTGTTTTAAATGTTTTTTTTAAATTTTCCCCTATTCATCTACAACAACTAGACTATTCCCTTTTAGAAAAATCAAACCTCTTAACCGATTTCAATATATTCCAAACATATTTTTAAATATTTAGAATAGATATTTCATGATTTTTTTATGATTTTTTTAGTTTATCCTACCATTTTCATCTATAATGGTTTTTCCCCTATGTGTTCATTTGTAATCAGTTTTTTCATTATTATTCATTATTTCATTTTGATGAATTGACCCTTTTAGGTTTATTTCTATTTTGATTCACCAATCTTCCTTCATTTTACTTATTTTTGGGTTATTATTCTTCTTTCTGTATATAAATATGGATTTTAGATAGATATTTCCAATAAAATAATTAAAAATATTTATTATTTGATGTGAATTTAAAATTTAAATGGGATTTAATGGAATAAAAATGGTTTTTATCAATTGGGTGATTAATTTAATATCTTTGGTAATTTTTATAAAAGATATGAATATATTTAATGTTATATATAAATGTATGACTCATAAATATTAATGTATAGAAGATTATTCCTTGGGTTATGGTTTGGGTAAAACTAGTAATAATATTTTAATTGAGAATGTTCTTAGAGTATGATTAATAGTTGTTTTTAGAAAAATATCATGAGATATGATGTTTTCTTAAATATATAGAGATATGTGCCTTTGTGTTTTATTTGTTTCATTTGTTTCTATATGTATAATTATAAAAGTATATATATTTTTATTTATGTTTGTTTGAGTAATTATATATCTATTTGTGGATATCTATGTGTGCCTCTATTTATTTATATTAATATTAGTTTATATAATATTTAAATACTTAAAAATTGATGGAAAAACAATCACATTAGGCATGAAGTTACCTACTCTACACTAGGAAAACAATCGATACTATAATATAAGACTTAACTAATTCAGAACCATAAGCTTTATTATATAATCACATATTTGTGTGTATCAACAAGTACACAAATAAGTGGCGGTTTTTTGTCCTTTTTCCCATCAGATATAATTTTAGTATGTATAGATATATATATTTATAATAAAAAATTATTAAATCTTTTAAATGTTCCAAAATATCCAATTATTGTGAAAAAAATAATCTTTGTAATGTTTTTAAATTTTTTTTACCAATTTTAGTGAGTTAATACATATTTGAAGAGTTTTATTACTATTTAAGGGGGTATGGTATTGTATTATAACATACTCATTTGGAAATACCATAACATAATGGTGTATTGAAAGAAAAAAAACAATGTCAAACATGGTTCAGGCAATGAAGATTTAAGATTGAGATTCTTATATTAATTTAGGATTATAATCTAGAAACAATATCATTCATATTTAACTATGTTATATATATGAAAACACAAAATACACCATATGAGATGTATACTTTAAAGAATCCAAATTTTTATGTATTTTTTCTTTAAGGTTACCACTGAAAACATTTTATGACCTTGATAACCTTTGATGATGTGAACTAACTTGAGATGGAGATCTCTATTTTAAAACTTTTCATTATTATCTCCCTTGATAAATTCATTCCAAAAAAATGACTGTTTCATGACATGTTACTTCCTATAAAAAAATACTAAGTGTTATAATACTTTAAATTCATATAATTATAGGTCTTTATATATTCTATCTTGTTTGTTATAAAATGAAAATTTATATCAAATATGAAGACTATATGTGTGCATGTATATAACGAATATCCTTTTAGGATTCTATGAACATACCTTATATGTATTTATTTATTTTGATAAATTCTAATATTAATGAATCAAATAGGATGGATATGAATCCAAAATGTATGGATACCTATCATATGAAAAATTGTGTGATGATGGGGTTAAAGAGTTATTCAATATTGAAAAATATAGTTCATATTACCCTTATCAATTTTTTTATATGTGTTTACATTGTTGTTATTCCATACTAATTAGTCAAGTGGAGTTGAAACAGTTTTTTATATATCATGAAATAGATTAATGATATAAAAGTTGGACTAAATACGCGTAAGAACTGAATATAGCTAGTGACTGAGATAACATAGTATTTTATGGATCATTTGATATGATTAAAAGTGTGAATGATGATGTCGATAGTATCTGAGATATATATGTATGTATAAATGATGATGAAGTTTGCATTAAAGAAATGATAACAATAGTTTAAGATAAACTTCATGGTTTTCCAAAGATGTTTTAGAGGGTTAAGAGTTGTATAAAGATGTCATTATATGTTCATTGTACTAAATATACAACATTTTCATCCGTACTAAATCTATATAATATAAAATATTAAAATAGATGGAGTGAAACTAACTTTACAAACTACCTACTCTCTTGAATGATTTTCTTCTATAAGATATTGAGATTCCTTACCAAACATGTGATGCTAAATAATTTGTAGGTTCAATGGGCATGATATCTGAAATAATACATGTCAGTAAAAATTAATTGATATTTTTTTATAGGGATCATTAATCACTTAAAAAATCCCAAAGTTATGTGAATCTTGATACATGAAATATGAATCAAGACCTTGGTAATTTGTATGGTGCTTTCAAATCATTTCAAAGTTTAAGTACCAGTATGGAAGTGAGGAGACTATAATAAAATTAACATGGCATGTAGATACTTGAAATCAATATGGGAAACTTCACTAGATAGATTACTCTACTTAGTAGAAGAAAATTGGTTATGAGTATCCTAAATTTATAAATAAATTGAGAAACCTTTAAATTTTTCTACCTATAGATGGAGTGAATCCTTTTAGTGTACAAAGTGTCACTCAAAGTAGATCGTCATTTATGTTGGATAAATAAAACATAAAATTGTGGTTATTCATGAATCAAAAATATATTATGTTTTCTATACATGTGTTTGGACCAAAAAATTAGGTATTAATATTGATGTTAAGTTGGATCCATTAAATGAAGATCGGAAATCAATGTGGGATTTAGGTGTAATGTTGTATGATTCTTATAGAAATTAATGTTTCAAGTTGAGAGACATATTATATGGGATGATAATTGACATTTATTATTATGAAAATTTGTTATGATATATCATTATATGAACTCAAGGGTGTCCCATAAATGAAAAATGTACACACTTAGTTTGGATAACAAAAAATCATAAATGCCTTGTTTTTGGGAAATCACAAATTTATTTCCCAAATAAATTAATACAAACCTTGGATGAAATCATTTTTTTAAAATTCATAATAATGTACCACACCATATCCACTAATAGTTGATAAGTATTTGAGAATATAAATGATATTTTCACTAATTATGGTAAACATGATTTGAACAAACATACAAATACTTTTTGGAAAAAGATATAAGTTTTTTTAATTACCATACCATAATTATTTATACGCCATAAAATTTATTGATTTAAAACATGTAGAAAAATTTTATTTGATAGTTTCATTGGAATGTAACTAAATTTTCTATTATGATGTTTATATTGTTAGGTATATGTTGTTTACATATAGTATTTCGTTATATCTATATATCTTTGGAGATATTTTCTTTAAAATTTTATTTTTTTGGGGAAACATGACCTGGAACACGATTAGAAAAAACCATGCAATAACCCTATAAAATATTATCTTATAAGAAAATGGCAATAGAACACTGACATGGTGGGTGAATGGTTTTGAAAATCATGTGACCAAACCCTACAGAATTCCAAATGGAACCAAATTCACCCACATGGTTGGCACACATTTTAGAAAACCATATAGATAAACTATTTTGTAAGTTATTTTTTTTAAATACCTAAAATTCATGAACTACCCTAAGTCCAATATAACCTCTTCTACCCTGAATTTTCCCATTTCTAACCCTCCCATATTTAGGTGTTCCATATCCCCCCCCCCCTCTTGGGTATATATTTTTAGATATTTTCCCATGTTTTTCTAAAAAAATACAAGTAAGATAATCCTATTCTTTTATTTTTGTTTCATATCCATTCCTTCACAAGTTTCCTTCCACTTGATGGTTGTGTCGGCCTAGGGTTATTCTAAAAAAACATAAAGCATGGTACATGATTTTTATAGTTTTATTCTACTTATATAGGACACCCTCTACTCCTAGGTTGAAATTCCCAACAGATTTAGGTTGATTTCAAGGGAAATGGTAGGTAGTTTCCTATTGTTACATTCTTTGAAAATGTAAATATGCTTGCTTCAAAATTTTACATTTTCCTAAATTATGTTGTTTATGTGAATGGGTGATTTAAAAGGTAATTTGGGGTGTGTGAAATATTTTGAAATTGATTCCCTCTATGGTAATGGTTAGAAATATCATTCTTTGACATTTTATGGATTAGCATGTGTTGAAATAGGATTTTAATTGATTTTAAAAGGGGGGGACACTTAGAAACCTTGAGAACAGAAGTAATAATACTAGTAAAAGTATGCTAGATGATCAAATGGGTATTTAGAATCACCCTCTATAAGGATTATGCAATAATACTAATTTAAAAATGTGATGTTATGGTAATGGTTTATGAATAGGTATGGATATATTTATGGTTTGATCACTAAGAGTGTGAGGATCCCAGGTCCGTAATCACCCAAGATACTTCAGGATTTCCCATGCTGATTATATTTATGATTCTACTTGTTCATTTATTTTTCTATTTTCTTTACTTATCTAGAAAATGTGGGATAATATTAAAATAAAAATGTTTTTTTATTTTAAAAAATAATATTTTATTTTTCATATATTGGATTTTTTATGAATCATTTAGTAGGATTCTACTGTAAAAGTGATTTGACACTTTGTAAACACCCAATGGGTGTAGGTAGATCATGTTTTTTATGAATCTAGTAAAAAAGGCTTCACTTAGTGAAAATAGGTACTCTAGCTAGTAGAGTTATGGTTCATGTATAGATGGTTACATTAAATGTGGATGGACCTTTTGTTACAAGTATAATAGTGGATCTTTTTTGGTCCCCTTTTCTTTTGTTAATTTTGGTTCATGACCAGGGATACAATTCCTTAAACTTGTGTATGCTTGTTTTTTATGGTATTTTTTAAGGATGATTATTTTATAAATTAATCTTGGTCTCAATTATTATTATGGGAAAATTATTCCCAATGGAGTTACAAAATTTTATAACACTAGATTCCATCTCATGGGGTTTAGGAATTCCCTTAGGGACATGTCATAGGCTGGGATGGGTGTCGACTTGGATGGTAGCATATGAAGGTTTGTGACAAAATCCTATCTGACCATGTTTATCCGATTGATTTAGGTATTATTATTTGGGAAAATTCCAAATACATAGGATATCATAATGTCAAATATTGAGGTTCCAGTTATAAGTGGGGTGTCTATACACCACACCTCATAATGGGCCTTAGGTCAACATGGGATGATGGGAATTTTATTTAAATCCTCTCTATGGTGTAATTCATGTCCTATGGACTAGGAATGGGAACTATGGATGGGGGGAGTAGTTTGAGTTGTTAAGATTTAATATTGATTTACATGAATGATTTGTTATGTAATTTACTTGATTCCTAGTAGTTTGATGTATTAATTATTTTAATTTTTGTATGATTTGAATTTTATATCATAATTCCTCCCTGTATAATCCTATAAAACCATGTGAGGATGTTAGAGATAATTATCAATCATAAAGACCAAAATTTGATCATATTCTTATAGTGGAAATGGTTCTTGTTATCCTAGCCTTATATCGGGAGCGAGATCAAGTCATGCTTGGGCTGTAGAAGATGAATTAGGCCTAGAGAATTATTATATGCAATATTATTCCCATTATTTCTGGGAATCACTAATCCCCTACAAGATGAATATTTAGAGAGGAAAATTTCAAGGATTTTTGAGTTCCTTGGAACCCATGATCCTTTTGTGTGAGGTGTTATGTGGTTGTATCGGAGATCCCCTAGTTCAAGTGTTCGGAGACTATGTCTCAAGATGGGTAGAATGAGTATATGGTGTGGAAGTATTTTAAGGTCACCTTAATCAATAAATTTTACCCTGATACGTTGAACCTCACATGTCTTGGGAGTTCCTATCACTTCTTTATGGGGATCATTTAGTGATTGATTATTCTAAACGCTTTTCAGAGCTGGTTCACATTGCTTCTAATTTGATCACCAATGATAGTTTAAATACCCAATATTTTGAAATGGGGTTAATAACCGATATCTGATCTCTAGTCATCCATCTTAAATTGAATAGTTATACTAAGGTAGTCAATTAGTCATTAATGGCGAAAATTGACCACTTCAGTATGTCATGTTTGAATGAGATGACTTAAGTGCCTAAAAATGGTACTAGATCATATGAGAAGAGAAGGAAGTGGGAGGAGAAATGTAAAATATGTGGTAGATGTTTTTTATATCCACCCAGGTTGTCTTCATCGAAAGCTGCTATTGGTGAGACAATTTTTTTCCATCAGTGTAGAAGGCCTGATAACTTGCGTTATAATGTGTTGGTTATGGTAACAATAGAAGAATGCAGTGGTGGGAGATATATTAAAATTTATATTAATAATCATTTCCCAATACCATGAGAGAGGATCCTATATATCATATTTATAAATAATTTATATAATATATGAAAAAATAAATACCTAGGATTTTGAACTTTCTTTATTGATTAATATTGATCATCCTAAAAGTACATTTCCAATTGACTTCATTGGTTAGTGAGGATCCATGGATTGAATCCATATAGTGGTAATCCACATATTCTCCAATAACCTCCAATAAAAACCACTTGATCCCCATGTGCTAGAGTGGAAAATTGAATGTTGCTTTTTCAATTATTGATCACTTTTTATTTATTATAAAATAAATAACTCTTGAATTTATCATTCTTTAGAGGGATAGTGTAGTAATAGTGATATAATTCATTGTGTGAAACAATTCCTTAATCTAAATTTTTAATGAAATATATAACAGATATAGTTCACTATTTATAGAGTTAGGGTTTTTTTTAAATATTATTTAATTTCATATTGTACATTAAATAACATTTAAAACCTTTAATAAACTCCATTCCACGTAATAATTATATTATTATTTTTTTTATTAAAACTTCCATAAATTTATCAATAATATTTAATGGCATGTAAATAATTATTTTACCATGGGACATGGTATTGGTCTGTTCGAACTCCATGAAATTTATTGAATACCCAAATAAATGTTTTATTCATAAATAAATGTTTCATTCAAATACTGGAAAATAAATATTTATAAAGTATTCAATAAAATAAAAAATATTTCTTTATTCACATGTCAACAAATAAATATTTATTTAATTTATGAAATCAATATAACATGAATAAAATTATTCCTCATTGTTGAGAATAATATTTATTCCACTAATTAAATAAATAAATATTTTAATAGAGATCAAAATGAACACCTAATGAGTTACCCTCTATGATTATTTCTTGTTGACATTAGGAATTCTTTCTTAATGTCCAAGATTACTGTTTAGCAGTGGGTCAAGGAACCTAAGAGAAAAAAATTAATGTTGTAATTATAACAACCACATGAGAACAATCACCATTTAATATTATCCATCCATCACAATATCTCATCAATCATATTGCACGACAGTGTCATCAACCTATATTCTTTATATATCTTTCTTTTATTATCTAAAATAAACACGTCATTACATTATGGACAAGGAATTTAAGTGACCGTTATCATCCAATCAATGGGCCAAGATATCATCTCACATAAATATGGAAGGGAAAATCCTTCTTCGATATATCCATTAATGAGATTTCAATCGTGATGCACCCAACAAAACCTACTTACTGCCAAAATATGGTGTGATAGTTATTTTTCCGTAAATCTATGTGCACAATTAATGACATGAATTAGTGATAATAATAGACTCTATGGAACATTACACATACTCGTAGATAGAAATATCTGATGATACTAAGATATATGGAATTCCTCCTAGAGGTTCTGTTCTCATAACCTCCCATAATGGAGATTACCAAGTGTGAAATTCTTAAGAATAAGCCTAGTCTGCTTATGAGTACTCCAACCAAATAGTCTAAATACTATTTTTCCCAATATAGTAAGATATCCAACCATAGAACTATATTAATAATATTTTCATAGAACATCATGCTTCTCACCATAGTGGGGGACTTCTAGGATCTTATCAATAGGAAAAATACTCTATGAAATTATTACATTAAATCCATGTATAATAATGAAAAATATGTAACAAGATGTTTATTAATATTAAATACATTGAATATAAATGTAAGTAATGTATAATTAGTTTGTGTTAGGACATAATCTCCAAAAAACTCCCACATATACTAGATCTTACTACCTACTACATTCATTACACTAGACCTCACATGATAATAATGTTTCTTATGATTCATATGTTTAGTCAAGGGTTTTTCCACATTGCCTTATATGAAAATAATTCTAACATAAACCTCAACTCTTTGAGAAAAATTCCTCAACATATGATACTTTCTAAGTATGTGATTCATTCACAAATGTGACCTTTTATTTTTTAGAGCCACTACAACAGAATTATCATAATAGAGTGTGATATTATATTTACTGCTAGGTACCCTATCAATATCTTGGATGAATTTTTACTTCTATAATACATTATTATCTATCTAGAAAGAAACAATTCACTCATACTCTAATGTAGAATCTATGAACACAACCTAGATTATGCTCTTCATGATCACAAAAACTTCATTAAAATTGAATATGTAAGAAATTTTTGACTTCATGTCATCTTAATTAGTTTGGAATCTAGATTTTTCATATCCTCCGATGAATACTTCCTTATATCCTCCATAGAACAATAACTTATTCTTATTAAGACTCAAATAAATAAGGATAGTCTTTATGGTCATCGAACTATGGTCACCTATATCATCTTGATTTCTGCCTACCACACTTAGTGTGTAGCAAACATTTATCCGAGTATATAGTATAACATACATGACTGACCCATTCACTGATGTGTATTGAATCCTTTCCATTATATTTCCTTCCTCATGTATCTGATGAAACATTTTCATAGAAATTCAAATTCCATTTGATGCTTGTAATATTCCCCTCTTGGATGCTTCTATAAAAAATTTATTCAGTAAGTTTTCAATGTATGTACTTTTATTTAGTCCAAGAATCCTCTTGGATCTATCACTACGGATATGGATTCCAATAATATATGCTTCCTCACTCAACTCCTTTATATATTTTCCTTTATTTAACCATTCAATAGGAGACTATAAGACTAGTATTTCATTTTCAATATGTAATATTTCATCTATATATACTATCAATGAAATGGAACACTCCCACTAAACCATTTATAGACACACAACCCACATTCATATGTATAAAACCAAACACTGTTATGGCCCCATAAAAAAAAATTTCTATAACCTGGATAATTTTATTAATCCCTAAATAGATGTTTACAACCTATATACCTTGTTGTAATTATTTGGAGTCACATACCCTTATTGTGGTGTCATATAGAAATATTTTTTAAGGATTCCATAAAAGAATATTTTTTTGACATCCATTTTCAAAATCCATTAATCATGGATGGTTGTGATGGAAAATTGAATTATAATTGATTTTTTCATTACAACTAGTGAAAAGGATTCATCATAGTCAATTAAATAACATTGTTTAAGCCATTTTAAAATCTGTTGTGCCTTAAATTTATTTACTATTCCTTACATGTCTAGTTTCTTCATTAATACCCATTTGCAACCAAAATTATTTACTTCTACTGAGGGGTCTACCAAAATTCAGACTTGGTTTGGGTACATGGAATCCATTTTAAAATTCATTTCTTCTTTCCTCTTGGAAATTTATATGATACTTACTGCTACATTATTGGTTAGAGGACCATTATTATCAACTAGTAATGAGGAACTATCATTGGTGACTATAAAACAATAACATTTTGATCCTATAACCTCTCTTGTACTCCTAGACAGTACATGTCTCTCTTAAAAATTTTATTTTTCTAGGGTACTATATGGAATCTATTCCTATACCAAATCTTATGTTCTTTGAGCCTTAACATTATCGAATTATATCTCTCTTAGATTGTCTCTTTTATAGATGTGCTCTCTATCAAAGAATGTACTGTTTATTTATACTATATCCCTTTTATGTGAGGGGTCATATAGTGAATATCCCCTCATTTCCTTAGGCTATCATATAATGATATTATTTATGACTTGGGGTTCAAATTTGTTACCTAAAATGGCCTTCAAAAATATTTGCTTTCCCAAAAACATACATTTGGTAACATGGATATATTTCTACTCAACAAATTTAATAGAAAATCATTTTTCAATTTAGTTGGTACTTTGTATAGTATTTGTAAAAAAAATCATTTTTTATCTCTAAAAGGATAATAGAATACTCATAAGACTCATCATTGATCTCACCATGTACAAAAAGTTTTCGTTCTTCCTTTCAAATACACCAATCCACTTAGGTGTGTATGGAGAAGTGAGTTTGGATAGGATCCCAATCACTCCTAAATGAATTAAAGATTATGATATTCTTCACCATGGTCTGTTTTGAGTTTCTTAATATTATTACCAATCTTATTCTTTACTTAATTCTTTTATTCCATAAATATATCTAAATAATTTGACATATACCTCATTAAGTAGAAATATATATATCTACTAAAATAATTGGTAAATGTTATGAAGAATGACTACCCCCCTCTTAAAAAATAAAGGTCCTATACACATTGGTATGAACTAATTCAAGAAGATCATTAGTTCATTCACCTTTCCTAATAAATGGAGCTTTGGTAATTTTTACTTATAAACCTATGTGACACACACCAAGTGGTTTTAGTTCAAAATATTATAAATATAAAACATAATTTAATTTAGTCAAAAACATTTAATTTACATGACCTAGCTGGTGGCACCAAAGATTGGTGTGGTATGATTCATGTGAAATAACATCATTATTGATTTTATTTTACTTCGTTCTTGTAATCCAAAACACCAAAATTGTTATTTAAATGTCCCATACCATAACATATTCTATCTTTATAAATTAGGAAAAATTTATTCACAAAGTTTAAAATTATTTCATCACTGCCATGTCTTGATATAGAAATAATGTTTTTGGTAATGGAGGGAACATAATAATAATTGTTAAAAACCAAAATCATTTCAGTTGGAAACATGATGTGGTTTTCCTTGATAGCTACATCAGCAAGTTTAGCTCCATTGGATTCTCATCGATCTATATCCTCTCAATCAATCATTTTGAATCTACTTTGTTCATGTATTTGAATATATATATATATATATATATATATTAGCACTTCAAGCTATATCTAATAACCAATTTATAGAAATATTTAATTTCACTCGATAAAAAACTCACTCAAATCTTCCCCTTTATTCATTTCCTAGGTGTAATGTTTCTTCCTTTATACATTATTTCCACATGAAAAATAGAGATTACCCATTCATGAGCTTTATATAATGGTTGATTTAATGTGCATATGTCAAATAACCCTTTCACCTAGGGGAAATAACCCAGCTTTCTGGTCCTGGAATGAGTTACAACATACCACATGTCCACCTATGTGTCACCTGAGTCAACATCATAATGGATTCTTCTTAAACTAACTGCACATACCTTGGGATTATATATAACATCCCAGGTAAATAAAGAATATAACATTTTCATATTTATTAAATTTTGTGAATTAAATATTAATTTTAATTTAAATGGGATTCTATGTTTGATGACGTACCCGATATGTAACAATGGTTTTCTTTGAAATCTTATGTTGCACACTGAGTCATACTGAAAAATAATAATATAATATTATTTTAAATGGTAGTTAACGTCTAGCGGTTTTATTGGTGGGAATGGATAGAAATAACTAAAATATGAATATAAATTATTATTTAATGTTTTTACATTTAACTAATAAAATTTAGAGGCTTAAAATAAGAAATAATCTTATTTTAATCATAAATACTCTAATATTCATTAAAAGGTCAATTTACCAGATTTTGAAAGAGAACCCTCTTTAAATATAGTTTTGGTCACTTTTATATGTTCTATTTGACAAAATAATATTATTTTTTATAATCGGGACATCATAATTTACTTTGGATAAAATTTTGGTACTTTTCTCATAAAATTCATTTTTTTTATGAATAGTGAAAAATATGGTATTTTAATTCATAACTGCCATTTAATATAATTTATTTATATGGATATATTATCTCTTTAAGTGGTTTTAAAGTTTAGTTAGATTATATTTTTACCATTTAATCTAATTTTGGTCATTGTAAGTAATTTCACTTTAAAATTGGACGTAAATAAGTGTCAATATTTTGATAGTTATTATTTCCTAAAAACAAGTTTTTTGTTTTGATAGCAGGAATTAATTTTAAATTAATTTTTTTCCACATCTATGTTTTGAATTTAGAAAAATAGATTCCATATTTGGAATTAGTAGGTCCAAATTGTTTAAATAGGTAACTTTTATTTTTAGACATCATGAATACTTACTTCAGTAAAAAATTTATTTATCATGGTTAAAGGGGAAATCTGGTAAATAAGGGTAACAAAATATTATTATAATAATATTAAATTACCCTAAAATGTGTCCTAATCCTATTTTTTGATACATTTCAGACCATGGGAATCTTTGGGTCGATTTTGGGACCCCATGGAGCTACTTGGGAGTGATAATGACACATTATATTAATTAATTTAAAGTAAAGACAAAAATGACATAAACATATATCTTTTAGTAAATCAATTTTTACATAGGGTTATATAAGTTATCTCTTTGAATATAAATATTAATTGTAAATATAAAAATATTTCCAACATCATGGTATTTTTTTATAATATTTAGACTTCAAATAAATAAAATTATTTATGACACAATAATTATATAGTATTTACCTCATTAATGAATGATTTAAATAAATAAGATTATAAAGATTAAAATAAATTTAAAAAACTATAAAATTATTATTGGATGAATTTATCTACTACATGAGTCATCCTATATTCTACTTTAATATGTTTTGGACCTTTAGAAACTAAAACTCATTATATAATAAAATAATATTTTTAAACTTTCCTAAAGAGACCTTCCTCCCCCTTATACAAATACCTCACTTATAACCCATTCATCAGACTTCTCAAGCCCCTTTTATTGTCCAAAATCTACCAAATTAATCTCCCTAAATCCCTATACTCCTTCTAAAAGACTTCACCTAGGTAGAAATCAATTTAATTAAACCTTTTGGTTCAAACCAAAGGGAGATACGTGATTTAAAGGTAACATCTTCTTTTAAGTTCTTTTCTTTTATTTTAGTTCTCCAACCCCCTAAAATATTTTTATTCCTTTATTTTATAAAAACACCAGTATCCTAAATATACTAGGTTGTTTTTATGATATTTATTTTAACTAAACTTACACAAACCTCCATCTAATGGGTAAAGAACATACTGTTTCTGTGGACGGTGAACTACTGCCTCACGAAACGATGATTGTTCAAACTTCTCCTACCACCTCTAATGGTGGACATTATGATGGAACTGTATTTATATATTATATAAATTATTTTTATGTTTTCTCTATGCTTCTATAATTTTTATTTACAAACATACCATTATGCTTTCCAATATGCGTAAATACGATAATTTCATTTGAGGAAGTGCAGACTACCACACCCTTAAAGTGATATAATTCGTTCATGACATACATAGAATGTATAAAAGATGGAGTTAATGAAATTATGTAACATATATATCATATGATATTATACTGGAATTATAATATACATATTTATCATTAAGTTTTCATTCCATTAAATATGAAATAGAAATTAAATTAGTGTTTATGCGTACGTATGACTTACTGTCTCCATGAACGGTGCATTTAATTTCTTATCTCCAAATTTTATGTAATATTATAAATACATACATATAATAGATATATATTATATATATTATATCTAAATATTGAATATAATCCTGTAGATAATGGACTTTTTACCACATGAAAAACTTGTAATTATAAGAAGTTTATTTTTTACTCAAGTACCAAATATCGACAAAATGACCATTATTAAATCAAATGATTGAATAATGTTTATAACATGGTAATAAGTGATGTAAAAGGAATAATAAACTTCAAAAAGTTTCTTAAGAAATTATAAATTAACTTTATCTTATTATTTAGAAGATTAAATTATGAATGGTTCCAGTCGGACATGAGGTAAGGGGTTTCTTATCTCACTTTTAATTCTGTGAGATTTCCATTGTTCACCACTTAATTATTGCATGTGGTGTATTTTGTATGAAAATTTGATATATATTATCATTATTATATTTATATTCATGATATTATTTGATTCATTTGGTGGTTATTAACTTTTTTTCATACGAATCGATTGATTACAATGTGGTAAGAGGTTTTCATCTCACTTTTTATTCCTGTGAGATTCATGATATATTATCCACTATTTCCATTTGTGTGGTGTATGTACTACCAATTATTGTATTATTTGTGTAATATACCTCAATTTATGATTATTTACATATTCATTGTATGATCCTTCATTCATGGGGTGTATGTTTTGTAAGTTACGAAATCGATAAGGGAACATTTCACTGTAATCTTTTAATCAAAGACTTATTTTTATGTAATATATTTTAGTTTCCTTTTTCTTAAGATAGGATATGTTATTATAAATCCTTATTAATGTAAATTTTATTTCCATGTAATGATATAAAATTTTCTCCCTCATCAGCTCATTTTCTAAATTTTAAAGTGATGATGTTAGGTTGTCAAATTTATGTAAGAGAACTTCTTAACCCAATTTCAATTCTTTGGGTTAAACTTATACTTCTTGATTATGTCATGATATGAATATGTGTGAATTTCCTATAATTGTTTTATACCTAATATCCACTTATATTTTGAGTATTCTTATTTTTCACACATAATTATGTCATTGATTTGTCCTTAATCTAAGGATATGATCTTTGCAAGGGACTTTGTCTCAAATTACATTCCATTGAAACTTATTTATTGTTATACACAAATTCACTTTTATATGGTGTATATACTTCGCTTTGACATATTATATCATGAATCTCTCTATTCTCATTATATTGTAATCTTTTATTGATGTTATTCCTCAATTATTTGTATTCAAGTGTCTCTCATTTTGTTAAAAACTCTTTAACAAAAATATTGTTTTAAATGTTTTAAAGATTCATTCTTCTAAATAGTTCTCATTAATTTCCATGTTTTAATAATGGTTTTAAGGATTTATTTATATGAAAATTAATGTTTTAAAATTTTAATTCCTTTAAAATCTTAAAGTGTTATGGGAAACATTGATTCAAAAATATATTTAGTAAATGTTTAAAATGGTTTTTGAATATGGTTTGATAAAGAATTGATTATGCAAATATCTTGAAATAATATATTGTGACAACAATGTGGAAATGTTATATTTCCTTTATGCTTATTTTATATGTTGTGACTACGTTATGGTTCTTCATAATTGTTTATGAATACGGATGGTTCTATGATAAAACTATGGCGGGTGAGACTGATATAGCTCTCTAATGCATTATGTATCAAGACGGAGGTAAATGATAATGTTTCTCCTAAGATATTTAGGGAATATACTGTGATGGTTATTTCAAACATAACTCCTTATGTATCTATGAAAGCTACAATGTATTTGTGTTATGTATGCCATAGGTTACCTTTATGATTTATGATTTCTGTGTGTTATTCATAAGGTATGTTATGATTGAAAAGTATGGTTTCATTGTTTTGTATTTATTGATGAGACAATGTTTTAATTCCTTATTTTATAACCCTTACTGAGATTTTTATTCTCATCCCAAGTTTTTTAAATGTTTTCCATATGACTTAAAGATGAATACAGTCAAGGATGGGATCAAGGAGAAGTAATTCTCTTCTAAAACATGGAACTAGACATGTTTATTTTTAAAAGTTTTTATTTTTGGATACTGAATAGTAGTTTCTATATGTAATTTTGATGTTGATATGTAATATTTATGGCCTAATTATCTAAAACTATAAACCTTAAAAGATCCTCAATGTGAATTATTCATTTAATTCAATATTATTTAATGTTTTAAGGTTGGGTCCTTATAGTTGGTATCAGAGGTCAGTTTAGACAACTTTAGGGATTATGAGTTTTTATTAGACACTTGGTTAGTCTCTATGTCTAATATTTAAGTTAAATAATTGTTTTAAAACTTTTTCAGATTAAGGAAAGTTAGTTACAAACGGAAGGAGGAGTTTCTCAAACAACATTCCTATCTCTTCTTGATGACATGCTTGCAATAATTATTATAAAGTCATGTTCAGATGATTGTGAAACTTTTTCTAGCATAAAACTCTCTTGCAAGAAGTTTTTTGAGAAATCAAACACTTCCACTATACCTAGATATCATCGTGGGTCATGGGTTGTATTTAATCAAATCCTATTTTTAAAATATTCTCATATTTTCAATAAAGGTAAATATTATCAAGGAATTTTCCAATATTTTACCTTATCACAAGATTTTGAAGCATATGATGATTTTGAAAAAGGTGATGTAGAAGGAGAACCTTGCACAACATATTTATAATTTCTTTTAAATTATAGTCTTTCAACACATAGTTATGGTATTTTAAAAGGACCATTGATTGAAAGTTTCAACTCAAATTCGGTCCGACTGTTTTATAAAAATCATGTTTTATCAGATGTTTGAAATTATATGTCATACATGATTATTTTCCGAAACCATTTTTCTATGAACACCCATATGACCCAAGTTGTACAAGGTGTATTTGGATGAAGGAAGCAAATGATTTTGAAGGATCTCTAAATCATTGTTACAATGCATTGACCTTCTACCTACTTGAATAAGATGATGATGAAACCATATGGACACCATGTTCAAGGTATGATGTTCTTTTTATTGGGAATAGTTTAATTTTACCATATATAGGTGGAAAAAATAACAATATATAAGATGTTGAGGTCTTAATGTATTGGGATGAAAATGAAAGGTATAGGAAAACCTTTTTGGTTAAAACATCATAGGGATATTTTTTAGTTTTATAAAAAGGAAAACCCATAAGATGGGTGACAACCCGTCGCGCCCGGCAAGGCCACAGGAATTGAACCCACAACTGAAGGGTGACAAGGGTGCATCACCTACCACTATCCTACATGAAGTCCCTAGTTTTTATGACTTATTATTTTAAGTTAAATTATTTTATTTATCAAGAATAAGTTTATTTGGGATCTTATGTTTTATCAAACGGACATCCTTAGTATAAAAAATGATTTAGTGATAATTAATAAAGGTTATTTTGGAAGACATTATCTCTTCTGGAAACAACATATGCTTAAAGAAAATAAAATACTATGGTATTTAATATGTGGAGTAATGGTTAGAAATATTATTTTGGAAGAATATATGTTTTTATTGTGAACATAAGGTGATTTGGGTTATTTATGGAAATGATTAATCTATCATAGAGAATATGTGTTTAGGTTAATTACACTTTAGTATGAGACTTTAAGAGTAGTCGATGTTTTTTGAGATAAATGTTAATATTTACTTTGGAATACTATGTGATTAAATCCTTATGAGTTTTGGTTTTCAATATTAGTTTGGATTAATTTGAATAATTTTATGCACATTTTTTTATTGAATGGTATATTTTGAACTTTGGGTATTGTTTGACAAATTTTGGAGATTAAGAGTAGTTTTCATTTTTGTAAAAGATTATCCTTTTGGGGATTATTTGATCTTGTACTAACAAATTTTGGTTTTGGTTGATGTCTAAATATAGGGGAAATATATATTTCATCTTTTGTAGATTATGTGATACTATAATAGTTTATTCTACCACTTTAGGTGTGACCAAGTCATCTTGAATACTTACTGTTTGGAGAAAAGATGAGTTTGTGATATAATTTTATTAAAGGATGACACTCTACATGACAAGTAAGTATATTTCCTTATGATGTTATTCAAGTTATTAATAAAAAAATTTAACTCTATGAAAAGAATCTTGAAGAAAAAATGTTATAATATCTCTTTTATCATCATAATTTTACCCAACCACAAATTTATGGTATTGTGGTGGTTAACTTTTTGTGATCAAGTTCTCTATCACCCTCTATTAACCTATGAGAGTTAGTTTAACTTCCATATACATGTTTTCATGGAATCCTATTATTTGTATCTCGGTTGACCTTTGTACTTATCTTCCATTATTTTAAAGTTATATTTTTATTGACTCTTTTTCCGATATGGTACTTTCAATGAAGTTTCCAAGCCCAATTTTAAAATTGTGAGGAAGCAATTCTCAAAAGGGGGAAGGATGTAATATCCCAGGTAAATAAAGAATATTACAATTTCATATTTATTAAAATTTGTGAATTAAATATTAATTTTACATTAAAGGGGATGCTATGTCTGATGGCGTACCCGATACGCATCAACAGGTTTCTTTGAAATCTTATGTCGCACACAATGATGAGTCATACTGAAAAATAATAATATAATATTATTTTAAATAGTAATTAATGCCTAGCCTTTGTATTGGAAGGAATGGAAAGAAATAACTAAAATATGAATATACATGTTTGTTAAATGTTTTTATTTTTATCAAATAAATTTTAGAGGCTTAAAATAAAAATGAATGTGATTTTAAGCATAAATACTCTAATATTCATTAAAAGGTCGATTTATCGCCTTTTAATGGTGAACCCTCTTTAAATATAGTTTTGGTCACTGTTATATGTTTTATTTTACAAAATAATATTCTTATTTAGAATTAGGACATCAAAATTAACTTTGGATAAAATTTTGGTATTTTTCTGATAAAATTCATGTTCTTATGAATAGTGAAAAATATTGTATTTTAATTCGTAACTGCCTTTTAATATAATTTATTTATATAGTTAGATTATTATTTTAAATTGTTTTAAAGTTTAATTATATTATATTTTTAATATTTAATCCAATTTTTGTAATTGGAAGTAATTTCTCATTGAAATTGGACATAAATAAGTGTCAATCTTTTGATAATTATTATTTCTTAAAAACACGCTTTTTTGTTTTGACCATGGGAATTAATTTTAAATTAATTTATTCCACTTCTGTGTTTTGAATTTGGAAAAATTGATTCCATATTTGGAATCAGAAGGTCTAAATTGTTTAAATAGGTAACTTTTATTTTTATACATTATGAATATTTACTTCAGTAAAAAATTTATTTACCATGGTTAAATGGTAAATCTGGTAAATAAGGGTAACAAAATATTATAATAATAATAGTAAATTACCCTAAAATGTGTACTAATCCTATTTTTTGATATATTTCATACCATGGGAATCCTTGGGTCAATTTTCGGGCCCCATGGAGCCACTTGGGAGTGATAATGACTCTTGAAAAAAATGACATAAACATATATCTTTTATTAAATAAATTTTTACATAGGGTTATATAAGTTATCTATTGTACTATAAATATTAATTGGAAATATAAAAAAATTTACTACATCATGGTATTTTTGTATAATTTTTAGACATAAAATAAATAAAATTATTTATGACACAATAATTATGCATTATTTACCTCATTAATGAATGATTTAAATAAATAAGATTGTAAAGATTAAAACAGTATCTGAAACCTGTCAAATTATTATTGGATGATTTTATTTCTAACATGAGTCATCTTATCTTTGACTTTAATTAGTTTTTGACCTTTAGAAACTGAAAATCATTATATAATAAAATAATATTTTTTAACTTTCCTAAAGAGCCCCTCCTCCCCTTATAAAAATCCCTCACTTCTAACCCATTTCTCACACTTCTCAAGCCCCTAGACTCATCAAAACTATACCCAATTAATCTCCCTACATCCCTATACTCCTCTTATGAGCCTTAACCTATTCATAAGGCAATTCAATTAAACCTTTTGGTTCAATCCAAAGGGAGATACCCGATTTAAAGGTAACGTTTTCTTTTAAGTTCTTTTCTTTTATTTTACTTCTCCAACCATCTAAACTCTTTTTATTCCTTTATTTTATAAAAAAAAGTATCCTAAATATACTAGGTTGTTTTTATGATAATTATTCGAACTAAAATTACACACATCTCAATCTAATGGGTAAATAACATATTGTTTCTATGGATAAAAAACTACAAACTCATGAAACGATGATTGTTCAATCTTCTCCTACCACCTATCATGGTGGACATTATGATGGAATTGTATTTATATATGATATATATTATGTTTATTTTTTATCTATGCTTATGTAATTTTTTTTACAAACATACCTTTATTCTTTCCAATATGTGTAAATACGATAATTTCATTTTAGGAAGTGCGGACTACCGCCCCCTCAAGGTGGTATGATTCATTCACGACATACATGGAATGTATAAAGGATGGAGTTAATGAAATTATATAACATATATATCATATTATATTATAGTGTAATTATAATATACCTATGTATCGTTAATTTTTCATTCCATTAAATAAGAAATAGAAATGAAAGTAATGTTTATGTGTACGTATGGTTTACCGTCTCCATGAACGGTGAATTTAATTTCTTATCTCAAAATGTTATGTAATATTATAAATACATAAATATACTAGATATACATGATATATATGATATCTAAATCATGAATATAATTCTGGAGATAATGGACTTTTTACTGCATGAACAACTTGTAATTATAAGAAGTTTATTTTTTAATCAAGTACCAAATATCAACAAAACGGCCATTATTAACTTAAATGATTGAATAATGTTTATAACATGGTATTAAGTGATATAAAAGGAACAATAAACTTGAAAAAGGTTCTTAATCAAGTATAAATTAAATTTATCTTATTATTCAGGAGATTAAAGAACGAACGGGTCAAGTTAGACATGAGGTAAGGGGTTTCTTATCTCACTTTTAATTCCATGAGATTTCCATTGTTCACCACTTATTTATTGAATGTTGTTTATTTTGTACTACCATTTGATATATATTATCATGATTATATTTATATTCCTGGTATTATTTCATTAATTTTGTGGTTATTAACTTTTTTTCATATGACTCAATTGATTAAAATGTTGTAATAGGTTTTCATCTCACTTTTTATTCTCGTGAGATTCATGCTATATTTGATACTATTTACTTTTGTGTGGTGTATGTACTTCCCATGATTTTATTATTTGTGTAATATACTTTAATTTATGGGTATTTACATCTTCATTGTTTCGTTATTCTTTCAGGGGGTGTATGTTTCGTAAGTTACCAAATCGGTAAGGGAACCTTTCACCGTACTCTTTTAGTCAAAGACTTATTTTTATGTCATGTCTTTTAATTTAGTTTTTCTTATGTTTGGATATGTTATTATATATACTTATTACTATAAATTTTATGTACATGTTATGAGAGACCATTTTCTCTCTCATCAACTCATTTTCTAAATTTTAATGTGACGTTGTTAGGCTGTCAAATTTCTGTAAGAGAACTTCTTAACCCAATTTCAATTCTTTGGGTTAAAATTATACTTTTTGATTATGTCATGATATGAATATGTGTTAATGTCCTATAATTGTTTTAAACATCATATCCACTTACATTGGGTGTATTATTATTTTTCACACATAATTATGTCATTGATTTGTCCTTAATCTAATGATATGTTCTTTGTAAGGGACTTTGTATCAATTTACATTCCATTGAAACTTATTCATTTTTATAAACCAATTATATTTTATATGGTGTATATACTGTCCTTTGACATATTATATCATTAATGTCTCTATTCTCATGATATTTTAAGCTTTGATTGATGTTATTCCACAATTATTTGCATTCAAGCGTCTCTCATTTTTTTAAAAACACTTTAACCAAAATATCATTTTAAATGTTTTAAAGATTTATTCTTCTAAATATTTCTCATTAATTTCCATGTTTTAAAAATGGCATTAAGGATTTATTTATATGAGCATTAATTTTTTAAAATGTTAATTTCTTTAAAATATTCAAAGTGGTATGGGACACTTTGATTCAAAAATCTATTTATTAAATGTTTTAAATGGTTTTTGAAAATTGTTTGATAAAAAATTGATTATATCAATATCTTGAAATAATATATTGTGATAGTAATGTGGAAATTTAATCATTCCTTTATGCTTGTTTTATATGTTCTGACTATGTTATGGTTCTTCATCATTGTTTATGAATATGTGTGGTTCTATGATAATCCTAGGGTGGGTGAGCACAAGATAGCTCTCCAATGCATTGGGTAATGTGACGGAGGTAAACATTAATGTTTATCTTAAGATATTTAGGGAATAAATTGTGATGAGTATTCCAAATTTAACTCCCTATGTAGCTGTGAAAGATTCAATGTAAGTATGTTATGTATACCATAAGTTAAATTTATGATATATGATTTCTGTGTGTTATTCATAAATCTTATAATTTCATAAGGTATGTTATGATTGATAAGTATTGTTTAATTGGTTTGAATTTATTTATGGGATAATGTTTTCATTCTTTATTTTATAACCCTTACTGAGCTTTTTATAGTCATCCAAAGTTTTTGAAATGTTTTCCACAGGACTTAAGTATGAATAGGGTCAAGGATGGGATTAAAGAGAAGTCATTCTATCTAAAACATGGAACTAGAAATGTTTTTTTTACAAGTTTTTATTTTTTGGATATTGATTAGTAGTGTCTACATGTAATTTTCAAGTTAATATGTAATAGTTATGGCCTAATTATCTAAAACTCCAAACCTTAAAACATCCTCAATGTGAATTATTCATTTAATTCAAGATTGTGTGATTTTTTAAGGTTGGGTCCTTATATTATAAATTAATTACATGTATTTATGACTCACACGTAGGGGAGGGATTCAATGAATTCTTTAAAAGGGGATTACATAAATATGTTTAGACATGTAAGCCCTATATAATAATGGAGGAAGGGATTAATCGCATACCATCATTTGATTAAATATTAAATAATTGCTTAACCATGTAATAAATTAACATAAAATATCCAACACATGCATAGGTATTTTTCAATCTCATGAATGGTCATATGTTCAACAAATACATTACAAGTAATTGGATAGAATTCATTTATTTATTCATTATTTATTAATAAAATTAACACAATTGAATTATTTAATTGATGAATTGATTAATTTCCTCTCATCATAATGATCGTCTGAACATAATTAGACATTCCCATCATTTTTGAATTCATGGAAAATAAATTCTAGAACCAATAATGAAATATTTATTACAATAAATAAATTAATAATAAAATATTATTTAAACCCATTATTAAATTTTCAAACATAAATTTTTTTATGTCAATTAAATAAAGTTTTAATGATTTAATTTTATAATATAATGTAATTTTTCATTATATCCACTAATGGGAGAATACACAGAATTTACATCCAACTAAATTCCATGTTTCTCGGTTTCGGTGTATCCAAGGTACATGTATGGATCTGCAGCGTGTACCTCAACAGGACTACATTACATATACAAACTAGCTACATGCCATGAGCTCCACATTTACTGTTTCCATGATGTACTAATAGGCTTTATAATGTGTCTTAATCGATTTCATTTCATGTATAGACCAGTTACACACATTGTATCTCTTTGATTTGTGCATTTGTTTTTTTTTTGATTCAATCAATGACCTCTTTAAATCTAAGAATTATTGTACTACATTGCTTGTAAACTATATACACATCATGCATATGAAAAATTATCTAGGTTTTATGTCTCATGGAGTTTTGACTATGTATAGTGACCACACAAATGTTTTGATTTACGATGCTAACCCTTGTAGAAAACAATGTGTGTATACTGATACACACGTGTAATCCTATAAACGTTTTCCATGTTGGTTGATCAATAATTGGTGTACACCATGATTAATTATATCATGGTGTGACGTGTATCCTTTTACACATTTAGATGTAGCGTATTATGGTAAATGACGTGTATAAATGAGTGCACAATGTGTAACCCTATCTTACCCACACAAAAATTGGTTATTTCTTAATGGAATCTTTTTAGTTCTTCATATGTTCTTAAAACTAATAAAAATTAAAACACTTAAAAATATGATTAATATGTCGAAGAATATTAATTCGAATGAAATTAAAGAACAATAAATACGAAATAAAATATTAAGCAAATTTTGCATAGATCACCAATAAAATTAATAAATATAAATATAAACATGGCTGATTTGATTTGATACCAAATGTTAGTTTTAGGTGTAGTGGAAGTGTGCAGTGGTGGGGGATATATTAATATTTATTTTTAAAAAATTTATCGAAATCATGAGATATGATCTTAAAAATAAAATTTATAATCTGTATATTTAATATATGAAAATATATATGCCTGGATTTAAGAACATTATTCATTGATTAAATTTGATCATTTGAGAATATCCTTTCATATTTCCTGCATAGCACTTTGAGGATCCAAGGATAAAATTCCTCTAGTGTTGAACCACACGTGCACTAATGATTTCCGAGAAACACTACTCGATCTCTAGGTGCTTGCACGGTGAATCTATTGTCTTGAATTGTACATTCTTGATCTATAATTATTTTTTATTTATGAATATCTCTTATGTTTCTCATTATTAAGAGGGAGAGATAAGGAATAGTTGATAGATAATTCATATTATGCATCAAATCACTAGTCTCAAATTTGGTTGCAATACACAATAGAAATAATTGTCTATTTATAGAGATATGGATTAGGTTAAAATATTATTTAATTACATGTCGACCATTAAATAACTTCTAAAAAATTTAATACACTGAATTCCACATAATAATAATAGTATAATTTTGCGGTGCTCTAGCTTTCACAAATTGATAAATATTATTTATCATCTTTTAAATAATTTTTTTATCATCGGGCATGGTCTTAGTCCATTTGAACTCATCAATATTTATTAAATAAATAAATAAAGTTTTATTCATAAATAAATAGTTCATTCATATACCAGTGAATAAATATTTATTATATATTCAATAAAATTATCAAATATATTTTTATTAACACACCAGACAATAAATAGTTATTAGATTTATATGATCAATACAACTTGAATAAAATTATTTCTCGGTATTTAGAATAATATTTATTCCATTAATTGAATTCAAATATAATTTAATCATGATCAATGAAAACATTTATTGTGTGACCCTCTAGGTTTCTTTCTCGTTGTCATTTAGTGGGCTTCCCTAAAGTCTAGTATTACGGTGTTCTAATGGTTCTAGGCACCCAAGGGAATGAACCTAATGTCCCAACGATTACAACAACATATGAATGCTCAAATATTAATATAATAAATTTTTCATAATATCTAATCAAGAAATTTTCATTAGTATCTCATCAAAATATATTATTGATATGTCTTTTTTAACAATCTAAAATAAACATATTGTTACACAATGGACATGGTATTTTAGTGACTGTTATATTTCAATGAAAGGGATGATATATTAACTACCATTAATATGGAAGGGAAAATCCATCCTATATTTATCCATTAATTAAATTTCAATCGTGACACACCCAACATACCTTATTACCCACCAATATATGGTTTGAATATGTTTTTAGTAAATCTAAGTGCACAATTCATAACATGTTTTAATGATAATCATCAATCTTAAGTACAATTAAAAATTCTCATATATAGGAATACTCGATGGCATTAAAACATACAGAATTTCAAGTTTCTAGTTTATTCTCATAATCTCCTATCTTGGTGATTAATAAGTTCAAACATCATGAGAAGAAGCCGCATCCATTTTAGTGTCTTCGCTACTGATGGTCAAAATATTATGTTTCCCATCATAGTAAATTAGTCAACAGTATAACAATATTAAGAATTTTTTCATAGTACTTAATGAATCTCATCATATAGGGTAACTTATATGATCTTATCATTATGAAAAATATCATAGGATAATATTAAATTAAATCCATACAGAATAATGAATAATATATAATAAGATGTTTAATTAATATTCAACACATTGAATATAGATGTATAAAAATTACAATAATTTGGTGCTAGGAAACCAAATATAAAATAATTTTAGGTCCCACATAGTTCATTCCACCTCTGTGGCTTCTTGGGAAATCTGTAGAAATTTTGTAATAGTGTTCCTCCCTCTCCTAGTTTTTCAAAAACTACAACTCCCAAATTACCTATAGTTGAGTCGGATTCTTCAAGGCCTGTGGGGTCTCTCTTTAGAATACATGGTGATAAGGCTATATCATATTATTTTAATAGTTATCTCAAAGTGGACTAAAATGTTAGTATTAAACCTCAGACTTAGACAAAAAAGTAGCAAATATATATAGTAGAACAAACACTTGTGGAATATGATGTAGGTCTCATGAAAGTAGGAGGTTTTTTTCTTTTTGGATAATCTCTGTCAATTAGTTCAATAAATATATGGTCTTTTAACTCATTAATATCTTCATTAAATTAGAATTAATAAAACTCTTGGATGATCTTATGTCATATGCTATAAAACTAATTAATCCTCTTAGGAAGAGTAATGAGTAGGGTTTCCAATTACCTTCTTGTGTTTTCTCTTTATCAAAAGTTTAGATGAATAGGTACTTATTTTT
Source organism: Viscum album (assembly GCA_963277665.1). Lineage (NCBI taxonomy): Eukaryota > Viridiplantae > Streptophyta > Magnoliopsida > Santalales > Viscaceae > Viscum > Viscum album. Next base: position 1,311,040,815 of record OY728151.1, read on the forward strand.
CATGGAGATAAAACTCTTATATTTGATTCTAGGAATTTATTTGTTGACATGTTTCAAGGAACACAATGATTGAAACCATCTATGGGTGACCATCATGGGCCTGGATGGGAGTAATCAGGTCTTCCATGAAGCATCAGATCTGATGTTACAATGAGCAGGAACTTTTCCCCTAGACATGGGTAAACATTATTATCATGTAACCAACCTCTTATAGTAATATAGAATAAAAGTATTAGATATTGGTTTTACTTATATTTTTTGTGAGTTTCTGATTTTTCCTATAAGATCTCTTGGGATTTCCTCTTGAGTGGGACATAGAGTTCAATATTTTTTTAGAACTAAGGACATAGTTGATATCTTTAAATTTATATATTATAACCTCCACTGAGTTGAGGGAGTTAAATATTCAATAATAAAAAAAATTAAAAATGTTTCATTCATCAGAGTGTGTCTTCATGGGCCACTTAGGTGTTTTTTTCTATAAAATCTGATGGATCCCTTCAGGAATACATTGACTACCTGAAGATAAACTAATTCATAATTAAGAATAAATACTAATTTATGTATATATATTATATTTTTGACAAGATCAGAGGGGAAATTGGTTTTATTTGTTGAACTTAATGTATGGTATCACAACGTCAGGGTAAGAGAAGCTTATGTTCCCAATACCGGTTTCGGGTGCAGATACAACCACAACGAATATAAAGTGATGATCTTTGGATTAAAAAATGATATATAAGGTTTTTTTGGACTATATGAACCAGATGTAACATATATACTTCAAATAATTAATCATAGTGTTTTTGGATTGCATTCTATTTTACTCAGAATCAGAATAGGAATATAGATAGCATTTTTGGATCATTCTGTGAACATTGTGAGACTATATTTTTATTCTGAATAATTTAAATAAAATTTATGGAGTTAGTATGTAATGTTTTTGGTTCATGTGATATTGAAACATAAATTTTTATTTGATCAAGATAATGTTAGAGTAATGATGTCATGGAAATAGATGGAGAATTATTTTGAAATCGATAGTTTTTTTTGGCATGGTGGGGTACTACTGGTGATTTGTCAAATAATTCTCCAAAATAACCTCCCCTATGAAGAATCTTACCCAAAATGGATTAGGTATTCTTGGATCCTATAATTTTAAGTTTATTTTGTGGAGCTCAATAAGTTGTTGAAATTTACCCCTTCCCTGATCATACATGAGGTGCAAATGGTTTATGTTGTATACAGTGATGTGATGGGCATAGGTTTGGGTTGTGTGCTTATGTAGGGTGACCAAGTGCTGGAATAGGACTCTAAAAACTTCAAACTCATGAGAATAACTACCTAAACCCTTACCTTGACCTTATGGATATGATTCATGGCCTTAAATGTTGGTTCCACTACCTTTTTTGTGAAAGTTTTACAGTCTACTCAAACCATAAAAACATGAGTTATATATTCTCCCTTAAATATTGATAATATAGGTAGAGATAATGGAAAAAGTATATTAATGGGTTTAACTTTGACATTGACTACACTCTTGGTAAACAAAATGTAGTCATTAATTCAAAAAGAATGAATTTTTCATCTGAGGATATGAAGTTATAACGAACCACACGTTTTATATATACATATTACATATCATTGGATAAATATTAATTACATAACATTAAGATCCATGCCATAACCATAAAGGATTATTGTATTTTAAAACATAGATATAAAAATAACATAGTCATAAGAGATATAAATCATCTCCAACTATATTTTTCATAACTAGAACCCTTCCTAGAAAAATCATACATCACACCTTTATTTATAACCTGTAGAAATGAAACATAATAAAGGGTGAGATCAGATTCTTAGTAAGGGTAAAAATGGGTGTTTAAATGTTCAATTAATCATATAATGAATATAAGGGTATAAAAACATGGTCTTAACATTTTAAATTCATGCCCTACATATCATAGATCATAATATTAAGTCATGGAATAGATTTTGATAGTTTATAAGACATTAATCATAAAGGAATAAAAGAATATAATCCATGAGAGCATAAAAATGACATAATACATATGTTTGTGGCATATACGTAAGCATAGAAAATAATTTTTTTAGATAAGGATCAATTCCAAGACTATCATATTCAATTGGGCTCACCCCATATTCAATCATATCCTTATCAATGTTTCACTCCCAATACTATCATAGTAGACCATTTTCCTTACTAAACTAGGTTCACTCCCTATTCCATTTATTGTTATCTCATGAGATATATATATTCACCCAATGGATTGTAGGTATAGATAATTATGGCCCCTCCCACTACATAATTAAAATCAGATATATGTATTCAATTAGATCATAAATCATTTAGTATATAATATAATCCATGTAAAGGTAATGGGTTTTATAATCAATGCAACACCTCATCATAGCATAACCTGTGGGAATAAATGGGTTTCGTATATACCTCAACATCATAATCATAAACCATCCATATAATTAATAACTATTTTATCCCGGGATAATATCCCAAGTGAATTATAAGTAATATTAATGAATGTTATCATTAATGGAAATTCCATCAAAATATCACTTGAAAAATTTCTCGGTGAAAATACCATTTTCATTTTGTAATTTATTCTTTAAAATATAAAAAAATTAAAAATATTATGTGAAAAAATATTTCAAAATAACCATTAAAACATGTAATAGAGTAAAAAATTATTTGAGTGGTCACGATAGTGGGGAATTATTTGGTGAGTATGTTAAAACTAATATTCATTTAATGTTTTTAATAAAAAGTCAAAATTACCTCATTAAAAAAATGAAAGTAATATTCCTTTAAAAAATAATTTAGAAATTAAAATATGTAAAAAAATGAATTTATAAAATATTATGAATTTGTTATGTAAATTATTAAAAACATTTCAAAGAAACTATTAACATAGAAGAAAAATAATTTTTGACTTAAGAGTGAAATACAGATAGTTCTCCTTACAAATATTCTTTCAGTCTCTTGAGTTATTAAAGAATTAAAGAGGATATGAAAACATATAATAAATAAAAATAACCAAAGGATAATAAAATTAAATGTATTATTGAGTGAAATTTCATAAAAAATCATCATCATAAACAAAATCATAAATAATGATATTGTATCATAAATTCCTTATCTCAAGTTCAAATTTCATTGAAAGTAATACAAAATACACTATAATAAATTTAAATTTATTATACACATATTTAAGAATGATTCTAATAATTATAATATCTTATATCATATACTTATAAAATTTAATTACCCATTTATTAATCATTATTTATTAAAATCATCGTTTCATAGTGTTAACTTTTTTATTTTTCATCAGAATTTTGGTTAGATAACTTTGTTCCATGTACTTTGGTCATGGATTTGTCATCACCAAATTTTAATCATTATATAAATATAATATATATTCATTATATTTATATTTATATTCATCTGTAAATTATATATATATATATATAAATTAATTACATCATTCAATGAGATGGTATGTTGTATGTACGCATTAACACATTATTTTTCTTTTCAATGGATGGAATGAAATAATGGTGAATAATTATACATATTTTAAAAATATTTATTATTTAATATATATATATATATATATATATATATATATATATATTAATTACGAATATCCTTATTACCAACCATGTAGAGATTAAAAAAATAATCACATCATTTCGTGGAAATAGTAGTCCACACGTACGCACAAACGATGCTATAATTTTCCAAAGAATTTGAAGTTAAGAAGGTATATATGATATTTTAATTAAATAATCTTAATTATTCCATAAATATATTATATAAAATTTTACCTCATAATAATTACCATTCTTGAAATATTTTTGTGGAAAATGAATTATATCATTACATGGAGGTGGTAGTCCACACATGCGCATGAGTGACACTTTGACTTCCCATTTGATAGGAAAGAGGTTGGATAATAGTGGTTACATAATAATAATGATAAAATTTAAATATATTTATGATGATTAATTTTTTTATTATGAATATTATATATTTAGAGGACGTATGAAAAGAAATAAATTGAAAGATGTCAAGTTGGAAGATTGCCTCTTCTTGGGAAGGACTCCTTCATATCCCTCCTTAAGGAACCTTGGATTGTTATTTTAAAAATATAAAAAACTATAATTCATGTATAGGTAATTTCAGTATATAATTTGGTAATTTTTTTTGATAAATAAGGCTAAAATTGGTGTAAATTAAAGGCTGAATGGATGTCATTTTATAAGGAAGGAAAATTAGGCACTTGAAATTACATAAATGATTTAAATATAATTAAATTATTTATCACATATAATTATTCCAAATATCAATTATTTATATGAAATATTTATCATTTTATAAATGAAATTATACAATGAAATGTATATAGGTTTTGGTTTAATTTAAAACCTTATCTTTTGATTTAAGCCTTTCATTAACCAATTTTAACCTTAACTATAGTAACAAAATTTTCAATCATAAAGGGTTATAATTTTATATATAAGGTAAAAATTATCTCATTAATAGATAAGGGATGATATTTTAGTCCATTTATAATCATAATTTTATCCTTTATATATTTTTATGATTTTTAAATAATTTAATAAAATATTATTTTTCTTAATATATAATTAATTTCATTTTTTAATCTATTCATTTAATTTGACTTTAAATACATAAATTTTGAAGTTTAATTTTAATATAAGCCATTAGAAAATCCATAATATATTATTTCAATCTATAAAGTTTTTGGAGAACTATATGTTTCTGAAATAATTTTACTTTTAGTGTTTTTAAAATTCATTTAGATGATTTTTATTGTTCTGTCACAAGAACTATGTTGGTGTTGTGTAAGCACTTATGGAAATTATTTCATCAATAAATAATAAAACAATTACATTGATAATAAGTCTAATTAATCATTAAAATAATCATTTACAACTAAATTTGTCCCATTTTTATCCTTATGTAATATTTTTAGAGATATCAAAGTCAGGAGAGTGAAATTTTGTAATTTTCTTTACTTAAAATAATATAAATGTTATAATTAAGGGAAAATATAACCAAAATTTGATGTATTATAATTTATTATGGATATGTTCGAACTTATATCATCTAATAAAAGAAATTAAATTGCTAGTTTGACTTTGAGACCTTATCTATGGGTTTTGACCATGTTTTACCAATTTTACCCTTACTGATGTAAAAATATTTATGAGATTTGATATTTCTAATGACCAAAAAAGGACCTATATACCAAAATATAACCTAATAATTCCAAATGTTTAATCAATATTTCATGATTCAATTCCCAAAAGTGGTAAAATTGAATTTAAAATTAGACACATCAAACTTGATGAAAAGTTGTTTTCAAAAAAAAATCAGAAGTATAAAACATTTTTATAAAAAATATAAAATTAATTAAAAATAAATAATAGTATTATTAATAATTTAAATTAAGTATTATTACTTTTAATAAATGTTTTAAACAAAATGTATCTTTTTAAATACTAGATATTCAATGGTAGTTTTCAATAAAAATATGTATTTTTCAATATTCATTGAAAAAATAAACATTTTATATAATTTAAAAAAAATAAATCTAAGATTAATTTGACAAGATTATTTTAAAAAAGTATTTCATTTTTAAAAATCATTTTATAATTTTTTTGGAAATTTTGTATATTATTTTCTTACAAAATAGGAAACAATTTGAGAAAAAATGTATTTTTAAAGCATATAATGACATTACTTATAAATGAGTATTTTTTAGCCAATATATTTTCTTTATATAAATAAATTATACATAATTTTAATAATGTTATTATTCTTATTCATTCCATCAATTTAACTATAATAACCCCAAAACCAGTAACCTAGATCCACTGTTTACATTATTATGTTGGCACTAGATAAAAGTAATTACATCCCAAATGACGGAATGGTTTTGTATTCTTGGTAAACTATATACATACATTAAATTAAAATTAATATATAAAACATAAAATAAAAAAAATTATTTTGGAACATCATTTTTCCCCTTATCATATCTCGCATATCAATTACACAACACTTCCTCATATCTTAGGTAAAATAAAACATAAGAATGGGGTGATCATAGATGCTCAGTATGGGTATGTGTATATGGGATGCTGTTATCAATAAATAAGAATAATCAATATGGAAAGTTGAATAACTGAGGAACATGTCTTATAAACAATAACTTGAGCGTAATATGGTAGGAATAAAGGATAGTCAAATAAATCCATATAAATAATCACATGATCTTGGAAATAATACATGGTTATTCTATCAAATATAATAATCATGTTGACGACAATAAATGATCTTACAAAAAGTAAATGAATAATTATTGATATCTGACACATACTATCAATACATTCCACAAGATACTCTATAACAATAAGTAAAACTCATTTAATTTGGAAAACTTATTTTTCTCATGATACTAGTCGATGTATCAAGGGGATATCTATAACTGTGACCCACACATTACTTAATAATTCTAATTTATTCATCATATTAATGTGATCAAACATAATAAAAAAATTCACATTAAAAAACAAACATACTAAATGTGAATACTTACCCCAATCAATAAACACAATCATAAACCATCTTGAGTAATATGGTGAATGGTAATAAAATAGTACATTCCCAATTAAACTGGTCATAAAAAATCCAAATAAATAATAAGTATGATATCAATACAACATATCTCATGTGTATTATAAATAAAATTATGGGATTATCTTCATGGTGAATAGAAATTCCATAAAATTTTATTTAAAAAATATTGAGGAAAGTAACCATTGCACTTTAAAAATCACCTTTTAAAATAAATATTTAAAAATACACTTTGAAAATAATTTTATTTCAAAATAACCACAATAAAATATATTATAGGCTTTAAAACATTTAATTTTATTTAAGGAATAATTTCATTTCATGCCATACATTTTAAAATAAATATGTCTATCAGAGTTTAAATAAAACCCAAACAAGTATTTCTTAGAAAATGACATGAATATTCCTTTCAAAAAATTTGTAAAAACTAAAAAATTGATAAAAATAACATTAATAAATCTTTATTTTATTTTTATATTAATTCTTGAAAAAATTTATAAAAAAATGGACTTGGAAGAAAAAACATTTTCGATCAAAAGAGAAATGATATTTTCATTTTTCAAAAAAATATTCTTAATCATTTTATATACCAAAGCGAGTAAAAATGTTACTATTACATGAAATGTTCCTGAATAACTCTATGTTATTAAAATATATTAGTTTTATGATTTAAATGAAAAATAATTCCCATGAGGGAGACATAAAAATAAATAATCCTAAATACTGATGGGATTGTGAAATAAATCCTTACCACATTGGTAACTTCTAAATCCTAATACCCATAAAAGAAAAACAAATCAAATGAAACATTAAATAACATGAAGATGAAGTGATTATTATTATAACACATCAAATGGTTAGTATATATTCTACATGAAATAAATAAGTTCCAAATATGGCATTTATATCACAGAAGTAAAAGTGATATGAGAAACCCTTACCTAAGGTTTGACTTCTTTCATATGTTTCTAAACCTCTTGTGTAATAAATATAGGGTTATTATAAATCTATAAGTGAACCATAATAATATATCTAATACCATATATGATACTTTAATAACATTTTATCATTGGTTTTTAAATAATAAATCATTTTTTTATTATTTTGGGTGATAATTTACCTATTTTTTCATTCGTTTTTTGTCATGGTAGATCCAGTTCATGTACATAGGATATTGTTCAATCATATATAGAATTAATTTAATTATAAAAATATTATTTTTTCATTATAAAAATATCTACTATATATACTAATCCAGGATTTCCAGCGTCCACATGTCAATTTCACATTCCTCCACATCATTTTTTCCATATGTTCCCTTCCTTAAGTAATCTGCATTTCCCCTCTGCACAGTTTCACATACATTCTCTACCTCCCTCTCCTCCTCCCACTGAGGGTATTGCACATCGTGACATAGACTCCCCTCAAACCCCTGCCTCTTTCATCCTACCTCTTTTGGTGAACCCATACTACTTTGACCTCCATCTCCTCCATCCTCCTTCTCCCAGTTTCATCTCTACTCTTCGTGTTTTTCCTTCTCCCACTTGTAGTCAGGCATCATCTCTTTATGACATAGGGTTCCCACAAACTCATGACATTGGTGTCATCCTCCTCCTGGTTTCTCTATAGTATGTCACACTCATACTCTGTCTTCCTCCTTATCCTGGTTTCACGATACCTCTCTATAATGTTTATTGTCCCACTCAAATTTTCATTCACAAGTTCTCATAGATCCTCATCACTGTCTCCGTTTTGTCCCTATCTCTGATAGTCTCCATCTCCTTACATTCCCAAATGTCCTCTCCATCTGTTATTCCTTCATGCTAGATTTACTACTGAAAATCATTTCCTCCCCTCACCTATGAGTTTTTCTTCATCTTATACCAATTCTTGTCCTCCATATACCACTACTCATGGTTCCTTCCTCTAGACCTAGGTTTGGTGCCTCTATCATCGGCCCCCTATACCTCCACAACAACCCTCAGTGCCTCCAGCTTCTTCGTCTCCTCTTAAGTGTGCTTTGTGTCCGAATCCTCTGCCTCCACTGATTCTGTAGCGGTAACCAAAAATTGAAGTGGATTTCACTCTTCTTATAGTTTTAGTACACTTATGTGTAGAAACTCCATGAAATTATATAGGAATTCTATGCTAGTGCATTGATCCCACATAAATTTTTTTACTGCTACAACCATACATGCTCGGTTCAGCACATAGTCACTTCACCCATTGCACATACCATCACATTATTTTTCAATTTTATAATTTTTTAGTTTGAATTAGGTAATTATATTCATGAATATTTTGTGTGTATTTCATCTTTTATGCAACAATTATTTGTTTACACAAATAGGCCTTCATCTCACAACCATCATAGAATACATTGGTTTCTCATGTTTTTACCATCATTCCCATAAGGATTTCATCTATGAAAACCCTAGGTGCATGGGGAAGCCATCCAAAATGAACATGTTTCATGTGATCTTAGTGCATTTAATAATTTTAAATGTGCTCCACATAAAGAATTCCTACATCAATATTCTTCTTTTTAGGGATTTTCTTTATATACATAGGCATTCAGTTGGGAACTAGATGTTTTCAGAATCATTATTATTTTTTCCCCTCTTCACTCTTCTATAGCACTTCATTCTGTTTAATTAAATATATAAGGACCTGGCCTTAAAACCATACATAATATTGAATTAAATGAGTAATTCCCATTGTGGATCTTTTCAGGTTTAGAGTTTTAGAGAATTAGGACTTAACTGTTACATCTCAAAAGTTTACAAAGTAGACACTTCTACATAGTTTCCCTTTTTTTAACAAAACATGAACTCTTGAAAAAAAATGATTCATGTCTAGTTCCATGTTTAAGACAGCGTGACTTTTCCTTGATCCCATCCTTGACCCTATTCCACATTATGTCCTGTGAAAAAAATTTCAAAAAAACTTGGGATGAGCATAGAAAGCTCAGTAAGGGATACACAAATAAAGAGAACTATTAGTTTTTCAAAACATCAAGTAAATTATGAATACTTTATCAATGTAACACCTTTTACCATTAAGAAGTAGTAAATACTCATCACTGAATAAAATATCATTACTTACCCTTTTGTAACCAAAAGATTACCATAAAACGCATATAAAGAACACATAACTTATAAAGGTAACTTGGGACATAAACATACATAAATGGAATAACCATACAGTCGACTTCCATACATATCACTAAATGGAATATCCATATGGCCGACTTCCATACCCAATGCATTAGAGGTTATAACATAACCACTCGTACTGGTATTTACGACACCACCTGTCATATGGTTTATTACGTAACCACCCGTCAAATTTCCAAGTACCATTACAAAATCATAATAGATAAAACAAATACAATGTAAAGAAAACATTTCCACATTTCAATCACAATATATCACTTAAATATATTGACATAAAAAATCTATTTTCAAAACCATTTTCAAAACCATTTAAAACATTTAATTAAGAGGTTTTTGAATCAAAGTGTCCCATACCACATTGAAGCTTTCAAAATTTTAAACCATTAATATCCATATAAATAAATCCTTAAACAATTTTGAAAACATTGATATTGATGAGAAATATTTATAATAATAAATCATTAAAACATTTAAAACGATATTTTAGTTAAAGAGTTTTTAACAAAATGAGAGACACTTGAATACAAATAATTGAGGAATAATATTTAATCAGAACTTTATTATATCATGAGAATAAAGGGATTCATGATATAATATGCCAAAGGACAGTATATACACCATATAAGAGTGAATTGGTTTATAACAACAATGAAGTCTCAATAGAAATGTAAAATGAGATGAAATCCCTTATAAAGAAGGTATCCTTAAATTAAGGAAAAATAAATCTCATAATTATGTGTGACAAATATAAATACACCGAATATAAGTAGATATTAATTGTAAAAAAAATCAGAGTTCATTCACAAATATTAATTGGATGACATATTCAATAACTACAAGTTGAACCCAAAGAAATCGAAATTGGGTTAAGAAGTTCCCTTGTAAAATTTCGACAGCCTAACGACATCACATTAAAATTCAGAAAATGAGTTGATGAGGAAAAAATGGTATCTCATCACTTTGAAATAAATTTTACATCAATAAGGATATATAATAACATATACCTATATAATAAGATGTAAATTAAAATACATAACAAAATAAGTCTTTTAAAAAGAGGAGGGTGAAAGGTTCCCCTTACCGATTTGGGTAACTTTTGAAATGTACACCCCATGAAAGAAGGACTATACAACATTGATGTAAATAATCATAAAAGAAATTATATTACACAAAGAGTAGAATAATTGGAATTACATACACCACTCCAAGGAAATGGTGGAAAATGTATCATAAATCTCACGGGAATAAAAGTGAGACGAAAAATCCCTTATGAAAACTCGGCAGCCTAACGGCGCCACTTAAAACATCCAAAAATGGATGAGATGAAATAGGGTCTCTCATAATATGAACATAAAAAGTACAGTATGAAGAATATAAATGAACATTCCCAAACATAAGAAATGTGAGCATAAAATAAATGACATAAAAGAGAGTACTTAAAAAGAATGAGAGAGGTAGGATCCCTTACCTCAAGTCTAACTTTTCTTGTTCATTTCTTTATATTCCTGAATAATAAACTTTGGTCAATTTTTAATTTCCTAAGGTCCTAATTTAAATTTTATTATTCAATTCATGTCACATATTATAATTTTATAATAATTGGTTAATAATGTGAGTTCATATCAGACGTTTTTGTCGATGTTCGGTACATGAGTCAAAAATGAACTTGTTTGAAAATGATTGTCCACGTTGTTATAAGTAAATCATCTCCAGAATAGTATTAATGATTTAAATATCATATATATCCAGTAAATATTCACTTTATACTATTCCATAACATTTGAAGATAAAAAGAAATAAAATTCACCGTTCATGGAGACGGTAGGCCGTACGTACGCATGAACGCTACTTTCATTTCTTTATCATCTTAATGGAATTAAAAGTAAATGATAGATATATATATTATAATTCCTATATAATATATATGTTATATAGGTCTCATATTTTCAATAATTTCATTATTTATACATTCCATGTATTGCACGAACGAGTCACATCACTTGATGGGGCGGTAGTCCACACTTCCTCGTATGAAATTATCGCATTTGCACAACATGCAAAGCATAAAGGTATGTTTTAATTATAAAATACAGAATCATATAGAAAACATAAATACCATATATATCATATATAAAATACTGTGACATCATAATGGAAACCATGAAAGGTGTTAAGAGAATATTGAACAATCATCGTTTGGTGAGGCAGTAATTCTCCATCCACAGAAATAGTATGTTCTTTAACCATTTGACGAAGGTGTGTGTAATTTTAGCTCTAATATTTCACATAAAAACATACTAGTATATTGAAGATACTGTTTTTGTTACAAATGAAAGGAATAAAAAGAGTTTAGGGGGTTGGAGAAGCAAAATAAAACGAAAGAACACAAGTGAAGACATTACCTTTAAATCGGGTAACTCCTCTTGGTTTGAACCAAAAGGGTTTCTTGAAGAGCTTTCTGCCAAAGGAAAGGATTCTAGGATGAGGAGAGGGATGTGGAGATATAAAATGAGCAGATTTTTGTCAAGAAAAAGGATTGAGAGGTGTGGGTAATGGGGTAGAGGTGGGGGCCTTTTATAAGAGGGAGGAGGGGCACTCTTGGAAAGACTTGAAAAGCTACTTTATTATAAAATGATTTTCGGATATCAAAGGTCCTACAATTATATATTTCTAGGATATGGTGATAAGGGTTCTAAATCCACCCATACAATAGGTTGTTGACCAGTGTAGGTCTTAGATTTTACATTATCCTTTCATTTTATTTAAATCGTTAAATAATGAGGTAATCGCTGCATCATCATGGTGTCATAAATAATTTAATTTATTAAATGTCTAAAAATTATAAAAAAAATATCATGATGTAGTAAATATTTTTATATTTCTAATTAATATTTATATTCAAAAATATTACTTGTATAACCCCATGTAAACTTTTTTTAGTAAAATAATACATGTTTCTGACATTTTTATTTTAACTTTAAATAAAAAGTTATAAATGTCATTTTCTTACCCAAGTGGATCCATGGGGTCCCCAAGTTTACCCATGGATTGTATGGGTCGGCCATGACACATCCAATAAGGGTAGGACATGTTTTAAGGTCATTTCATATTATTAAAACATTATTTTTACCATAAATTACACTAATTACCTCTAATCGCGATTAATAAAACTTAAAAGTTACTATTCACAAAAAAAAATATTTTAATCCCATTGAACCAAATTTTACATCCTAATGACAACCATTTATGTAGGATTTTTGAAATTCAATTCACAAAAGTGGTAATGTTTAATTTAAATGAAAAATCATCTTTTAAGTACCACTTAGTGGTTTCACTATTCATCAAAAATTGAAGTTTTTCAGAAAAATACCAAAAATTCACCCTAATCTATATTTGATATTCCTAATTCAAAAATGATGTCTATTTTAAAAAATTAAAAATATATAAGTTGCATTAATTAATTTAATAATTAATTCCCGTTGTCAAAACAAATAGCGTGTTTTTATGAAACAATATATATCAAAAGATTGACACTAGTTTAAGTCTAATTTCAAAGTGAAATTAATTCCAATGACCACCATTGGTTTAAATGGTAAAAATATATTCTAATTTCACTTTAAAACAAATTCAAAAGATAATCTAATAATATAAATAAATTAGATTAAAAATAGGTTTTCAATTAAAATACAACATTTTCTCTATTCATTAAAAAATGAACTTTATCGGAAAAATACCAAACAATTTACACAAAGTAACTTTTGATGTCCTGATTCTAAAGAATAATTTTATTTGGTTCAATAGAATGTATAATAGTGACCAAAACTATTTTAAATAGGGTTCACCATCAAAAGGCGATAAATCGACCTTTTTGTGAATATTAGAATATTTATGCTTAAAATTGAATTCTTTTCTTATTTTAAGCATTTATCTTTTATTGGATAAATGTAAAAACCTTTAACAAAAATATATAATCATATTTTAGTTATTTCAATTCATTCCCTCCAATACAACGGCTTGGCGCTAACTACCATTTAAATTAGTATTATTTTATTATTAGAGTGCAACGTAAGATTTCAAAGAAACTCGTTGTTGCGTATTGGGTACGCCATCGATCATATCATTCCCTTTAAAGTAATATTAATTTTTTTCACAAATATGAAAATTTTATATTCTTTATTTACCTGGTATGTTACATATTTCCCCCATTTTGGGAATTGTGTCCTCACAATTTTAAAATTGGGCTTGGAAACTTCATTGAAAGCCCCACATCAGAAAAGGAGTAAATTAAACTGTCACTTTAATAGAAAGAAAGGGAAGTAAAAAAGGTCACCTGAGTTAACCCATACTAGGATTTCATGTAGGAAAACATGGACATGGAAGAGAAAACAAAGGGTCATGTTCTGATGGAGAGTGATAGAAAACATGATTAGGAGAAAGTTAAGCACCAGAAAATCAAAAACTTGTGATGGGTTAAACGGTATCTGATTCCTCAGTATGAAAAGTTAACATAAAATTTTTTTGTTTTAGGTTACTTTTCATTGATGAATTTATTTATGAGCTTAACTAAATCGCAAGGAAACATACTTTCTTGTCGTTTAGACTTTCGTCTCTTACTAGATTTCTTACACAAACTCCTTTTTTCCTCCAAAAGATGATTATTTAGGATGACTTGTTCACATTAAGTACGTTATAATCAACATCTAGATAATCACCTAATCCAAAAAAGAGAACTATATATTTCCCATGTCTTTAGACAAAAACCAAAACCAAAGTTGTTAGTACGAGATCAGATAATACCCAAAAATGATAATCCTTTATAAAAAGAAAATCTATTCTTAATCTCCAAAATTTGTCCAATAAAACCCAAAGTTATACAAAGACCATTAGATAAAAAAATTGTCCATAAAATTCTTCAAAGTAAACCAAACTAATATTGAAACCCAATTCTTTGAAAGATTTAATCACATAGTCTTCCAAGGTACAAAACAAATTAACATTTATCTCCAAATAACATCAGTTGCTCTTAAAATCTCATATTGAAAAGTAATTAACCTAATCATATATCCTCCATGATAGGTCAATATTTTCCTAGATAACCAAAAATAAACTTATTCTTGATTCATAAAATTATATAACTAAAAAGGATTTGTCATACTAACTAGGTATATCACATAGTCCAGTGGTAGGCGATAAATACTAGTCTCACTTTGGTTGTGGGTTCGATTCCCACTGCTTTGTCTGACGCGACGGGTTGTCACATCGTCTGCATGTTGTCCCTTTTTCCAAAACTATATAATTTTCAAAACATTCCCCAAAAATAGATAAAATAATGAAAAATAACCATAACATAATTTAACCTCAATTTTATCTCAGGCCTTTCATTTTCCATCACAACATATAGTAACCCATAATTACCTCAAAAGTAAGGATCGTATAAACCCAAATGGTTCTTTATAACTATGCCCACAAAAGAACAGATAACTATTCCTTGAATAAAATTTTCATATATCAATCATCAGGGTTACACATACTATAAAAAGTCTTCTAATGTAACCCCATCATCAAAAGAGACATAATACTTTTATGAATTTCACAATCCTAAAATCAACTATAACTCTTGAATCCCTTATATGTTGACTTCTTACCCATTAAACATTATTCATGATCCATTATCAATTCCTTTCAAACTTATTCTGAAATACTTCTTTCCTACAAACAAAATCATTAATCATATCCTAAGATTCCAAAATAGGAAAACATAAGTTAAGAAATAATCCATACCTTTGATTGGTCATTGTCAGTTTCTTCATCCTCAATCAGAACGACATTAGGTATTGGTAAATGAATATTTGAAGGATCCTGGTGATCCCATTCCTGAAACATATTTATAGGGCATGTGTTTGTATAATGACCATGCATACCACATTTAAAACATTCAATTGATCCCTCAGAAATAACTTCTTTCCCTTTCCTCGAGTCGACTGGATGCTTCCTTTTTCCATGATAGGTTATCGCTTTATGACCTTCATTTCCACATCTATAGCATATTTCTGTCCCTTTGAAACATTTTACTAGGTGTTTCTCTCCACATCTTTGACACATAGGTTTTTGAACACACTTAGCTTTATGATTGTTACATGAACTTCTGTAGGGATTTTTTTCTCTCATATATGATTCCTTATAAAAATCACCTATGTTTAGGAGGTCAATCATGACTCTATATAGTTGGTTGAGGATAAACACAAGAGTTCTCATTGCAGCTCCAATATCATTCAGTTTCTCACTCAGAAAACTGTCACAGTTTTCTTCACATCCATTGTTACTTTGGTGCCTGCTAGTTCTATCCATTTACTAAAACCAAAAAGGTCAGTGTGAGAATATCAGTAAAATCATCATATAATAATGAGGAAGATAAAAACTACAATATAGTTATCCAAGTTATCTCAAAATAATTCTAATTTTCAAAAAAACAATGACTCCATCTAATACACTACCCATTATGGTTATTCACAACTTGTCACTTATACTTAAACAACACTCTAACCTCTAAAGTTATCTATACTGACCTTTGATACCAACTATAAGGACCCGACCTTAAAACCAAACATAATATTGAATTGAATTGATAATTCCCATTGAAGATCTTTTAAGGTTTAGAGTTTTAGATAATTGGTACTTAACTATTACATCTCAAAAGTTTACAAAGTAGACACTTCTACATAGTTTCCGTTTTTTTTTACAAAACATGAACTCTTGAAAAAAAAAGTGTCATGTCTAGTTCCATGTTTAAGACAACATGGATTTTCCTTCATCCCATCCTTGACCCTATTCCACATTATGTCCTATGAAAAACATTTCAAAAAAACTTGGGATGAGCATAAAAAGCTCAGTAAGGGATACACAAAGAAAGAAAACTATTAATTGTTCAAAACATCAAGTAAACCATGAATACTTTATCAAAATAACACCATTCACCTTTAAGAAGTAGTAAATACTCTTCAATGAATAAATGATCATTACTTACCCTTTTTAACCAAAATATTTCCATAAAACCCATATAAAGAACACATAAGTTATAAAGGTAACTTGGGACATAAACATACTTAAATGGAATAACCATACGGTCGACTTCCACACATATCACTAAATGGAGTAGCCATATAGCTGACTTCCATACCCAATGCATTGGAGGTTATAACGTAACCACCGGTCTCGGTATTCACGGCACCACCCGTCATATGGTTTATCACGTAACCACCCGTCAAATGTCCAAGTTCCATTACAAAATCACAATACATAAAACAAATACAATGGAAAGAAAACATTTCCACATTTCAATCACAATATATCACTTAAATATATTGACATAACAAATCCATTATCAAAACCATTTTAAAAACCATTTAAAACATTTAATAAAGAGATTTTTGAATCACAGTGTCCCATACCACTTTGAAGCGTTCAAAATTTTAAACCATTAATATCCATATAAATAAATCCTTAAACAATTTTGAAAACATGGATATTAATGAGAAATATTTATAATAATAAATCATTAAAACATTTAAAACGATATTTTAGTTAAAGAGTTTTTTACAAAATGAGAGATACTTGAATAAAAATAATTGAGGAATAACATTTAATCAAAACTTTATAATATCATGAGAATAAATGGATTCATGATATAATATTCCAAATGACAGTATATACACCATATAAGAGTGAATTGGTGCATAACAACAATGAATTCTCAATAGAAATGTAAAATGAGATGAAATCCCTTATAAAGAAGGTATCCATAAATTAAGGATAAATCAATCTCATAATTATGTGTGAAAAATATAAATACACCGAATATAAGTGGATATTAAGTGTAAAAAAATCATAGGTCATTCAAATATATTCATAGGATGACATATTCAATAACTACAAGTTGAACCCAAAGAAATTGAAATTGGGTTAAAAAGTTTCCTTATAAAATTTCGACAGCCTAACGGCGTCACATTAAAATTCAGAAAATGAGTTGATGAGAAAAAAAGGGTGTCTCGTCACTTGGAAATAAATTTTACATCAAGAAGTATATATAATAACATATCCCTACATAATAAGATGTAAATTAAAAGACATAACAAAAAAGTCTTTTAAAAAGAGGATGTTGAAAAGTTCCCCTTACCGATTTGGGTAACTTTTGAAATGTACACCCCATGAAAGAAGGACTATACAAAATTGATGTAAATACTCACAAAAGAATTTATATTATACAAATATTAGAATAATTGGCACTACATACACCACTAAAAGAAAGTGGTGGCAAATGTAGCATAAATCTCATGGGAATAAAAGTGAGATGAAAATTCCCTTATGAAAACTCGGCAGCCTAACGGCGCCACTTAAAACTTCCAAAAATGGATGAGATCAAATAGGTTCTCTCATAATATGAACATAAAAATTACATTATTAGGAATATAAAAGAACATCCCTAAACATAAGAAAAATGAGCTTAAAAGAAATGACATAAAAGAGAGTACTTAAAAATAACGAGAGAGGTAGGATCCCTTACCTCAAGTCCGACTTGTCTTGTTCGTTTCTTTATATTACTGAATAATAAACTTTGGTAAATTTATAATTGCTTAAGATCCTCCTTTAAATTTTATTATTCAATTCATTTCACATATTATAATTTTATAATAATTGGTTAATAATGTGAGTTCATATCAGACGTTTTTGTCGATGTTCGGTACATAATTCAAAAATGAACTTGTTTGAAAATGATTGTCCATGTTGTTATAAGTAAATCATCTACAGAATAGTATTAATGATTTCAATATCATATATATTCAGTACATATTCATTTTATACTATTCCATAACATTTGGAGAAAAAACAAATGAAATACACCGTTCATGGAGACCGTAGGCCGTACGTACACATGAATGCTACTTTCATTTATTTTTCATGTTAATGGAATTAAAAATAAATGAGAGATATATATATTATAATTACAGTATAATATATATGTTATATAGGTCACATATTTTCATTAATTTCATTCTTTATACATTCCATGTATTGCATGAATGAGTCACATCACTTGAGGGGGCGGTAGTCCACACTTCCTTGTATGAAATTATCACATTTGCAGAACATAAAAAGCATAAAGGTATGTTTTAAATATAAAATACAGAAGCATATAGAAAACATAAATACCATATATATAATATATAAAATACAATGACATCATAATGGGCACCATGAAAGGTGTTAAGAGAATATTGAACAATCATCGTTTCGTGAGGCAGTAATTCGCCATCCATAGAAACAATATGTTCTTTAACCATTAGACAAAGGTGTGTGCTAGTGTAGCTCTAATATTTCTCATAAAAACATCCTAGTATATTTAAGATACTGGTTTGGTTACAAAATAAAGGAATAAAAAGAGTTTATGTGGTTGGAGAAGCAAAATAAAACAAAAGAACACAAGTGAAGATATTACCTTTAAATCGGGTAACTCCTCTTGGTTTGAACAAAAAGGGATTCTTGAAGAGCTTTATGCCAAAGGGAAGGCTTATAGTATGAGGAGAGGGATTTATAAAGATAAAATGAGTAGAGTTTGGTCGATCCAAAGGATTGAGAGGTGTGGGTAAGGGGTAGAGGTGGGGGCCTTTTATAAGAGGGAGGAGGGGCACTCTTGGAAAGACTTGAAAAGTTACTTTATTATAAAATGATTTTCAGATATCAAAGGTAGAAAAATTATATATTTAGATTATAAGGTGATAAGGGTTCGAAATCCACCCATCCAGTAGGTTTTTGACATGTGTAGTTCTTAGATTGTACATTATATTTTCATTTTATTTAAATCGTTAAATAATGAGGTAATCGTTGCATCATCATGGTGTCATAAATAATTTAATTTATATAATGTCTAAAAATTATAAAAAAAATATCATGATGTGGGAAATATTTTTAGCTTTCTAATGAATATTTATAGTAAAAAATATTACTTGTATTACCCCATATAAAAATTGTTTTAGTAAAATAATACATGTTTCTGACATTTTTATTTTAACTTTAAATAAAAAGTTATTAATGTCATTTTCTTACAAAAGTGGATCCAGGGGGTACCCAAGTTGACCCATTGACGCACGCCTGTCGTGGGGCGTGGAAAAACAATATTTTATTTACCTAAGTATAGTATAGCAGTTGATCCTAGGTAGTCTCCCGAAGAGGAGTGCACACAAAACAAGGTTGTCACTTTTTGTTGGTTTTATTAAAAAGATTGGTTTTAATTAATATGAATGACTATGAGAGAAACAAACAATAGAAATTGATTAATTTTAACAAATGATAAAGATGGTGATCGGATTGGGTTTGGCTGGACTTAGTGTTGTGCCATCATGGTTTCCAAATTTTATCTCTTCTTCTTCCTTAAACTGGTAAGAGAGAGATTTATCTACCGAGTCCTCTCTCTCCCTTAGTCAGATAAATGTGATGAGAATTTTCCTTTCTAAAACCTTAGATTGGTCTATCCTCCTTCCAATGTGTTTAGGGTTGTATATGGTCTCTTGATTAATTAGAGCAATCCCAGACCTGGAATTGTTGTTCCCTAATAAACCAAGATTTCAACATACAATCCTACACACGTGCTTGACAACCGTCGAGCAATCACCACCCAACCCTAATCATGTGCCACCGTATACAGATTAGAATTGGGTGGAGGGAGATGTGATCATCGACCAAAGAAATTTATAATTTCAGAATAAAAACCTTAACACAACCACATTCGGAATTTAATACTGAATTATGAATTGAAACCAGAAGAATAAAGAAGAACAAATTTTATTCATTTCAAGCACAAAACTCAAGCACAACACATCGGTCCAGCCTCCCCTCTTTCCGATCACTCAAATGAAATTACCCCTCCATGGATGGGGTAAGCGAGATAATTCGGGAGAGGAGAGAAATTTTAAAACAAAAGAAATAAAAGAAAAATCTGAGAAGTTCTTCTCCTTGGTGCCCCAGAAGGAATGGGGTGGAGAATGGGATGTCTTGAGGGGGAGGAGCTCTCCTCCTTTTATAGGCAGAATTCGACCCCCGAAAGTTGTCGCGTTTTGGACCCCATAAATTACCTCTTCACGCGTTGAGGCCTTCTTCAATGTTGTTCATAATTGTCTTGGCCGTGTCCCCTCAAACGATCAGCGGATTTGGATAGGTATTCCGAGAGTTATGGCCAATTTCCTCTGACAATTTATTCTGTCCAGTCAGAATCATCAAACCGAAAAACACCGTTTTGTACTGAATTAATGTCCCTGAACACGGCCATTTCAGGCGTGGCCTCCTTAATGAAACTTGTTCAAAAGCTTCTTAACCGTCTATCCACAAAATTTCAGCTCCCTTAAAGTCGTTTTGAGCGAGTTATGGATATTTCACTGAACCTTCGTTTTTCTGGAAGAAATTTCCTGGAAGCTTCCTTGGTGTTCCTCAATAATCTTCAACTTCATTGAATTGTTTGGACCTCAAGATGGTAGAATCAGATCCTGGTCCAGAAGACAAAGTTGAAGGAAATTAAATTAGTATTCTAAAGAAATTATAATCATAAAATTTGGATTTATATTTTTTTGTAAATGACCAAAATACCCTTGTAGTGAAAATCTGTCCAAAATGCAGAATTTGGTCATTTTTGCATTTAAACTTAAAATACTTCTTAAATCCAAAATTGTTACATATAAGCTAAAAAATTTATCTTGGGATGTTTAAAACAATAGAAATGCATTAAAAAAATGTGCAAATTATAAGCCTTGTCAATTCCCCCACACTTAAACTATGCTTGTCCTCAAGCATAAAATCTCAACATGGAATTCAAAGGACACCAATGTCACCAATATTTAAATTTCAAATGGAATAAAATAAAATGATTATCAATGTCCAATAAAATTTTCCAGTTCCACAAAAATACCAATTTAATTTCCCATTTTTCAAAGAAACAATCAATTCATGCATTTTACTTTTCCCCTTTGAAAAATAATGAAGCTTCTCCTTTCATTCATTCAAGCTTCTCAATTTATTATTATTAAACATGCCAAATCATGATCTACCTCACATATGAATCTTTTCTCTCATCACTCATGATACAATTAATAGTGGAGTTATGCTCATATCATGAGAACATGCTCCTTACCCATAGGCTTGTAAAGTAACTACTTTCTCCACTTTGTAAAGACAAAACACACATAAAATCATGAGGACTTGCAATAAAGGTTCAAATGACTCTGTGGCTTAGGGTTGGTGGGTAAATGATTGAAATAATTTAAGGCCAGAAGTAGGAGGTTTGACTCTTAAGTACAATGCATGATTAATCAAGTGAAAACACAAGATGAACCTCACTCAAATCCCCTTGAAATGTGAATCACAACACCACTCCCCTTTCAATGACATGGGTCATGAGTCAATAAATGATTACAAAGAATGATATCATCCAAGTTCTCCCTGTTTTTTTTGTAAAGCTCCAGAAAGGCACAGCTTTATTTTCTTTATTTTCTTTTTTTTTTCTTTTTTGTAAAGCTCCAGAAAGGCACAGCTTTATTTTCTTTTTTCTTTTTTTTTATGGAGAACCGGATGAAATGATAGAAGCATAATGAAATGATGACTCATGCCCAATTTTCTAATAATACATTGCCCAAAATGATGACTCACACATTACACCACCCAAAAATGATACATATCCCAAGGAACGCACACGAAAGGCCCTTCCCCCACACTCAAACTTGAAATAACCATGCAAAAATACTAAAAGTGCAGGTAGGTAAGGAAAAATTGGATTGTAATGTGGCTTAAACCTATAAGGCAATTCATGGAATCTAAGGGCTTACGAAGGATAAATGTAAAGGTGGGTCTTAGGATAAAATGTGGCTAACCAAAGATATGCCTCAATCATTTTAAATGTGGTTTTGTACAGTCATAGCTTTGACAAGTTTCAATACAAGTTCTAGCAGGTGGCACGTCCCAAGATCACTCAAGAAATATGCTCAAGATAAAATAGGAAATATTTGGTCTAGAAATCCTCTCAGGAATGAGAATATGATATTGGAAAATCACTTATGGCATGATTAATAATAACAAATTAATTCACATGAATTTCAGAAATTCAAAGAATGAAAAATGGAAGGGAAATTTCATTTACATGAATCAATTAATTCCCTCAAATCATGAGTCCTTATTTCAATATCCTTGCTTCACTTTAATCATCCAATTATCCATTTTAATCATTCAATATCATTAACATTGAAATCTAAAACATGGCATCACAAGATTCCTAAGAAACTCATGTCTCCTAGATAAGTTGAGTAAAACATGAATTCAAGCGTGGGCATGCCTTTTCTTGATTAATTCTTTAAAATACTAAAAATGTAGGGAATAAAGTCGAATAATATAGAATTGAAACTCATACTCCCCTGTCAAATGGATCCTTTTCTTCACGACGTATAATCCCACAACACCCTCTTCATTAATGGACCTGAAAAAAAATGAAAACGATTGATAGCGCAGGCCCGTTCAATCATGTTGGTAAATAACTAAGAAGACAAGTGGAAAATGGGGGAAAATGCGGGTTGCCTCCCGGTAGCGCCTTTGTTTAATGTCGTTGGCTCGACAAAACAAAACAATTTTTTTTTTTTGAAAAATCTCTTGGACTACAAGATTTCCTCCCCCACACTTAATTTATGCAGTGTCCTCAATGCATGTAAATGTATGTTTCAAGAAGTTGGAGTTACTGCATTTAATCAAGTGTAAAGGAATGATGCAACCTGGTAGGTGTTCATTTGTATTCAGGATGAAGGAGTGTGATCTCCTCCACTGGTTCTTGAGGTACGGTCCCATGGAACTTCTTCAGCCTCTGCCCATTTATAGTGAATGTTTTTCCTCCTCCTTCCTTTTGAATCTGCACAGTACCAAAGGGATATACATGAGTAACAGTAAAGGGGCCTTCCCATCTGAAACGAAGTTTACCTGGCATAAGCTTAAGTCTGGATTTGAATAGTAACACGTGATCTCCAGGGTTGAAGTTTCTTGGTTGAATTATCTTGTCATGGGCCATCCTCGTTCTCTCTTTATAGATCATTGAGTTTTCAAAAGATTCCCTTCTAATTTCCTCTAACTCTTGCAACTGCAATCTTCTTTCTTTCCCAGCTTTCTCAAGGTCCAGATTCATCTCTCTGACCGCCCAGTAGACTCTATGCTCCAACTCCACAGGAAGGTGGCAACTCTTTCCATAGATCAATCTATAGGGACTCATCCCTATCGGTGTTTTGTAGGCCGTCCTGTATGCCCATAATGTATCATCTAACTTTTGGCTCCAGTCCTTCCGGTTGGGTTTAACAGTCTTCTCCAGAATGGATTTGATTTCTCTATTAGAGAACTCTGCTTGGCCATTTGTTTGGGGATGGTATGGGGTAGATGTTCTATGATGTACCCCATACTTCTTCAGCAATGCTTCCATTTTCCTGTTGCAGAAATGAGTTCCCTGATCACTGATGATTGCTCGTGGCACGCCAAACCTACAGAAAATGTTAGCCCTAACAAAATCACAAACAACTTTTTCATCATCAGTTCTAGTTGCTTTTGCCTCCACCCATTTTGAAACATAGTCTACAGCCAAAAGAATATATGAATTTCCAAATGAAATTGGGAATGGTCCCATGAAATCTATGCCCCAAACTTCAAAAATTTCACAAAAGGTTATTGGTTTTTGTGGCATTTCATGTAGTTTGGATATGTTACCAGAAAATTGGCATTTTTCACATCTTTTACAAAATTCATATGCATCCTTGAATAAGGTGGGCCAGTAGAGTCCAGATTCTAAAACTTTCCGGGCAGTCCTTTGAGGTCCAAAGTGGCCTCCACATGATAATTTATGACAAAATTCAAACACTGATTCAATTTCACTTCTTGGCAAGCATCTTCTTATGATTTGATCATTACAAATTTTCCACAGAAAGGGATCTTCCCAGATGTAAAATCTTGATTCAGATTTAAGCTTATGTTTTTGATGAGAGCTTAGATGAGAGGGTACCTGAGATGTTAGCAAATAGTTGACAATGTTGGCATACCATGGCACTTCACTGTTGATGATGTAGAGTTGTTCTCCAGGAAGCTCATCATTAAGTGGGTTCTGCTTTGGTATTTCTGATTCAGCGGTGTGGGGTAGTCGACTCAGATGATCAGCCACTTGATTTTCAGTCCCCTTCTTATCTTTGATTTCCAAGTTGAACTCTTGTAAGAGTAGCATCCATCTCACCAACCGTGGTTTAGCATCCGCCTTTTTCATTAAGTACCTAAGAGCTGCATGATCAGAAAAAACAACAACTTTAGTGCCCAGAAGATATGATCGGAATTTATTTAGTGCAAAAATGACTGCAAGGAACTCCTTCTCTGTGGTTGTGTAATTTATTTGTGTTTCATCCAAGGTCCTTGATGCGTAGGAGATGACTTGAGGCTTGCTGTCAATTCTCTGTGATAGAGCGGCTCCCACTTCTTGGTTGGATGCATCACAAAGTATCTCGAAAGGGTAATCCCAATTGAGTGGCTGCATTATTGGTGGTGTTATCAGCCTTTCCTTTAATTCATCAAATGATTCCCTACATGCACAATCAAAATTAAAGTTAGCATCCTTTAGAAGTAATCTTGAGAGAGGGAGAGAAATCTTACTGAAATCCTTGATGAATCTTCTGTAAAATCCTGCATGCCCTAAAAAGGATCTAACATGTTTGACACAAGTTGGATATGGTAAGGAATTTATTACATCAACTTTTGATTTATCAACCTCAATCCCATTTTGTGAAATTATGTGCCCCAACACTATCCCTTTTTCAACCATGAAATGACATTTTTCAAAATTTAAGACAAGGTTCTTTTCAATGCATGTTTTCAAAACTTTTTCCAAATTTCCCAAGCAATGGTCAAATGAATTTCCAAAAACTGTGAAATCATCAAGAAACACCTCCAAGAAATCCTCAATGTGGTCTGAGAAAATACTCACCATACACCGTTGAAATGTACCTGGGGCATTGCATAGCCCGAAAGGCATCCTTTTGTAGGCGAATGTTCCAAAAGGGCAGGTGAAGGTTGTCTTCTCCTGGTCTTCTGGTGCAATTGGTACCTGAAAATAACCTGAGAATCCATCTAAAAAACAGTAATGAGTATTTCCAGCTAACCTTTCAAGCATCTGATCAATGAATGGAATAGGAAAGTGATCTTTTCTGGTAACTTGATTTAGCTTCCTGTAATCTATACACACTCTCCAGCTGTTTTGTATTCTCATGGGGATCAGTTCATTTCTTTCATTTGTGACAGTGGTCAGGCCAGTTTTCTTGGGGACTACATGAATTGGGCTGACCCATTGAGAATCAGAGATTAGGTAAATGATATCAGCTGCTAACAATTTCTCAATGTCTTTCTTAACGACCTCCATGATTGTGGGATTGAGTCTTCTTTGAGGTTGTCTAACTGGCCGAGATTCACATTCTAAAAATATCCTGTGAGAGCATACCTTAGGGTTGATTCCAGGAATATCACCTAAACTCCATCCTACAGCCTTTACATTCCTTTTGAGAAGGTCAATCAATGTTTGTTCTTGTAAATGGGATAGGTTATTGGCAATTATTACTGGAAATTTCTCTCCTTCCATTAGGTAAGCATACTTCAAGTCACATGGCAAAGGCTTCAGTTCTAAACATGGGGGTTGTTCAAGGGATGATATTGCATTTATGTTTCCTACATCTAATGTTGAATTCTCTGGAATAATCTTACTTCCTCTTAACAAATCATCGAAAAAATCAGATTTTACCTCATCCTCCAACATGATATCAGAATTTTCAGGTTCATGGGGGTTATAAAATTCAAATGAAGAGTGTTCTCCCACAGATAACAAGTCATGAAGCATACGTGAGTCTTCAATTGGTTCTATACCTTCATCATGGGAGATTGCATAAAGTGAGTGATTGTTAGAAGGGTGTTTCATCGTATCAAGAATATTGAAGTGTACCGTACTATCTCCGAGCTCCATGGTGAGGGTTACTTCATGCACGTTGATGATTGTTCTTGCTGTTTTCAGGAATGGTCTCCCTAAGATTATGGGAGATTGGGATGGTGCTCGGTCTTCCTCCATGGTAAGGACATAAAAGTCTGCTGGAAAGATTAATCCTCTCACTCCTACAAGTACATCTTCAACGACTCCAGCTAGGAAAACGGTGGATCTGTTTGCTAATTGTACCACCACCCGAGTTGATTTTAGTTCTCCAATCTGCAAATATGAAAACACAGAGTGAGGCATCACATTTATTGAAGCTCCAAGATCACATAGTGCATCAGTAAAATTTAATGAACCGATAGTGCAGGGAATAGAGAAAGTCCCTGGATCTTGACATTTTTGCGGTATCAGTGGTGTGATCAATGCTGAGACGCTTCTTCCTAAGTTTATTCTTTCATTTCCATCCAGCCTCTTTCTTTTAGTACATAGCTCCTTCAGAAATTTTGCATATTTAGGGATTTTCCTGATTGCATCCAGTAGTGGAATGTTAATCTCAACTTTTCGAAATGTTTCTTGAATTTCCCGTTGAATTCGTTCTTCTTCTCCCTTCTTTGACTCAACCAATGCTGATGGGAATGGTGCTGGAATATCCTTTTTATCCCTTTGTTGTTTCTGCAGTGGTGTTTCTAGTCTTTCTTTCTTGAACCTTGTTCTTTCTACTTTGTTGTTGACTCCATCTTTTGGTTGGACAGGATGAGCTTCAGCAGGTTTCCTAGATTCATCCTCCTCATTTTGTTCTGGTGGTTTGAGCTCCTTCCCGCTTCGGGTTGTGATTGCACTAACGTTCTCCTTTGGATTGGGAATTGTTTGTGCAGGAAGCTTACCTTGGTTCTTGGTGAAAGCATCCATAATGCTTGCAAATTGATCAGCTAGCTTGTCCATCTTATCTTCTATTCCTGCAACTCTTGTCTTCAGTTGTTGGTCTTGATTTGTTGGTGCACTTGTGGATGGTTGCTCATAATTCTTCCACTGGAAAGGTGGTGGTTGAAAAGTTTGTTGTTGTTGGAAGGGCTTCTGATAAGGTTGTTGGAATGCTATCGGGTTCTGATATTGCTGCTGAAAAGGTGCTCTGGCTTGGTTCTGTTGAAACCCATACCCTGGTTGGGTTTGCGGTTGGTATTGCCTTTGTTGATAGGCTGCAGCACAACTTTCTGTCCCCTGCACTTCCGGACATTGATCAGTGTAATGAGAATTAGAAGAGCATAAACCACATACCTGATTCGGTCCTTGTTGATCCTTCACATGGTTCACAGCTATTTGTCGCACCAACCTGGTGAGTTCACCCATTTCATTCCTAATTAAATCTACTGAATCAGATGTTCTTACCTCATGGATCCCTCTGGTGATCGTACCTCGAGTGCCAAACTGCTGTCAATTTTGTGCAATCTTTTCAATCAGAATTCGTATATCTGCAGGTGATTTATCAATGAGGGCTCCTCCCGACGAGGAATCTAGTAGATTCCTGTCATTGTCAAGCAATCCTTGGTAGAAGCACACAAGGAATTGGTCCTCTTCTATTTCTTGGTGTGGACAACTTGCACAAAGCTTCTTGAAACGTTCCCAGTATTCGTAGAGTGTTTCTCCAGTTGATTGATGGATGACATAAATCTCCTTCTTGATTGCAGTGCTCCTAGATGTTGGGAAGAATCTTTGTAGAAAACATTTTTTTAGATCTTCCCAGTCACTGATCTCCCCCGGTTGTAGATTGTACAACCATTCCTTTGCTGCTCCCTCTAGTGAGAAGGGGAAAGCCCTCCACTTCACATGCTCTTCCGCGACTGCTTGAGGTTTGAAGCTGGAGCAGACATAGGTGAATTCTTGAATATGTCGATTTGGGTCTTCACCTGCAAGACCATGAAATTTAGGAAGCACTTGGATCATGTTAATTCGTAATTCAAAATCATTTTCTAAGGCACGAATTGCAAGTTGATAATTTTGATTGATAAATTGAGGTGCACAGATGTCACGCAGGGTTCGGTTGGGATTTACAGCCATTATTAAATGTTCAAAGTCTTCACTCAAGGTATCACATGAATCGGTGATATTTATTTCTTCAAATTCTTTGGGAAGATTTTGATTTTTCAATTTGGTTATTGTGCGCTCAATTTCTGGATCGAATTCTAATAAATTTCTATTTGAACATCGGGTCATTCAAAAGAGATTTTTTTTTTTTTAAAAAAAAAACAAAAAAAACAAAAAAAAGTTTTGAGGCACTGCCTCCCGGCAACGGCGCCAAGTTTGACGCACGCCTGTCGTGGGGCGTGGCAAAACAATATTTTATTTACCTAAGTATAGTATAGCAGTTGATCCTAGGTAGTCTCCCGAAGAGGAGTGCACACAAAACAAGGTTGTCACTTTTTGTTGGTTTTATTAAAAAGATTGGTTTTAATTAATATGAATGACTATGAGAGAAACAAACAATAGAAATTGATTAATTTTAACAAATGATAAAGATGGTGATCGGATTGGGTTTGGCTGGACTTAGTGTTGTGCCATCATGGTTTCCAAATTTTATCTCTTCTTCTTCCTTAAACTGGTAAGAGAGAGATTTATCTACCGAGTCCTCTCTCTCCCTTAGTCAGATAAATGTGATGAGAATTTTCCTTTCTAAAACCTTAGATTGGTCTATCCTCCTTCCAATGTGTTTAGGGTTGTATATGGTCTCTTGATTAATTAGAGAAATCCCAGACCTGGAATTGTTGTTCCCTAATAAACCAAGATTTCAACATACAATCCTACACACGTGCTTGACAACCGTCGAGCAATCACCACCCAACCCTAATCATGTGCCACCGTATACAGATTAGAATTGGGTGGAGGGAGATGTGATCATCGACCAAAGCAATTTATAATTTCAGAATAAAAACCTTAACACAACCGCATTCGGAATTTAATACTGAATTATGAATTGAAACCAGAAGAATAAAGAAGAACAAATTTTATTCATTTCAAGCACAAAACTCAAGCACAACACATCGGTCC
Source organism: Viscum album (assembly GCA_963277665.1). Lineage (NCBI taxonomy): Eukaryota > Viridiplantae > Streptophyta > Magnoliopsida > Santalales > Viscaceae > Viscum > Viscum album. The sequence goes on from OY728151.1 coordinate 1,311,070,762, forward strand.
AGCCTCCCCTCTTTCCGATCACTCAAATGAAATTACCCCTCCATGGATGGGGTAAGCGAGATAATTCGGGAGAGGAGAGAAATTTTAAAAAAAAATAAATAAAAGAAAAATTTGAGAAGTTCTTCTCCTTGGTGCCCCAGAAGGAATGGGGTGGAGAATGGGATGTCTTGAGGGGGAGGAGCTCTCCTCCTTTTATAGGCAGAATTCGACCCCCGAAAGTTGTCGCGTTTTGGACCCCATAAATGACCTCTTCACGCGTTGAGGCCTTCTTCAATGTTGTTCATAATTTTCTTGGCCGTGTCCCCTCAAAAGCTAAGCGGATTTGGATAGGTATTCCGAGAGTTATGGCCAATTTCCTCTGACAATTTATTCTGTCCAGTCAGAATTATCAAACCGAAAAACACCGTTTTGTACTGAATTAATGTTCCTGAACACGGCCATTTCAGGCGTAGCCTCCTTAATGAAACTTGTTCAAAATCTTCTTAACCGTCTATCCACAAAATTTCAGCTCCATTAAAGTCGTTTTGAGCGAGTTATGGATATTTCACTGAACCTTCGTTTTTCTGGAAGAAATTTCCTGGAAGCTTCCTTGGTGTTCCTCAATAATCTTCAACTTCATTGAATTGTTTGGACCTCAAGATGGTAGAATCAGATCCTGGTCCAGAAGACAAAGTTGAAGGAAATTAAATTAGGATTCTAAAGAAATTATAATAATAAAATTTGGATTTATATTTTTTTGTAAATGACCAAAATACCCTTGTAGTGAAAATCTGTCCAAAATGCAGAATTTGGTCATTTTTGCATTTAAACTTAAAATACTTCTTAAATCCAAAATTGTTACATATAAGCTCAAAATGTTATCTTGGGATGTTTAAAACAATAGAAATGCATTAAAAAAATGTGCAAATTATAAGCCTTTTCACCCATGGATTGTATTGATAGGCCATGACACATCCAATAAGGTTTGTACATGTTTCAAGGTCATTTCATATTATTAAAACATTATTTTTACCTTAAATTACCCTAATTACTTCTAATCACGATTAATAAAACATAAAAGTGACTATTCACAAAAAAAATTATTTTAATCCCATTGAACCACATTTTACATCCTAATGACAACCATGTATGTCGGATTTTTGAAATTCAATTCACAAAAGTGGTAATGTTTAATTTAAACGAAAAATCAGTTTTTAACTACCACTTAGTGGTTTCACTATTTATCAAAAATTGATGTTTTTCAGAAAAATACCAAAAATTCACCATAAGCTATATTTGATATTCCATATTCCAAAATTATATCTATTTTAAAAAATTCAGAACATATAATTTTCATTAATTAATTTAATAATTAATTCCTGTTGTCAAAACAAATAGCGAGTTTTTATGTAACAATATATATCAAAAGATTGACACTAGTTTAAGTCTAATTTCAAAGTGAAATTAATTCCAATGACCACTATTGGATTAAATGGTAAAAATATATTCTAATTTCACTTTAAAACCAATTCAAAAGATAATATAATCATATAAATAAATTATATTAAAAATATGTTTTGAATTAAAATACAACATTTTCACTATTCATTAAAAAAATGAACATTATTGGAAAAATACCAAAAATTTACACAAAGTAAATTTTGATGTCCTGGTTCTAAATAAGAATTTTATTTGGTCCAATAGAATGTATAATAGTGAACAAAACTATTTTAAATAGGTTTCACCGTCAAATGGTGATAAATCGACCTTTTTGTGAAAATTAGAGTATTTATGCTTAAAATTGAATTCTTTTCTTATTTTAAGCCTTTATCTTTTATTGGATAAATTTAAAAACCTTTAACAAACATATATAATCATATTTTAGTTATTTCTATTCATTCCCGCCAATACAACGGCTAGGCGCTAACTACCATTTAAAATAATATTATTTTATTATTAGAGTGCAATGTAAGATTTCAAAGAAACTTGTTGTTACGTATTGGGTACGCCATCTAGCATAGCATTCCCTTTAAAGTAGTATTAAAATTTTATTCACAAATATGAAAAAGTAATATTCTTTATTTACCTGTGATGTTACAAAATATCCTATTTTTTAGTGTTGTTTTTTGTTTTACAGTGAAATATAGGTTTCTATCAGTTATCAAGATGCAGTGAATATCCAAACCATCAATGAATGGTATTTTTAGTCACCCTAATATCTTCACTGTATGTATTTTCTTCCCATTATGTAGTAGTAAAAAAAATTAAGTCTCACAAAATTTCTTCAATATATATCAGAAAACAATAATGCAGGTCATCTTCACTGTATGTATTTTCTTCCAAATAGATCATTTTCTTCTATTTTATTTTAGTTATTTGATTCTTTTGGAGTAGTGGATCATTTTTTACTTTATTTTTTACTTTTACAAAATAGATTTCATATCTCTTCATACTTACTAATTTATAATATATTGATGATCCTTATTTTATAGTAGTGGATCATTTTCTCCTTGACATATTTTTGTTATGTGGATTCATTTGGTTACTACTTTCACCATCATGGCTCTGAAGAAAGATTTACTTGGTATTGTAGCATGTTATGAAATTCAATTCAATGAAACACCTTCTATCATAAACAATATTTCTAGAATAGGAACATATGATGTTTTATTTTATATTGGAAACATTCTAAATGATTCATATTCATTTTTTACATTCATATTTTAAAAAGTATAGAAAATATGGTCATTGGAAGATCTTTTGTTTTCCCTTGAAGATTTTTCATCCAATAATCAAGGTAATGTTTCCTCTCATTGCATAACCTTGCTCAACTATACTTTTCAGTGGGTTCTTCACATGCATGGTATCAATATTGAAGATCATCGGTATTAATTATGGAAATGATATAGTAAGGAAATTATTGGATTTTGGAAATTGTATGCACTTATATTTATTTTCATATTCTATATGTACTTATTATTTATACAAATTATAAGTGTTTTAAAGCTATCTATTGAAGCTTATTAGCATGGTTAAATAACTCTAATCAGAGAAAACAACTCTAGAAGCCCCTACACTTACACATTATTATTCTTTACTCATGTGAGATTTAAAACCAACAACACAACACTCTTGTTTATTTATGATATATCCTTATTTTAGAGTAATGGATCATTTTTTCCATGAAATTTTTTTGTTATGTGTCTTGATTCGGTGACTTACTTTCACTACCATGGTCATGAAGAAAGACTTGGTACCACTGGATTTTATATCTTTGAAATCACTACAAAAAATTCTATCATAAACAATATTACTAGCATAGGAACATATGATATTTTATTTTCAATTGGAAACATGCTAGATAATTCATATTCAATTCAAACATTAATGATATTAATAAGTACATAACATATGGTCATTGTAATATGTTTTTTTTATGCTTTATCACGCATTATGCAAGGAAATATTTCCCCTCATTGTAGAACCATTCTCGACAAAACATTTAGTTGAGATCTTTACATGCTTGGGCTCAACTCTTAAGATTTCCCATTAGTCACAAGTAGTGATGATAACAACGATATAGTAAGGAAATTTTTGGTTTTCAGAAAATTCATGCACTTATATGTGTTTGCATATTATATATGCACTTATTATTTATACAATTAAAAATTTGTATAGAATGGTGATATTGATTTGAATGCTGCAACAAGATTCAATCTATCTTCGTTTTTTATTCAATATCATATTATCTTTTCTTATAAAGAGGTTGACATCTCTCTATTAAAGCTACTTAGCATGGGTGAATGACTCCAATTAAGGAAAAGAAATCTAGTTTCCCCTCCACTTAAATGACACCACCAAATCCTTCTTACATGAGAAATTCATCTTTACCTTGGACTGATGTTTACAGAGCTTCTTTCAGGTTAAAACATAAAAGATCCAAGATTATTTCTATGTATGTGTTTCCCTATTAGTTATACATTGATATTTATAGATTTCTTACTGAAGTTTATCCCAATTGTGAACAAAAAGTGTTTTTACAGATATTTTATACATATTTATAGATTTCTTGTTAAATTGTTTCCTTTTAGTCACACATATTATGTTTTCATAAGCATTAATGTATGTGCAGGTAAAGATGTTGGATGAATGTGGGTGTACTCAGCTCCTAGCTTATTACATGCTCTTTGACCATTATAACTTTTTCTCACAACTAAAAAACTAGGTATAACAATAGATTTATTATCTAGAAATGTTTTCTTATTCGTCATCAAGCATTCAACATCCAAATCTTAATATTTGGAGTTAATTTTACAAAATCTGAATTTCCATGTTTTAGAGAAGTAAATATTTTTACACAACATAGATTATTCTATTTTCTTTGATTAGTGGATTTTGTATTTTATTTTTGTAATGGATAATTTTTTAGAGTATTGGAACAAGTTTGATCATTTTAATCATGCTTTTATTTTCGGTATTAGATCATCTTATTTGTTCTAGTAGTTGATCATGTGTTTTATTAGATTAATGAATCCTTTTGAGAGTAACGAATTAGAAATTTTAGATTAGTTTCTATGTTATGTAACCAATAGAGATTTTTGTTTGTAATAAATATTTATGTCTCGAGATGTGGTGAATATCAAAACCATCCATGAATGGTCTTTTTAGTCACACTAATATCTTCAATATATGTATTTTATTCCCATATTTCTATAGTAAAAAAAGATTAAGTCTCACAATATTTCTTTAATAAATATTAGAAAAACATAATGTACACCATCTTCTATGAATGAATTTTTATATTTGGATTTAGTATATACTAAATGAATCCCTATAGGATATTATGTTTAATTACTTAATATTGAAAATATAATATTCAAAAACCCCGAGTCTCGGTATGGTTGGAGATGATGTTCGATTATGTTTCTAATTTTATGTTGTCATTGTGTATCATGTTTTTAAGAGTACATAATCTAATCATAGAAGAATTTATGTTTTAGTAACAGTTGAACTTATGGGCATGGTAGTGATGCCACACTTTCTATAGGTAACTAATGATATTCCAACATCACTAATTAATATTCGAGGTGTGATTTATTTTATTTCAGCTCAAATATTTGACTATTTGAATTTTCATGAAGTTTTTGTGCCTTGATCAAAATATCTACCTATTTTTGATAGGTGAATTAATGATTTTTTTGACATTAATTTTTGGGAACTGCATTTTCCATAATGATTTTACTAAATTTTTATTATAATATGATGCGTCTAAAATTTTTCAACTTGTATTGAAGAGTTAGTATTAGAATTGAACATAACCAGGAACGACTATATATAATTTCTCCATTTTAATTTCTTAGAAAATAGACACAATTTTATTTTAATATTTATTTTTTACTTTCATGACATGAAAATCAAAGGATTGGATCTTTAGGAGTGTGTTGAAACACTGACAATGGACTTGTTACAATAGGTACAAATATTTACTATACTCAGGTATATGTTCTTTATCTTCATTAAGTGTTACTTTAATGACATCATTGGAACTAACAAAAACTCATTTTTTTCATGTCGTTTTCATTTTTTTCTATGATTAATACATACAATCCATTTCTTCTTCTCAATTGGATAATGTTAACCATCATATTTTTGGTTATATGATATTAATTTTTAATAATATTTTCTGTTTATTATTTAATGTCTATTATTTTTTTAGAAATTTATGTTCATTGAGTTTGATGCTGATGATTTGGTCCAAATAAATGTTGCAATGTCTTGAGACTCTGTAGAAACAACATGCAATGTTGATTAAAGACATCCCCGCATGAAGGAAAACATAAACAAAAAGATTAAAGAATATGATTGAAATCTTGAGGTACAATGGAGAGGTAATACTGACAATTTAATGCTTCTATTACTTCGAAATTATCAATTAATTTTTTATTTATATAATGAACTATTTATTTCAGTTTAATAAATATTGTTTAAACATGTTTTTTCCATAAGTTTTTTGTTTTGGATGATTATCCCCTATATACAAAATAGATTACTCAGTTTCATTTCTCGCCATTTTTCACTACTAAAAGGATAACAAAAACTATGATGTCAACATCCAGTATAGGGGTTTTAGTGCAGCAAGTATTGAAAGCACTGCTGGATGGATTTTATTTAAACAGATTTCCTTCACAATTTCATTGAAGGATACAACATGTAAAATTTAGGGAGGTGCTCATAATTTTTTGAAATGTAATAAAATATCATTGTATTTTCTATTATTTCCATTTTCTTTTATAAACCTTAACCTTATGTTGAATAAGTCAACCTTCTTTTCTGAAAAAAAATATTTTCTCAAAGAAATAATATATAAAATTTCAGAATTTCAATACAAAAATTTCAAATAATCTCTTCTTCCCTTAGTCTCCATTTCCTTATTTATATTCAATATATCAGTAGTAAAATTTCAATATTAAAAATTATTTCGTCTTATTTAAATTGTATGATAACTCATGTTTTCGGTTTCTCCATGCTCAAAAAGAATTATCATTCCTTCACATTAATCATTAATGTTTTCTACTATTATAATGATGCCTTTGTTCTCTAAATGTTTCAATATTACCTACCGCTAACTTGTATTTTTAACATATATTTGTTAATGTTCATTAGAAAATTTTAAAAATATAAATACATTTTTTAAAATAACAATTGATTTATACTTCTATTTGAATGCACGGGTAGGTTACTAGTTTATAACAATTCAGGTAAATTGGACATAGAAAATGAATCACGTCTCTTCTTGGAGAGGGTAGGTCTTACGTACACACAAGAAACAATATAATTACCTTAATAGGTGAAATGATAAAGAAGTGTATGAAATATTAATTTTGAATAATTTATATCTTATTATATATATCAAATATATTAATAAAATTGATCATTATTTCCTTCCATGTAAATAATAAGTGAAAAATGAATAGCATCTCTTAGCAAGGTGGTAGTTTGTCATACATATGAGCGACATTATTTTAATTTAAATAGAATGTAAAGTAAGAAGGTATATGTGATATCATAACTAAAAATGAATAATTATGTCATAAATATTATATATATACATTATATCCATAATTATATCCCATCATGAGTATTTTTTATGGAAACTTATTTACATCTGTTCGCAAGGTGGTAATCTGAAGTATAAATGATTGACAATTTCGTCTCAAATTTTATAGAACTGAAGATGGATGAATATTATGCCATCATAATAATAACATATCTATATATTTTATATATATTGTTTTCATATTATAAGTGTTGAAACCTAATTAAATTCCTTAACAGAAGAAATAAAAAAACATCGCTTAGTGAATACAATTACCTTCTCTTAGAGAAACCTCCTTTAGATCTCTCCTTAAGAACCCTAGGGTTGGACTTTTGGGATGAAAACACCTATAGAATGTGGATGCTAATTTTTTAGATTTTTCTTTTGGTTTTTTGAAGAAAAATGGCTTTTTTTTTATTAAGTCTGGGGATTGATTTCCCTTTTATAATTGAGGAGTGGCATTTTTTTAAATACCCAAAACTATTCATTAATGGGAAGTCACTCTCACCTAATGTGCCTCCAAGATTGAAAATTAATGAATTGGATGGATGTTAAAGTCAATCAAGGACTCAAATATATAAATTAATATATTTTTTCAACATGTTATTCTGTATCCTTTATGTTTACTTAATTTTAATTTTTTTCCTTATAGTAATTAGTGTTTTCAACCCTGATAATTTATCAATTAATACTAAAACGAAATGAAAATTACTAGATAATTTCAATCTAGTTATTTAAAAAATTAAATCCAATTTATCACATAAAAATTCTAACTATGTTGAAAATAAATGTCAATATAAGAACATGTGAGGCGCAAAAACATCATTTTAACCATTACCAAATTGATTAATTAATTATTATTTTTACTATTTATTACAAAAAACATAAGTTTAACTTATTATATAATATAATTAATTACTTATCCGAAAAATTAATCAGTTTTTCCAAATTCAATTCATATAATTTTCAAAATTCAATTTAAAATTAAACTCACAGATGCGTCAAAAAATTGTTTTTCCAAAGAAAAATATTCAAAAGTTTAAAAAATATTTATCTGAATTAAACATGAAATTGATTCCAATGACCTAAATTATCTAACATGTAATATAATTTAATTAATTTCAATTTAAAACCAATTTAAAATATAATTTAACTTTTTAAATAATTTAAACGAAATGCATATTTCAATAAAAAATATGATTTTTCACTATTCATCAAAAAATATCTTCAAAAAATCAAAAAAAAATCCAAAAAATATAATTTTTACATATAGATTTAAAAATAATGTTTTTTTAAAAAATATATAATATTTTTAAAGTTAATTTAAAATTATGTGAGAAAATTATGACTAAACCACCTCTTAGAATAATACAATTTTTTTATAAAATAATACTTTTTTCTTTCAAATGAATATTATTTTATTCATAATCAATGGATAAAAATTTAATTTATTTTGAACATGTGTAAACTAATAATGTTTCAAAATTTACATAGTTTTATTATTACACACCATCATAAGGGTTTGGTTATAATTTTCATGCTTAAATAACAATATTTTAATTGTATATCACATTTCATTAAAATCTGGTGTTGCATTCATCACAAGCTATGAAAGATATTGAATTTATTTAAATATAAATATATTTCAAATTATTTTGGTGGTACATTATCTTCTATTATTGGGGTTTTTTCATATAAAATATTGGACATGATGTTCCTCTTTTAAAATCATAGGGTTTTATATTAACGGCTGAGTTACAATGTTATAATATATTACGTGTTATTTAGACTCTGGGTTGTGTTAATTGAAATTTTTCAAATAAATTTATTCTAAGAGAATTATATCCTAAAATATCATGCTTTTACATTATTCCCCCATTAACATTATATTTTCCATAAAAATTTGATCACTTTGATACAAAAAATAGGGATATCAATGTTTCATCGCATCCTTGGGTTCCCAGGTAACTCTTGGAATTTCTAATTCCATAAAGGAACATTAAACTTGTAATTTATCTTGTTCTATATAAATATATATCTAAAATCCAAGATTTATACTGATTTTTGTTCATATGAAATATCATGATCTTGTGGTAAAACATCTAAATTAATTATATGTGAATGATCATGTATGTACTTCCTCAGGGGAGATACATGGAACACATCAGAAACTTGTGAGATATTTGGATGAAGTACCAAATTATAAGTTATCATACCTACTAGATCAACAATATAAAATTAGAAATATACCTAGGTATCATCTTTCCCTTATTTCCAAATATCATGGCGTTCTTCCATGGATAAATGCACATGAGTACATTATCCCTAAATTCTAACACAACATCTCACCAATGATTGTCAGCATAAATTTTCTATCAACTCTAAGCTACCCTCATTGATTTTTAAATGGATCTAACCTTCTCTTTTATTTACTCGACTCATTTAGGTCCCAATTTATTTCCTTCCCCAACTTCATCCCAACATATCGGATTTTGACAATTCATTCTATATAGGAGTTCATATGGATCCATATGTATACTTGAGTGAAACATATTGTTGTAAGAAAACTCAGCCTGAGGAAGAAGTTGATCCCAAACACCTTTTATGTCCGAACAATAAGACTAATCATATCCAATTGGGTTTAAATGGATCTCTGAGACTAATAACATTTTTGGGGATGATAAGTAGTACTTAAACACAACTCTAAATCCATATCGTGTTGAAGACTTCTCCATAACATCATTGTAAACCTCAGATCCTAATCAGATACTATATAATACGGTACTCCATGATAACTTACCACTTCATTAATGTATATTCTACAAAGAAGACCAAAAGATAAATCATCTATGATATAAATTAAGTGTGATGAATTCATAAGGTGATCAACTAGAACCCACATAAAATATCATGAGGGCTTGAGGCATTCATGACCACTTCATGTGGTCCAACCATGACATAAATGGAAAATGTAAACAACTAAGATCCCATCTCATATATCCAATGTTATGACCACTTCACGTGGTCCAATAAGTTTTTATCCCAAAGATCCTTTGAAGTCACGATCGAACTAATCGCCATATTCAAAATACATGACATGTGTTTAGAAAATCCCATGTTGGGGTGAGTGTATACATACCTAGTAGGATGCCCTGAAAAGGGTGAAGGGAGTAAGAGATACAACTGAAAAGAAAAGTATTATATTGAACAAGGTATGTTAAAAGATTACAACTCAACCCAATAATATAGTGGATGTAAACTCATCTAAAAATAAGGAGATCAATACTATGAAAAGATGAACTTCACAATGAGTCTTCTCTTACTAGAGTAGGAGATTATACTCATCCAACCATGAGAAGCTAAACACAGAATGCACATGGCATACCTTGTGTGTCTTTTCCTCTCCTGGAAGTGGAGTAGCTATGCCTAAGGAGTGGGTACTGAAGTAGGATATATATATTTATTTATTTATATTTATAAATTTATATGCTCAGTTAAATAATCCTGAATTATAGAGTAATAGGATATCAATCTCACAGCTCAGCCCAAGAATAAGAGCCACAAATAGTTCCCAGGTAAGTCCATCTATGATTCCCATCACTTGATGTATCTTTTGAGGACAAAGAAGTCATAGGGAATCAATCAACACACCTTGTCACAATCCTCTTTAGGCAGAACTTACTCCCTCACATGTTTTTAGGTTATTTCATGAGAATGTGTCTCTATGGGAAAAGCATCCAACTTCCTCGTCAGTCTGAAGTACATCAAACCACACCTTGACACTATAATGTACAGTTGAGGGGTCAAAAATTTTAGGATTGGATCTCATGCCCTGGTACAATTAGAGGATCCTACTTCAGTATTCATTGAATAATGCCACTACCCAGTCCAGTTGGAGGGTACCACTGGAGAACACCGCTGGGGAACTCCACTACCTAGTCTTACTAGAGGGTAATCCAAATGAGTCATTAGGGAAACAACACTACCAGAAGTGACTAGGGGGTTACACTTGGAATATGTCCATGGGGAATTCCACTTCATTTCCCAGATAGAGGGTAAGTTTGTACCATTGAGGAACTCTACTGCCCAATCCTATTAGAAGGTAACTTAGAAATATCGTCAAGGAATACCACTACCCAGTCCTACTGGAGGGTAAGACCTAAACTGAAATCAGGGAACGCCACTACCCATCCCTATTGTAGGGTATACCATGTACTACTCTCGAGGTTTTGTATGATTGATACCATCATCATGAGTCACCTTAGCACGTGCCAAACTTGAATATTTGAAATTTTATCTCAAAAGTTTAATTCAAGGATACCATCATGTTCTACGTGAAAAAACAATCAGGATAGGGATCTCATGGGTCAAAATCTGAGTTCATACAAAGTAGATATGGATGTTCAAAGATTGCTCGGATGAGATCAAGTAGTACACAATGTGTGAGGGGACACACATAGTGTGTGGTCCCTCTTTAATACTGGGTTGTGTCACTGGTCGGTACATGGGTATCATCCATGTAGGGGTACATTCCATATAGGTGGACTACGCACAAGAGCATCATCCCAGTTGGTGAGGACTCGCTAAGTGCATCCAAGAGACCTGAGATCAAATCTGGGTGGAGGCATATTTCTGGTACTGTAGTAGTATTGTAGTAGTACTGTAGCAGGCACTGTAGAAGTACAGTAGCAGGCACTGTAGCAGGCACTGTAGTAGGCAATGTTTGGCACTGTAGCAGCCAGAACTGTTCATCCATCTGGACCTTCGGGCCACCGGTTTGGTCCTCGGGTCCTACAAGGCTTTCAGGCCGCCCAAGGCCTTCGGTCCAGTTGATTCTCAAGGACTTTGGGCCACCTTAAGGCCTTAGGTCCACCCTAAGGCCTTTGGGCCACATGAATGCAGGTCCCAGACACACTACAAAAATGGAGCACCCCCAGAAGAGGATTCAGAGCAGGTGCACTCACCAGAGCAGAGCCAAATGGATTGTCAGAAAGAGAGGGTATGGCTATGCCATCGGTACCAGCCTGTTCTTGCATGAGAATCCTAGCTAGATGGTCATGAAAAGATGGAGAGCTACTATCAAGATGCAGATGCTGGGAAGGGGAATTTCCTTGTAGATAGTCTGGTTGAATTCCCTAAGACCTTCAGGTCATGTAATCTCTTAAGCCTACAGGTCATGTAATCTCTGATCCTACGAGCCTTGTAAGGGTTCCCCCTCATCCCTTAAAAGGGGGGTTATCAAAAATCAATAAAAATGAAGGCCTTCGGGCCATTTAGGTAGGCATATAGGTGGACTACACGATGTGTCCCACCTATCTGGGGATCGAGCTATGTTTGTTGGCCATTTCCATATACTCTAAGCATGTGTCCATATATTTTGTTACATGGAGTTTTGGCCCACATGGAATATTGTCTGTGTGGCCAACCCATTACTATGTATTTCTACATGTAATCCCTATCCGGTTGACCCATCACACCTATTTTACAATTGGGGATGGGGTAAATAGTGTGTAAGTGTGTACTACATATTGTGTTACCCTTAAATTTTTCAAACCCTAAAGCTGCTACTGAGGGAGGCTACACTCTGTGTGCTTTTCATTGACCACAGCGTGTAGTTAGTATTTTGATAGAAAACATATATTTTCTTGATATGTGTCCATGCTTTGAATACGGTCCCACCATTGTAGATTTGGCCTCGATTCCTCCCAAATCTCATGGATCTAACTGTGATGTATGTTCTCCACATTCATTAGGAATCAATTACTAGAAATAATGAGGGATACGTTCTTCACACCACTAATTTTCACACCTCTATTTATTGATGATATGATATAAAAAAATCTAATATACCATCCATTTATTGCAAAATCTACAAATATGCGATTTTCTCAAAGAATAATCATCATTTCATCAATCCACCTCAAATATGCGTGTCCTATAGAGATCTGGTATCCCAAAAACTATTGATCAAAGAACTATGAGGTTCTAACGATGAAGAATGTGGTGAATGGGGAAATAAAATCAAATAAACAATGGTTTGATGATCGTTGGACTAGCATTTTGACCAACTAATCAAGAATAAACAATTTTTAATAGGAAATAACTAATACTGAATGAGTTTGAACACTTAGACTCATGAAAATTTCTGCAACAGGGGCACAAATCGAATAATAACGTCTGATCTTCTCAAAAATTTAAGCAATGTGTGAAAATACAAATTGATAAGTCTTAACTCTTGTTTGATTAATCACTGGTGACAAATGTGTTTTCCAATGAGGGAGGTGGATTCTTCATGTTAGATGTGCTTCGATCTTCCTTGAATCAAGGGTTATTTATTATTCAAAGGAATTATCCAGAGGAAATATGTTCTCTCACTAGAAAATTCAAAAAATAATGAGGCTAACCCTAGCTAGGATTTCATAATAATGAATTTATAGACATCTATCCGATGTTAAATGGATTAAATTAATTAATTAATTAACTTTAATTCACTTCCAATGATTGTGGGGTTTTAACATCCTGTGGATACTCGTTTTATGTCATGCTTAGGGAAAACTCCACATTCTGGACCAAACTATGGGATCAGATTTTCAATATGATCAACCATTTTAGATTAATCCTATTTTCTTTAGTTAACTGCATGCACACAATATATAATATATTAAATATTTTTATAAAACTAATTTTGGGCACACCGGGCCTTGGAATCACATGTCATCTTATCACCTCGCTCTGGAAATATATTTATAAATATTTCAAAGTCTTATAAGAAAAAACCTGGTATCTACATCATTCCCTCCTTCAATATATTCATCCCCTAAAAGAAATATTAACCACATAACTTATAATACTAAGACCACATATGGCTCTCCTACTCCCAAGAACTCTCTTACACATTTTCGTGCGGCCACAACATGAGAATAAAAGGGATGGTTCGTCCACGCAAGGTCGGTTCTAATCGTTCCTCGATCACCACTAGGTTCTCTATAAATTTGTATCTATCCTCAATGTCCAGCTCACCCACAATCAATTATGTACATATTATCATGCACATATCTCCTCAATTGTGACACATATAAGAATTCATGAACCCACTCCTATTTTGGGCGTAAGGCGAGGTGGTAGGAAACCTCACCAACCCTCTATATTATCTCAAACGGGCTGATGAACCTCAGGGATAACATTCCTCCCTAGACAAACCTCTACATTAATCATCTTGGTGAGACTATTAATAAAACATGGTCGTCCTACTCTAACTCCAAGGGCCTGCGACACCAATCTGCATAGGATTTATGTTTTCTCTCGGGTGACTTCATCTATTCATGGATGACCTACACTTTCTCTATTTTCACCTGTACTAACTTTGGGCCCATAAGGGATGACTCTCCAATCTCTATCCAGCATAGGAGTGACTTGAATGGTATCCCATATAGGGCCTCCAAATGTGTCATTCCATTGGAATATTGGTATCTATTGTTGTACGAAAACTATACCAAAGGTAGGTGATCCTCCCAATTCCAGCATAAATTCAACACTCAATCCCTCAGCATATCCACTAGCACCTAGATAGTGCTCTCGGTCTGTCCATCGAATTAGGGTTAATGGTTGTAATCATCTGAAATTGGGTCCTGAATGCCTCATGTAGGCCTCTCCACAATTGTTATGTAAAAAGGACATCATGATCAGATAAAATCATCGAGGGTACCCCATGAATGAGGATAATCTCTCATACATACAAATTTCCCAAACTCTCCGCCAAACTATTCTACCTGATATAAAGGAAGTGTGTCAACTTCATGAGTTGGTCGACTAACATCCAGATGGTGTCAAGGCCCTTCACTATGCATGGAATCATTGTGATAAAGTCCATGAATATTCCATCTCATTTCCACACAGGGATCTCAAGAGGCTGCAACAAACCCACCGGATCATGGTTCCCAGCCTTCACCTACCTACTCGTGAGGCACCAATAGATGAAATCAGCTACTATCCGTCTCATTCTGGACAACCAAAACTAATTATAATTATCTCTATACATCTTCCCCACACCATTATGTATAGATAAGGGAGAGGTGTGGAACTTTGGTGTTGCCTCTTCCCACATCATGTTTGGAACCACTGTTTTCCCCTACAACAGGATCTCAAGATTCCATCCTTCAGAATATTCATATAGTGTGCCACATATGGGTATCTAATCAAATGTAACCTTGTATTAAATTTCCCAAAACTAGGACTCTCTCACATGCTTTAGGAGAGAATAATCCAATGCCATTGACTGAAAAAAAATTACCATCCTGCTCCACCAGGTTGGGTTGTAGGGAAGCCAAAAGCTTTTAAGCTTCTTGAACCAAGCGAGGTTGAGACTTCATTATAATGTAATCTTGTACCATGTTTCCATTTCATGGAGTGTAGTCTATCTCAAATTCATAGTCATATATTAACTCCAACCAGTGTCACTGCCTCAGATTCAGGTCTCTCTGAGTGAAGACATACCTGAGACTCTGATGGTTTGAGTAAACCACAAAGTGATCTCTTAAACGGTAGTGTCTCTGCATCATTAAGAAGAAATTTACCACTTCCATATCTAGGTCATGATTCATATAGTTATTCTAATGGTGTCTCAACTTCCTTGACCCATATGTGACGATTTCCTATCTTTTCATCAACACACAACTGAGCCCATCTTCTAAGTCATTGCAATACACTACAAACTCAACACCTTCCTCTAATGGCCTCAACATTGTAGTGATATTCTTCCTTTTCCTCATATCCTCAAAGAACATTTGCACTACGTAATCTAGGTAAATATTTGTCCCTGTCATGTCATGGAAATCAAAGGGGATAAACTCCTATAGAATTCTACCACAAATATCATGTAGTAACCTTCCAAGCCAAGAATCCTCTAAAACTATGAAAAAAAATTTTTGTGACTCCCAAGAGATCATTGCCTCAATATTTTTACAGATCCATTGATAATACTTGTTCAAAAATGACATTCCCTAGAAATTGAACCTCTTGTTTCTAAAACTGACATTTCAATATCTTTTTCATAAATTTGGTGTTCTTTAAGTAAATAAAAAACCATCCTCAAGTTCTCTATATGATCCTCCTCTATTGTAGAGTAAAAAAGGTATTTCATCATTGAAGGGAAAAAAGTTTTCCACGTATGGCTGGATGACCTAGTACATCCAATCCGTAAAAATGGTGAGGGAATTCTTCAGGCCAAAGGGCATCACTAGGAACTCATAGTGTCTATAGCGACATCAGAAAGCTAATGTCATAATATCAGCTTTTTGAACCCACAACTGGTGGTATCCATACCTAAGATCTATCTTGGATAACCATATCACACCTTGAAACTAATCAAAGTGGTCATAAATCCTCAGTTAGGGGTACTTGTTCTTTACTGTGGCCTAGTTCAGGAGATGATAATCCACTTAATGTCGTAAGCTCCCACCATTCTTCCTTATGAACATAACGAGAGCTGCCCAGGTTGACATAATGGTTCTGATGAAAACTCTCTCACAAAGGTCCTCCAACTGTAACTATAGCTCTCAGATCTCAGTGGGTGCCATCCGATATTCCATAGAAGATATTGGGGTAGTCCCTAGTTGCAAGTCATTGAAAAACTCCAACTACTGCATCAGAGGTTTTCCTAAAAAGTCTTTGGGGAATACATCCATATAATCCTACACATATTGAGGAATCTAGATTCATGATTATTCCACTGAACTAAGGGTCAGACTCCCTATATTATGTGTAATAGGATGTTACCAATTTCTCACACCACCCACTTCTCCTGCTATGGGGTCTCTCTCACCCGAAAAGGAGAACCTAATCTTTTCATCCCAAAGGTATCTTAATAGGATATGGTGAAAATCAATTTGGGCTCAGACCATAGAAATAAAATAAATTCCCAAGATAATGTAATAGGGTCCCATCGTGATGACCAGTAAGTCTTACGTGAACCTCTCTCTGTCAAGTGATAGCTCACACTATCGGCAGGTGAAAGACACAAAGGAAGCATTCCCCATAGGAACCTCAAGAAAAAACTATTGTGCTAGAGTCTCTACAGGGAACTAAAACTCCCACACTAATATTCAATAGATAAAATAATGGATTCCACCTGTTTCTACTAATAATGAGGCAATAGTATAATAAACACAGCTTGTATCTTGAATTTTCTCATGCATTGTGGGGTCGTAGACATCCAAAGACTACATCTGCCAGTGGCCCCAGCCAAAAACTCCTTGATCCTAATGTGGGCCACCTAGTACTGGTGGTGGAGTAAAATCATAGCGTCATCCCCCACCTATATCTCCTCCTACTCCCATGTTAGCTCCACCTCCCTAGGGACCACCTTGTCCACACTTGGGAGATCCCTAATCATGAAATTGTCTCTTTCGTGGCAGTCCAAAATCTATCTTTTTAGGATTATCACCATGTCTAGGTGGGTAGTCCCACATCATGTGAAATCGTCCATAACAAGCATAACATTTTCCCTGTCTAGGCTACCCTAGTGCTCTACACTTCCCATGAACTGTACAACCACATCCTTAAGCCTTCTCACAAAAGGGTCTCCAGTTCTGAGATCTATGGCGCCTACCTACTGTTATAGATGACTCAATCCCTATCGTACCTACATCCATATCCATCTATCTAGAATACCTATGAATTAAATCACACTATCACATGTCCCCTCTCTATCACCCCATCAAAGGTGGGGATTCATGAGGGAACCACACTGGCTCGAATCTCCCTACAGAGTCCCTGCTCAAACATTTGTGCTCAGAAGTAGCCATATCTGATCATGTCGAGAGATTAGAACATAAGGTAAATGAAAATATCCATGTAATATTTCAATATCATCCCTCCCTTTTGAATCACCAAGAGATATTGAATATGGAAGGAGTATAAGAATTATGGGAAGAACTCCTCAAAAAACTGTTGCTGGAAGTCATACCATGAGAGTGTTGACTCATCGTGCATTTAGGTAAACAAGCTCCATCAACACCCAACTACTCCATGAAAAATACTAACTATCAAATCCACCATATGATCCATTAGTTTATGGATAATCCTGAAGATATGGACCATCAACTCTAAGAAATCCTCCCCTACCTAGGGATCTAGCTCATTATGGACCCCCAGTGGTCTCTGCTCCTGGAACTCATGGAGTGTGCTTAGATTGCACATGTCCTCATCCTACCATGATAAAATGATCTTCTAATCAATAGGTTTAGGTTAATTTACCTTATCACCTGGAGTAAGGGGATCACATGATGGATCCTGAATGGGGGCCTCATTTCTTGTAGGGTTGTCTTGATGAACCAGTGTTGGTATCCTGGCTTGCTATCATCACGGAGGAATCTTGAATGTTTTCAAGGAGTACCTTGGTTAGATGAGAATATATATTGATAACCTTAATGGGGAGATTATCAATAAGGACAGTAAAATACATGATCCTATATGATGCATGTACCATTGTTACCATTATTAAATGTCTCAGGGTTTTGATATGACAAGCGGGTAATCAGGGTCTTAGTGAATGGATACATCAGTCGCTCGTACCATCACTAAACTACATGTCCTAAGATATTCTCTTGAGACACATCATCACAATTTCCTTAAACACAACCAATAATTTTAAGGGGAAACATCTTAACATCATCCCATGGATTGAACTTTCTATGTTACCAGTATTTTATGACATGGCCCAAGCTGAGGCTCGAGCCGCAATTACCCCTAACCCACCTTTATAGGTCAGGGGGTGGTGACAAGCATTGAAGGCACACTAAAATAAAGGAGGCCTTTTCCAAGACACCTGTACACATGAACACATCCCACTCAATGAAAAATTGTAGAGGGAATGAAATAAAAGATGTAACATGACTATAAATAAACCAAACATTCATGGACCTCTAAATAGTATAAAGTATGGTTCTGTAAACTAAAAGGAAAAAAATACATGCCCGACCAGAAATATGTCCCAACCAGATAGAACTGAAAAATGTAAACAACTGAGAACCCATAACCTATGTCCCAAGATATGATAACTACACATGATTCATGCAATTTTTATCCCAAATATCCTCTGAAGTCACAATCGACCTGTCTGATGTCTGCAAAAGACACAACACATGTTGGGAAAATCCCATGCATGGGTGATTATATACATACCTAGTAGAATTACCCAAAAAGGGTAAAGGGGAAGAAGTAAGAGATATAAATGAAAAGAAAATCTTTATATAGAGTAAAGTATAGTAAAATTGTACAACTCAACCCAAAAAGAGATTGTATGTAAAGTCATCAAAACATAAGAAGATCAACATAGTGAGAAGATGAAATTCACATAGAGTCTTCATTACTTATAGAAAGTGTGTGGACTCATCCAACCATGAGAAGAAAAACATGTAAATCGCATGGCATAGCCCATGCATCTTCATCTCTCCTAGAAAGAGAGTAGATATGACCAAAGAGTGGGTACTGAAGTAGGATATAAATATAAATATATATATATATATATATATATATATATATATATATGCTCAGTTAAACAAACTCAAATGAGTGAGTAAGTGGATCTCGATCTCATAGCTCATCCCAAGAAGAAGAATCACCAACAGTTCCATGGTAATCCCATCTATGATATCTAGAACCTCACAGGTCTTCCTAGGACACACAAGTTAAATGGATTCAATCAACACACCATTATACTATCCACTTTGGGTAGCACTGACTCACCCTCACAATTTTAGGTCATGTCACAAGAACATGTATCGGTGGGGAAAGTTTCTCTCTTTATTGTGATTATAAAGTTACATCAAACCACACCTCATCAATGTGCCACATATTTGAGGGGTCACCATTTTTAGGAGAGGATATTGTGCCCTGGTATGACAGGAGGGTCCTACTCTGGTAGTCACTGAAGAATTCCATTGCCCAGCTCGGCTGGAGTGTACCACTCAGGTAGGTCACCAGGGAATTCCACTTCCCAGTTCTACTGGAGGGTATGCCTAGTGATTAATTAGGTAAACAACAAAACCCAACCCAATTGGAGGGTTACACCTAGAATATATCAACAAGGAATTCCACTGCCCAGCCTAGCTGGAGGGTAAGCCCAAAACATCAAGGAACTCCACTGCCCAGTCCTAATAAAGGGTAATAGGAAAGATCATTGGGTAGGTCAATGCCCTATCCTACTTGAGGGTAAGCTCGAAACTACCATTGAATAATGCCACTACCCAGCCCAGCTTTAGGGTAAGCCTATTACTGCTCTGGTGATTCTTTATGATCTTTGTCAACATCGAGTGTTTCCCCAGTACGTTCCAAACTCAGAACATTTCAAATTGTATCTCATAAGTTTCTTTTGAGGACACAATCATGTTCTACATGAAAAAAACACTGAGGATAGGCATCTCACAGGAATAAATCTGAGTTCAATCAAAGGGGGTATAGATGTTCAAGGATTACTTAGAAGTGCACCAGTAGTACATGGCATGTGAGGGGAGCCAAACTGTGTGTGGTCCCTCTTGACTGCCTGGTCATGTCTCTAGTTATTACGTAAGTCTTTTCCATGTAATGTTACACACCATGTAGGTGTAATACAAGGCTTGTCCCACCTATTAAGGCACCAGGCCATGTCTACTCATTGTGTCCATGTACTCGGACACCATATCCATGTGCTTTGGTACACGTCATTTTGGCCCACATGGGATTCTATCCATGTAATTAAACTGTGTTTTTGTAATTCTACATGGACTCCCCACCCATGTGACCCGTCACATGGATTGTCCAGTCAGTGAAGGGGTATACAGTGTGTAAGGGAGTACTACATGTTGTGTTACCCTTAAATTTTCCCAACCCTATCATCATCGCTGAAGGAGGATATATGTCGTGTGTTCATAATTGAATATTTTATGTGGTCGAGATTTTGAAAGAAATGTCATATTTTTCATATTTCATTTTGTGGTTTGAATCTAGTCTTGCAGCCGTATATTTCTCCTTGGTTCCTCCCGAATCTCATGGATTTGACCTAAATTCATGCTCTTCAGCCATCGCTCACTAGTAATAGGCCACCAAAATGAATGAGGGTTGTGTTCTTTTCACCACTCACTATTTCACCTCTATTCTTTTATGATATGAAATATTAGATCTAACATCCATTCATCACTGTGACTCCAAATCTATGCTTTTCTCGATGAACCACCATAGATTATTCTATCCACCTCGAATATGGGTGCTCGATTGAGCTCAGGTCACCCAAAAACTGATGATCTAGGAACTGTGAGGCTCCAAAAATGATGAACATGATTAATAGGGGTAAAAATCACATAAACCAAGTTTTGATGATCATTGGTCAAGCTTTCTTGACCAACTGATCAAAAAAGGGAAATTCCATTTAGAAAAAAACTAATATAAAATGAGTTTCAATACTTATGCTCATGCAAAGATTTGTAATAGGGGCACAGATTGAAGAATAACATTCAATATGTTCAAACATTTAATCAATGGGAGAAAATGCCAATTGGAAAGTCCTACCTCTTGTTTGATCGATCGCTAGTGAAGAACACATTTGCCAATGATGGAGGAGGATTTGTTGTGTTCATTGCACTTCGATCCACCTTGAATCAAGGATTCTTCAATCTTCGAAGGAATTATTTAAAGTAAATAGGTTCTCTCACAAGAAAATTTAGAAAATAATGAGGCTAACCCTAGCCAAGATGTCATAACAAGGAATTTATAGTCATTTATCCTATGTTAAAAGAATTAAATTAATTAATTAATTAACTTAACTTAAAGTCTCCTCCATCGAGCGAGGGTTCTGAAAAACCTGCACTAAATCATAATTTTATGAAATTTAATTAAATTAATTCCAGTTGTCAAAACCAAAAGCAGTTTTTTTAAGATGTAAAAACTATCAAAAGATTGACATGTGTTTATGTCCAATTTAAATGTGAAATTACTTTCAATTAAAATCAGTGGATTAAATGATAAAAACATAATCCAATTACAATTTAAAACCAATTAACATTATAATCAAACTATATCAATAAATTTTATGAAAATATAGTTTTGAATTAAAATACACCATTTTTTACTATTCGTTAAAAAATAAACTTTATCAAAAAATTACCAAAAATTTAACCAAAGTAAATTTTGATGTCCAGATTCAATATAAGAAGTTTATTTTTTAAAATAGAATATATAAAAGTGAAAAAAACTTGATTTAAAAAGGTTTCTCCTTTAAAATGTTGTAAAATTGTATTTTTCAGAAAAATACTTATTTTATCTAAAAATATTATTTTGTTAATATATAATATCTAAGAAACATATAATATGAATTTGAAACATTAAATTGAATATATAAAATATATTTTTCCATAAATAATAATCCATAAAGAGTGATATTCCTTTATAAAAACAATTATTCAATTTTTCATAAAAACACATCCTTTATATTCAATTGGTTTTTATTTCCATTTCTAAAAAATGTAGTAACCAAAGAATCATTATTTAAACATGTGTAAACTATATTTTCATAATTAAATTGATACTATTAATTCCTACCATTCCAATGAATAGGGGATAACCACTATTTAAAATAATAATTTTATTATTTTATTATTTTTCGGTATAACTCAATGTTGTGTGCAGCATAAGATTTCAGAGAAACCTGTTGTTGCATGTCAAGTACGCTATTAGAAAAAGAATCCACTTTAACATAAAACTAATATCTTATTCATAAATATTAATAGAAATTAAAAGGTATTATTCCATAAATACCTAGTTCTTTACATCATTCCCCCTTTTGGAAATTGCCGCCTCAAAATTTTAAAATTGGACTCTGATATTTCATTAAAAATCCCAGATTGGAAAAGAAGTCAATAAAACTACAACTTTAAAAGAAATAAAGAGAGGTAAAAAGGTAACCTGAGATAACACATACCAGGGTTCCATGTTAGAAAACATGGATATAGAAGAAAAACTAACCATCAAGTTCTGATGGAGAGTGGTAAAAAACCTGATTATGAGAAAGTTAACAAGAAGAAAACCATAAACTTAGGATGGGTAAAATGGTCATTGATTTAACAGTAGGAAAAGTAAATAGAAAACATTTTCCTTTTAATATAATTTTCATAATTTTTATAAATTCATTTAATACTTATAATAAGAACATAAAGAAATATACTTACATGACAAGTAGAGTTTCATCCTTTAATAAATTTCTACCACACACTCATGTTTTCTCTAGAGAATCACATAATCCCCAAAAGAATAACTATATATTTCCCTAGTCTTTTGAAATTAACCAAAACCTAAATTGTTAGTAATAGATTAGATAATCCCCAAAAAAAATTATCCGTTATAATGAGTACTACTTTTAATCTCCAAAATTCAATATTAATACCCAAGTTCTATATAGACCATTCAATAAAAAAAGTACTTAAATTTGATCAAAATAATCCAACTAATATTGAAACCCAAAACATATAAGTATTTGATCAAATAGTTTCCCAAGATAAATTTTAACATTTATCTCCAAATAACATCAACCACTCTTAATGTCTCATACCAAAAGTAATTAACCTAATCACATTTTCTCCAAGATAGGTTAATCATCTCCTTAAATACTCTAATTCCCCATAATTCTATAATTAAAATCATATATTATTCCCAAAATATAATTCAATCATAACTCAATTGAATACCATGCTATTTTATTTACCTTAATCATATAAATTTACCAAAATACAGATCATCTTCCAAAATAACATTTATCACTTAATCACCAAATAATTTTCTTGTACTAAGAATATGAATTTGATAAAACATAAGTTCCAAAAATGAACATATTCTTATTCCATAAAATCATTTAACAACAAATAATAAGTCATAATAATAAGTAAAACCATGTAGTCTAGTGGTGGGTGATAAATCCTAGTTGCACATTGGTTGTGGGTTCGATTCCTGCATGTCTTTCTGACGCGACGGGATGTCACACGGTCTTCAAATTGTCCTTTTTTAGAAACTTTATAATTATAATAAAATTTAAAAAATGAGATAAAATCATCAAAAATAACCATAAAATGCTTTAATTTCATTTTTTATTTCATACCTCACATTTTTCATCCCAAAAACTAATAACCCATAATTTCCCCAAAGGTGAATGTCTCCAAAAATACTATTAATCACCTTAAAATAACATAATCTTCAAAATGGGTTTCTAAGTCATTGAAATTATAATATAAATTAAAATTATAAACCCATGATCATATACCTAACCCTTAATAAAACATAATATTCTCTAAATTTGTCTAAACCTTTCCTCTAATACCAACTATAAGGCCCCACCCCTAAACGTTACATAATCTTGAGATAAGTCAGCAATTCACATTGATGATATTTTCGAGTTTAGTTATTTATATAATTAGGTCATAAATCATACAAAAAAACTTAAATATTACAATTATACACTCCAAATGACTATCCATTTTATCATAAAACAAAGACTCTTTAAAAAGAAACATGGTATTGATTCATGTTTTAATAGAATAACTTTCACTTGATCCCATCCTTGACTATATTCTTCTTTAAGTACTATGAAATACATTTCAAAACTTGGTATTATCGTAAAAGTATCAATAAGGAATATAAAATAAGGAATAAAATCATTAGTCCATGAATATTTAAAACCCATGAAACTTTTTCACAAAATCATGCTTTTCACCCATAAAACATAAACTACATAGATTACATCATGAAATTATAAGATTCCTAAAAAACATCATATAAATCATAAAACATAAATGTAACTTATGGAATCCATATCATACATACATTTTAGATTTCACAGCTACATAGGGAGTAACCTTCATGGTTATGTTTGGAATACCCATCATAGTATATTCCCTAAATATCTTAGGAGAAACATTGACGTTCACCTCTGACATGTTACCCAATGCATTAGAGATATGTCACGGGATCACCCGCCCTTGGTTTATCATGGAACCACCTGTATACTTAATCAATTCTCAATAACCATAACATAATCATAACACATAAACCAAGCATAAAGGAAAAAATAACATTTCAACTTTGAAATCACATTTCATCTTTACAATTTGTGCACTCATAAATGAAAACAAATTATTTTAAAATAAAATGTTAAACATTTAATGTAAACATAAATACATAATAGGAACATAAAATTGAAAAATTCAATTTATGAAATATATAAAAAACATTCAATGTTATTGAAATAATCGATCCAATTTTAAAACACTTTTAAAACATTTTATAAGAATATTTTTGTATCAAAGTGTCCCATAAAACATTGAATAATTTGAAATGAATTTACACTTAAAACATTCATCTCCATATAAATAACTCCTTAAAATCATTTTGAAGGAATGTACATAAAATAGGAGTATTTAGATGGTTAAATATTAAAACATTTAAAATGATGTTTTAGTTAAAGAGTCCTTTACCACTTGAGAAATACGTGAATAAAAATAATTCAGTAATAACATTAAACATATAATATCATGATAATAAGGACATTCATGATATAATATGTCAAATGGCAGTATATACACCATATAAAATTTAATTGGTGCATAATAACAAATAAGTCTCTATGGAATGTAAATTGAGACAGAATCCCTTAACAAGATCATATCCTTAGATTAAGGATAAATCAATAAAATAATTATTTGTGAAAAATATATTTACATCCAATATAAGAGGATATTAAGTGTAAAATAATCAGATTTAATTAACACATAATATTGTTAAAAAACTAATGTCCTTGATATTTAACTCAATGAAATTAGATTGAGTTATGATTTCCCCTACAAAGTTCGTATAAATGGCGTAAGAATTTATCAATGGGGGGATTATGTGTAGAAATAATATATCCAAAAAAAGAGAAGTTTAAATAAAAACATAAATATATAAACAATGTTTACACACATAATCATGTAATAATATAATCAATGAAGTATGTGTAAGGACCAATGAGTGGAAATTGTGTTTAAAATTTCTCTTACCTTGAATCTGACTTGTCCCGTTCGTTCTTTAATTTCTTGAATAATAAACTCAGGTTCATTTTTAATTTGTTTAGAAACTTTTAAATTTTTATTATTCATTTTATATCACTTATTATTATGTTATAGAAATTATTTAATTATTTGAGTTCATATCGTACATTTTTTCGATATTTGGTACTTGAGTCAAAAATAAACTTGTTTTGATGTAAATTGTCCATGTAGTCGAAATTACATCATATAAAAAATGATATTAATGATTTAAATATCATATATATTCATTATATATGTATTTATAACAGTCCATAACATTTTTAGATAATAAATGAAATGCACCATTTATGGAGACAGTAGGTCGTACGTACGCATGAATGCTACTTTCATTTCTTTGTCATGTTAAAGGAATGAAAAATAAATGATTCATAGGTATTGTATAATTATACTATAATATATATGTTATATATGTTACATAAGTTCATTAAATACATCCTTTATATGTTCCATGTATGGCATGAACTAGACATGTCACTTTGAGGGGAAGGTAGTCCGCTCTTCCTCAAATGAAATTATCGTATTTACAAATTATGGAAAGCATAAATTTATGTTGTAAATAAAAATTATAGAAGAATAGGAACTATATAAATATAATATATATCATATATAATTATAGTTACATCATAATGGACATGATGAGAGGTGGTATGAGAAAATTGAACAATCATCATTTCGTGAGGCAGTAGTTCGTTGTACAGAGAAACAATATGTTCGTATCCATTAGATGGAGGTGTGTGTAAGTGTAGTTAGAATACATCTCATAAAAAATCCTACTATATTGATGATAATGGTTATGTAATTTAATAAAATAATAAGTAGATCATAGGTAGTGGATAAGGAAAATAAAGGAAAAGAACTTCAGAGAAGACGTTACCTCTAAATCGGGTAACTTCTATTGATTTGAGCCAAAATTCCTTCTGGAATTGCATTCTACCCAAGGTACTAATTATATAAGGAAGGTAATGATTCTATAAAGAGTATTTTATAGATATTTTTAGAACTAAAATACTTTTTATTTTTATATAAAGAGAAGAATATGTTCCCTTTTATAGAAGAGGAGAGGGGCACTTTAGAAAATTCATGAAATATTAATTTATTATAAATTCAATTTCAATTAAAAATTGTCAAAAACTCATTTAATTCTAATAAAAGATTATTTTTGTTCTAAAACCCTTCATCCAATAATTTTTAGGCAAGTTAAGAATATATTTTATCCTTATTTTTTGGTTTAACCCTTATTTTACCCTTTTTAATCTTATAGAGATATCATGTTATTTACACAATGTGGGTTAATGTAATTACCATAACATGTCAAAAGTCCCATAAAAATACCATTTATGACATATTTGTACTTATCGTAACCATTTTTCTGAATATTATATTTTTAGTAATTTAATATCATTTAATAAACTATTTTATGTTTTAAGTTATGAATTATGTCAATTTTGGTCACTATTCATACTTGATTTTTTTTTAAAAATTCATAACAACCTATTTCCTTCGAAAAAAGTTTAATAAATCCTATAATGTCATATTCACCTATAAAATTCTTGTATTACATAAATTTTTTCATATAATATTTATTTAAATATTTATAATATCATCAATTTTAATCCTTTATTAATGAAGCAATCACTACATCATTATTATGTCATAATTAAATTTATTTATTTAATTTATAAAAATTAAAAATAAAATAAAATGTTATAGGAAATATTTTTATATTTATTATGAATTTTTATATTCAAATATATCAGTTATATAACCCTATATAAAATTTGTTTAGTAAAAGATACATATTTATGTTATATTTCCCTTCACTTGAAATTAATTCTTATAACATGTCATTATCACAGCCCAGTGGCTCTATAGGGTCCCCAAATCAACCTAAGTATGACCATGGTCGGAAATATGTCATCAAATATGATTAAGACATATTTTATGGTAGTTTTATATTATTATAATATTATTTTTATCCTTATTTTCCTGATTTACCCTTTAACCATGGTAAATAAAAATAATTACTGAAGTTACTATTCATAATGTCCAAAATTAAAAGCTACCTATTTACACAATTTTAAGATTATTATTAGAAATATGGAATCCATTTTTCCAAATTCAAAACCCATAATTTTCAGAAATTAATTTAAAATTAATTCTCGTTGTCAAAACCAAAAGCGGTTTTTTAAGAAGTAAAAACTATCAAAAACATAACAAATGTTTTTTTTCCAATTTAAATATGAAATTACTTCCAATGTCCATAATTTTATTAAATTATAAAAACATAATACAATTACACTTTAAAAACAATTAAAATTAAAATCTAACTATATAAATAAATTAGATGAAAAGACAGTTTTGAATTAAAATGTAGTATTTTTCACTATTCATTAGAAAATGAACTTTATCAGAAAATAACCAAAAATGTAACCAAAGTAAACTTAGATGCCCCTATTCTATATAATAATATTATTTTTTAAAATATAACATATAAAAGTGACAAAAACTATATTTAAAAAGGGTTCACCTTCAAAAGGAATTAAAAGTGTATTTTTTTGAAAAATAATTCTTTTGTCCCAGAAATTGAATTTTTTTCATATATCATATATAGAATATATATAATATTAATTTAAAACATTTCATTTAATATATAACATATATTTTTCATTAAATAAAAATCCATAAAGAGTGATATGATTTTATAAACACAATTATTCTCTTTTTCATAAAAACACATCCTTTATTTTTAATTGGATTTTATCTCAATTTATAATAAATTTGGTAACCAAAGAATAATTATTTAAACATATGTAAACCATATTTTCATAATTCAGTTGATACTATTCATTATTTCTATTCCAATGTCTAGGTGTTAACTACCATTTAAAATAATAATAATATTATTGTATTACTTTTCGGTATAACTCAATGTTGTGTGCAACATAAGAATTCGGAGAAACTCATTATTGCATGTTGAGTATACTATCTTAAAAATAGTCCCCTTTAATGTAAATTTAATATATTATTCATAAATATTAATAGAAATGAAAAGGTATTATTCTATAAATATTTCGGTTGTTATTGTGTGAGCTAAGATGATCAATAAGGGAAAACTAGGAAGATATCATTGATCACTTTTACATAACATTAGAATAAGGGTATGAGAATATGAGCCAAAAATATTAAGACCATAATTATCATATCATAGATCATTGTAACATCCCAGGTAAATAAAGAAGAATACATATTTCATATTTATTCATATTTGTGAATTAAATATTAATTTTACTTTAAAGGGGTTGTTATGT
The DNA here is from genome assembly GCA_963277665.1 of Viscum album. Classification (NCBI taxonomy): domain Eukaryota; kingdom Viridiplantae; phylum Streptophyta; class Magnoliopsida; order Santalales; family Viscaceae; genus Viscum; species Viscum album. The sequence goes on from OY728151.1 coordinate 1,311,100,248, forward strand.
TCGATAGCGTACCCGATACGCAACAAAGGGTTTCTTTGTTATCGGCAGGAATGAATGAAACTAAATACAATATGATTATACATGTTTTTTAAATGTATTTACATTTATTCCCTAAAAAATTAGAGGCTTAAAATACAAATGAATCTAATTTTAGGCATAAATTACATTAAAAGGTTGATTTACCGCCTTTTAATGGAGAACCCTATTTAAATATAGGTTTTGTCAATTTAATACATTCTATTTGACCAAATAAAATCCTTCTTTATAATGGGGACATCAAAATTTACTTTCTTTAAATTTTTGGAATTTTTCCGATAAAATTCATTTTTTAATGAATAGTGAAAATATTGTATTTTAATTCAAAACTTCGTTTTAATCTAATTTATTTATATGGGTAGATTATCTTTTTAACTGGTTTTAAAGTTTAATTCAAATATATTTTTACCATTTAATCCAATTTTGGTCATTTTAATTAATTTCCCTTGGAAAGTGGACATAAAGAAGTGGCAATCTTTTGATAGTTATTGTTTCTTAAAACCACGATATTTGTTTTAACAACGGGAATTAATTTTAAATTAATTAATTCCACTTATATGTTTTTTATTTAAAAAAATAGACATCTTTTTTGGATACGGAATATCAAATATATCTTTGGCTGAATTTTTGATATTTTTCTGAAAAACAACAATTTTTGATGAATAGTGAAACCACTTAGTAGTAGTTAAAAAAACTGACTTTTTCATTTAAATGAAATTTTATCACTTCTGTGAATTGAATTTAGAAAATACTAAATACATGTCTTTTATTAGTAAATAAAATTTGGTTCAATAAGATTAAAATATTTTTCAGTGAACAGTAACTTTTGACTTTTATTTATCACGGTTTAAGGTAAATAGGGTAATTCTAGGTAAAAAGAATATTGTAATAACTCAAAATTACTTTAACACTTATCTAAACCTTATTTTTTGCATCATTAATGACCATGGTCATATTTGGGTTCATTTTGGGACCCCATTGATCCACTTGGGAGTGATAATGACAATTTAGATTAATTAACTTAAAGTAAAGGCAAAAATGAAAAAAGCAAATATCTTTTAGTAAATTAATATTTAAAATGGGTTATATAAGTTATAATTTTGACTATAAATATTAATTGGAAAGATAAAACTATTTTCTACATCATGGTATTTTTTTTATAATTTTTAGACATCAAATAATTTAAATTATTTATGACACAATAATGATGCAGTATTTACCTCATTAATAAAATATTTAAATAAATAAGATTATAAATATTTAAACAATATCCAAAACCTTTCCAATTCCTATTGGATGATATTATTTTGACTATGATTCATCTTATATTCTACTTTAATGATTTTTGGACCTTTAGAAACTGAATATCATTATATAATAAAATAATATTTTCACACTTTCCTAAAGAGCCCCTCCTTTCCCTTATAAAAGAAGACCATTTCTAACCAATTCCTCACACCTCTCAAGCCTTTTGGCTCGTCCAAACTCTGCCCAATTAATCTCCCTACATCCCTCTACTCCTCATTGAATCCTCACCTTAGGCACAAGGCACTTCAATAAGTCCTTTTGGTCCAAACCAAAGGAAGTTACCCAAATTAAAGGTAACAGTTTCTCTTAACTTCTTTTCTTTTATTTTACTTCTCTAACCCCTAAAATCTTTTTATTCTTTTATTTTATAAAAACATCAGTTTCCTCAATATACTAGGATGTTTTTATGATAATTATTCAAACTAAACTTATACACACCTCCATCTAATGGGTGAAAAACATAATGTTTCTGTGGATGGAAAAATAACGCCTCACGAAACGATGATTGTTCAATTATCTCCTACCGCCTCTCATGGTGGCCATTAAGATGAAAATATATTTATATATGATATATATATTATTTTTATGTTTTCATTATGCTTCTGTATTTTTTTATAGTTTACCTTTATGGTTTCCGTTATGGATTAACGTGACAATTTCATTTGAGGAAGTGCGGACTACCGCCCCCTCAAAGTGATATGACTCATTAATGCCATATGTGGGATGTATAAAGGATGGAGTTAATGATATTATATATGATATTATACTTTAATTCTAATATACCTATGTATAATTATGTTTCAATTCCATTAAAATAAGAAATTGAAATGAAAGTAGCGTTCATGCATACGTACGGCTTACCATCTCCATGAACGGTGCATTTCATTTCTTACCTCCAAATTTTATGTACTTTTATAAATATATATATACTGGATATATATGATATCTAAATAATGAATATCATTCTGTATATAATGGACTATTGACCACATGGACAACTTGTAAATATAAGGTGTTCATTTTTTACTCAAGTACCAAATTTCGACAAAATGACCATTATTAATTTAAATGATTACATAATATTTATAACATGGTAATAAGTGATATAAAAGTAATAATAAACTTTAAAAGGTTCTTAATCAAGTAGAAATTAACTTTAGTTTATTATTCAGGAGATTAAAGAATGGTCGAGTCAAGTCGGACACGAGGTAAGGGACTTCATCTCAATCTCCTTTCATTGAGGCATATTTTGTTTTAATACATGACTATCTTTTATATGCTGTATAAACACCCTTGACTTTTCAAAGGGAATCATTTTCTACGAACTGTTTTACTAAATGACAAAAAGGAATTTTTCTTTTAATGTAAGCGGTGACAATGACCTTTTCTGCCGCCGCGAGTATTATTTGATCTTTGGCTTCCTCAACAAGCCGTAATGTTTTTAAAATAAAATAAATACCATATACTCTTTTATGTATTTTGGTATTGAAAATTTTTTTGATAATGGATTTGTTATGTCAATATATTTAAGTGATATATTGTGATTGAAATGTGGAAATGTTTTCTTTACTTTATATTTTTTTTATGTCTTATGATTTTATAATTGTACTTGGACATTTGAAGGGTGGTTACGTGATAAACCAAATGACAGGTGGTGCCATGAATACCAGGACGGGTGGTTACGTTATAACATCCAATGAATTGGGTATGGAATTCGGCCATATGGTTATTCCATTTAGTGATATGTGTGGAAGTTGACTGTATAGTTATTCCATTTTAGTATGTTTATGTCCCAAGTTACCTTTATATGTTATGTGTTCTTTATATGGGTATTATGGTAACATTTTGGTTACAAAAGGGTAAGTAGTGATCTTTAATTCAGTGAAGAGTATTCACTAATTCATAAAGGTGAAAATTATTACTTATGTTAAAGTATTCATGGTTTACTTGTTGTTTTTAAAAACAAACAGTTTTCCTTCTTTGTGTATCCCTTACTAATCTTTTTATGCTCATCCCAAGTTTTTGAAATGTTTTTCACAGGACATAATGTAGAATAGTTTCAAGGATGGGATCAAGGAAAATTCATGTTGTCTAAAACATGGAACTAGACATGACTCTTTTTATCAAGAGTTTATATTTTAAGAAAAATATGGAAACTGTGAAGAAGTGTCTACTTTGTAATTTTTGAAAAGAAATGTAATAATTATGTCCTAGTTCTCTAAAACTATAAACCTGAAAATATCCTCAATGTGAATTATTAACATAATTCAAGATTATGTATGTTTTAAGTTCGGGTCCTTATTGTTGGTATCAGAGGTCGGTTTAGATAACTTTAGGAGTTAGGGTATTGTTAAATAAATGTCCATAAATTAATTTATGGTAATATTGAAATGATATAGCATTTACAGATTACCATTTTGCTTCCCCTAAGATATTTCTATGTTCATAATGGTTTTTCATAGAGGAAACATGGTAGTTGTGATGGGAATGCATATAGAGGGAACTGACCTTCAAAATCAGCATCCTGAGATGGTCAGAATCAGAGTAGAACAGTTTTTTATAGTGATGTCTCAATTGACATAGGTGATAAATAGTGATATTGTTTATTGATGATATTTTGGTTTATTCTTAAAGTAAGGAGGAACATTAAATTCATTTAACAGTTGTCTTTAAAACCTTAAAAAAAGAAAATATTTGGGAAATTCAGCAAGTGTGAGTTTTGGTTACAACAAATTTCTTTCCTTGGGAACATTGTTTCAAAAAATGGCATAACTGTTGATCCTGCTAAAACAAAATTTGTTGAAGAATGGCCAAGACCCACAAATATAACCGAGATCCGTAGTTTTCTTGGTTTTGTAGGTTATTACCGGAGTTTTGTTGAAAATGTTTCAAGGTTATCTAGTCCAATGACTAAGTTAACTCTAAAAGGTGTTAAGTTCATCTAGACAAAAGAATGTGACGATTTTTCTCAGGAATTGAAAAGAAGATTAGTGAATGCTCCAGTTTTGGCACTGCCATCCAGAAATGGTGAGTTTGTTATCTATAGTGATTATTTGTTGAAAGGAATTGGTTTTTTCCTAATGCATAATGATCAGGTAATTTCTTATGCTTCACGTCAGTTGAAACCTCATGAGTTAAATTACCCTACACGTGATTTGGAATTAGCTGTTTTTGTTTTTGCCTTAAAATTTTGGAGGCATCATTTGTATGGAGTAAAATGTGGCATATATACTGACCACAAAAGGTTAAAGTATATATTCACTCAGAAATGATTAAACATGAGACAGAGGAGAAGACTGGAATTAATCAAAGGATTATGATTGGATGGTCAATTACCATTCGGGAAAAGAAAATAAAGTGGATGATGCTTTGAGTCGAAAAAGTAATGCTTCATTAACCATGATACATTTGGAATGAGATACTTTAGTTTTTGACTTGATTAACATTGTAATAGATGTTGTTGGTGTAGAAAATTATTCGGTTTTGTTTCAGGTGTCACTGAAATCATCTCTATCAGACAGAATAAAGCAAGCATAGAAAGAAGACAGTGAGTTGCAGAAAAAGATAGAGTTGGTTCAGAAGGGTAAGTTACCTGATTTTAATATTGATAATGATTTTTTTTTAGATTTGGAAAGAGATTATGTGTTCCATGTGATTCAAAGTTGAAAAATTAGTTATTATGTGAAGCTCATAGTTCTCCATTTTCAGTTCTTCCGGGTAGTACAAAGTTGTACAGAGATCTTCGACAGTATTACTGGTGGGATGGAATGAAAAAAGATATTGCTGATTTAACTGTGAAGTTTTTGACTTTTCAGCGGGTTAAAGCAGATTGGAAGTTACCGAAAGGGATGCTTTATCCTTTACCGATGCCAGAGTGGAAATGGGAAAATATATCCATGGACTTCGTTGTGGGATTTCCAAAAACATCTCGAGGTAATAATGCAATCTGGGTTATTGTTGATCGATTGACAAAATATACTCATTTATTTCCTATTCAAGATACATTATCTCTAGATCAACTATCACAGTTGTATGTTAAAGAGATAGTCAGGTTGCATGGAGTTCCCCTCTCCATTGTATCTGATCATGATCTTAGGTTTTCTTCTAAATTTTTGAAAGGCCTTCAGAAGTCGTTGGGTACTGAATTAAATTTTAGTACAGCTTTTCATCCGCAATCATATGGGCAGTCAGAACGAACAATTCAAACATTAGAGGACATGTTACGTGCTTACTCGATGGATTATCAGGGAGGTTGGGACCAACATCTTTCTTTGGTTGAATTTTCATATAATAGTAGTTTTCATTCCAGTATACAGATGGCTCCATTTGAATAATTATATGGAAAGCGTTGTCGAACTCCATCTTTTGGGGATGAAGTAAGTGAAAGGAAGCTGATGGGACCAGAATTGGTAGAAGAGATGGCAGAGAAAGTTCAGTTGATTTAGAAGCACATGAGAATAGCTCAGAATAGACAGAAAAGTTATGTAGATAACCAGAGGGGGGATATTTCTTTTGAGGTAGGTGATCATGTCTTTCTCAAAGTTTCTCTATGGAAAAGTGTGATGCGCTTTGGTAGGAAGGGAAAGTTGAGTCAGAGGTTCATTGGACCTTATGAAATCCCGGAGAAAGTAGGATCAGTGGCCTACATAGTTTCTTTACCCCCAAGTTTATCCCAGGTACACAATGTTTTTCATGTTTCGATGTTGAGAAAGTATATACTAGATCTATCTCATGCTTCTAGCCTAGAGGTAGTTCAGTTGGAAGAAAATCTCTCTTATGAAGAAAAACCAGTCCAGATTCTTAACCATAGAGAGCAAGTGTTGCGGAATAAGGTAATTTACTAGGTAAAGGTTTTGTGGAAAAACCATATGGTCGAAGAGACAATGTGGGAATCTGAAAATGCTATGAGGGATAAATATCCCCCACTTATTTGATAAGTGAATAAAAATTGTGAGGATGCAATTTCAAAAAGGGGGGAAGGATGTAACATCCCGAGTAAATAAAGAATAAGACATATTTCATATTTATTAATATTTGTGAATTAAATATTAATTTTACTTTAAAGGGGTTTTTATGTTCGATAGTGTACCCGATACACAACAATGAGTTTCTTTGAAATCTTAAGTTGAACACTAAAAATATACTATTATTATTTTAAATGGTAGTTAAATCCAAGTCGTTGTATTGGTGGGAATGAAAAAAACTGATTACAATATGATTATACATGTTTTTTAAATGTATTTACATTTATTCAATAATAATTTAGAGGCTTAAAATATGAATGAATCTAATTTTAAGAATAAATTACATTAAAAGGTCGATTTACCGCCTTTTAATGGAGAACCCTCTTTAAATATAGTTTTTGTCACTTTAATAAATTATATTTGACCAAATCAAATCATTCTTTAGAATGGGGACATCAAAATTTACTTTGTGTAAATTTTTGAAAATTTTCAGATAAAGTTCATTTTTTAATGAATAGTGAAAATATTGTATTTTAATTCAAACCTGTGTTTTAATTGAATTTATTTATATGGTTAAATTATCTTTTTAATTGGTTTTAAAGTGTATTTATAATATATTTTTACCATTTAATCCAATTTTGTTTATTTTAATTAATTTCACTTCGAAAGTGGACATAAAGAAGTGACAATCTTTTGATAGTTATTATTTCTTAAAAACACCCTATTTTTTTAACAACGAGAATTATTTTTAAATTATTTAATGCCACTTATATGTTTTTAATTTAGAAAAATAGACATCATTTTTGAATTAGTAATATCAAATATAGATTTGGCTGAATTTTTGGTATTTTTAAAAAAAACATCAATTTTTTATGAATAATGAAACCACTTAGTAGTAGTTAAAAAGACTGACTTTTTCATTTAAATGAAATTTTACCACTTCTGTGAATTGAATTTATAAAATCCTAAATACATGGTTGTTATTAGTAAGTAAAATTTGGTTCAATAATATGAAAATATTTTTTGGTGAATAGTAACTTTTGACTTTTATTTACCGCAGTTAAAGGTAAATAGGGTAATTCAAGGTAAAAACAAAATTATAATAACTCAAAATTACCTTAACACTTGTCCAAACCTTATTGGTTGAGTCATTAACGACAATGGTCATATTTGGGTCGATTTTGGGACCCCATTGTGCCACTTGGGATTGATAATGACAATTTAGATTAATTAACTTAAAGTAAAGGCAAAATTGACAAAAGCAAATATCTTTTAGTAAATTAATTTTTAAAAGGGGTTATATAAATTATTTTTTTGACTATAAATATTCATTGTAAAGATAAAAATATTTCCTACATCATGGAGTTTTGTTTATAATTTTTAGACATCAAATAATTTAAATTATTTATGACACCATAATGATGTAGTATTTACCTCATTAATAAAATATTTAAATAAATAAGATTATAAATATTAAGAAAAATATCCAAAACCTGTCCAATTCCTATTATAGGATATTATTTTGACTATGAATCATCTTATCTACGACTTTGAATTTTGGACCTTTGGAAACTGAATATCATTATATAATAAAATAATATTTTTACACTTTCCTAAAGAGCCCCTCCTCTCCCTTATAAAAGGAGACCATTTATAATCAATTCCTCACACCTATAAAGCCTTTTGGCTCATCCAAACTCTGCTCAATTAATCTCCCTACATCCTTATCCTCCTTCTAGAAGCCTTAACTTTGGCATAAGGCAATTCAAGAAGTCCTTTTGGTTCAAATCAAAGGAAGTTACCCAAATTAAAGGTAACGGTTTCTCTTAACTTCTTTTCTTTTATTTTACTTCTCCAACACCTAAAATATTTTTATTCTTTTATTTTATAACAACCCCAGTATCTGAAATATACTAGGATGTTTTTATGATATGTATTTTTACTACACTTACACACACCTCCATCTAATGGGTGTAGAACATAATGTTTTTGTGGATGGCAAACTAATGCCTCACGAAACGATGATTGTTCGATTATCTCCTACCGCCTCTCATGGTGGTCATTAAGATGAAACTATATTTATATATGATATATATATTATGTTTATGTTTTCTTTATGCATCTTTATTTTTCTTTGATAGTTTACCTTTATGGTTTCCATTATGAATAAACACGATAATTTCATTTGAGGAAGTGCGGACTACCGCCCCCTCAAAGTGATATGACTCGTTAATTCCATATGTGGGATGTATAAATGAAGGAGTTAATGATATTATATATGATATTATACTAGAATTATAATATACCTATTTATCATTATGTTTTAATTCCATTAAAATAAGAAATAGAAATGAAAGTAGCGTTCATGTTTACGTACGGTTTACCGTCTCCATGAACGGTGCATTTAATTTCTTACCTCAAAATGTTATATACTGTTATAAATATATATATACTAGATATATATGATATATATGATATCTAAATAATTAATTTTATTCTGTATATAATGGACTACTGACCACATGGACAACTTGTAAATATAAGGTGTTCATTTTTGACTCAAGTACCAAATTTCGACAAAACGACCATTATTAACATAAATGATTACATAATGTTTATAACAAGGTAATAAGTGATATAAAAGGAATAATAAACTTGAAAAAGGTTCTTAATCAATTATAAATTAACTTTAGTTTATTATTCAGGAGATTAAAGAACGATCGAGTCAAGTCAGACACGAGGTAAGGGACTTCGTCTCAGTCTCCTTTCATTGAGGCAAATTTTGTTTTAATACAGGACTTTCTTTTATATGTTGTATAAACACCCTTTATTTTTAGAAGGGAATATTTTTCTATGAATAATTTTACTAAATGAAAAAAATGAATGTTTCTTTTAATCTAATCGGTGACAACGACCTTTTCTACCACCGCGAGTGTTATTTTATCTTTGGATTCCTCAACAAGCCGTAATGTTTTTAAAAGAAAATAAATACCATATACTCGTTTATGTATTTTTGGTATTGAAAATGGTATTGATAATGGATTTGTTGTGTCAATATATTTAAGTGATATATTGTGATTGAAATGTGGAAATGTTTTCTTTCCTTTATATTTGTTTTATATCTTATGATTTTATAATGGTACTTGGACATTTGACGGGTGGTTTCACGATAAACCAAATGACGGGTGGTTCCATGAATACCAGGATGGGTGGTTACATTATAACCTCCAATGGATTAGGTATGGAAGTCGGCCATATAACGTTTCCATTTAGTGACATGTGTGGAAGTCGACCATATGTTTATTCCATTTTAGTATGTTTATATCCCAAGTTACCTTTATATGTTATGTGTTCTTTATATGCGTTTTATGGTAACCTTTTGGTTAAAAAAGGGTAAGTAGTGATATTTTATTCAGTGAAGAGTATTTACTAGTTTATAAAGGTGAAAATTATTACTTATGTTATAGTATTCATGGTTTACTTGTTGTTTTGAAAAACTAACAGTTTTCTTTCTTTGTGTATCCCTTACTGAGATTTTTATGTTCATCCCATGTTTTTGAAATGATTTTCACGGGACATAATGTGGAATAGGGTCAAGTATGGGATCATGGGAAATTCATGTTGTCTTAAACATGGAACTAGACATGAATCCTTTTTTCAAGAGTTTATATTTTATGAAAAAAATGGAAACTGTGTAGAAGTGTCTACTTTGTAATATTTTGAGATGTAATAGTTATGTCTTAATTCTCTAAAACTCTAAACCTGAAAAGATCCTCAATGTGAATTATTAACTTAATTCAAGTTTATGTATGTTTTAAGGCTGGGTCCTTATAATCATAATCTTGATTCATGGAATAAATCATTGTAGTTCAGAAGATATGAATAACAAAGGAATAAAAAAAACACGGTCCATGAGTACATAACTTGGTTATTAGAAAAAAAAAATTAATACACATAAGCATAGAAAATAATTATTTTACTCAAGTATCACTACTAAGACCATCAAATTAGATTAGGTTAAATCCACATTCCATCATATCCATACTCATAGTTAACTCTAAAGACTATCAAGGGGATAGAGTCTCTTTCTGAACTAGGTTCACTTCCCATTCTTGTTCGTATTATCTCATGATATATCCATCTTTACACAATTTATTATAGGTATATATAATTCCAAAACCACCCATCATATTACTAAAAATATTATTTTTTCCATAAGGTCGTAAATAATTCATCATATATCATAAACTAGTGATGGGAAACACTTTTAATAAAAATTTCAACATTTCATGATAACAAAACCCATGGAAAATAAAATGGTTTCCCAAATATCTCATCATAATAATAATTAACCATCCCTAGAAATAATATTGATAATAAAATTGAATAATATCCCCCATAAAAATAATTAAAATCAAAGGATGATGTCATAAATTAAAATTTCCTTAGACGGTCACTTTGAATATTTATTGAGGAAAATTAAATATTCATTATGAAAAATATTCTTCATAACATACAAATTTCCAAAATACTATGAAAAAATTTTATTTGAAAGGAACCAAATATAATTGTAAATTCATATTAAAATATTTTAGTGGTCATGATATAAAAAAAATTCATACTGTGATGGTTAAAATAAAGATTCATTTCCCATTTTTTGTAATAATTCAAAAGTACCACATTTAGAGAATACAAGAATATTGAATTTACACCATTTATTAAAAATTAAAACATGGGTAAAAATGACTTTAAAAAATCATAGAATAATATATAAATAATTATTTAAAACCATTTAAATAAGGAATTAACAAATATGAAAAAGGACATTCGATCGAAGAGAAAAAATAATGTTTGTTTTCTTTAAAAAAATTCTTTCGGTATCCTGAGTTTTTAAACTAAGGAAAATGAAAGGAAAAACTGTAATTTAGAGAAATAACATGATTATAATAAAATGCATTAGATTCTTTATATTTAGGTCATAAAATATCATCATTTGAAACTTAATCATAAATAATCCAGATAAACAATGAGATTGTAACATAAATCCCTTACCTATTGTTTTAATTTTTATTAAAGTTCACTAACCTACTATATAATAAATTAAAAAAATTTATAATTATACATCATAATTATATGCATACTTATAATATCATATATTATCCACTTATAACATTTCAATTCACATTTAATAATCATTCCTTAATAAAATCATCATTAGTGGGTGTTAGCAGTTTCACTTTTCAAGAGAATTTCGGTTCAATTTTTGCAGCCATTGTACATTGATCATGGTTCCATATTTTAAAAAAATTAATCATAATATAAGTATAAAATATATTTCATATTTATATAGAGATATAGAGTTATTCATAAAAGGTATACATAGAAAAATGAATTACACCGTTCATGGAGATGGTAGGTCATATGCATGCATAAACGCTATTTTAACTTTTCAGCAAATAGAATAAAATAAAGGTACATAATAATTAAAATTCAGATAATAATTACTATTTCATATATATCATATATATTAATTAATTTTATCCTTATTAACATCCATGTAAATTGGAAATTAAAAATGAATCACAACATCTTTTAGAGGCGGTAGTCCACACGTACACATGAGCGACATTATCGTTTTCCAACAAATTACAAGGCTAAATGGTAGATATTATATAATAATTTTATAAGAATAATTATGTTATAAATATAATATATATACTTTAAACTCATCATAATAACCTTTCATTAAATATGGTGATGGAAATTGAATTGTATCTCTACATGGAGGTGATAGTCTACAAATACACACAGGTGCTAATTTTATATCCCATTTAAAGGATAAGAGGGTTCATAGATATGGTTCCATAATAATAATATCATTTTTTGTATATTTTATATAATTAATTTATTATTTCTTGAATAATACCAAATATATAGAGGATATAGAAGAATAAATAAATTTATAATGGTCAGGTTGGAAGAGTACATCTTCTTTAGTATGACTCCTTTTGATCCCTTCTTGAGAACCCTGTCAATTATCTTTTATGAATAAAAACACCTAATTTGATAAGTGAATTAGGTAGGTTTTGTTATATAAATAAGGATCAATTTTTTCTAAATTACAGTTAATATTTGTGTCCTTTGGTAGGGGAGGGAAACGACACATATGGAATTAATTAAAATATTTAAATATCATAAAAGTTATTATAATGTATAATGATTCCAAATAGACATGATTTCAAATAAAAAGTGTTTATGGTAAAAATATAACCATTCAATGAAATTTAGATTGTTTTTTTGTGTCATTAGAAACCTTGTCATTTGGTTTAACCCATTCATCAACTAATTTTCAACTTTAAATGTGGTAACATATTTTTCAATATTAAAGGGTTATGATTAAACTTATATGTTACAAATTAGAAGATAAATAGTTTTTGAATTAATTTTTAGACCATTTCTCATCATATACTTCCTACTTAATGATTTTTATGATTTTAAAATAATTTAATAAAAAAATTAATAAAATATCATTAAAGTCATGTTTGACACTATTGATATAATTTGACTTTAAGGGCATTAATATTGAAATTTAATTCTAATATAAAACTTTTAAAAACACATCATATGATTTTTTTTCATTGATAAAATTTATCAGGATGTATAAGTTACCCATACAATATTACTTTTTGAGTTTTTTAAAATCATGTACATGATGTTTCTATTGCTTACACAAACACATTATTGGTTATTTGTTCGAATTTAAGTTAATTATTTACCCACTAAAAAATAAATATAAATTATTATGAAAAAATTAATTAATTAATATTTCAAATAAACTTTTATAACCAAACTTATCATTTTTTCCCTTTTGTAAAACTTTTTGAGATATTAAAGTCAAGAGAGTGTAATTTGAAAATTTTATTACATAGAATAATATAATTTTCGTTGTCAATTGAAATGCCAAAAAATTCCAAATATTCTAATTTAGGATGTATGTGGTCGATTTCATCCAATACAATGAAATAATGGCATGTGTTGGATTGATTTTGAGACCATATCTCATGGTGTTAAACCTTACCAATGTGAAAAATATTTACAATGGTTATTATTCATAATATCCAAAAATAAAATAGAAATGTTTACCAAATTTTAACATCCTAAATCTAGATATTGAATCCATTTTTAAATATTTATTTCAAATAAGTGATTTAATTTAATTTAAAACTACACCCATATGACATGATGAAAAAACATTTTATAGAAAACTATTTTTTAAAAGAATAAAAATCTTTTATACCAAAATAAAATAAAATATTGATTACAAAGGCCTTAATTGGGTTATTTATAATAAAAATTAATGAATTTTAGTTTAAAATTACATTTAAAAAATTTATACTTTTTGAATTCATAAAAAAATAGTTTTAAATAAAAATGAGTATTTCTTACTATTCATTAAAAACATTTAATCTTTATAGAAAATTATAAAAATTACCACTTAGCTAAGTTTGACATGTTAATTTCAAAAATAATGTTACGTTTTTGAAATAAATTTTCAAAAAATAGTGTAAATTATTTATATTATTTTCTCATAAAAATTAATAAAAAACATTTTTGTGGAAAACTATTTTTGTAAATCATTTTATGACTTATAAAATTGATTTATTATTTATCACTGTATTTTATTTATCTAAAAATAATATAAAGAATTTCAATAATATGGTTATTCCTATTCATTCCACCAATTTAATGGCTCTGTTATAACTTTATAATATAATAAAATTTATTTAGAATTAGTTTTTCATATATCACAAGTTCTCAAATAAATTTTATTTGAAGAGAAATATATCATAAAATCCTAGGGTATTGTAGAAGGATTCCAAAAATTAGTTGAAATGTTTGGGTATTTTTTCACATATCCACTTTGAATCCAATGATGAAAATGTGTAAATGTTTTTATCTAGAATTTAGTTAATACCTGCTCTTCTAGAGTATATCCAAGAAGAGAAACCAAAAGATTAGTTAGGTCAGTATTCTGGTTATATTCTAAATGGTGGGGAGTTTCCTAGTTAGTGGACATTATCTCCCAAAGGAATTTTTACATCATAGGTCAATTTTTGGTATCATTTTCCCTGATAAAGGAAACAATGTGGGATTTTCTCTAGTCATAGTGGTTTATCTATCATGTTTCCCTTAAGATCTTCTATGACATGTAACATCAATTCTAGTGTCCAAGTATGATACATTACATTTCTAACTTTGTTTCTCAGTGTGATACTTGTTAGCAAGTCAAAACTGAGCATCAGAGCCACTCAGCCTTTCTCTACCCTCTCCCCATTACTTCTTGCTAGTGGGATAAGGTATTTATAGATTTTATAATTTTATTATCTCATATACCTTTCAGAAGGAATTCTATTTGTGTTTTTATTGATCATTTGACCAAATCTACCCATTCCGTCCTGATTAAGGACACAACCAAAGTGGAGGATAAGTGAAATATATAAGTCTAGGATTTAGTGAGGTTTTATGGTGCTCCATTAGCTTTTATTTATGTCAAGGACCACTATTTCACATATCGATTTTAGGAATTATTATAAAAAGAAATGTAGTTATTGTAGGTTCCAAGCGCATCAGAAGCGCGGGATGAGCATGTACCCAACATTGAAAATTTCCATGATCGATGGTTAATCTATGATCAATAGGATAATTAAAACCAATATCTATAGAATTGAATCAAAGATAAATACAAAGGAGGGAACCTAGAATCGAGAAGATATGATTGTCATATTTTGTTTATAATTGATTTAATGAAATTATAGAATTTCCTCCAAGGTGATTCTTTCTACATTGATGCATCCAACCACATGTCTAAGGAGAAGCTTCATTGTAATGTAGAATCCAAGGACATGAATCCTCTAGTGGTGATCAACACATGCTCCACGTATCTTCGGATGTCACCAAAGGAGTCTTTTGGTGTTAGCATGGAAGATCCTTGTGCTTGTCATGTTTGTCTTCGATTTCCTTGAGAATTGATTCTAGAGCATTTTTCTTGATCTGATGGAGGAGGATCTCTATCATTATTGATAGCGTTCTTAGAGAGGTAAGAGTTTTCTAGGCTTGAGATATTTTCTCCAAGTGTGTTGTGCACACAATGATTTGTTAGGCGGTGGAATGGCCCCTTGGATTATATAGAGAATAATAACATAACAGGGAATTTAATTCACCAGTTAATAATAAATAATTAGCATATTTTTCGTTAATTAATTTATTATTCCATGTGAAAACCCCATGTCAAATAATAATATCAATGTTATTATTTCCATGAAAGTTCTTAACTTGCACATTATATTTAAATATTATTTAACCAAATAATATTTAATATTATTTCTCACCAGACCCATAAATTGGTCTGCCAATCCTCCTCAATATTAATCAGGACTTAAATAATGACTACTTATTTATTAAATAAATATAACTGCATTATTAAATGATAAATAAATATTTCATCCATAAAATATTCTCTCGAATTACTAGTGATGAAATAAATGAGACCAGGAATACTTGAATAATTATTAAACCACAACTGAGAATAATATTTATTCCGCTTGTTAAATAAATAAATTATTTAATTGAGATACTGACTACACTTAGTGTGTGACCCTCTAAGCCTCTTTTTCATTGGCATTAGGCAGGCTTTCCCAATGCTAATGATTTGTATCTAGCAACGAATCAAGGCACCCAATAGAAAGAGGTTGATGTCACAATGAAATGTCACCTTATACAAATTATTACTGTGTAATATAATCCCTTTGTCCCAGTATCTCTAATCAAGATGGTTTTATGTAAGTTACATCAAACCATGTTCTCGATTTCTCATTCTTTGACATCCCGGAATTGAACTTTCCTAGAGAACTCCATGGCCATGGATTTAGTTCTGCTATATCATTTCCATCAAAGGGCCTGAGATATCTACTTCCATAGAAGTGAAAAATCCTTTCTCACATTATTCATTAATGAAATATTACTTGTGATGCACCCAACATATCCTACCTCACTGCGAAAATTTTTCATCATGGTTTTCATCAATACATCTAAGTGTGCAAGTCTTAATACCCATTAATAATACTCTTAAAGTCTAAGGACCAATATAAAAATATGTAGATAGGAACATCCATTGATACTTATGAATGTTGATTTCCTACTGAATGGTCTTATTCTCATAATATCCTCCAAGATATTACCAACGGCGCACACCATGAGAAGGTGCCTCAATGTTTCATGAGTCCCCACCCCTGATAGCCTATATCGTTTTTGTCCCTTAAAATGATATCATATGGCCATAGAACATATATTCAAGAATATTTTCATGGTACTTATGGGTTCTCATCATAGTAGGGATCTACTATGGCCTTTTAATGTGACAGCTATTCATAGGACATTATGACATACTATGTCACGCAGAAGATCAATCATGATGTGATAAGAAGTTTATTTATATTCATCCAATGAATATAGTTTTATCATCAAGTATAAAGATGTTAGATTATAGGGCACAAACTCTAATAGTAACAATTCAAGATTAAAATGACACACCATCCTAAAATAGATGGCTAAACAGAGTGGGAAAAGTGGATTTTAGAATACAATATTTTTTTCTTACATTTTAGATTTTTGTGGTTCATGGGATAAACATTTGGGTTTATTAAAGTTTTCTTATAATTATAGTTACCAATCCTTAATTATGAATTATCCCCTTTATCCTCTATATATTAGATCATTCTAGTCCACATTATTTTGGAAAAATTGGGTTGGACTTATTTTGTGAGACCATGTATCGTGCAAGAAATGGATTGAATGGTCCTGATGATTAGGAATCATTTAAGGATATCCCAATGTTTTTATAGATAATCTACACTATCCATAGTGGTTCTTAATGGATGTAAAGGTTTTTCTAAAGGTGACACATCATTTGGGTCATCTTCACCTTAGGAAGAAAGGAATGCTCCCTCTAAGGTATGTTGGACCTTTTGAGATCACTATGATTGTCGATATGGTGGAATACATATTCTAATTTCCTTCTTAGTTGGAATTTATTCAGGCCATATTTCAGGTCTCCTAGCTTAAAAAGTATACCCTAGGTCCCTCCCTTGTGTTGAGTTGGGAATAGCTAAAGTTAAAACCTGGTTTTTCAATGAATGAGCAATAGATTAAGATTTTAAATTCTGAAGTGAATGTTCTTTTAGGTAAATCTATTCTTCTAGTTCAGGTCCTATGGAAGAAAGGGAATGATGAGAATGAGATGTATAAATTAATGACATTATTATAAGTGTAACAACCTTACTTACACTCTGATCATATTATGAATTTATTTTCTAGGGGTGGAAAGTAACATGGGGAGGAGAATTGTCACACCCATAGTTAAATTTTCATGAATTTATTGTTTATTTCTTGTCATTATTTTAATCCCTAGATCATCTGGGTCTTTTCCTATAAAATTTTATTTTTTAGGGAAATAGTTTGTGGTGCACCATTTCCGTATGGTCATTAAAAATCATACGCCAACATAGAAAATTGTGAATACTAAACCAATGGAACCATAGCACTCGCATGATTGGACTATTATTTTGAAAAAAGTATGGCCTTTCTAATAGGACCAAAGGCTCCCACATGGTTTGTGAAAAGATTGAAAATATTGTGCAGCTAAACCCTGAAGTCTTTCCAGTTTTTAAAAATACATGAAATTCTTAAAATTCCCTTAACTGGATTTAATCCCTTCTACCGCCATATTTCCCTATTCCTACCCCTCCTAGATCTAGGTACACAATCCCTCTCATATCATCCCCTCTTGGATCTATTTTTTGGGATATTATATCCTTATTTATTCCAGAAACGTCCATGTAAGTTACTCCTCTCCTTTTCCTATGGTTTCTTCTCCCTTAATTCCCAAGTTTCCTCCCACTTTTTCGTTATGATGACCTAGTATTGGTCTAATCTTAACTATATGGAATGGTGTTTGAAATTTAATGTTTTTTTATAATATTATAGTACCCAATATCCTCTTGGATTGTGGATCTGAACTATTTCATTGGAATTTCAAGATAAGAGGTAGGTGGCTTCATGTTGTTCCATTTCTTGACATCTCAAATATTCTTACTTCTATTTTTGATTGTTTATTAAATTGTGTTGTATATGGGAATGGGTTATTTAAAAGTTAATTTGATGTGTTTTTATTGAATGAAATTGATTTCCTCTAAAATAATGTTTGGAAATGATGTTTTTCATCATGTGGTGTTTTGGAATGCGTTAAAAGATGATTTTTTGGCTTCAGAAAATGGAAAAAACACTTGGGAACCCTGGGTACCAAGTTTTTCAAACTGTAAAAAGTATTCTAGATGAGGTTGTAGGTTTTTAGACTTTTCTCCCTTACGAGATTACGCTATAACACAAACTAAGAAAAATGAAATTTCATGGTTATGTCTCATGAATATATATGGGTATATTTATGGTACAATCACTAAGAGTGTGAGGATTTGTGTTCTCCAATCACTCTAGATACGTAGGGATATCCCATGGTTATTATTGTTGTGTTTTTACCTCCTCATCTATTTTAACATTTTTTTAACTTATCCTATAAAGTTTAAATAATGTTTAGATTAAACTATTTATTTATTTTAAAAACATTCCTATTTTTTTAATAATGTATTCACATGAAACACTTGGTGGGATCATACTAGGAGAATGAGGCCACACCCTACAGACACCCAATGGGTGTGTGTAATCTTATTTTTTTAAATTATATAAAATAAAGGACTCACATGGTGGTAGTGTATACTCTTTCTAGTGGAATTTTTGGTTGAGTGTTGGCGGTGACATGAAAGGTGGTTGTACATTGGGTCAGATAGAGATAAGTGGACCATTTTTTTTGTCCCCTTTTATTTTTTTCCATTTTGGTACATGACCATTGATGTAATCCCTTAAACTTGTGGATGTTTAATTTTTTATTGTTCTTATTAGGTATTATTAATATATTTTTTGATTTTGGTTTTAGTCATTGTAATGGGAAATTAATTCCCAAAGTCATCCACAATTTCGTAGAACATGTTTCTTACTAGTGGGGATAAGGAATTCCCTTTGATCCATATCATGGGTTGGGTAGGGTGCCACCTTGGATGGAAGATCAGGCTGGTTCATGATAAAATGAACCTTAAGAGACTAAGGATGAAATTAAGGCTATGTTGAACACTACTAATATGGGGATATGGGGTGATTTGTTTCCAGTGAAGGGAGAAAGGTGGAATTTTCTTCCTCCAACTTCTTATAGTCATTCCAGTAAAGAGAAATTAATTTTGCAACTTTTTTAATGATGTATTGGTTCCTGATGGGTATTCATAAAACATAAAAAATATCTTTTCAATGTCTAATTTAATGTTAAATAGTTTTAAATCATAGAACTGTCATATTTTTAGGTAATATATAATTTTTATTTATTTACATTTAATTATTATTAAAAAAATTCCATCGTACATTTACCATGTATTCTTTCTTTTTCAAATCTATACATAATAAGGTTATATACCTGGTGGAATTGATAGCTTTGGAAAAGGAAATTGTTGTAAAATTAAGGGAATTGAATATTTTCTTCACACTTTCATTCATTGATATGATAATTAACTCGATCATCCACTCGATTGAAGATATCCAACTATGTGATACCATACTTTATTTATGGATGTGCCCTATTAAATAGGATATGAATATATTTAAAGGGTAGGTCAAAAATAAAAGTCATAAATAATATTATATACCCTCCTGATATATATTTTTAGGATTCATTGAATTTTTACTGACTGTCTATCTTATGTGGAGAGTATTAGTCTACCTAAATCTCTTCACAGTGGGAAACTTGCAGATAAAGTTATTTCTGAAATAGATACTTTCATAGTTACCATTATAGACATGGAGCAAGATCACCTTCATGTTTTATGTTATAGTGTATTGGTTATTCCATATTTTTAAACTAACAAAGTAATTATTTAGAATTTGAATCCATCAAGTGATGAAATCTAGACATATAGATAATCAATGGTTTATGGGATGTTTTTGAGAAACTATTTTTAAGGATTCAACTAAAATCAAAATTCAATTTCATCACGACTCTAATGGATAACCAACAGACTAAGTCTGTAATATCCATGGAGATATTCTACACAACAAACAACTTCTAAATTATCGTGTAAGAGTTGGAATTCAAATCCCTCATGAGCTGAGTGTCGAGAAACATATTCCCCTTGATGTTCAAGGTGTTCACATGGTCAATAATTAAATTAGAAATTTTGTAAAATAGTTAATTGATATTTTCAAAATAGATGTTGATAATGAGGTATTTCCTTCCCAATCTATATTTAATAATAAAAATTTAAAAATTAATGGACAAATTAATAAACTATGGAATTTCATTACGGATTTAAAAAAGTAAGGTTAAACACAAGGTCAATTCAAAATAATCTATAAGATCAAATAATCAATCAAAATGACCTTCAAAGGGAATATGTACCCTACCAGTTCAACTACCAAATTTACTAATGTTATTTATTCATATAGATACAATGTTCAATCATGATAATATATACACCATTGATTTTGAAGAACCAATATAATGAGAGGTCAGTTCATACCTTCTTGGTATTGAGAATGTAGGTGAAATCCTCAAGCATAGATGGTTGGGAGTCTAAGTAGTAAATTTATACCTGAGGTGCAGTTTTGTAATCATTTTTCCAATATTTGACCAACTATGTCATTTAAGGTTAAATAATATTCATATTTTTTCCAAAAATATATATCAATGCTATTTTAAAGGAATCCTCCTGAACAATAATTTGGACTCAATATTCCTCACATCACTTATATATAAGAAATATAATTGGAAGAAAATTAACATTTAAAAATATTGGAAAAACTTTCCATAATGTTTAAAAAGAAACTTATAGATGAATGACTCTTTTTCATACCCGTGATGCATGCATAAATCTACAATATAATCACATCAAATATATTTTCAATTCATTCACTATTTATTAAATTTTTTAAGAGCATTTTTTAGTCATTATAATCAATTTGGATACTATATTGATCTATTTTTTGGATTTAATGCATGTATTTCCAACAAATCAAGCATAAATGATAACTTTTATCAATTTGTAATGAACTACATTGAAAATTTTATAAATAAACTTCATGTTATACATTAAAAATTAACTTTTAATGAAGTTTTTTTTTATAATATTTATTTCTTTAAAAATTATCAAAATCATGAAATGAGGATGGTCCATGTGCACAATAATCCTATTTATTTCTACAACTGGATAAGTATTGGGGTATATTTTCTTACATTTCACTACAAAAACATATATTAAAACAAATTGCTTATTTTTTTTAAAAGTTTCAGCCAGTTTTGAAAGAAACTAATTCCAAATATTGTGTCTATTACATTTGAAATTTTATGAAAGATGTAATAATCCATTAATAAACAAGCATCCATAAAGAGGTATTTATAATTAAAATTATAATTTCATTTAAGTATTTATCAATCCATTTTTATTTATATTTTTCTTTTAAAATAAGGATTGTTCACAATCCACAAATTCAAAAGAGAAAATATTTTTTTTTTGAAATGATTGGATAGAATACATGGTGTCAGAATGTCTAGAGACATCATGAAGATGTGACTTATTATTACTTATTTAGTTAATTTTATCATCATTTTATATAATTCTTTTTTAGTTAATTTTTATTCCATTATTATTTATTACTTATTTAATTAATTTTCAAAGAAATCATGAAGATGTGGATTCATCAAGAATTTATTTTTCTCCAACGCTTTTGAGCACTTTAAAGAGCACAATTTTTTTTTTGAAAAATCATTTATTGAAAAAAAAATGAAAAGGATGATATACTTTATAACTATTTTTTCTCTTTATAGAGTTATTTTTTCTTTATTTTACCAATTTATGTTCAATAGTGTGTGTTTTCAATCAAAAAAAAAGACTCAAAGTGCATGTTCCCAGTTCAAAAATAACATCTTAGATAAAAAAAATATGTCATTCACTACAAATTGATCAAACACACTTATATTGTGTTGATATATTAGTAAAATGAACCATAAGTAATTTGTGACATGTGGGAATGAACCACATGTTAATCTGACACATAGTGTTCCTGATATAACTCAAAGTGGCCATTTTTAGTTTAAAAGATGCATTTTTTATCAAAAAAACATTAATGGATGATATTGAAGAAAACACACTAAGATTATCCTAATAATTTTAGACAGCGTGCCATAATTAATTTTGTACATGTAGGAATCAGTCTCACATCAATCTGACACACAGTGTGGCCCGTATGACTGAAATGTGTGTTATTATTTAAAATTCTCATTTTAGTTCAAAAAAGTGTCACACACTGAAATCCAATATAATATTATTGGTTTTACTTAAGACATTAAAAAATGATCCATATGTCATTTGTGACATGTAGGAATCATTCTCATGTCAATTAGACACATGAAGAAGTTGATATAATTGAAATTGTTTGTTTTTAATTGAAAGTTTCAATTTAGCTCAAAACAAGCATTACTCGCTAAAAACTGAGTAAAAAGACACATATTTTCACGATACTTTAATAAAACAATCAATAAATAATTTTTGACATATAAGAATCAACTGCATGTCAATATGAAACATCGTGTTCCCAGTACGACTCAATGTTCATGTTTTTAGTTTAAGAGTGACATTTTAGTTTAAAATGTGCATCAATTTCTAAAAATGAGGCATAAAAAATTGAAAGGTCTATATACATTAGTTAAAAGATTCATACTAAATTTTTGACATGTAGGAATCAGCCACATGTTAATATGATTCATAGTGTTCCAAGTATAACTCGAAGAGCGTGTTTTCATTTTAAAACAGACAACCCTATTGAAAACATGTGTCACTCCCTAATAATACAGAAAGGAAATAATATTCTCTATATATTTCATGAAGTTGATACATAATTTATTTCTGAAATGTATGAATCATCCACACATCAATCGGACACACGGTGTGGCCGGTGTAACTCAAAGTGTGTGTTTTTATTTAAAATTATCATTTAAGTTCAAAACACACATAAGATAATCAAATCGTAAAAAAATGAATTCAATTTTTTTTATACTTTAGGAAAATTATCCATAAGTCATTTTTGACATGAAGGAATCAATCGCACCTCAATCTAAAGACAATGTGATCTGTATGACTTGAAATGTTTGTTTTCAGTTAAAATTTCATATTTCAGATAAAAATGTTTGTTACTAACTGAAAAATGGGAAAACATATTTTTATGGTCTGGTTACATTAATGAAATTATCCATACGTCATTTTTTACCAGTATGAATCATCCACACATCAATCTGATACAAGGTGTGGCCAGTGTGACTCAATATATGGTTTTTCAATTTAAAAATGTCTTCTTAGTTAAAAAAAGAAAAACTATTATAGATGATGTGATCGCCATGTCTCAAAGTACATGTTATCAATTAAAAAATAATTTATAGTTCAAAATTATTTCACTCACTAATAACCAATAATAAACACTCATTTTATATTGATACTTTTTTATAATGATCCGTAAGTCATTTTTGATGTGTTGGAATCAACCTCACATCAATTGGGAACACAGTGTGGTCGATATGACTCAAAAATTATGTTTTTATTTTTAATTGATATTTTATTTTAAAACACATTTCACCAAAATAAAAATGAGGAAACTCATTCATATTGTATTTATACTCTAGAAAAATGATGCATATATCATTTGTGGCATGTAGGAATCATCCACATCTCAATCTGATATATGGTGTGAACAGTATGACTCAAAATATGTGTTTTGGGTTTAAAAGTGTCATCTTATTTAAAAATGTGTATCACTCACTAAAAATATAGAAAACACACTCTTATGGGAATCATACATTAAGAAAAAGATCCATAATTCATTTTTTTTATGCATGAATGAGCTTTACATCAATTTGATAAACAGTGTGATCGAATTGACTCAAAATGCATGTTTTCAAATTACAAATGGAATTGTAGTTAAAAACACACCACTCACTAAAACCCAAGAAAAAAATTAAAATTTTCATTTTATTTTAATAAAACAATCATAACTCATTTTCAATGAGAAGGAATAAGTGACACATCAATCTAATACGTGATGTTTTCGGTATGACTCAGAGTGGCTGATTTTAGTTTAAAAATTACATTTTAGTTCAAAACGACTGTTACTCCATAAAAACTAGACAATCATACTCAGACTGTCTTGATACTTTATTAAAATGATCCATATGTAATTTTTGATGAGTAGGAATTAACCTCATGTCAATCGGAAACACACTGTGACCCGTATGACTCAAAGTGAATGTTTTTATTTAAAATTGACATTTTAGTAAAAAACTTGTATCAAATACTCAAAACTGAGTAAACATAGTCATATTATTTTAATACCTTAGGGAAATATTCCATAATCCATTGTTGACATGAAGGAATCATCCATACATTAATCTGATCACAATGTTAACGATATAACTCAATATTCACGTTCTCAGTTTAAAAATGACATTTTAGTCAACAATAGACCACTCCTTGAAAACCAATCTAAACACTTGTATTGTATTGATATTTTATAAACATGATCCATAAATAATTTTTGATAATTAGGGATCATCCTCAAGGAAATCAGATACAAATTGTGGTAGGTATGACTCAAAGTGCGTTTATTTAGTTTATAAATGAAATTTTAGTTTAAAACAAGTGTCCCTCATTAAAAACCAAGAAAACACTCTCAAACTATCTTTATACTTTATAAAAATGATCGATAAGTAATTTTAATGTGTGGGAATCAACTACACATCAATTGGACACATGATGTGACTGATATGACTCAAAGTGCATGTTTTTATTTAAAAGTGATATTTCAGTTTAAAACAAGTGTCATATACTGAAAATCAATCAAACACGTTTATATTGTTTCGATACATTAGAAAAATTATCCAAAAGTCATTTTTAATGCATATAAATCAATCTCCCCTCAATCTGATAAACAGTGTGACTGATATGAGTTGAAATGTTTGTTTTTAATTAAAAGGTGTCATTTTATTTAAAAATATGTTTTGATCAATGAAAATTGAGAAAACAGAATTGTATGGTCAAGATACTTTTTGAAAATGATTTATAAGTCATTTTTTACATAAAGGAATTGGTTACACATCAATCAATACATAGTGTGAACGGTATAACTCAAAGTGCGTGTTTTTACTTTAAAAGGCATTATAGTTAAAAATGTTTGTCACTAACTAAGACCTAAGAAAACACAGTTATATTATCTTGATAATTTAGGAAAATGATCCATAAACTATTCTTGATGTGTATAAATTATTCACACATCAATCTAACAACTGTGTGCCCACTATGACTCAATGTTCTAGTTTTTATTTAAAATTTACACTGCTATAGAATCACACATATTCAACGCTGTCTTTTGTCAACACTAAAAAGATCTAATAAATGGTGATTTTTATCAATGTTATTAAAAATCACTGATAAAGGCCCCCATTATCATCCCTAAAAAATTTCCTGATAAATGTACCCTCATTTATCAGTGCTATTTTCAGTGATGAAAATATGGGGCTTTATCAACGTTTCACTTAGAATTGATAAGAGGTGTTATTCATAGAATATAAAATTATATATGTATATATATAATTCAAAATCATATTATAATATATAAATATATTTATATTGTTAAATATATCATATATGTTCATCAATATGATTTATATACTACTAAATATCTATTTACAATTTGTATATAATGTATTTAGTGAAAATAATTTAAAAATTAATAAAAATTAATATTAATTTATAATTTTCTTAATTAGTAATGAGTGTTAGACAATTAATAACAATTTCATATTATGAAAAATTGAAAAATTAATTAATATATTAATAAATGTTGAAAACATGACTTGAACTTAAACTGACCATGAATTTTGATCAGAGTGTCTGTTTAATCAGGACCGCGTATCAAATCAAATCTTGTGAAATAATCTATTCTATTTTTGACTGGGGGTCCAAGGCCATTTTTTTGGTGGTTGAAAAAGGCCAGAATGGCCACCAAAATTGAGTTATTAGTTATGGTACCCTAATATTTTAGTAATTGATGTGATTACAACTTCATTTATCAGGGTCTTCTTGAATTTTAATTGTGGAGACTGGATTTATTTCTAGGGATTACACTCATATAGATATTATGGTTTTCAAATTTTACACTTTCTTATATTGTAGTGTCATTTATAATTAAATATATTCATATATTTACATATTTGTAAATATTTAATTGTGTAAGTAAATATTAAAACATAATTACATATTAAAAATATTTTTAAAATAACAAAACTTATGAAAATAAATATTTATTATCGAATTTATTATAAAAAAATTGAATGCATATATACCCATATAAATTTATACAAAATGTTTCCATGTAAATATGCCTATATGTTTGTGTATTAGTAAGAAAATATATATTTATGTGTATTTTATAATATATTTAAATAAATAATAATATATAATATATGTAAATAAATATTTACATTTATATTTATATATAGAGAGATACACATATGTATGTATATATATATATATAGACACACACACAAACAAAAATATACATAAAACAGATTTTATAAATTTATTTAAAACAAATTATATAAATATATATAAATATATGGATAAAAAAATATGTCTCGAAATATATTTAAATAAATAGATGTATCATAAAATATAAAAGAAAATAACATTGAGCAGTGGTAATGCACAATAGTGTGAAGGTAGATATCACATGTTTAAATCCAGGAATGCACCCATAGGTGCGGGGGATGGAGAGTGGTGATAAAGGAATGGGTGAGCAGTTGGGGTGGGTAAGTATTTCTATAGGTGTTTTGCGAGTGGTGTGGGGTGAGAAAGCACTGATAAAGTAATTTGGTAAGTGGGGATAATGGTGGTTGGGTGGGTACTGAACCCAAGAAAAAAATTATTAGTGTTACACTAGTTTTATGAGTTCTTATTAT
This sequence comes from Viscum album, assembly GCA_963277665.1. NCBI lineage: Eukaryota > Viridiplantae > Streptophyta > Magnoliopsida > Santalales > Viscaceae > Viscum > Viscum album. The sequence continues at coordinate 1,311,127,710 of OY728151.1, forward strand.
GGCACTAATAAAAGGAGAATTTATCAAAATTAAAAAAAGAATTGACAAAAATATCAGTGATAAAATAACCCTTTATCAGCACTAAAAAATGTTTCATAAATGCCCCTATATAAGTGTTATTTTAGCGATTATAATGGGTGACTTTATCGTCTCTTTTTCTAGTGCTAATAAAAGAGGCCAAATTTTAAAATTGCTTACAAAATTAGTTTTTTTAGCATTGATAAAACCTTTTTTCATGTTAATAAGGGGGAGATATATAGCAATGTGACATTTTATATGAAAACACACATCACATACACACAATTAAGAAAATGTGCTTGTATTTTTTTTATATTTTTGGAAAATAGATACATAAATCATTTGTGAATTATATAAATCAACCCCATGTTAATCTAACACGTAGTGTGCTCGATATGATTCAAAGTGTAAGTTTTCAGTTTAAAATTAACATTTTATTAATGTATTGTATCATATTTAAGTTTTATTTATTTCATTATACTATTACTGACGTAATAATTGTTTTAGCAGTTCTGTGGGGTTTTAAAGATGTTTGAAACATAACTTTGATCGGAAATAGTAAATAGTTGAAAAAGGAAAGAGCAAGGAATAGAAACTTGTATTTTTCAGGGCGCAAAAAAATCTATTGACTGACCTGAAGTTGAACTGGAATTCAATGCGGGATTGGTTGAATTAAGACACTATTTTAGAAAAAAACCACTACCATCAATTGTGCGATATTCGAGGATGACCTTTATGAGCAATATAAAAAAAATACTTATAAAGGGGGGACTCTTTTCCTCACCCAAAACATTGAAAAAGGTTGCTTTTATCATTTCTAAAAAAGTGTGGATAAAAGGGTACGGTTTGTCAGAGCTTATTTCTAGCGCTGAAAAGGCTCCATTTATGAACACTTTTTGATTTGCACTAATAAAGGTCATAATGAATAATTTAATATATATATATATTTATTAAAGAAGATTTATAATACAGTAATTATATATATATATATAAATAATATATAAATATAATTCATATATCATTTATTAAATAATGAATCAAATTTTCAAAATTTTATATATATAAAATTATCAAATGTACATTCATTACAAAATATAATAGTATATTATATATGTTAATTAAAAAAAATTATATACTTAAATAATTATAATATAATAATATTTTATTTAAACAATTATATAATATATAAATGAATATATTTCTTTAGACATGTATGTATTGATAGTAAATAATTTAAAATATATGTACATGTATAATTGTATGTATGTTTGTTTATGTATATATGTTTGTATGTATGTGAGTTTGTATGTGTGTAGATGTGTATGTCTACATTTGTATTTTTTTAATGTGTACATGTAAGTGTGTGAACAAAACAATTTATTGATGCAATGTTATTTATTCTTTTTTAATATCTCTCTATTTTTAGTATTTTTGGTAATTATTTTTTTATATTTATTCAATTTAATATTTATTTATTTTAATATATTCATCATGAATATATGTGTTTTTGTTTAATTTAATTCGATTTAATTATTCATATTTTTCTACAGTCAATATAATTCATTTTTAATAATTTTATTTGTATAATTAATATCATATGTTTATTCATTTTCTCCATTTTTTTCTAAGTCATTAGATCACATAAATGTTACGAATTCAATTTTTTAAATTTATTTTTGAAATTTATTTAATATTTTTATTCATTTTTAATAATATTTAATTTATTATTATAAATTTAGTAATACCCAAACAGCTCAGCCATGGATATGGAAATTCCAAATCCATGACCACAAAATTTATTAGTAAAATGTAAAATGTACAAGAAGACTAAGAGCAAGTCTACAAGACATACAATATCCAAATTACATGACATTTAACAGATCATCTATGTCCCAGGTTCTTCGGGTATCTTCCTCTGCCTTTTGGGTGATGACCACGCCGCCATGACCTGGCCTTTTGCGATGACTATGCAGATGTAACCTCCGAAGTGGAGCATACCCTAAATTTCAGAGATAAATCTCAAAACTCTATTTTTGGATTGGAATCGAGTCTGTCTTCAAAGTTGATAGATAATAACTTCAGAACTACTATATAATCATTGTAACCAATGAACTTCGACTCCATTGAGAAATTTACCTCAAGCTATCAGAAGTACGATTTAATTGATTCCTTACTGATGCCTTTAATGGGTCTCTCCCCTTCCAGTCCCACAGGGGTACTAATGTCTTAATTCTTTTCTCATGCAACCACGCATTATTTATTAGAAGCTCTACCAAAGGAAATATACGCATCATTCATTGAATCATTAAGATGAGGTTGATAGGTCCACCCCACATTCTCAATAATCCTGCAGGGTGATGCAATAGGTGGGTGCTCAATCTACAAGGGGATAAGATACTTCTCCTCACTTGCCATATTTTTCAACATAAATGGGTCTCATCCAGGGGAACTCACATAATCCTTTAAATTCATTTTTTTCTTAACATTAGCATGGTCTGTATCGTGTTGAGTACTTCTCAATTTCCTTAACCAACTGAAAACCAGCATCATCAACCCACTTGGCCGTCCCTTTACCACTAGCAGACACAAGTGACTCATGTCGCATGTCAAAATTCACTCCATCCTGAATAATAACATCATGTTCAGGTAGATTATCTTCTTCATCAGCAGCCGCGTCCACCCATGATGTCATCAAACCGCCTGCACCCTCATGTGGTCTAGCATCAGCTCCAATTAGATCCATACAAACACCACTAGTGCCAGGCAAAGCCAGTTCGGAACCATGATCAAGAAGAGTCCAATCCATGCACCCCTGCAAAGGATTCCCACCATGAGTCTAATATTTATATTTCTAGACATCATCATAATCTTGAACCAAATCATTTGGCGTCACCATCTGGGTATGCATATCAGCCCTTGCTCATTCTAGGAGGAGACTCTACAGTACCCTGCTTGACAACATCAGCAAAGGATATCCCTGCACTAGGAGAAGCATCCTTTTTCCTAAAGACTTTATTATTCCTCAGCAGAACAACTTCTGAACGTTTCATAAATTGTTCAGCATCATGTCCTCACCTCTTACAAATAGAGTAATTGAGGTTTTTGCATCACTGCTCAGCAGAGTACCCAATTCATAGACAAATATCACAAAACTAGGCATCCCATCATATTGAATGGACAAATCTAACTTTTTATCACCCGCAACCAAGATAATTTTTTCAATCAGATCATAGACAATATAAATTCCATTGAGAACACTGCCAAAATGGCCTCCGAGTGTTGGTTTCCACATATGCGATGGACCCATTCCGTGTAATACGTTTCAGCAATGAAATCAGATCATTTTTTAAATTAGGGAAATACCTATTTTGATGGGCAATGTTCTTTAATCCATCGGTATTTCTAGTGGTCTGAGTTTTAGTCATCTTTGGATCTACCGGAGCCGACAGTGCCTGCTGACCCACATCACCCTCGTTGCCCAGATGTTCTTAAATCCATTAGAATTTCAAGGGTTCGGAGTTTCAGTCTTATATGGATCTACCGGAGAGGACAATGCCTTCTGTCCCACATCGCCCCCCGTTGTCACCATCTTTGCAGGCGGGATAAACTTGTCTTTCGGATTGAAGTAGAAATCTAGTAGATCCGCCCTGAGGAATCATCACCGATCACCATGAATCGCCCGGAAAAAATAGCACTTCCCTGGACATTGCTCCCTCCATTATAAATTCAGTAATAATGTAAAAAATAAATTTATATTTTTATATATAAAAATTTATAGATAAATGTATATTTATTATATTTATAAAATTAAATGTTTATAATTATATAAATATTTATTTATAATTGTATACATTTAAAGTTTTAAATTATATTAATTGTATTATTAAATATGTATCAACTCTTTTCTAATGTAGAAAACCCTGATCTTTATAAGTGATTGAATTCTAGTGGTTATAAAGACATGTCTTTATCATCGCTAAAAAACACTGATAAAGAAGACTTTTCTCAACGCCTATTATTTTACCACCAGTGAAACCCCTTTTAGTTAGTGTTTTTTTAGAAACGATGAAAAAACGGTTCATTATCTAAAAAATTTAACCGTAATCGAACTGAATTCCTCATGTCATTCAAGCTCTTAGAAAATAGAAACCTCACCACCGCTCTCCCTCACCGATACTCTCCCTCCCTCAGCACTTCTATCGTGTACCAATGTGCACCCTCTCAACTGCATGCTCTCCCACACTTTGGATCTCCCTCATTCCCACTCTCCCTCTCTATTGTGCGCTCTCCCTCACTCAGCTTCGGATGAATTGACAATTTCAAATCTCACGGTATGTGACTTCTTATCTTCCATTCTAGCATTCAACATTTTTAATAAATCTTTGGGTGTTCTTAATTTTCCTAAAGGATTTTAATGATGGGTCACCTCCCTCACGTACACCTGATTTGACACCACTATCACACACTACTTGGCAATCACCTAGTCTACATTAGAATTTCTAAGAAGTGTGATTGTTCACGTGATTGATACTTGTCGTAAGTGACATTTTTCTACTGATAAGTGTTGGTCACCCAAACATTCCTACTCCTGCATCCGAATGTAATTTTAGTATTAGGGGTTATATGAAAATTCCAATATGATGTAGAAGAAGCCAAGTTCTTGGAATCCTTCCTGCTTTCATGGATTAAAATCAAATAGTTCTCCCCATTTGGTTCTATTAATAGAAAAAGACCAATTTTTTGATATTTTCATTTTCACTTACATCTATCGATCCGACTGGAACTCATCATTTTATATTTTTCATCCCCATTATCAATATCAATAGGGAACTCATAATCACCCACATTTTAAATCATTAACCCTACCTCTGATGTAATTGATTTTTTAACATCGGTATCAAAAATCACCACTTTCATCATCATCTAATTTAGATAATAAATGTATTATTTTGATTTTTTAGAAATCATAATCTATTTTCTATGTGGTAGAATTTAGGTTTCTAAACATTTTGGTTTTCGTGATAAGTGAACTTCTTGTTAAATTGTATTAATTTTCAATTTCCTTTTATATAAAAATTGGAAAATTTGTAGTTAAAAGTAAAATATATCCAAATTTAAATAACCTTAATGGAATTTTATATTAATATTTTCCTTTTCATTAATTAATACTTCTTAAAATATATGTCAAAATGTTGGGGATGGATTATATATATATTTTTAAATTTTTCATTTTTGTTCGTTGAGGCTTCGTCTTAGCCATGTTAATTGTTTATATTTGAAGCATTGATGAACCCCAATTATTTTGTTCATTGTTTTTTCCAATAGTTTGAGAACTCCATCCCTAGAATCTAGTTTATTAGATTTAAAGTCAAGAGTTTCTCCAAAATTTATGTTCTCAAGACCATGTGATTTGGCCCTATCAATGTTTTTATCCTCTCATAAAATTTCATCCTCAACTCCTAATAATCATATCACTGAAACACCACCTATCCCACCACGTAACAAGTGAAAAAATGAATAAAAATCAACTCCTCTCCCATGTTGTACTCCCACCTAAAAGAGTAATAGAAATCATCCTTGATCTCCTTCTTTTGCAATATATGAAAATTTAATTAGATTATTTGTAATATTATAGTCATCACACATTCATTTCCTTCAATTATTTCCACCCCTAATAATTTAAAATGATAATATTTTAAAATAATGACATTTTTTCGATAGCATATGTGAAAAAAATCACCGGGCTTTAATAACCGTTGAAATATATTTCAATGGATTTAATCTCTTCGATAACTTATAGAACAACATCCCTAAGTCAAAATAAACCATATTATAGTATAAAATTATAACCTAATCATAAATTTATTTAGTATAAGTAGTACTAACTGAATTATAAAAATTATCATTATCTATTTATTATAGATATAATTAGAATCATTTAATAAAAAACAATTTTTTCTGGGAAACTGTATTTTTTTTCTAAAAGACGATTTACTCGCACTTTTCACACATAATTTAAAACTAAAATTTACCACTTTTAAAAAATTTATTTGAAAAAATTAACTTCATCTTTGATATAAGCACATCAAAATTATCATTTAGTGAATTTTTTGGATTTTTCTAAAAATTTTCATTTTTTGATGAATAATGTAAATTACAGAATTTTAATTGAGTACTACCTTTTTGTTTAATTTATTCATATAGATAAGAAATATTTTTTTGGTTATAAGTTAACATTAAATCCATTATATATATATATTAATCCAATTCATTTCATTGAAATCGTTTTCATACAAAATTTCAATGTAAAAATTTTGTAAACTTTTTAACATTTTCTCTTTGAAAATCCGCTTTCTCATTGTGTATGTGTTAATAATTTGAAATTAAATTTTACCAGTTCATTAAAAATTGTAACATTTCAGAAATTCTGTGTAATTTTTTTATTATATGGGATTATTTCGAGACCACAAAATTCAACGACACGTGATTCCGAGGCTCGGAGGGCCCAGAAAGGGTTTTTGAACATTTTTAAGGTACGTTCAGTAAACGTGCAAGCATGATTTTCTATCTATTGAACTGGTGCTCATATTAAAAACATGAGAGTACCATTGAATTTAGAATCTGGAATTCACCTAGAAATGACTTAACTTCAGCCAACAAGGGCCGAGTGGAAAAGTTATTTTTCAGACTTTTTGAAAAAAATAATAAAAAAAATTAAATGAATTATTTTGTTTTTCATTCTCATAGTTGAGTGGCGGACGATGACGTTGTGGGTCAACGATGAGGCGGTGACGATGCACATTAATGAGGCTCATTAGTGGATCGTTAACTCATAGCATAACGATGCTTTAATAATGAGTAACAGCAACATTGTTTCATAAATAAAACAGCATAACGACGTGATGTCACATCATAATGGAAATGTTGTGACGTGCTCCAAATTATAGTTTGATGCGCTAGGAAAATAAGGATTAAAAATTTGGTGGATTCTCTAGAGAACCTTTGACAGACTTCCACCCTAGCAAAGAATGACGAACGCCAGCTGAACTTCATCATCTTCGACGCCTTTCGAATATTGGAGCCGGGAAGCGACGCCGACGTCTTAATTCCTTGAGGACGAACGTCGCAGCATCGGACGCCATAAGAGGTAGGGGATTTTGATTTGATGTTATTCCCTTTCCTTTTTCTAAAAAACAATGAACACGGATGAACTCACAAATAGGTTGATCCGTGATTCGTGCGTTATGTGGGAGGGTGTTTTATTGTTGGGATTATTTATTTGGAGACCAAGTCATTGCATGAAATGATTGAACGGAAACTCCCCGAACCTCTTCCGTCATTAAACCTCTAATGCGGAGGTCCCGAGCCGACACAAATAAGGCCCGAGTGCCTCTACAAGTGCATTCTTGGTCGTCATACCCTCTAAATGAAGGCAAGGCAGGTTTGGGATCCTCATGGTGAAGAGGGCGCTCTCCAGAGGCCACAGATGCAGACAACTCGAAGAACGGACCATCAGAGCGTGTCTAGTGGTTCACTAAACTCTCTGCTAGCGTGCCAGTGCTAGTGCCGACACACTGGAGGATGCGGCTCCAGGCGCAGTGCCACGTGGAGGGAAGACCCATGTCTGGGCAGTTCGGATGGCTGGCGTATCCACGGTCTGTCGACCGCGGTTGGGGGAAAGGCCCCACGCCTGCGGGGCCAGGGGATTCGAATGCGGTAGCCATCCCATGTCCCGGCTGGTCAGCACCACCAACCGCATGGTGCAGCTGGTCCCCAGCTGGCGGGTCAAGCCCCAAATGGGCCGGACCTGCACCGGCAGGCCGGACCCACGACAACGGGCTGAACCCGCACCCAGAGGGCCAGACCTGCACCAACAAGATGGACCCACACCCCCTTTGGGCCGGGCCAGACTAGACTGATTCATTGGGCTACTTGGAGGGCTGGAAACTTGACCAACTAGACTGGGTCCAATGAGGCCTATTGGGCCTGGCCCGCTGGCCAGGACAGACCAGACCGAACTTTGACCCGCACCAGGTCGGGTCGATTCCATCTAAATGAACCATAGTATACGGGACCCCCGGGCCGAGTTGGTCGAATTGGTCTGACCGGGTTGGACTGGGCCCCATCACAACTGGTCCCCTCGTTACTAAAACACCTATATCTTATAAAACATGCCTTTGATTGACAAGCCATTTGTGGCGTTTATACCCTCTCAATGAGACATATCTTTTGGCGTGCTCTATGGCGACTTTCGTAGAATTTGATATGCGATGAAGGGCTTGAAGAGTGGTTCTCCCAAGAACACTACTTACAAAACCCTACGACTAACCAAGACCTGAAAAGTGCTGACTTTTGGCCTAGTGGAACGCACCTATTTGTGACTTTGCAGACCCACGGTGAGAAGCACCTATTTGTGACTTTGTAGGCCCACAGTATGTGGTGAGGAGGAGTACCTCAGTAGGCTACGACTACTGTGAAACACCTCTCTGTGACTTTGTAGGCCCCCGATACTCAATGGGTAGGTGTACCCAAGAAGTCCAAGGTTAGTGGGAAGCACTTCTTCATGACTTGGAAGACCCACTGTACTCGTTAGAGGAGGAGTTCTCATGCAACTAAGGTGTTCAATGATGTGACTGATGATGCTACTGTTACTACCTTAGAATATACTTGGTGTGAGTTGTCTTGTGTTTCGTTCTTTACCTTGAGGAATTGTTGTGTGGCCTTTTATTTTTGGTTTGGGGTCCCTACTGAGTACTGTGTTACTCACCCCTACACGGGCTACGCCCGAACGTGTTGTGTCTGGTGTAGACGACTGACGTTTTGAAATGGGTGCTTAGGGAGACGGGACTGACGGACGCTTCGATGATGGACTTGGTATCCCAGGACCAGGCGGGGCCTAATAGGATTGGGCAGACATGACATACTACTTTTGATTCCAGTGGCTTCATTACTCTCACGATCAGGTGGGGTTTTCTGCAGATGACCATCAGAGTTTCCTTTTTGTACTTGTTTTTTTAGTTCTTTGGTTGGTTTGTATTCTGGACCACTCACTTTTAGTTGTACTTGTAATCATCCTTATTTTAGTAGTATACTTGTTTTCCCCCTTTTAGTTTTTGGGATGTGGTTGAGTAAGTGTATGCATACATGTACTCAGAAAAATGCCTCCCACTTGCAGGTTGACACCTTCGGCGCTAGTCGCCGGCCCCTAAACATCAGAAGGCGGGCTTGGGGTAGTCACATCACGGGCCCTGGGGGACGAGTCATGACAAAGTGATTTCAAAGGGTTGTTGGTCCTACCACAAAGACCGGGAGACTGTTGTTTTTTTGGGTAAACAATGTTAAGTGTTTCGAGTTCGACTTTCAGATTTGGGGAGTCCATTGTTAGGGCAGAGACCGATGTATCCATACCCCAGGACTTTGAATTCTGCTTTCAAATCAATACATGAAAATACTAGTCGCATAAGTGTCCCCTTATTTTGAATAAGAGTCACCTCACCAGGTATAATCTTCCAACCATGGTACATATTGATCTATCTCAGGATTCCTCCATGTGGACGACTAGCCAAGATCCTGATACGAGGTCATGAGGACAGCCCGTCTAGTGACGAGGCATCCGTTCTGGGACCAGTTCTAGAGATGGCCCCACCGAGTGGTGAAAAAGTGCTACCAGCACCTGATGGTCATCATCTAATGTCGGTGGTTTCATCAGAGGATGTTCATAGGCTCAGTGCCCTACATGAGTTTCAGAGACAGAGACCTCCCAAGTTCAGGGGAGAGATGGATCCTCAAGTCGTTGAGGACTGGCTGGAGGCTATGATGTGGGTCTTCCTCTTAGTGAGGACAACGTCTGATGAGATGGGAATCTTGGCAGTGCGCCTTCTGTAGGTCTCAGCAAGGAGATGGTGGTGTTTGACCATCCAAACTCACAATGAGGTGACCCTCACTTGGATTGACTTCGAGAGGCTCTTCTGAGAGGAGTTTTCCCCCATGTCCTTGCACTCTGTGCGCATCCAGGAGTAGCTTCACCTACAACAGAAGAACATGACGATGGTTGAATACTCTTCCAGGTCCATAGAGCTTTCCTACTACTCCATATATATGGTGAGATACCCTTTCATCAGGGCTTGAGCCTTTGAGCAGGGACCCAGGTGGGAGATCAGGTCTTTAGTGGTGTCTCTCAACATCCCTACCTAGATCGGGGTGCTGGAGCAAGCCCTTCTAATGTAGATATTATTGGACGAGCAGGCGCTAAGAGCTAGGGATTCTAGCAGACCCCAGATGGCAGAGTCTTTGGTAGGCAGTAGACAATAGACGCATGGGCCCAAGCGGGCCAGGTCTTTCATAGGTCGACCCTAGGAATTAGGGTTGGCAGCGCAAGGCTCCCAGGACAGAGGGATTCAATAGGGCCCATGATTTTCTACTTGTGTGGTGGGTAGGGACACATGGTACATGACTGCCTGACCTGCCAAACAGTTGACCTGCAGATGGTCTAGGGTCCATCGAGGCAATGAAAACAGTTCAAGCAAGGAGGTCTGCATGGCGACAGATGTGGAAGGGGAGATAGCCGAGCGGCAGGCGGTGGGTGATGGTTTGAGGTGTTACTTCCCCCTCCCACAGGTTGTCCACCCCGACCTTAGGGAGTATGAGGACATGGGTGAGCTCAGCTCCAGACAACAAAAGCTTATGACCAAGACTCTCCATATATGATTTGAGGTATGATATATATCTTCTCCAACCTATTGAAAATAATTATAGACATAGGTTCTAGTCACTCCTTCCTTTCCAAGACTCTCGTTCGAAGCTCAGAGATTCTGGTGGAGCCTTTGGATCGATCTTTATGGCTAGAGACTTCTACGAGAGGAGATTCAACGATTAAACACTTGTGTCGGCAGTGTGAGATTACTCAAGGAGGTGAGAGCTTCGGCTGGGATCTCCTCATAGCAACATCGAGGCCTTATGACATTATCCTAGGTATGGACCAGTTAACCACATTACATGCTCAGATCGACTATTTTAGGTGTACAATGCAGTGTGTCCGTGGAGATAGAACTAGGTTTTCCTTCAATAGCTATAAGGAAACCCTTGTAGTGCAGGATGGACACTCTCAGAGAAGGGTTCAGCCGATCACTCACTAGTTGGCTAGCCTCACCCTCGGTGCGGTGGAGGAGAGGAGTCCAAGATTCCCTATAGTGGTGGACGAGTATGAGGATGTTATTCCTAATGAGGTTCTAGGGATACCTCCTCATATAGAGGTAAACTTCTGTATCAACCTGTACCATGGGACGACACCGATATCCACACCGGCATATCAAATGGCTCCCGTAGAGCTTCACGAGTTGAGGGTACAACTGGAGGACTTTCAGGAGAAGGCATTTGTAAGGCCTAGTGTTTCACCATGGGTAGCCTCAATGATTTTTTCCAAGAAGTCAGATAGGATTTTGAGGTTGTGCATGGATTTCTGGCACCTGAACTAGGCGACCGTGAAGAATAAGTACCCACTGCAAAGAATTGATGAACTCTTCAACCAGTTGAAGGGAGAGAAGTGGTTCTCAAAGATAGACCTCATATCAGGATATCACCAACTCCGATTATGAGATAGAGATGTACTAAAGACGGCCTTCAAGTGCTGGTATGGACACTATGAGTTTTTGGTGATGCCTTTCAGCATGACCAATGCCCCAGCAGTGTTCATGGGCCTCATAAATAGGATCTTCTAGCCCTAACTTGACTATTTCATCATGATATTCATCAATGAAATCTTGGTGTACTCAACATCAGAGGATGAGCATGTTGTACACCTACGGATAGTCCAGGATACACTCAGAGAGAACCAACTTTATGGTAATCTCCCGAAGTGTCAGTTTTGGATTCGTGATGTCCATTTCCTAGGACATGTCATCTCGGAGGCTGGAGTTGTAGTAGATCAAGTGAATATAGAAGTGATGCATGCTTGGGAGCCACCCAAAAGCATGACTCAGGTGCAGAGCTTCTTGGGGTTGGCTGGTTACTATCAGAGGTTCATGCCCAACTTTTCCAGGGTAGAATCACCCTTATCGGATTTGACATTGAAGGGAAAAACATTCATATGGTTAGAGAAATACCAGTAGAGTTTCTAGGAGCTGAGGCAGATACTAAGTAGTTCCCCCCATCTTGATACTACCAGAGGAGGGCATTGGGTACATAGTTTATTGTGACACATTAGGGACTAAACTGGGTTGTTTTATGATGTAGAAACGACCAGTGATCGCCTACAGCTCACAACAATTGAGACAACATAATAAAAACTACACAACCCATAACCATGAGTTAGCAGTAGCGGTATTTTCTTTGAAGATGTGTTGACACTACATGATGGGTGAATATTTTACAGTTTACTCCAACCACAAGAGTCTCAGGTATATCTTCTCCCAGAAGGAACTAAACCTGAGGTAGGGTCAATGACTAGAGTTCCACTAGGACTATGAATTTGAGATATTCTATACTCCTAGAAATGGGAACATGGTGGCAGACATGCTCAGTAGGAGGGCTGAGTTGAAACTACTGAGAGAGGTGACATAGAAGTTATCTACGATGCAGATATCCTTCATGAATGATGGTGAGGCTGCTTACCTTCGGTTGATGACTGTTACTCCCCCACCCTTACTTTTAGTCAGGGAGGCGCAACTAGTGGATGTTGACTGCGAGGCCCGACGTGCTCAGTTATCCTCAGGATGGGCTCCTGATGGATTTTCGATAGATGAGGAGCACACCATCCTTTTCAAATGGTGCACCTTAGTGACAATGATATTATAGGAGGAGGTATTGAGGAAGTTCCAAACTTCCCCTATGGAAATACATCATGGTGTGAAAAATATGTACCAGGACCACCAACGTCAGTACTGGTTGCTAGAGATGAAGAAAATAGTGGCTGAGTTCATTTAACGATGCCTCACTTTTCAGCAATTAAAGGCCGAGCACTAGGTTCCAGCAGGCATAACTCAACAACTCGAGGTACCTGAGTGGAAATGGGATGATATCTTAATGGAATTCATGATAGGGTCACCACATACGTCTAGAGGTCATGAATCTATCTGGGTGATTAATGTTCGACTCGCCAAGTCGGCTCACGTCCTACCCATCTGGGAGTAGGGATCAGTAGAGGGATTAGGATGCCTCTACGTCCAAGAGATAGTGTGGATCCATTGGGTGCCTTTGACGATTGTCTCAGATCTTGACACTCTCTTTTCATCTTAGTTGTGGAAGGGATTGCATGAGGTGTTCGAGACACATCTATGCTTGAGTACTGCTTTTCCTCCCCAAATGGATAGTCATCCAGAGCGAACCATACAGACCTTAGAGGACATGCTCCATGCATGCATCCTTGACTTTGGTTATAGTTGGGAGTACCACTGTCCACTGGATGTTTTTTCATACAAAAATAGTTATTGCTCCACCATTGGCATGAGACCGTTTGAGGCCTTGTACAGGCGGCCTTGCAAATCACCCATATACTGGACAGACCCAAGGGATTCTGTACTCATGGGTCAAGAGTTGGTATAGGCTACCATAAAAAAGATGCAGATCATCTAGGAGTGGATGATGACTGCACAGATCAGAAAAATGTCTTATGCCGAAAGGAGACAGAGACCCTTGGAGTTTTAGTAGGGAGATCATGTGTTTCTTTGGGTCTCACCTCGATAAAGACTGCAGAGATTTGGATGAGGCAACAAGCTATATCTAAGGTTCATCAGACCTTTTCAGATCCTGAGCAGAGTTTGAGAGGTGGCGTACCGCTTAGCTCTTCTCCCACAGATGCACTGGGTGCATGATGTTTTCCATGTGTCATAGCTAAGGAGGTATGTGCATGATCCATCGCACGTCATCGACTCGGGTGAGCTAGACATTGACGATGGGGAAATATTTGCGGAGTTACCAGTGGAGATAGAGGATCAATAGAAGTGGGTCCTACACGGGTAGTCGATTCCTCTAGTGCGCATTCGATGGTAGTACAAGAATCTTTAGGAGAGCACATGGGAGTGGGAGGCTCGGATTCGTGCTCATTACCCCTATCTTTTTATTTAGTTGTTGTTTTAGATTTTGGGGACATAAAACCCTAAGGTGGGGAGAATGTAACGTCTCAGAATTTCTATGTAATTTTCTTTATATGGGATTATTTCAAGACCATGAAATTTGATGGCACGTGATTCTGAGGTCCAGAGGGCCCAGAACGGGTTTTTGAACTTTTTTTAAGGTATGTTCAGTAAACGTGTGAGTGTGATTTTCTATCTTTTGAACTGGTGCTCGAATTAAAAATCCTAGGGAACCATTGAATTTAGAATGCTTGGATTCACCTAGAAATGAATTAGCTTCATCCGAAAATGGACAAGAGAAAAGTTATTTTTCAGAATTTTAATGAAAAATAATAAAATAATTTAGAATAATTATTTTATTTTTCTTTCTCACAGTTGAGTGGAAGATGGCGATGCTACAGGGCAGTGATGAGGCAGCGATTATGCGTATTAATGATTCTCATTAGTATCTCATTAACTCGTAGCATAATTATGCTTTAATAAAGCATAAAAACAATGTTGCTTTATAAATAAAACAACGTAACGATGTGACGTCGCATAATAATGGAAACACTGTGATGTACTCCTATTTATAGTTCAACACGATGCGAAAATAAGGATTAAAAATTTGAAGGATTCTCCAACGAACCTCCGACAGACTTCCACCCTATAAAATAATGACAAACGTTAGAAAAACTTCATCATCTTAGATGCCTTTAGAAGATCGGAGCCAGGAAGTGACTTCGATGTCTTAATTACTCGAGGATTAACACAATGACATCAAAAGTCATAAGAGGTAGGGGTTTTTGATTTGATGTCCTTCCCCATACTTTTCTAAAAAACAACCGACACAGATCAACCCACGAATAGGTTGATATGTGATTCATGCGTTATGTGGGAGGGTGTTTTATTGTTGGGATTATTTACTTGTGGTCGAAATCTTGGCATGAAATGATTAAATGGAAACTCCCCGAACCTCCCCCTTCTTTAAAACTCTAACACGGAGGCCTTGATCCAACATGGACAAGGACTGAGCACCTCTGCATGTGCATTCTTGGTGGTCGTACCCTCAAAATAATGACAAGATAGGTTTGGGTACCTCGTGGTGAAGAGTGTGATCCTCGGAGGCCATAGATGCAAACAACTCGAAAAAATAGACCATCGGAGTGAGTCCAGTTGTCTGTTAAACTCTATGTCGGCGCACCGAACTCACCAGCAGTGTGGAGGAAGCCGCCCACACCAGCGTTTCGGGATGACTGGGAAGTCGCGGGGGAACGCGGGAGGATGTGGTGCCAGGAGGGGCGCCGCATGGAGGGATGGCCCACGTCTAGGCCATTCGGACGGCTGGTGAAGCCGTGGTCCGTCGACTACGATTGGTGGAAAGGCCCCATGCTCGCGAGACTAGGTGGGAGCTGGAAGCGGTAGCCAGGCAGTATCGCAGCGTGTCGACACCACCGACCGCACTATACAGTGGAGCCCCCAGTGGGTTAGGCTGATCACGCTACACAACGGGCCGGACCCGGGCCTAGCGGGCCAGACCGCGCTGATGGGCCAGACCCGCGCCGACAGGTCGGACTGGAACCCATGGCCCAGACCCGCACCCAGTGGGCCAAACCCACATCGGAAGGCTGAAACCGCGCCCCCTTCAGGCCAGGCCAAACTAGACGGAGTTGCTAGGCTACTCAGCGGGCTGGACCCTCGGCCAACCGGGCCTGGTCCAGCGAGGCCAATTGGGCCTGGCCCACTGTCCAGGCCAGACCAGACTGATTTTGACCCGCACCAGGTCTAATCGAGGAACTGGGGTATGTGGGACCCATGATATGGGTTGGTCGGTCAGTCTTACCGGGTCGGACCGGGCCCTGTCACAACTGGGCCCCTAATTACTAAAACGCCAGTATCATGCAAACCGCGTTTCTGATTTAAGAGACGTTTGTGGCGTTGGTACCCTCCTGACAAGGCATATCTTTTGGAATGATCTATGGTGACTTTCGTGGAAGTTGAAATTCTACGAGGGGCTGGAGGAGTGGTTATCCCAAGAGAACTATGTATAGAACCCTACGACTAGCTGAGACCTAAAGACTGCTGACGTTTGGCCCACTGGGAAGCACCTCTCTATGACTGTGTAGGACCACAGTGGTAAGAACCTCTCTATTACTTTGTAGTCCCATGGTACGTGGTGAGGAGTACCTCAGTAGGCCACGACTAGTGGGAAGCACCTCTCTATGACTTTGCAGGCCCACAATACGTGGGGAGGTGTACCTAAGTAGTCCAAGGATAGTGGGAAGCACTTCTTCGTGACTTGGAAGGCCCACTGTACTCATTATAGGAGGAGTTCTCTAGCATCCGAGGTGTTCAACGATGTGACTAATGATGCTGCTCTTACTACACTAGAATATACCTGGTGTGAGTTGTCTTGTGTTTCATGCTTTACCTTGAGAAATTATTGTGCGGCCTTTCCTTTTTGTTTTGGGGTACCTAATGAGTACTGTGTTACTCAACCCTAAACGGGCTATGCATTCACGTGTTGTGTTTAGTGCAGACGATCAGCATTTCAATAGCGGTGCTTAGGGAGATGAGATTGACGGATGATACGACAGTGAACTTGGCTGCCCAGGACCAGGCAGGCCCCAGTAGGACTCGGTGGACAAGACATACTACTTTGACTTCTAGTAGCTTCACTACTCTCACGATTAGGTGGGGTTTTCTACTGATGGCCATCAGAGTTTCCTTTTTGTACTAGTTGTTTTTAGTTCCTTGTTGGGTTTGTATTATGGCCCACTCACTTTCAATTATACTTGCACTCAGCCTTGTTTTAGTAGTATACATGTTTTTCCCCTTTCAGTGTGTTGACATGTTGTTGGGAATGTGTGTTCTTATAGGTACTTAGGAAAATTCATCACACTTTCAGGTTGACACCTTCAACGCTAGTCGCCATCCCCTAGCCTTTGGGAGGCGGGCTTGGGGTAGTCATGGCATGGGCCCCGTGTGACGAGTCATGAAAAAACTTATTTGAAAAAATAGATTCAATATTTTTAATAATCATAATTTATGTTATCTAATAATCTCAAATTAATTTTTGAACAAAATAAATAGTGAAATAATTAAAAAATAATTGTCGTGGTTAAGGTAAAAAATGATTAACCAGTGGTTTAAACTAAAATGACCATGGATAAATTGACCTAAAAACATATCTAAAATATATTTTATAGACATATTTTGATCTTTTCAGGTATAATTTTAGACAATACTCAATTTTTTACCCTTGTGGCATCTGAAAAATGTTGGTATGATTTTTTCTGTTCAAAAATTACAAGTGTTCCAGTCACCTTAGTTATACAAGGCCATCCCACTCATTTCATCTTCACACCACAAAACCATTTTGGTTCATCCAATAAATTCCCAAATAAATTCAAAAATTCAATCCCATCATCCTAAAATACTTATTTCTTCCTAAATCCAACCTAGAAATGTTCTTGGTGCTAACCTAAGGGGGATACCAGAAGAATATGTAAAATTCTTCAATTAGCATATTTATTTTATTTCTTCCTCCACCTTCGTTAATTCTTATTAAACCATGATAATATAATAAACAAGTTTCTTAAATATATTATGATATTTTAATGTTATATTAATGGCCTAAAACTATCTCCACTTCTATCAAATGAGTTATGAAATCATCATTTGTGTGTACGGAGGAGTACCGCCTCGCAAACCGATATCATTCGTTTTTCTATTACTTACTCTAATGGTTAGGTATTGAGATTGTTCAAAAGTATATATGTGATATTTATAACTTAATTATAAAAATTTATTCTTTTTATCATATATAATTTTTTTACTTTATATTATGTAATGGATATAATAATGCCACTCCTGTGTACAACAGACTACCACCTCAAAAAGCACTGTGATTTATTTTTCCCCAACTCATTGCATGGAAGGTAGTAAAGATAATTTTTATGAATATATGGAATATATATGAATTAATTATGATATTAATTACATATTTACCATTCTTAATAGATAATATATCTTTTCATCTGTTACACAGAAATATAATAGCATCATTCGTGTATGAGTGGACTACTACTATCACGAAGTGATGTGAATATCTTTTCATCACCACACCACATTAATGGTATATATTGTAATATTTAAATAAATAATATGGTATATAATATATTCTAATAATTTTCAAAGGATAAAATATTTCTTATCTTATTTCAATAAGGATCATTAGAAAATGGAAACGTTTCTCATGCATACATATGACCAACCATCTACCTGATTGTAACAATTTTCATGATTTATTTTAAAATAATAAATAATGTAAAAATATTATAATTAAGTCTTGATAATTATTCTGGGGATAATGGAACTATATAATTTGAATAATAATCAAAACATTCATAATAAAGCACAAATGAGAAAACAAGGAAATGAACACCCCAAACAATGAAAATAATGGTATATTATTAACGAAAGGAAGATAAGATATTATATAGGGATCATATATGATATTATAAATATTAATATGTTTATGGTATAACTTAATAACATGTTTAAAACCAAAATAATAGAGTTTGAAACATGTTCAACCAAAAGAAAGCATGATATAAGGTAATTCCTCTCAATTTCCCTTTATTGAGACATATTGTAATGTTCTACAACTAATTGATTTTATATGGTTTATATACTAACCCTTTTATATTTAATATCAAATATCATTCATAATTAATGGTATAATAAGATTAAATTTTAATTATTTCTTCTAAGGGGATTTGACTTGAAAATTACCAAGTGATAATGAATTTTAAAACATAATCCATTTTCATTTGGTTATATTACTTCTTCATTGTATTTGATATTACTAGATTATGTGTGTAATGAAAATTTAATACCATATTTTCTATTTCCAATTTTTCATGTGGATTTATATTTTATACATATAATCAATTCGTTTATTTATTCTCACTTCAACATTATGATGTTTTTTAAGTGTTTATTTCAAAATTTCATTTTAAATAGAGATTGTTTATTATTAGATCATTATCTGATAAACCAATTTAATTTTATCCTTCTCTAGTTATTCATGAAATTCTTACTGTAACAGTTTCATTTTAACACTATTTGGTAATTTAAATAATTGATAAAATGTTGTTAATACAATCTAACTTCATTTCTCTCTTCGATCAGAAATCTGTTTTCCTATAATTTTAAAATATTTCCAAAAAATGTTTTTAACATTTTAAATATTATTTATTAAACAAATTATTACAAATTTGTACTTTTAAAAATTCTTTTAAAGGAATCATTTCATATTTTTCAAATCAATTCTTGTTTTTATTTTTCTAAAAAGGTGAATGGAATATTTTATTAATGTGTATGGAATGATTGTAATTTCTAGCCATTATGACCACTCAAATGTTTGAAATATTATTATATAAGTTTAAAGGTATATTTTAAAATAAAATTATTATAAAATTATTTGAAAATGTTTTATTTTTAAAAGATTATTTTTAAAATGAAAAGGAAAATTTCCTTAAGAATGCTTTTAGATATCTTTTTATGGTATTTCAATTCATAAATGAAAACAACCCTTTATTTTACATGTAATTCACATGGGATACATTGTATTGATACATCCATATTCATTATCTATATGGATTATGATCCATTTGACCAAGGAAAGTATTACTATAACTTCATAGATTCTTTTTTGTTATCATTAACATTCCCAAGAAATATTCACATTCGTGTGATCACTAGATATTAAATTCTCCCTAAATATCCATATTATTTATGATGGATGTGGTTATTTATTAAACCATATATCATTTATACATAAAATGTTTTAATTTAAAAGTTATTTGATTGACTATGGGAATATTTATAATCCATATTATTTTTCCTATATAGATATTTAATTATAAGGAAAAATGATTCATGAATTAAATCAATTATTTGATATATAAGGAATTATTTAGACATGTAGTGATGGGTGGGGCCTAGTATTATATAGACCCTCAATTCATCAAAAGGATCATGAGAAAAATTACTAAGATAACATTAAATAGTTTTTTACCTATATTTATAAACCATCTTTTAAAAGGTCTTAATGATAGATATATCATTTTACTTAGAAAAGGTGTGAAACAATTAAGAATTTACTTCATTGATAATTTTGTTATTATTGACCATGAAATTTTCACAATGATATTATCTATGAATTCAATTCATTTTAATTTTAAATATTAAAAGTAATTTGTTTTCAGTTATTCACCTTTACATATTGATTATCCATTCTCTATTTATGATAAATATGTGACTGATTTAATGGAATCACTACTACAAATACCCCTTTTATCAGCACTAAAAATGGCCTTTAACAGCACTAGAAAAGCACTATTAAAGCTGGCGAAGATAAAGGGGGGGGGGGGTCCCCTTTATTAGTTTTCCAAAAAGAGCTGATAAAGACCCCTTTTATCAGCATTTTTTTAGCGCTGATAAAAGTAAAAAAAAATTAATTTTTTTTAAAAATTTTAAAAAAATCCTACCAATTGGGGGGGCTTTTATAGCACTTGAGCCCCCTTTTAACAGCGCTTTCCAGACCCTCCAGAACCCACATTCACCCAACTCCACCCTATATCAGTGCTACACCCACCCCCTTTATTAGCACTAGCCCCCCAAATCCACCCCCATGCGCACACCCTTGCATCCACCAAGATTTGATCTCGAGACCTCCCTCTTGTGCACCTAAAGCCTTTACCACTCTACCATATTGATTTGTTCTCCAGTTAATGACATATCTATTTATATATATATATATATATTTATTTATTTAGTTATATTTATTCATATAGTAATATATAGTTATATTAATATATATATAGTGATATTAATATATATATTTATAGTTATATCAATATATATATATATATATATAGTTATATTAATATATATATAGTTAGATTAATATATAGGTATATAAATATTTATATATTGGTATTTTAAATAAAATGGATATTAGTTATTATTTAGATAAAGATAATATATTTTATATGTAAATATATTTTATTATTTATATTTATAATTAAAATTTTATGTGTGAATATATAAAAAATAGGTATATATTGTTATATATTTGATTATAAATAGCAGTTCAATTTAAAAAATGATAAAATTTCAAAGGCATAATATCAATATGAATGTAATACCTAGGAATAAATTCAGTTCCCACAAAAAAAAGTCAATAATACCCACTTAAACGAGGCTGAAAACACACAAAATTTTAAAAAAATCATTGTATCCTGACTGAAAATTCAGTTTTGGAGGCCTTATGGGACTTTTTGTCTTCGAAAAAATCTTGGCCGGGCCCCCCTAATTATATGGGTGTACTGATCATCACAGGCTTTGATTTGATATATGTTAGAGCTCAAACAGACACCCGGATCAAAAGTTATGGCCTTTTGAAGTTCGAGTTGCGTTTTCAACATATTTTGGATCTTTTTTTAATTTTTTAGTCTTCATGTTGTTATTAAATGACTATTACTCCATAATAATTAGCAAATTATCAACTAAAAATATTTTTTAAATTTTTTTATAAGCCATTTTCAATAAATATCTTATATATTAAGTGTAACTGTATATTTATACTTATCTAAAATATATTTAAAATTATATTTAAAAAATATATATTATATTTATATCAATATAACTATATCTATATATTTAAATATTAATATATTGTTTTAATGATTTTTTTGGAAGTAGACCCTTTATGAGCTCTTTTAAAAAAAGTGCTGATAAAGACCCCCTTTATCAGCTCTACTAAAAAAAGAATTGATAAAGGGGTACCCTTTAACAGTGCTAAAAAAAGTGCTGTTAAAGGGTGTACCTTTATCAATGCTAAAAAAAGCACTGATAACGGGGTACATTTATCAGTGCTTTTTAAGCATTGATAAAGGTACCCTTTATCAGTGGGTTTTTAGGGCTGATAAAGGTACCCCCCTTTATCAGCGATTTTTCATTAGCGCTGATAAAGGGTGGCGCTGGCCTTGCCCCATTTTGTGGTACTGAATGTGTTTTCATTTATTCAAGTTTCCATGTTGATTGTGATTATTGATTCATGATATCTTTCCTTATACATAACCCTTACTGAAAATTTTAGCTCACCTTTATTTTTTTCCTTTCCTAGGAATTCATGTAGTATGCTATGATTTATATGAAAGGATATTCTAGAGGTAATAATGATATTAATGAAAAAAAAAATTAAGTTGTAATGTTTGTTTTCAAATATCACTGAAGACTCACATATGTTTCTATTTTACAATGACTATTGAACTATTTTATCTTTCAAGATGTTATTCCTTATATTTTATTCCAAAGTAAAAATGTAAGACAATTCCACTAGGCATTTAGGGTTAGGGTCACTACACATGGTATCAAAGGATCTTTAGTAAAAGCATTGGAACTAGATTTTAAAAAATATAGTTTAGGAAATATAACCCTATGATAAACATTGAGGATAAATATATACCAACATCCTAATTTTTTGGTAATGTATATGTTATGTAGTTCTCCATGTAATGTATATATTACGTGGTTCTGGAACAAATGTACCTAAAGTAATAACACTAAGAATGTCACATTGGGTTGACATGATCTTCACATAGGGCTTGACCACATGCCTTACTATGCATATGGTTTGATTCTTTAGAAGAATATGATTATGATTATTAAAATATTCTATACAAATCATTTTGAAGGATTTTAAAAAATAGATATCCCCAAATAAACCATGTTTATGATTATGAAATTAGCTAAGAATTAATCTTCCAGTTAATGTTATGTTTTTTCACTTGGTTTTGTATTATAAATTAAGTTTCATAATTATATCATCTAATCGAGTGAATGAAATAATTTAGAAATGGAACATAATAGATGGAATGTGAAGAACATAAATTATCATAATCCAAAGAGTAAGAATGACTATTTTCTTGGGGGGATTAAGATAATATCTCTAAGGGAAGAAGTATCCCAAAAATTATCATCATATGAGGACATAACATCATGTTCTAATAAGATTGAGAAAAAAATCATTAAGTATTATGGCCTCAAATAAGGGAAATAGAGGAAGATGATGGCATATAAATGAATTATAAAGGGAATAAGGGAAATAATAATTTTACTACATGTTAAAATTGTGGAAATAAACACACCAATGCTCACTTAAATTGAATGGGAGTCAAAGACAAGTGTAGAGAGAAAGGCCACTATGCTTCTGATTAAATGTGTAAGATTTTTTTTTCAAATTCTACGATTATCTGCAAGCTTGGAAATTTTGTTGGGTGTTTTTTATGCTCGTATTGTCAAACCAATTTAGTTTTTCATCCCATAACTCCCACATATCTTCATTAAAGTCAAAATTTCTAATAACCATATTGATTGTATTTGGATTTTGGTTAATGTGGAGTTATGGTGTAAAAAATAATATACCTTTGATATATTGTTTATTTTATGATCTTTCTATATTATGGGGGTTTTTTCATCTGTTTTTCATCATGGCTACAATTTCTATCATTGGGGGATGATTCTTCCACCCATATTAGGTTTTTACCTCCTATATATATCTTTGTTGGATAACTGGGTGTTGAGGACACATCTACTTATTGTCCACTTAAGAAAAATAAAGGACCTTGGTATTATGATATCAGGTTTGTTGATATTTTTTTTTATTTTGAAATTTGATTTGGGTTTTAACAAACTGGAAATGTAGGTCCATCAAGAGGTCCAATTGATCCATTAAATGAATCCCCCTTCATTTGCTGATGTCATGGAGGTTGTAGACAAGAGTAATGGACATGATCTTGTCCCTGAAGATGGATTCAAGGTTTTTTATAGTAGGAATTATGTGCCTAGTCCATATTCTCCATTTTAGGTGTCTACATCCTAGAATTTAATAGTTGTTTAGTAGCGGGATCTTCTGACCAGTTGGATATAGCACGATCAATCCATTTTCAAAATCACTTTACTTTTTTGACTGGAAATGAGAAAGAAGCTATTGAATTTTAATGGTTGGAGAATGTTATACCAATATGAAAAAAGAAAAATGAAGGTTCATGGTCCAATAAATTCTCTAATCTAAGTGAAAAAGTCATTGAATCTCATTAAGAGATGGATATTGAGCAGGATCCCCATGCGAACTAAACTATTGGACTTATATTGAAGAATTGAAAGAAAGGGAATCTTATATCCAAAAATTTTCCTATCCTAAATGGGGAAAATTCAACACCTCATAATGACTACATTAATATATAAAATACTATTGTAATGAGGTACTCAAGTAAATTAATAAATGGTTGGACTAGAATAGGGTGGGATGAATCTACTATTTTTGAAGTAGATAATAAGGATCCTTGTGAGTAATGTGAGCAAGCTCAAAGTGGGGTCATTAGGGAACCTAAATGTGAATCCATAAGGCTAGTCCAAGAATCAGTACTTACTAGAGTATATAATGGAATGGAAGGGAAAATGTAAGTTGAAAATGAGAAAAATGATGAGATAATTCTTTACCCTTCAAATGAAATGCATTAAGATTTATTTTGGATCAATTATCTAAAGGAGGATGTCAATATAATTTATGAGAGAAGGCTTTTGGTTGATACAAATGAAGAGAAATGTGTGGGGATAAGTAAAAAATACTGCATTTTGTATTGATTTTTTGACAAATAGAATATCAATTTGGAGGAATATATACATACATGGTACAAGATAGCCAATTTTTTGAAGATATTATTAGTGATGATCTAGATATTATGATATGTGCACATTATTTAATGTAATATATGGTGTATAATTCTGATATTCTTAGTATTGTATTTATTATTATTTTGAATTCTTTCTATGTGTAATGATATTTTTTTGACATATATGGTTTTCCCACATTTTCCACAAAAGTTATTTTTACATAAAAATTTATATTTGATCATTTAAGGATTGTATTGTAGTACTTTTTCATTAAGGATTTGAAATCACATGTTGAATAGTACCGATGACCAAAAAAAATGATTTAGTGGCAAGTTTATCTTCTTGGAAAACATATTATTAAGGAAAAGATAACCCTTAATATGTTCTTGAGGTTGAGATATTGATTTTAGGATAAAGAGATGATTGATAAGGTTAATGTAAATTGGATATTAATTACTACCATATAAATAATTATTGATTTCTTGGTAAAGTGGTTTATGAAATCATTAATGGATTTTAAAATAGTTTTTTTACTTAAGAAATATATCAAATAATATTTGTTTTCCTTAAGGGATAAGGAAGTATAAATGTTTTCAATAAGGTTTTATAGTAATTCATTTTATTACTATGTTTAAATAGAATACATGATGAAGGTATTCACATGTTTGGTATGTGATGAATAAGTGATACTTTATGTTGTTTTGTGGATTAATGATTTGTTAATTTTTGAAATTTAGTGAACTTATTTCTAATGTTTTGGATCATAATATTTTGGAAGGTTTGTAAGGTTAAACATTTATGAAATGGTTTATGTTGAAAATTGGATAATGTTTTATAAATTAATGTATTACATCACTATATAGAGATATATGCGTACTGGATAACCTATTCAAACCATTTTTTCATAACAATAACAAGATATAAAAGAAATTACTTATGATTATATTATGGATACTAAAATCTATTGAAATTGGATTTTAGTGATTCGAGCATAGAAATTACATTTTTTATATTAATTTCATAGAGAATGTGATCAACTAGAAATTGGTCGAAGTACAACCAAAGGTTGAAATTGTTCTTATGAAATATAAACATATAAAGTAAAAATATTTCCTTATAATAATTTATAGTAAAAGAAAACCTTAATATTTGTAAAATGAAATTTAAACAACTATGATACCCTATTACCTTTATATCTTATGAATTTTATAGTTTTTAAAATCATCATAGATTAATGGATTTTAGGTCCTTAACTTTTCATTGATCATTCACTTTCTTGGGATCAATGATCTGTATCAGTCTCTTCAATTATTTACCCATTCATTCCATGTCCATGATTTCAATTCCCACTAATATTATCCTACATAGAATCGTAGTAATGTGTTATTCTATATAACCTTTTTACTTCTTTTCTCTCATATTATGATAAAGTTCTACTAACCCTATTAAGATGTGGTTTTTTCAACAATGGTATTTCCAAATTCAAAACCTGTAAATACAAAGATCAAATTAAAATTGTGATGATGAAATTTATTCAAGGTGGGGTGAATATAACACAATGATATTTTAAAATAATATTTTTTTATATCATATGTGACACCCAACTCAAGCTTAAATAACAAATAAAATATATTTTTATAAATTCAATCTCTTCGATAGCGTATAGAACACGCAAACCCAAGTTGAAATGAACTGTAATATCATGTATCATTATAACCTAAGCATTAAATTGAAGGGTATGAATATTACTAACTATATTTTGAAAAATATGGGTTTCTATTTATTATATATTAATAATAATCATTTTAATGAAAAATAAATGTTTTCTAAAAAAACTATTTTTTTATTAAAGATGGTTTAATCATGCTTTGCACACATAATTGAAAATTAATTTTTATCAATGATAGAAAATTTATTTGAAATAATAAATCTATTTTTTTAAATCATCATATCAAAATTATCTTATGTTGAATTTTTGGAATTTTTCTAAAAAATTTCATTTTTTGACGAATAGTGAAAAATAATGATTTTTAATTTAAAACTTCATTTTCATTTAAATTATTTTTATATTTAAATTAAAATATTTATTTAT
Organism: Viscum album; assembly: GCA_963277665.1. Taxonomy (NCBI): domain Eukaryota; kingdom Viridiplantae; phylum Streptophyta; class Magnoliopsida; order Santalales; family Viscaceae; genus Viscum; species Viscum album. The sequence continues at coordinate 1,311,154,617 of OY728151.1, forward strand.
TTTAAAGTAAAATTAGTTCAATTATATATATATTAATCATGTTTATGTGAATTAAATAATATTCATCCTAATTTTTGATATAAAGACTTTCAATTTTTTTTTACATTTTCTCATTGAAAACAAGCTTTCTCATCATGTCTGTGGGACTAATTTTAGATTAAAATTTTCCACCTCACTGAATGGATTTTGAATATATGGATTCCATATATGGAATAATAATAATTTATATTATATAATATGTTCAACTTAATTTTTTACCATACTTAATATTAAAAATAGAAAAAAAAATATAATGCAGTAAGGGTAAAAATGGATTTATAGGGGGTTAAACTAAAAATATAAGGGTTAAAATGATCTAAAAAATTGAATAAAATAAATTTTATGGATATATTTTTATCTTATAATTTATTTTTTTCTTGAAAATACTCCATTTTGGACCCTTTTAGAATGTAAAAAATGTGGGTACACATTTTTCTTTTTAGAAATCACAAGTGTGACACTCACCTCACTTATAAATGGTTACCCCATATCATCTCTTATTTACGCCATAAAACCCATTTGTTCAGAAAATAACTGTATGAATCACTAAAAAAATGCATACCCTCATCCTAGAAGCATTAGTATATTATTAAATACAACATATTAATGGTTTCCATGATAAAAAATAGAGGATACTTGAAGAAGATGTAACATTCTTTAATGAGAATCTTTATTTTATTTCATCCTCTACCTCGATAAATTCCTATTAAAAATTATGATACAATACCCTAATTATTTTTCAAATATGAGATTTTTTATGTTTATGTAATTAACTATAACCATCACCACTTCAATCATATGGGTAACAAAATCATTATTCATGTGTAATGCAGACTATAGCCGCACAAAACAAACTCATTCATTCTTCCATTAGAACCTCTCATGATTTGGTATGAAGATGGATATGAAAAATATATGTGAAATTTATAACATTATTTTACCTATGTATTCATTTTATCTAATATTCCTTTTTAAATTTACAATTTTTAAGTTGTCCAACAACATCACTCATGTTTACAATGGACTGCCGCCTCATGAAGTGACGCGATTCGTTTTTCACTAACACATTACATGGAAGGTAGTAAGAAATTTTTTAATAAATATATGTAATATAGATGAAAGAAATATAATTTTAATGAAATATTTTTCATTCCTAAAATATAATATATCATTTTATTTCTTACACTAAAAAATGATAACACCGTTTGTGTACGTGTGGACTACCACCTCCACAAATCGATGTGACTCTCTTTTCATCACTAAACCTCATGGATGATATATATATATATATATAAGTATATTTAAAAAATTAATATGTTATATATATGGCTCCCAAGTCTCCGGATTTCCTCCTCTCACGCTAGGGTTTCCCAAGCATCGTCGCTCCCTCCCACTGGTTTCCCATTTATTTCATCATGTTTCTTATTTGATGGGGGTTTGTTCTTTGATAGAATTTTCATTTATGGTAGTTTTTGTGTTCGGTAGCGTGGCTTTTGTCTCTTGGAGATGATGATTTTTGGTGAGTCTCACCGACATTATAACCAATCTCTGTCTGCTCGTTTCTCTGCTCTTTGCTCCAAAACTCTACCTCTTTATCCGAGGAGGTTCTGTGGGGTAGTCTTGATGGTGCCTTCGGTCGTGAGTTTGAGAGTATTGGAATCATGGTGATCTCATCAGCGTTCGTTCTCCGGCGATGATCTTCTCCAGTGTTTCTTGTGTTGATTGGATGGTGTTTTTGAAGGCGGTGTCTTTCCAGCGATGTGATAATGCGGTGATGGGGTAGGTTTTGGTTCCACAATGGAAGTTCGATAGCATTGATTCATTGATGCAGCCTCGGGCAGACTTCAGTGATGTTTTGGTGTTACTGGCATGGTGAAACGATTCTAGAGACGATGGTGTCAACATCCACAGTAGTGGTGATGATGATGGCCTGAGCGACGTGTGGTCTCGTTTCGCGCAAGGTTCATGGATTGAGGTGTGATATTGCTTTGAATTTTTAATTTTGAATGTGTATTTTTTTGGTATATTTTTAATTTCGAATGTGGATTTTGGGATGGGTTCGACTTCTGACTTGTAATTTTTAATGGGTCCCACTTATCCTTAAAGTAGATATTCTAAAAATAGAAAAAATGGATTTGGAGGAGTAATATGTTATATATGATATTATTATAATTATGTAAAGATAAAATATTACTCACCTTCTTTCCATAATTGTCGTAGAAAAATTGAAACGTTACTTATGTGTATGCATGACCTACCTTTTCTATGATCGTATCACAATTCCTTTTTCATAACCATCATTAATGATTGTTTTTAAGTGTATAATTAATGTAAAAATAAAATAATTATTTCATGATTATTAATTTTTATGATGTAACTATAAAATATAAAACATAATTAGAAAAGTCAGGGAAAATCATTAATGAAAAAACAAGGTAATTAACACTCAAAACAATGAAAATAATGAAATTTTATTAACAAAAGGATGATAAGATGTTATAAAATTACCATAAATTATATTATAAATATTAATATGGTTGTTTTATAAGTTAATAACTTGTTTAAATCCAATATAAAATATCTTAGAGAATGTTCAAACAAAAGGAAGCGCGAGGTAAGGGACTTTGTCTTAATTTCATGTCAATGAGGTGTATTATAAGGTTATACACCTAATTAAATTTTTATGTTGTATATGAATCCCGTTTTACATATAATTTCATGAATTCTTCAAACATAATTATATTTTTAGTTTCAATTTTAATTATTTCATCTACGAGGATTTTAATTGAAAATTACAATATGGTAAAGAATTTTATAACTCCATTTCTTTTCATTAGGTTATATTAATTCTTAGTTGTCATTGATACTATTAAAATAGGCGTGTACTATACTTTTAACATGTTATGTCATATATCCAATGAATTCATAAGGGTTTACATTTGATACACATAGTATATTTATTGATTAATTCTCACTTTAACGCTATGTTATTTTTAATGGTTTATTAAACAATCTCATTCTAATCAAGATTGATAATATTATTTGATCATTGTTTAATAAAATCATTTTATTTTCTTCTACTATGTTTATTCTAGAACTGTTTAATGTAGTAGTACCATTTTTTTCACTCCATGGTGCTTAAAATAATTTAGAAAATATTTTTTAATCAAATCATACATAATTTATCTGTTCAGTTAGAAATATATTTTCTTTAAAAACCATGTTTTGTAAAAAAAATTTAATTTTTTTTAATTATTTCAAAATTATTTATTAGTGATTTTGTTTATAAATTTTCTATTTTAAAAACTATTTTCAAATTAATATTTATGTTTTTTTCAAAACTTTTCTCATTTTGATTTTAACACAAAATTAATGGAATCATTGTTTTAACATGTAATTCATGTGTCACATCCTGACCCATGATTATGATCAAGTTGTAACTACCCCAAGCTTTCCTACATAGGATAGGGGTGGAAATAAGCATTGAGGGAATAACAAACTCTGGGATGACTTTTCCTAAGTACCCATACACATGCACACAACCAACTCAATGCAAAAGTACAAAGGGAAAGTAGAAAAAGATAATACACTACTATAATTAAACCATACAAGCATGGATGTATAAAAAATACAAGTATGGTAATTTAAGCTTAAAGGAAAAGGGAAAAAATACACACCCAACCAGAAGAGTGTCCCAACCAGACAGAAACTGGAAATGTAAAATAGCTAAGAAAGACCCGCTCCTAGATCCCAAGATATGACCACCATATGTAGTCCCATCACTCTATATACCTAAGCTCTTATAAATCCATGATCAACCTATCCATTGTATGCATAATGCATAATACATACGGGAAAATCCCATGTAAGGGTGAGTATAAAAATACCCAGTAGGATGCCCCGAAAGCTAAAGGGGGAGAAGTAAGAGACACACTAAAAAAGATAGAAGTAGATAAAAAAGGTACAATAAAAGGGTGAATCTAGACCCCAAAACAAGAGAGTAAGAAACAATATATTCTTGGCTTGTGCTACACACAAGTTCAAGTTCTTAAAATAATTCATTTCACTCATTATTGAGTATAACTGAACAACTAAATATTATTATGTTACCTTATAACCTAGATATTAAAATGGTGGGAATGAAAATTATTTATATATTTATGGAAATATTTTTTACACATGTATTTTATTAATTCTTTGGTGAACAATTATTTATAACTGAAAATAAAACTTTTTTTAATTGAAAGGAAATGTTTTTCTGAAAAACAATTTAAATAAAAATAAGTGAGTTTATAAAATAATAAAATAACTCTTTAGGTATATTATTAATGAAATATATATGAAATATATTAAATGTAATGTTTAAAATTTATCATATATTCTTTCTACACATGATATTAGAATAAATTCATTTTTTCGTATAAAAGAAGTATTAAAAAAAAATATAGTTTTACAGCCTTTTGATGGAGAAAATATTTTAAATCTATTTTTTACACTTTTAGATATTATTTTTGAAAATATTAACTGTTTATTTGGAAGAAATACATCAAAATTTACTTTGTTTGAAATTTTGATTTTTTTCTAAGAAAATTCATATTTTAATGAATAGTAAAAACTACAACATTTTAATAAAAAACCGTCTTTTCGTCTAATTTATTAATATTGATAGATTTTATTTTGAATTGGTTTTAATGTATATTTATATTATTTTTTTATCATTTAATCCAATGTTGTTCATTGGAAGTAATTTTACATTGAAATTTGATATAAACACATGTCAAATTTTTGATGGGTTTTACTTAATTTGTTTTTTCTCGCTTTGATAATGGGAATTAATTTTAAATTAATTACTGAAATTTCTGTATTTTAAATTTTAAAAATATGGATTCCATATTTGGAATCAGTAGGTCCAAATTATGTATATAGGCCTCTTTTATTTTTTTGGATACTATGAATAGTAACTTTTGTAATTTTTATTTACCATGGTTAAAGGTAAATTATGGCATCCAACGGCCCGAAGGCCTTCAATTTTTTTATTATAAGATAATCCCCCTTTTAAGGGAATAAGGGGGAATCCCAGACTTCATGGACATAGGACATCACATGACCTGAAGGTCAAAGAGAGAAAAACAAACTAGATAACAACAAGGATCAGCCCCAGCCTAGCATATTATCATGATGAATCCATCCACCTTTACAAGAAAATTCAGCAAGCAAATGTCCTGTGTCAAAGCATAGGCTCGATCTGACGACTGACGCCATACCCTCTCAAACAACCAAATCTGAAAAGCCCTGCAAAGATGAAACACAAGCTCTGAATCCTCCTTTGAGACTGATCCATGAGGTCAATCCAGCTGCATCACCACCACCAATCACGAGACAATTTCCCCACAATCAATGACTATCCTGGTCAAATCACAAAACACCTCACAACCACCGCCGTCGAGGCCCAAATGTCAAAACAGGAAGCCAAAAAATCTAGAATCCTAGATAAACAAACGAATCCAAATCATCCAATCCAAAACCCTGCAAAAAACAAAGCAGTAAAGACGTAATTCCTCCCCCTACGAAGAACTGAAAATCAACGCAGCATCCCTTGGTAATTGGAACCGCTCGCGAGGCGCCAGAACCCTCAGCGCTGAATAGACTGAGAGCCACACCAAGACATCGCCGATGGATGGGACGTCGGGCCAAATGCCAGCACCAGTTGAGATGTCGGTACATAAGTCGTCGAGGGCTGAGATGCTCGTCACAGCACCACAAATCCATCGTCACCGGAAACTGGAGCCAGAAACCTTGAAATCTCAATGTGCCACTCCGAATCCAGGTCACGATTGAGCCGAACTGAGACCAGAAGAAGCCGAGAAAATCCAGGCTAGAGGGGGGAGGGGGAGGAAGAAAGGGGGAAACCCTAGCCACTGCGGAAAAAGAGATAGATGTTGCTCAGAGGCTCGTCACTAACCGTTAAAGGTAAATTATGTAAATTAAGGTAACAAATAATATGATAAGGATAATAAAATCACCCTAACACCAGAAAAAATACTATTAGATGAATAAAATTCATCCCGTAACACCTAAGTATAAAAATTGATTTTTTTAATGTAAAATTTTCCATGAAAGTGATGTAATTATTATTTAAAAAAAAGAAAGTGAAAAGATTCCACTCTTTTATCTCTAATAAGTATACAAATTTTAATGTAGTGATAAAATTGATGATACTATGTAAATAAGTAGTCTCTAGAAATCTAATGAAATTATCTACATCATGTGAATTTATTTATTATTTTTAGATATTAAAAAATTAACATAAATATTGACACAACAATGATACAAATTTATTTTATTAAGAGAAATATCAAATGAATGATATTATAAATATTAAAATAAATATTATATGAAAAAATTTATTCCATTCAGGAATTTATAGAGGACTATGATATGTTATAAGAACATTTAATTGTTTTTTTGATGTTATCTGTCTATATGAAGTTTATTTCAATTTAATGAAATGAATAATATAAAAATTGAGACTATTAACATTTTATACAAAAAATATTTTATTAAATTATTTAAGAATCTTAAAAATATTTTAAAATCAAAATGTGACTATGATAAGGTCTAAATGATTATTAAGTGTCCAATTATAGGAAATTTACCCCATATAAGTAAAATTTATAACCTATTAATACTTAAAATGTTGTTACTAAAATTAAAATTAAAAGATAATAATTATGGGTAAACAAAAAAGATAAGGCTTGAAATAAAATCAATACATGTATAAAAATTATTGTATGAGAGGATTTCAAACTATCCTCATCTTATATTTGATATATTTTAATTTGTAATCTTTTGGATTAAAAAATTAGTTTATATCAATTTCATATTTTATGAATTTATAAGGGTTCCCCTCACCTCAATTATAAAATAGAACCTCATCCATCACCTCTCCACTTAAATTTGGGCCTTCAAGCTCAACCATCCCATGACCATTTCCCTTCTCAACTTCCTTAGTCACATTATATAGATTTTGGTTTTCTCAAAGGACCAACTCTAGTTTCTTTAAAAGATGATTTAGAGAAAGCACATAGAGGAAGATGAGTTTCATATACACACAAAGGATAGGAGACCTAATTTAAGGAATTATCTTGTCTCACTTTTATTTATGTGGGACATATTCTTTATACACCACCCATTTATTTATTTTTGGTGTTTATTCTCCCCATGCATGTTTTATGATTCTTATTATGAAGGTTATGATATTTACATATACATATAATTTTCTATATTTTACGAGGCATACGATTCGACTGATTATAATTGGTAAGGGATAATTTAACAATCTCATTATTGTGTGAGATTTTTTATGTATAATTATTTATTGGGGTATATTTATTAACCATGACCATGTTTTCTAAAAAAAATGTTTTTATAAAATGTCTACTATTATCCTATATATGTTTAAAGTCATTTTTACCAATTTTTACCTTTTACCACATGGTTTGGAAGGAATATTTCTTTTGTTTTCCATACAAGGTAATTTTTTATGTTTTCAATAATAGTATAAGGAGAATGTTTTTTTAACTTATAAAAAATGAATGAAATTTGACACTTTCATAATACCTTGATTCTATGAAGCCTCCATTACAAGTTTTCAAGGTTATTTTCGAAGAAATTATTTTCTTTTAAAATTGCGTGGTGTTTTAAGAAAAAACATTTTTGAATAAGAAAAGATATTTTCCTCAAGAATTAATTTCAAGTGTTTTATCAAAATTATTTTCCATCTAAGTTGAACAATAATTTTTTTCATGTATAATATCCATATTATTCTTATTGTGGATTATATTTATGATGGAATTATATTTATAAAATCAATTTTATTTACATATATTTTGTTATGATAGAATGATGTTTAAGAAAACCATTTTATTCTTTGTGTTATGTTATGATGAATGATTTATGTTTTTGTGAGACACATATGTATGGTTTTCAGTATGTGATGGGTTGGACCTATATCTCCCTCAAATTCATTGAGTAAATATTTATATCTCTTGAGATATACAGGAATAGAATAGAAAGTAAATATGGTTCATCAATATAGGTCTATAATGACAAATACATCTGGTTTAGTAATACAGGGCTAGAATCGCAAGTAAATCTGGTTTATTAATACAGGGAAAAAATGGCAAGTAAACCCGGTTGAGTATTGGAGTTTTTCTACTATGATGGTATTGGAAATGATCCTTGTCTAATATGGAAATTATTTTCTATGATTATGTGTTTTCCACAAGTTCATGTTTTATGCCAATCCTATATTATCATGGTTAATGTTCCTTTTATGATTTATGTATTACATACTACCAAGATTTTTTTTATAACTCATGATTTTGATATTTAAAATATGTGTTTATGTTTTTACATTATTATGTTCATGTTTTCCATATTTTCCATTACTGTGTATTTGATCTCACCCTATTTACGTTTTTCTTCCCCCTAGTATATAAATAAATATTTTAGGTAGGAAAACTAAAGTTGAATATATTTATGGGAGATGTAGAAGATCTTTTACCAAGCTAGAATAATGTGTTATAAGTTTTAAAGTCACTAAACTAATACGGTCTTTGGGTGTCTATTTTTGTAATGTATTAAGTATTCTACTAAAGAAATTTAATTTCCATGTATGTAATGCTTGGTTTTTTATAGTTGGTATCAGAGTAAAGGGTTAGTCAACCTTTAGAAACTAGGATGCAAAAACTTTAGTGAGATCCCTAGAGATATTTATAAGGATATATCTGGGGATGTGCTCATGATAAATCTAAGTTTAGGTTATAATCCTAGGGGTTTTGTGATAATAATGACTAAATTAGGGTTAAACCAAAGATATCATATATTGAAATATTATAATTAATTTACCTTACTTATGTGTTTCTAATCTCTGATGTGTATTTCTCACACTTTGTTTTATGGTATTAGACAATATTCTGAACAACAAAGAACATAGTTAACCATTGAATATTTAAGATGTGTAAATTATGGGAATTATAAAGATCTATTTCCTAAGTGGAAATATCATGAATATAATAATTATGATGGTATGAGTATTGGTCATACTAATAAGGATAAAGAGATTTTAAATGACATGTGATAAGTATTAGTTGTTATTCCATAATTGTTTATATTAAAACTAAAATGCTTGAGGTTGTGAAACCTTAATACAAGATTCATATTTTAGAAAATATGACAATGATGGATCCTAAGTAATGGTTTAAGAATATAGTTGGATGATTGAGGTGTATATGTTTTGGAATTCAAAGATTATTTTATATGAATCATGAAATATATAAGTATTTTCAGTATAAGTTTTTCATTAAGGATTGGAATGGATATGTTGAATAGTTATAAGGATTCAAAAAAGTGATTTAATGGTAAGGTTATATACTTGAAGAACACATGATTAAGGGAAATATAACCCTTAATATGTACCTTATGTTAAGATAATGATTTTTGGATAAAGATTTATTGTATTTGAATAAGTAAATTAGATGATACTAGTTTCAAGGGAAGTAATTATAAAGTTATTGACAGGAGGGTTATGTTATCATAGATAACGTATACAAATATTTGGGACTTAAGGAATATATCCAATAAGTTTTTAAATAAGGAAACATTCATATTTTCAATAAGGATATCTAATAATTTATGTTTTTACCATGACTCCAGAGAATACATAATGACAGTGTTCAAATTTTTAGAATGTGACCAACCCGAGATATCTTAAGATATATAAGGGATAAATGTTAAGTTTATTTTATGATCCTTTTTCTATATTTTTAGATTCTAATTTTTTATAAGGACTGTAAGGTTATCAATATTTTGGAAAGTTTAAGTTAAACATTAGATGAGTTTTGTTAAAATAAAGTATTATCACACCATATATGGACTTATGCATGTTTGTTAACTTGTGCTAACCTTTTTTTGATTAAGACAAATGGAATGACCTGTCATTAAATTTATGGATTGCATGATCTGTTACCACTTTAGGAATGAAAAATTAAACTTTATTTATTTGAATAAGAGATAAAGTGGAAATTGTTCAAGGCATGACATACAATGATGTTGTATTAAAATCAAGTAAATATTTAAACTCATGTTCTCTAACTTTAAGAAAAGGATCTTGAAAACCAAAAATGTTATCCTAGTACCTTCTTATCTGATGAATCATATGATCCCTTAAATCATTGTAGATTTATGTCTTTCTGATTGTTAACATTCTTATAACATTATTCTTTATCCCTCTACATCAGAACACAATGGTTAGATTTTTTTCATCTATATCAACATTTTTTATTCCCACCTATGTTCTTATATGTGGAAACATAGTGATGAGTAGCTTTGGGTAACCAGTATGTTTATAAATTTACTTTTTAAAGTGATGATTTATTATTCCTTTTTATGATGTGGGTTTATATGGAAGAAACTTTCAAGTAGTAATCCTTTTATAACCCTGATGAATTTTGAGGGAAAATTTGATTTCAGGGTGGTAGAATGTAACACCCTAAAATTTTTATGTGTTTCTTTAATTTTTTTGACTTCATGTCTTGTATACTACACCAATATAATCATAGGGATTATAAAATATCCCAAAAAATATAGGAATACAATAATTATATAGTGATTCAATTTGGTCTTACTAATTCCCCTACTATATTCATGGATTTAATGATTAGATTATATAGAGATTAACATGATTAACTTGTGGTTTCATTTATAGATGATATTATTATCTATTTAAAGATAAATTAAGATAATTAAGATCACTTCATAATTGTATTGAATATATCAAGGAAACATAAAATCTTGCGGATTATAAAATAGAACCTTTTACCACTTTGGTAACATTGAATCATAAGACCCATTAAGGAATAAAATAAAATCAAACATATAATATAATAATAATAAATAAATTCATGATATTCCAAGAAAAATTGGTTGTATATACTTCTCATAAAATAATATTGGTACATTAAATAACGTATGTAACATAGAGGACAAATTGAGACCAAAATCCCTTAGAATAAGTATCGAATTCCTTCCTACACGTTCGAACCTCCAAAATAATAAATAAATGTTTACTATAAATATATTAAATAACCATAATAACATGCATCATATCATATATTATTTGCTTATAATTTTTTTCACCTTTATCAATAAATCCATCATTAAATCATGTTTCATGAAAAAACAACTTCGTTGGGTGTGTATGTTTTGGTTTTTTATTTTTGGTCCTTTTAAATTGATTATAGTTTCAAAATATACATAATTTTTACCATGGTACAAATATAATATATATTTAATATTCCCCCATGGGTATATCCTAGTGGTTATGACTTTGAGGGGTCTCGTGGGAGGTCTCGAGTTCGAGTCCCCCTGAGTACTAATAGGGGTTGTAGGTTTTCATTGTTTATTTGTATCTCCCCCCAAACCTGTTTTAATATAATATATATTCATTATATATGTATTTACATGATTAAATTATTCATATATAGACATATATATTGAGTTATATATTTTATGGAGATAGTAAGTCATATGTACACAAGAACGTTGTTTCCATTTTCTCAATGGATTGAATAAAGAGAAGGTAAATAATATATCATAATTACAAATTTTTTATTGTTTCACATATAACACATATATTTTCTAAATTTTTCCTAATTACCTTCTATGTAATGTATTTTTAAGAACAAATCACATCACTTCATGAGGAGGTAACCAGTCGTGCACACAAGTGACATTATCGTATCCTCAATGAATGAAAAGTAACAAGTCATATGTGACATAATTATTACAGAATAATAATAATATAATATATATATAATAAATCCATAATTATATCTTTATATTAGATATGGCAATGTAAAATTAATAACATTTGTTTGTGAGGTGGTATCCCATCGTACACACAACCAATGATTTTATTTCCCATTTGAGGGATGCGAAGAAATATTTAGGTTGTTACACTAACATAATAACATATTAGTATATATAATATAGTTTTTTATTATAAAATATTGTTTTAATAATATTTTAATGATGTGGAGGAAGAAATTAAACACAAACACAAGTTTAAAAATTCTACCTCTTCTTTGGAGATCATCTTTATGTTTATACTAATATCCTTTTTAGAGGGGTTTCATATTAAAAATACAAACTCTATAATGATAGGAGTGAATTAGGAAATTTAAATTAGTAGGTATTGGATGAATCAAATGGTTTTTTATGTGTGAATATGATAAGAGTGGTGGTGGCCTTTTATATGGGGGTAGAGGACACACATGGAATTTTTTAAAAGAATAAAGTGTAACCAATTTTCCACATGAAAAAAGGAAATAAAATGGTTCATTATCAACCCATATATGTTATAAGGTTGAAATATTTCAATAAAATTTATATTTTAAAACTTTATATATCATTTTACCCCATATCTTTTTAGTTTAACCCCCAATAAAACCATATTAACCTTAAATGTAGTAATTAATTTTTACCGTTTTTACTATTAATTGTGGTAGAGAATTAAGTTTATAATAATAGATAATAGAAATTTTCATTATTAAAAATATTCAATGCATTTTAAAAATTTAATTCACAAAATTGGAAATTTGTAATTTTAAAATTAAACCCACAAATGAGACGAGAAAGTGGTTTTTCAAAGAAAAAATGTTCAAAAGTTTGAAGATATTTTATATCAAAATTATAGATAAAATTGATTAAAATGATGTAAATTGGATTAATAAATATATATTATAACCAATTTAACTTTTAAAACCATTTTAAAAAAATTACCTTATATATTCTTTAAATGAAAAATGAATTTTTCCATTTAAACCTATTTTTTCAGTATTAATCGAAAAATTGATATTTTCAGAAAATTCCCAAAGGTCCCCCAAGCTAATTTTGACATTTAGATTTAAGACATTATATATATAATTCTCACATATATTTTCTAAAACATTAAAATTTTAATTTTATTATTTTTTCACAGAAAATCAATAATTTCTATAAAGAAAATATTATTTTATAAAGATATAAATACTTTACTAAAAATTATGTATTTTTATAAATATTTTTTATTTATATAAAATAATTATAATTAATATTTAAAATATATTTATTCCTAGTCATTATTCTATGATTAATGTCTTTCTAATAGTTTTTGTGTTTAAATAATAATATTAATAGTATATTGTGGTTCATTGGAATATGGTGTTCTATGTAGGGAAACATATCAAAGAAATTAAATTTATTTCAAAAATATATATTTCATAAAATAACATGATGTTACATGGTCTCCCTATGGTACCATAAATGGTTGAATGTTTGAAATGTGGTATGTATAGGGATTATGAAAATTGATCTCCTATGGAGAAATATCATGATGAAAATCAACTATTTTGTGAGGGTAATGATTATACTATTAATGTTGTAGTGACTATAAATGAAAAAAATAGTATGTGTTTTTATAACCATATATTTAATGTTAAACATAAGAAGAATGATTAAATTTAGGTTTATTAATATTAAGAAAAAAATTCATATTTCTTATTATAATAAACATGTATTATGGAATATGATATTTAATCCTTGTTAATTGTCTAAGAATGAAGTCAAATAACTAAAGTATTTATGGATTTCAATTTAGTAATTGTGTTATATTAATCATGAAATATATAAGTATTATTCTATAATTTTTTTTTGTTAAGGATTTTGAAGTATATGGTGAATTTAATTGAAAACCTATAAAATTTATTTGATATTCAGGTTACATTTTTTGGAACACACATGCTTATGGTAAGATAACCCGTAATATATTCCTGATGTCAAAATAATGGAGTTTATTTTGTAAAAAGAGATTATTGATATGGATAAAGTAAATTGGATTTTATTGAATACCTCAAAACTATTTAATTATTTTCTTATAAATGGTTTATGTTATCATTTATGGATTGTATATCATTTTTTGATTTGAGGAATATATTTAATAATAAATGGTTTTATTTAAGTAAGGAGGAAGAATGAATGATTTCATTGGGGTTTTATGGTAGTTGTGATTATTAACATTATTTGGGAGAATATTTGACTATGTTATTCACATATTTTTCATTTTACCATTAAGAGTTACTTAATGATATTTGGGGAATTAATGTTAAGTTATATTTGGAAAATTTTGTGACCTTATTAATAAATTTTTAATTCTGGAAGGGTTATAGTGTTAACCCATTATGGAATGGTTTAAGTTAAACTTTTGATGATGTTTTAGAGATTAATGTATTATTTCACCATTTGATGATTTATGGATATTGGACAACCTGTGAAAACAATATTTTATCAACTAAAGCTATAAGAAATTATTTATCATACATTTGAAGTCATTATTATCTTATTTTCCTCGAGAGATGAAAGAATCAACTCTTAGAGTAAGACATGAAGAGAAATTTGATTATAAAACAACCAAAGGATCATATTCTTCTTATGAAATTGAATTAAATCAAGTATATATTTTTTTAAAAATTCCAAAACATTATGAAAATGATCATGAAATGAAATATTATACATTTACCTTTATTTATGATGAATTAATGGCCTTTTCATTAATCACAGTTTTATTTATTTGTAGACGTTATCATTCTCCTGACTACGTTCACTATCAATCTCAATTATTATTTTGGTTTCAGTTCTCTCTTTAATGTCCATGTTTTCACTTCCCACCAATATTTTCCTACATGGAAACATAGTTTCGTACTATTTGATGTGACCATCTCATATATGATACTCTGTTTTAGAGAGGAATTCTTATTAACCCTTTTTACAATGTGGGTTTTTGATAAAGGTATTTTCCAATGCTAAACCCTTGATTATTGAGAAAAATTTCAAATTTTATTGAACAAATTTCTTTAAAGGGGGTAGAATGCAAAAAACCATTTCTATGTGCAATATTTTTTAAAAACCATTTATTTTCTTAATCTTATGTTACACTTAACACTGATTTTAGCTTCTGTTACACACAACACCATGTTTTAAAAAAGGGAAATATTATTAAAATTTTATGATTTTTTATAATAGTTAACACATATCCACTAGAATAGTATATATGAATGATATTAACTAAATTATGGAGAAAAATGTTCTACCAAGGCATGTATAATGAATTGTGTATTGAAGAATTAATTATAAATTAAAATAAAAAAAATTAAAATAAAGGATATCATTTTCAGCGGAACTATTTTTAAGATCACAAAGGCATTTTTCTCAATAAATTAAATAATGGACTTTTTTGAATGATTTTAATGAATTTTATATATTATATATTTAATAATATTTTTAACATTCATCTTATTTATTTTTTGGAATGAAATAAGAATAAATCCAATTATAATTTTACAAACCGCATGCTTCCAAGAAAACAATTCTCTCATAACATTAACACTTATTTTATGATTAATTCATTGAAATTTTAGACAAAAATATTTCAAAATATTTCCTTAATTTATAAAATGTTAATGTAAAAAATATATTTTATTTTATTTTTTATATTTTTTTGAGAAGCTAAATTTTTCATTGAATATTAATTTTTTTTTGTTTTAATTAAACAATTTCATTTCCATTCAATTCATTTACAATATATATTTTATTTTAATATTAATTTAAATATAAAATTATTTTAATTATATATCTAGTATTCCAATTTATATCATGGTAATAAATTTAATATGCATTTTGATATATAATATTTTTGAACATTTGACCATTTTTTCTTTAGAAAACCACTTTCTCATCACCTTTCAAAGTATAATTTTAAAATAAAAATTTCCACTTACATGACTGGAATTTAGAAAAATGGATTCAATCTATTGAATAAAAATTATTAATATTATCTCATAATATTTTTTGTCCAAAATTAATAGTGAAATATTAAAAGAATAATTATCAAGGTTAAGATTAAAATAGGTATACTTAGGGGTTAAACTAAAAGTATTTGGTATATAATGAAATATAAACATTTAAAACACCCATTGGAAGGCCATATATAAACCTTAACACCTATAAGGTCATATAAAGACATTTTTATCCTTTTATCATGTGAAAAATGTGGGTACACTTTATTCTTTTGAAAAATTACATGTGTATCTCCTCCCCCACACATAAAAAAACATCTCCTCTCCTCTCCTTTTCACAAATTCAAAAATAATCGGTTCATAAAATAGCTAATAATATTATTTCCAAACATTAATAACCTATTCCTAGCGGAATTAATTTTTTAGTAAGCCTTCCTAATATGGATTTAGGTGTAAACCAAAAGAGGCTCTCTGAAGAAGAGGTGAAATTCATAAACATTCATTTTTTAAAGTATTCACCCACCAATTATAATCACATTTAACTATAGTGATATAATAAAACCAAAATTTATTATATAATGATACATTATTGATTTAATTTAATGAACTATATCCATATCAACATCCATAAAATATGAAATGTATTTGTCGATCGTGTGTACAGAGGACTACAGCCTCACAAACCTATGTGATGTGTTCATCCATTTCCAATTAACATGGATTGTAATAATGATAGATTAAATGAATATATATAATATTTTTAACATAATTATACCTATATAATAAATATGTCGCATATAAATTCTTACTTTATATTATGTGGGGAATATTATAATTTTGTTAATCTTTACGACGAACTACAACCTCCCAATACAATGTGATTTTTTTTAACTAACTATTTTTTAGGGAAGGAAATAAGGATAAATTTAATTAATATTATATATATATATGATATCATAATTACACTATAAAAGTGATTTATTATTTACCTTCCTTTCATTTCATCTATTGAGAAAATATAAAATAGTGTCCATGTGTACGTACGACCTACCATCTCCATCAGGAGTGTATTTAATATTCTATATATAATGTTTATAGATTAATATAGATTACTATATAATTAATATATATTAAATTATTATCATGTATAAATTTATGGATATTTTTAAACCATGATAAAGGTAAAAGGACTGAAAAAACCAAATCAAAACATACATGAAGAACAAAGTAGTTATTACTCAAAACTAGACCTTAACAAATAAATTTTAATAAACAGGTAATAAATGGTCATAAGTACTTCACATATGACACAATAATTATGATTATGTTTATTTAATTTATTAATAGTAAAATCATATTTATTATACTAGATTTTTGAATGTGTATGATGGAAGTTGAGACTTAAGGTAATTGATTTTCATATCACTTTTATTTTATGTGAGACACATGCCATATTCACCAAGTGTTTTCTTTATTATTGAATATCAAATACATGAATTAAATTTGTAATTATTATACTTAAAATTAGTGGGATTTAGGATCTCTCTTTTATGGGGCATATAGTACAAAACTTACCAAAGTGGTAAGTGATGTTTTACTCAATTTCCTTCTTTGAGACACATGTTATGTTATGTACCTATTTTGTTTCATTAGGTGTATATACTTAACATGTTACATGTTATATTATTTTTATCCTTATATTAATTATATTAATCTTTTTATTTGATGTTATGCATTGTCGGGGTTTACGATTCAAAAGAAACAAAAGTAGTAATTGTTTGATGTTACAATCTAATTGTTTTTGGGATTATTAATGATTACACCTTTTATGATGAAATATTATAATATATATATATATATATATATATGAAGAAAAATAATAATTCTCTTCTCCAATGGTTATTAATTTATAATACATTTTTCTCATAATTTTCCAATATTTATTTACTCATGATTCAAAAATAATGTTTTTAAAGAAAATAGACTTTATTTATATCTTCAATCAAAACCCATTTTTCTTTCATATCAATGTTTTATAAAAAGGTTTTCAATAATTTTTTAATGTTTATTAATGATTTTTAAAGTAAATTTTACCCTTTATGAATTTTTAATTTTTTTTAAAAAGGAATATTCATGTAATTTTTAAAAACAAGGCACTTATTTCAATTACAAAAAATGTGAAAGAAATATTTGTTTTTAACTTGTAAGACATGAATTGAATTTCTTACCATAATAACCAATAAATTTTCTAAATATTTATTAATAAATTTAATATTTTATTTTAAAATAAAATTAATTTGAAATTTTTTCTATGTTTTAAAAGGTTTTTTAATTAGAAAGGATATTTTCTTCATTATATGTTTTAAATTATTTTTAAATCATCTTTATGCGTTTCAACAGTGATTTTAAATAAAATTTATTTTTTATTTTTTTTATGAATTTTTTGTTTAAAAATGTGAATTTCAAAGAGAAAAATGTATATTCCTCATTAAATGTTCCAAGTGAACATTCGAAATAATTTTCCATCTAATATGACATCGTTTAATGGTACATATGATTTAATATGTATAAGATGCAATTATAACATTATTATTATTTCTCTATAAGTTTTGTGATTATAATAGAGAGATTATTATAAATCCCATTTTCATTCTATGAGTTATTATAAGATGAACTGTTTATGGGATAAAATTTTTTTTCTATGGGTTATGATATGATGGTTGTTTTGTGATCTGTTAGAACACAAATTTTGGATTATGTGATGATTGGTACTTATATTTACTTAAAATGAACAGAGTAATGATTCATATTCAGTGATTTTAGAGGGTACATGGGAGGTTATCCTAATCCCAAAAGGAGGTTACATGAGAGGTTATCCCATGCCCGAATTAAGTACTTGGGTGGTTAGGCTATGCCTAAAATGTTATAAATGTCTTGATGGATAAACTTGACATAAGATTTTACATGCTTATGTGTATTCCAAAAATATATTTCTTCTTCCAATGTTATGATCTCATGAGTCTTGTTCGTTGATTCTATTATGAGTCATGTTTTATGATCTGCTAAGATTTATTCCATGACTCATGTTCATGATCTATGAAATGAAAGGTATAGTTCTCAAATTATATTCTAATGTTCTCATATCTTAATGCACATGTTATATTAATATCTCCCTTGTTTACCATTACTAGGCATCTGAGATAACCCTTTCTTATATTTCCGTTACCCAGTATATGAATAAAGTTATTTTATATGATATTTAATAGAGGGATGTTCGTTATGAAGATATTTATGGGACATGACATAGCTTACCTCTGGACAAGTTTTTTATGTGTCCATGTCTCCAAAGTCACAATCCCTACTTTATTTTGTTTTGGATCTTCATGTAATGTAATGAATGTTAATCTACTAATATGTAATACTTATGTATGAGAAGAATGGGTATCCACATTTAAGATTATATCTTGGGTAAGAAACTTTTTATTTTGAGCCCAAATTTTATTTTGAAAATGGATAATTATTATATGTATTCATGAACTAATAGTTTAAATCTTTCATTTTATATCCCTTATTTTTTTCTCATCACACATTTAAAAAACTTTCACAAGGTTTAAGTATGAGTAGGTAGAAGGACTAGGTCAAGATCAAAATTGAGAAAATATTTCAAAAAATAAAACTTCCTATATTGTAATTTTTTTTGAAAAAATAGATACTAAATAAATGTGTTTAATTTTTAATATATGCATTTATTATGTAATAGTTGTGAAGTAACTCTATAAAACTCTATACATGGAATATCATTGGGAATGTAAGAAAGTTAATTATTGTTTATAGTTATTAGAATATGTAGTGTTTAGTTCCCTATAAGTGACTTGTTACTTCATGAATAAGACTTCTTACAAGCATAATTGTATAATTAGTTGGAGTCTACATAAGCTATAAAACCCAACACTCGAACTTAATAAAATCCCATGATGCTAGAGGTTATAACTCACTATAAAACCTAAGTAGTATCTACAACTAAAACTTGCAAAATACACTCAACCTATTCCCATTGTCATGTTGACCAATATAAAAAATCAGTTTCTCTAGGTGAAAATGAACATCAACCTGAACTACTGAAGGCATGTCCAAACATCACTCAATGGGTGATAGCATTGATCTCTACTCACCTAGAGGGAACACCTCATGAAAAGGCTATTTCACTAAAGTCTTATCACTAAACTTGTCATTATCAAGAACATTTCTAATAATCTTATCTGGTTATCGATGTGGAGTATCCTAAAAGTGAACAAGATATACCAATGTCAGATGAGTATGTACATGGATCTATCTTGCAATATCAAGTTGACAATTAGGTTACAAAATTATTGGGTTATGGATATGTCATATGTCACACCATCACTGGGTTCACTATCCTAAAATAAAAACTTTATATACCGTAACATCATTTCACTATGTTCCTAAAACAATTCTCACAATACATTTAACTACACACACCATCCCTAAGATAGAAAACATTGACTCAACTCATTCATTACCTGACCTACTTGGGCCCTACCTAGATCAGAATCATCAAATTATGACACCTCAATCTTGTATCTAATAGGACAATGGTTAGAGACTTGCAATGAGAAGTAATTTTACACAAATGGGAGGCCTTAGCCTAATAAAAATATACACACGAACACCTATAATTACATTATAACTATTTAGGATAATATAAATGATAATAACCCAATAGGAAAAAAATGCATTAAATATCCTCTAAAACAATCATATTCCAACAATATAAAATACCCCCAAATTAAAAAAAGGGAAAAAATACAAGAACAACTAGGAATAAAGGTATTCCCAATAAAATAACAAAAAATGATACATAACCCTACTCATGAATACCAATACCCATAAATTTTATGATCACTATAAATGATTACTATGAAGATCCACTGACACATGGTTTGAAAATGTATCTATATAAAAACATTTCATCTATATAATAAATGACATGTGTAATCCATTAACATCCAACAGTATGTATGTATACACCTGGTATGACTCCCAAAAAACTAAATGGAAATAAATAGATACAAATAGTTATCTCAACCCATGAGAAAACATGGGGGGAAGAAACCCAAAAACATATATTCTCATAGAAGAAAATATAAAAAGAGAGAGAGGAAGAACTCAAACTTCACAAATAGTTAATGATGATGATTCTATCTACATATCTTAGAGATAGTGTTTTCCTGATGCCAATAGACCAATGTAACCTATCTTGATTAAAAGTAGGGAATACATGCCTCACCGAAGGCATGTCATATCTAAGGGGGGTACCAACCCCAGTGAAGGAATTATACCTTATAATAGCTTAGATGATAGGATACAAACACTGCATATAGGTGACCCACTTCCCATGTTGTAAAGGGGAAATAACACTATAACTACTAATGATTTAGGGTATCCACATTGTGAAATATACATATCTTTAGGGGTCAATAACCCCAATTTCACTATAGATACCACACTGGAGTTTCAATGTCATCAAATCTTGTTAGATAGATTTATCTGATCATGCCACCTCACACTGAATCTATGATGTCGAAAAAATGTCACATTCATGTTCTATATAGAATTTAACTCAGGAAGAACTACTAAAATGTTTGATTCTATATATTTAATAAGGGAATACATGATTCATATCATTGAATAAAATTATATGGAGTATGTCACGACCCGTCCTCGGGGCCCATGCCGTGACTACCCCAAGCCCGCCTTCCATATGCCAGGGGCTGGTGACTAGCACCAAAGGTGCAAATCCCGGAAACAGGGAAGGCATTGCCTTTATAAAAGTAAACAAACACCACAGAGTACAAGCGGAAGTAAAAGTAAACACTAAGCCAAAACTGTAACAAGCTGTGATGAAAGTAAAGGGAGCCGGAAATACAAGGCCAACTGTAAAGTACAACCGAAAAGGGGAAAATAGAAACTGAAAGAAAAATCCGCAACGTCGAGCCACTACTGAAAGTCCCACCTGAAGGGTGGGTACAAATAGCCTCCACAGCTCCTCGGTCCAGCCGTCTGCCCCGAGTACACCCCGCCTAGTGGTCCACCTCCAGGTACCATCCTACTCCACAAGCCTCCACCACGATAAGCGATGTCCGTCGTCTACAACCAACACAACGTAGTGCGGGCATAGCCCGTGCAGGGGTGAGTATAAGCTACTTAGTAGGGACCCTGAGACCCCCAAAGGTCTCCCATAATCCACAAAGGATAAACCACAAGGGATAAGATACAATCACGAAGTAACATCCGACACTGCTTAGGTATATTCCCATACATATACCTAAGTCATCAATTCCTGTTCGGCTCCAACATTCGAGACCAAGCACAACCCAGTCCACACAGTAAAGAAAAACGTAAATCTACACAGGATAGCACAACACAATCCACAAAGGAAAGCAAAACATAATCCACACATGATAGCACAACAGAATCCACAAAGGAAAGCAAAACGTAATCCACATAGGATAGTAAATAGGACTCAGCTCACACAGGTATACTTCATCGAAAAGGTGAAGGGATGATCAGATATAGATACTGAATCATCTAAGCTGGGACCCACTGAGGATACAAGACCAGCTGTCTTCATTGATTCATCTATGCTGGGACCCACATAGGATACAAGACCAGCACTGAATCATCTAAGCTGAGACCCACATAGGATACAAGACCAGCACAGCTGGGACCCACATAGGATACAAGATCAGCACAACTGGGACCCACATAGGATACAAGACCAGCACTCTTCATTGATTCATCTATGCTGGGACCCACATAGGATACACGACAAGAACTGAATCATCTAAGCTGAGACCCACATAGGATACAAGACCAGCACAGCTGGGACCCACATAGGATACAAGACCAGCACTCTTCATTGATTCATCTATGCTGGGACCCACAGAGGATACAAGACCAGCACTGAATCATCTAAGCTGAGACCCACATAGGATACAAGACCAGCATAGCTAAGGCCCACATAGGATACAAGACCAGCACTCTTCATCGTCGCAGTCCACTGAGGATCTTTGCACAGTCGTCGTCGTCGAAGTCGCAGCCAGCACTAGGGTTCCCGCACACAGCAAGCTCATTCGGGAGGGTCCGCTCCACGAGCCGAGCGGCTGATACATCAACTGACACAAGGTTCAGAGTTGATGTATCCAAAAGTTCTGTATCGTCAACAGGAACTCAACGTTGCAGACGGCGTGTCAATCGGACGCCCGGTCTGAGAGTTATTGACTTTTTCGTCCTAGGGGCCCAGTTGGTTTTCAAGGAAAAACCAACCCGACCGTACTCCACCTGTGTCCAAACCTCGTGCGGAGTATGCCAAATGATCCGTCTCACTTAGAGGAACTCAACAAAGTCGATGGCACATCATTCGGACATCCGAAGCTCAAGATATGAGCGTTTCCGCTCCAAGGGCCCGGTTGGTTTCCTGTACGAACCAACCCGGCCGAACCCAAAGTACTCCGAAACTTTGAGTGCGATATACCGAAATGACCATCTCTATCCAAAGTTCGTGTTTCCACTAACGACAAGTCATTTGGAGGCCCGTAGCTCAATTTATTAGCAAAAGACCGAAAACGTCCTGAGAAGGGGGGTCTGGGCCCGGACCGACCCGACCCAACCCCCCTGGGTCGGCCCGAACTGGGTCAACCCGACCCGGGTCCGAGTCCAACCCGGTTTGGCGCGACCTGGCCCAGCCTGGGCGCGACCCAGCCAGGTGGGTCGGCCCGGCTCGGCTCGGTTGAGCCGGCTGCACGGAGGAACCCGCGGGGTGGGTGCTACCCCCGGGGTGTCAAAGTGACGCGTCCCCGCGTGGGGCCGCCCCAAATCACCCGGACGTGGCTGGGCTGCCACGTCCCTGAGCCGTGGTTCCGCGCGGTCGCGGAACCTCCTCGCCGCCGTGGCGAGGTTTTCCCGGCGGCGCGCTGGTCACCGCCGCCGCCTGGCGGCCTGCCGCCGCCTCCGGCGGAAGCTTCCGCGGGCCCCCGGAGTTGCTCCGGTGGTCCGTTTTCATTTCCGTCTGCGCCGAGGTTCATCCCGGGTACCGACCTTCACTAAAAGGCCCTCAAATCTCCCTTGCGGCCCTGTTTTTCATTTCCCGTCAATCCGCACGTCAAAAACGAACGCGCCGTCTTTGTGGTTTTTCCGGCGTGGCGCGACGGTGCCGCGCTCCTTCGCCGCGATTTTCAAAACTCCTACGCGGTCTTGCTTGGTCGACGTTCGCCATTCCGCACACCAAGAACGCAAATGGGCAGTGGTTTCGGACTTGTTCACTGGTCCGCACCCACCACGTTAGCGGTTTGAAACAAAACCATAATTTCCAGCAATTGATAAACCCTGACCCGAAATAAACCGCTGACCAACTTGTTAATTTAGTTGTTCCGTGTTCATGCCTTGGAGGAAAACAACATGGATTATTAACATTTCGAAACAACCCCTACCTCGTTATGTTGTCGCACACCCGTTCTTCACGGAATTGATCGTCGCGGAAAGAGAGGGTCGTGACGTCGCGGAAGGGCGTTGTGTCATCACGGTACTCGGCGTCGCGTCGACGAACTCCAAGGATCAAAACAAACAGATTCAATTATATTGATTAAATCCATGTGTTGTTAAAATCCACAGAGATGATTAGAAAGAAACCCAAAATCTCCTACCTCAAGCAGTTGATGATCGGAGATTTGTTGCGGGGAAGAACGTCTCGGAAGAAGCGTCGTCAATCTCCGAGGGTGTCGGCGTTCTTCGCGTTCTTCACGTTCTTCGTGGAGGGAAAAGAAGGCACAGAATTCTGTCGAAACCTCTCAATGAACAATCTCAACAAGCCATGCGTTGGTCTTATTTTATTATTACGCCAACGGATTGTAAACAGGTTAAGAAACTATTAAATTAATTCATAGAATTAATTTAACGAATAAAACCGCCCAATTAACGGTGCGTTAAGAATTTAAGAAAACGCGTCAGTTGACTTAAAAAAAAACGGGTTTTTGCGGGTGCGTTACTTAGGGGAAAAGAAACAGTGGGGCTCGTGCGGGCCCCACCTCACAAATATCCTACAAAGTGGGTAGGATATTTTTGGATTTGCACCCTATCTGTTTCAACTGAGCTTAAGCAGCTTAAAGTGGTCTTTATGTGACTTTAAGTGAAACAAAAATAAAATTGTCGCACAACTTTATTTTATTTCATAACTTAAAACCCAAAAATTAAAAACCACAACCGAGAAAACGCAACTCTGGAAGAGTCGTTTCTAAGCAAATACCGGCGCTGCGATTCCATCGGTGCCCTTGGAATTCGATTCCGAGCATCGGTTCAAAAGTTAGAAAAACCCGCTCGTCCGTTCACTGAACATACCCGAGCCAAACTTCTGAAAATGATTCTGGGCACACCGGGCCTCAGAATCAGGTGCCGTCAGAAATTGCGTCCATGTAAAATTCCAAAGAAAATTAAGAAAAAAAATTTCCTTGAAATTTACGGGTCTTTATATTACTCCCACCACAGGGATTTACATCCCCGTAAAGCTTCACTACAAAATTAGGGTTACAAGGGTGGTACTGAGCACGCATCTGTGCCTCCCTCTCCCAAGTGCTCTCCTGGAGGTTCACGTGCTGCCATCTGATACACACTAGAGGAATCGATCGTCCACGAAGGACCTGCTCCTGTCGATCCTTGATCTCCACCGGGACCTCTGCAAAAAGTCGCCCCATCATCAACGTCCAACTCCCCATGGTCAAAGATTTGCATCGGGTCATGCACGTATCTCCTCAGCTAAGATACATGGAAGATGTTGTGCACCCGGTGAAACTGAGGTGGTAGAGCCAGGCGATAAGCCACCTTTCCAATCCTACTGAGGACCTGGAAGGGTCTGATGAAGCGTGTAGACAACTCACCGCTTTGGCCAAACCTCCGTAATCCACGTCGAGGTGAGACCCGTATGAAGGCGTGGTTGCCATCCTCGAACTCAAGTGGCCTCCGCCTCCTGTCAGTATAGGACTTTTATCGGCTCTGATCTATACTCATCCACTCCTGGATGACCTGGACCATCTCCGATCCCACAAGAACTGCTAAGATTTCTTCTTTGCCGATAAGAGAAATCTTATCTCATCCCCTGGATGAACCACTTACTTTTCCTAATACAGTCAATCCAGATATGGATGTTACTAATCCATACCAAAGATGACGTCGTAAGGCCTCGATGCTACTACCAAGAGATCCAACTGTTACTCTCGCCTCCAAGGGTTGAGTCACACTATTGGCATCAGTGTGTGGTAACTGGGTCTCCTCCAGTTGATGTCTCACAAGTGAGGGTCAAGTCAACAGTCTAAACTGGAACCTCTTAGTAACAACACAAAAGAGGACAGGAATGAAAACATCACAATGGTAAGCATCTTTTACTATTTAAGCTCATAATACAAAGATACTACACAACAACAACAAGGAACTAGAAGTACAAAGGATGTATCCACTAGTTCCAATCCTGTCCATCTGCTCCCAGAGCTCCATGATCGAAGACCTCAGCTGCCTGAAGCTGAGCTCTCGCATGTCCACCAACTCCCTGCGGTCGGGGTGGACCTCCTGGTGGTGGTGGTGGAAACCCCTCGAAGTGTCGCCCACCATCTGCTACTCGGCCAGCTCCTCTGCCTCGTCCGCCTGCACCCTACGGACCACCGTGGCCGAACCTCTGTCTGGGAGGTCCCTCTACCACTTGCTGCTCATCTGTAAGACGAGTCGGGCAGTCTTGAGCCATGTGAGCTCGCTCGTTGCATGCGTAGCAATGCTTTCCCCTCGTGTAGCTGGCTCTCCTTCGGGTGCCCCACACAACCGAATCTTCATCCTGAGACTGCCCATCTGATGGTCTTGCCCGTTTGGACCTCTGCGTCACCAGTCTACTGCCAGCTACAGAAGACCCTACTACGGGCCGTCCTGTAGAGGGCCCTGTCACTAGAGCCTGCTCGGCGAGAAAACTCTCCACTATAAGGGATCTCTTCAACACCTCTGCCTGCGTCGGAATGTTGAGGGAGATCATCGAAGCCCTGATCTCATGCCTCAGTCCTTGCTTGAAGGTCCGGCCCCGGAAGAAAAGGTCCCGTACCATTTCTGTGGAGTAGCGCGAGAGATCAGTAAATCTCGCCGAGTACTGGGCCACTGTCATGCTGCCATGCCGTAGCTGTAGTAGCTATTGGATGCGCACCGCATGGAGGGTGGCTGGGACGAACTCGGAGCGGAAGATGCTCTCAAAGTCCGTCCAGAGGAGATATGTCTCGTCGTGCACCTGGAGCATCAAGCTCCACCATCTTCTTGCTGCCGCGTGCAGGAGGCTCGCTGCGAGGATCACCATGAGGTCTGCTGGTGTCCTCACTAACCGGAAAACTCGCACCACTGCCTCCAGCCAGTCCTCGGCTGCCTGGGGGTCCATCTCCCCGCAGAACCTGGGCAGTTGCTGACGCTGAAAATCGTGCAGCGTGATAAGGCGACGTGCATCGTCAGCGGCTGGGGCTGGTAGCATCGGTGCCTCGGTGGGTAAAGGTACCGCTGGTGCCTCTGCTGACAAGGAGCCCATGCACGAGGCCTCGTTGCTCGGTGGGCTGTCATCACGCTCCACTCTCGGAACCCTAGCTGGATGCCATCGTGGGGCCATCCTGAAAAGGAAACAGGTGCGCCACGGTCAGAACAATATACCTGGTGAGCTGTCACAAGTAATCACAAATAAAACTTGAACACACATGCAATCAATGTTTTCGTGCATTAAGTCGGCAATCAGAAGTCAGGGTCCTGGTGTACGGATACGTCGGCCGCCGCACCATCACTGGACTCCCTGGACTGATAACCACACCCAATACGCTGAACACTATTGCTTCACACAGAAGAAAGATCAAAGTCTGCGGTAGAACCGAACTCCTCTGATACCAATTGTCACGACCCGTCCTCGGGGCCCATGCCGTGACTACCCCAAGCCCGCCTTCCATAGGCCAGGGGCTGGAGACTAGCACCAAAGGTGTAAATCCCGGAAACAGGGAAGGCATTGCCTTTATAAAAGTAAACAAACACCACAGAGTATAAGCGGAAGTAAAAGTAAACACTAAGAAAAAACCGTAACAAGCTGTGCTGAAAGTAAAGGGGGCCAGAAATACAAGCCCAACTGTAAAGTACAACCGAAAAGGGAAAAATAGCAACTGAAAGAAAAAGCCGCAACGTCGAGCCGCTACTGGAAGTCCCACCTGAAGGGTGGGTATAGATAGCCTCCACAGCTCCTCGGTCCAACCGTCCGCCCCAAGTACACCCCGCCCAGTGGTCCACCTCCAGGTACCGTCTTACTCCGCAAGCCTCCACCACGATCAGCGCTGTCCGTCGTCTGCAACCAACACAACGTAGTGCGGGCATAGCCCGTGCAGGGGTGAGTATAAGATACTCAGTAGGGACCCCGAGACCCCCGAAGGTCTCCCAGAATCCACAAAGGATAAACCACAAGGGATAAGATACAATCACGAAGTAACATCCGACACTGCTTAGGTATATGCCCATACATATACCAAAGTCATCAATTCCCGTTCGGCTCCAACATCCGAGCCCAAGCACAACCCAGTCCACACAGGAAAGCAAAACGTAAATCCACACAGGATAGCACAACACAATCCACAAAAGAAAGAAAAACGTAATCCACATAGGATAGCACAACACAATCCACAAAGGAAAGCAAAACGTAATCCACATAGGATAGTAAACAGGACTCAGCTCACACAGGTATACTTCGTCGAAAAGGTGAAAGAGATGATCAGATATAGATACTGAATCATCTAAGCTGGGACCCACTGAGGATACAAGACCAGCTGTCTTCATTGATTCATCTATGCTGGGACCCACATAGGATACAAGACCAGCACTGAATCATCTAAGCTGGGACCCACATAGGATACAAGACCAGAACAGCTGGGACCCACATAGGATACAAGACCGGCACAGCTGGGACCCACATAGGATACAAGACCAGCATTCTTCATTGATTCATCTATGCTGGGACCCACATAGGATACAAGACCAGCACTGGATCATCTAAGCTGGGACCCACATAGGATACAAGACCACCACAGCTGGGACCCACATAGGATACAAGACCAGCACTTTTCACTGAATCATTTAAGCTGGGACCCACATAGGATACAAGACCAGCACTCTTCATCGTCGCAGTCCACTGAGAATCTTTTCACAGTCATCATCGTCGAAGTCGCAGCCAGCACTAGGGTTCCTGCACACAGCAAGCTCATTTGGGAGGGTCCGTCCACGAGCCGAGAGGCTGATACATCAACTGACACAAGTTCCAGAGTTGATGTATCCAAAATTTCCATATCGTCAACAGGAACTCAACGTCGCAGACGGCGCGTCAATCGGACGCCCGGTCTGAGAGTTATTGGCTTTTTCGTCCTAGGGGCCCGGTTGGTTTTCAAGGAAAAACCAACTCGACCATGCTCCACCTGCGTCCAAACCTCGGGCGGAGTATTCCAAAAGATCTGTATCACTTAGAGGAACTCAACGAAGTCGACGACACGTCATTCGGACGTCCGAAGCTCATGATATGAGCGTTTCTGCTCCGAGGGCCCGGTTGGTTTCGTATACGAACCAACCAGGCTGAACCCAAAGTACTTCGAAACTTTGAGTGCGATATACCAAAACGACCGTATCGATCCAAGGTTCGTGTTTCCACTGACGACGAGTCGTTTGGAGGCCCGTAGCTCAAGTTATGAGCAAAAGACCGAAAACGTCCGGAGACGGGGGGGTCTGGGCCCGGACCGACCCGGTCCAACCCCCCCTGGGTCGGCCCGAACCGGGTCAACCCGACCCAAGTCCGGGTCCGACCCGGTTTGGCGCGACCCGGCCCGGCCGGGCGGAGGAACCCACGGGGTGGGCGCTGCCCCCGCGGTGTCAAAGTGACGCGGCCCCGCGTGGGGCTGCCCTGAATCACCCAGACGCGGTCGGGCCACCGCGTCCCTGAACCGCGGTTCCGCGTGGGCGTGGAACCGCCTCGCCGCTGCGGCTGAGGCCGCAGCGAGGTTTTATCGGCGGCGCGTTGGGCACCGGCGGAAGCTTCCGCGGGCCACCGGAGTTGCTCCGGTGGTCAGTTTGCATTTCCGTCTGCGCCGAGGTTCATCCCGGGTCCCGACCTTCACTGCAAGGCCCTCAAATCACCCTTCCGGCCCCGTTTGTCGTTTCCCGTCAATCCGAATGTCAAAAACGAATGCGCCGTCTTTGTGGTTTTTCCGGCGTGGCACGACGGCGCCGCGCTCCTTCGCCACGATTTTCCAAACTCCCGCGCGGTCTTGCTTGGTCGACGTTCACCGTTTCGCACACCAAGAACGAAAAGTGGCGGTGGGTTCAGACTTGTTCACTGGTCCGCACCCACCGCGTTAGCGGTTTGAAACAAAACCATAATTTCCAGCAATTGATAAACCCTGACCCGCAAAAATAAACCGCGGACCAACTTGTTAATTTAGTTGTTCCGTGTTCATGCCTTGGAGGAAAACAACATGGAGTATTAACATTTCGAAACAACCCCTACCTCGTTAAGTTGTCGCACGCGCGTTCTTCGCGGAATTGATCATCGCGGAAAGAGAGGGTCGTGACGTCGCGGAAGGGCGTTGCGTCGTCGCGGTACTCGGCGTCGCGGTACTCGGCGTCGCGTCGACGAACTCCGAGGATCCAAACAAACAGATTTAATTATATTGATTAAATCCATGTGTTGTTAAAATCCACAAACAATATTAGAAAGAAACCCGAAATCTCCTACCTCAAGCAGTTGATGATCGGAGATTTGTTGCGGGGAAGAACGTCTCGGAAGAAGCGTCGTCAATCTCCGAGGGTGTCGGCGTTCTTCACGTTCTTTGTGGAGGGAAAAGAAGGCACATAATTCTGTCGAAACCTCTCAACGAACAATCTCAACAAGCCATGCGTTGGTCTTATTTTATTATTAAGCCAACAGATTGTAAACAGGTTAAGAAACGATTAAATTAATTCATAGAATTAATTTAACGAATAAAACCGCCCAATTAATGGTGCGTTAAGAATTTAGTAAAACGCGTCAGTTGACTTAAAAAAAACGGTTTTTTGCGGGTGCATTACTTAGGGGAAAAGAAACAGTGGGGCTCGTGTGGGCCCCACCTCAAAAATATCCTACCAAGTGGGTAGGATATTTTTGGATTTTCACCTTATCCGTTTCAACTGAGCTTAAGCAGCTTAAAGTGGTCTTTAAGCGGCTTTAAGTGAAACAAAAATAAAATTGTCGCACAACATTATTTTATTTCATAACTTAAAACCAAAAAATTAAAAACCACAACCGAGCAAACGCAACTCCGGAAGAGGCGTTTATAAGCAAATACCGGCGCTGCGATTCCATCGGTGCCCTCAGAATTCGATTCCGAGCACCGGTTCAAAAGTTAGAAAATCCCGCTCGTCCGTTCACAGAACGTACCCGAGCCAAACTTCGGAAAATGATTCCGGGCACACCGGGACTCGGAATCAGGTGCCGTCAGAAACTGCGTTCATGTAAAATTCCAAAGAAAATTAAGAAAAAATAAATTCCTTGAAATTTACGGGTCTTTATAGAGTATCCCTTGTTTTACACATGGTGTAATCCCATGTCCAAACATGGTCATGTCACTCTTCCTGAAAAGGTACATGAAAAACCACATACACATTATGTAACTGGATAATAGGACCTGTTGGGAATCCTAGGGTCCTAGGAATGTAATATTTATATATAGATTAATAATCCAAGTAAGATCACACGGTGTGTGGGCAAAAAAAAGTTCATGTAATATTTAACTAATGTAGAAACCCTAATTGCTACAGAAAAATGACTACACGGCATCTGTTCTTCTATAACTCATGACGTGTAACCAGAAATTTTAAACCCTACTATATCTTTCTCAAATTATTCCTAATTCCATTTTTTCTACCTTAAGTTTCACTTGAATCTTCAAAAAATGCTATAATCTTTAATTCACTTCCATAATACATCGATTTCAGTCCATGCTCACTAGGAAAATGATCCACTATCATCCCACAAAACATCTATCACATCACACACCAAACAAGGTGTGCTAGGTCTTATCTGTCTCCTATGATCATATTGTTAATAGTTGATACTATTTAAGTCATCGTCAATGATATGATCAAACTAAGCATTGTGAATCTAGTGTTTAATTGTTATTTTAACTGAATCTACAGTTCAATCAAAAGACTACCGTAGTCCAATGATGAATTCGATGAATGAGGAGACATGGGAACAATCAACAATGTGGGAATCATGGGTATTTGTTTTAATCCTAAAATATCATATTTTCAAGAATCATATAAACACATCAGTCTTCCATAATGATAAAATAATTATTATGCCAATGAAATAAATAAATCAACGGGGAAATGTTGTCAATGCTATATAAGATGAATTCAATGATGATTAACATTACATGTTCAAAATATCAAATAATAGTGAATGAATCCAATAATGAAAAACTAATACCTTATTATTGGATCAATCAAACATGAATAATGGTTTCCCATTAATGTTGATGATCTTATTTGATGAATCTGATCATCGATACTTGAATTCACCTTATCTTCACATTGTAGATTCTTCAAATGATGGATTTCCTTCTATTTCAATATCCCATGGTTAAGTGGTTTAACTTGTATAATGAATAAAAATTAGATTAAATAGATCATGGGATATATTAAATAAATAATTATTTAATTATTTATTTAACTAAATAATTACTTATTTTTCCATAATAGTGCCTCAAACTTGGTTCTGTTAAGAAAAAAACTCAAGTCAT
The DNA here is from genome assembly GCA_963277665.1 of Viscum album. Classification (NCBI taxonomy): domain Eukaryota; kingdom Viridiplantae; phylum Streptophyta; class Magnoliopsida; order Santalales; family Viscaceae; genus Viscum; species Viscum album. Next base: position 1,311,187,435 of record OY728151.1, read on the forward strand.
TCCTAAGGTAAAACCCTCATTCTATATTCAATACTGGTATCAGTTTCCCCATCCGAGACTTTATTTTAGGGGAAAAAAATTATATAGAGATATATATGCATGGTTTAATGTATGTAATATTTCAATACATTTATTCCAGGGTCCTAAAATACTCATAAAACCATACCAAATCTAAATAAAAACACATATGAAAACATAAAAATATAAAAAGGGTAGAAAAATAAAAAATATTTTTATTATAATAACCCCCAACCTAGATACAATCCTGATGTTGGAATTTCAATTTAAGGAACCATTTAGAAGATATCAATATTTAAAACTTATAAATAAGTTATGTATCAACCAAAAAAATATATGGTTCACTGCACCCGGATTCATTTTCATGATTATTAACATATCAATTGTTTTTATTACATTTTAATATAAAGTTATATTTTATTCATTATAACTATAACACACATTGGAATAAAATGACGTTCATTCTTAAATTTCACAAATTAATTAGTGTTCATTGTATTCTGATTTTACATCAATATGATTATATTTATTTAGTTTTAAAGGCATTGATATTTTTGAATCTCTATAAAATATGAAAGTATATTTTCAATCATTCTAAGAATAATATAAATTATATTTATGTGTCATTAATTGTTAAATTTTATAATATAATCAATGGTCAATCTCTAAAAATTTCACGACAATATAAGGTTTTTTTTCATTATTTTTTATCATATCCCTCATTTTCAATAAAATTTTAATCTAAAATTTATTTTTCCTATCATTTCAGAGAAAATACACATAAAATTGACATTCAATTCATTACATATTTTTATAAAATTATCAATGAAAATTTTAATTTTATTGATGATGATTTATTATTATTTGAATGGGTTTGACTATTTACCACATATTTTTAATAGTTAAATCAATAACAATTCACTTTTTGTCCTTCTAAACACACTTCACATCTGATTATGCCATTTATCCCAATATATCCTAAATCAATCATTTATCATTATCCTATTATATTACAACATTATATATTCATTATCTTTTTTGGAATATATCTCTTTTAATAAACACTTTTTAAAATAAAATTAGTATTTCAGTGATTTCAACCATAGCCCACATCTGATTGATATGATATTTATTCTTAAATGTTGTAAATTTATCAATGATCATTTTCTTAGGAGTTATTGATGCTCTAAGTTCATTTTCATTGATTAAAAATTATCAATTACATTTAATTTATTTGTATTCTAAAAAAAATCATATTCATTCTAACAACATTTCCCATTAATTTTATATTCTCTTTATTCCTAATTTTCATAGCTTAATCAGTGGTCATTGTCCAAAAATATCACAAATATACGAGGTTTTTTTCTTTTTTTGACCATATCAATTATTTTTGTTCACTTTATAATATTAAACCATGTTGTTTTGATTTTTATTACATCACATATCATATTAAGGCGTTCTTCATTTTAGAATTTCATTAATTAATCAAAGATCATTTTTATTAATATCATAGAAATCCAAAGTTATTCTCATGATTCTGGTCATTTCTTTTGATTTTAATCAATTTTAAAACTAAAACTATATATTGGTCATTCTAACTACACAACACATCATATTGATGTGTTGTTCATTAATACACTCCATAAATAGACTAATGGTCATTATCATAGTATTTAATAATCATGAAATATTTTTTATTGGTTTTGATTATTTGATATAAAATTTTACACATTTAAATATATAAAAATGAACTTCATTCCAATTTCACTAGATCAAAAAATACTATTGGAATTCTAATAACTCATTCATTACATACATTAATTAATTATTATTGTCTAATTATTTATCAATAATCAATTATCTATTGAATGATTTTGACTCTATCAAATTCATCACTATTTAATTTAAATAGAAATGTATTATATTTATTCCAAAATTATAAGTTTTATTAATGTTGTATTCATTATTATATGTTATAAATTAATCATTAATAGTTTACAAACATTTCATAGAAGTGTAGGTTAATTAATATAGTTTTATTGTATCACTCATTTTAAATTAAATTTTAAATTGAAATTATTTTTTTTATCATTTTAACCATGTCACACATCTCATTGATTCTCAATTTATTCCTATATATCAAAAATTAATATGACATGGTTTTCCTACGATTTCAAAACAATCTGAGCCTGTTTAGTAGCTTTTGATCATATCATTTATTTTTAAATACTTTTTAATTAAAAACCTCTTTTTCATCACATGTCCAATTGATGTGATATTCATCCCAATATGTAACAAATTAAATATTTACCATTATCATTAAATTTCATGAAAATTAGTTTTCATGTTCTTCGTTTTTATCATATCACTTTTTATCACCTTTTGATCTAAATTCTTATTTTCATTACAAATAGAATATATTTTATATGTATATGAAAAAAATTATAAAATATGAAAAATTATTAAGGGAATATTTTCTAATAATTTTATGATAATCCAAATCCATTTTTTTTTACCTTATCATTTTTAATTACATTTCTATATAAAACTAGTTTTTCAGTAATTGTCTTTTATTTCATGATGAGTCATGATCATCCGATCTATTTTGATTTTTTAATGCATGTTTATAAACACTTAAATCTATAAATATTCACTTTTAATCATTCCAACCACACTACACATCAGATTGACTTTTCATTAATTTCTATATATCATAAATCAAAAAATGATCATTATCCACTGATTTCCCAATAATATCAAATATTTTTATTGATTTGGCAATGTGATTTGTTATTAATCACATTTAAATATAAAACTATTTTTATGGAAATGGTAACCAAACTTCATATTATATTGATGTGACATTAATTTATACATATCACAAATTAGAAAATCATGTTTTCCTTAATATTTCAAAATATTTCAAGGTCTTTTTCTCAGTTTTGACCATATCCTTTTTTTCTAATCACTTTATAATTTAATGTTTAATTTTTAATCATTTTAAAATAACTATTTAAATTGGATTTATATTCCATTAATTCCTATGTGTCAAAAATTAATCAATAATAATTTTCCTAAGATTTTATTATAATCTAATATTGTTTTCTCAATTTTGATTGTATCATCTATTTTATTTTGTTTTTAATCAAAAAAATTCAATATTTGTTTCCACAAAACCTTTAGGATTCAGATTTCATTAATTTATAAATATAACATAACTATTAGAAATCATTTTCTATGATATCATGAAAATCAATAATAATTTTCTCTATTTTGACCACATCATTTATTATAAATAAATTTTAAACCAATCATTCTTTTTATTTCATTACAACTAAACCATAAATTATATTTAAACTTCTTTTTGAGGTTCATGTTGGAAATTAATCTATGTCTATTTTACAAGTATTTCCAGATAACCTGAGTTCATTTGATAGGTTTTTATCATTGGATGCATATTTTAAATACTTAAATTGATAAAAATAAACTTCCAGTCATTTTGATTATACCACATGTCAGATTAACATTTTTTTACATGAAAAAATAAATATAAAACCAATGACTTCTAATGTAAAGAATTAAAACATTTTTTCATTTTTAATAAAATTACTTTTTATAAACACTTTATAATTAAAATTATTTGTGGTAATTCCATTTATATCACAAGTCAAATTGTTATTTTATTGGTATATATATTTAAAAAATTAATTGATGATCATTGATATAAAATTTCAAAAAAAATATATGTTTTTATTGGATTTTATCATATCGCATTTTTAGTCACTTTTTAATTTAAAAAATATTTTTTAGTTATTCTAAACAATGTACTTATTGGATTAACATTCCCATTATTTATATATATCAACATCTCATCTATGATAATTTTCCTATAAGTTCATGAAAATATGAGTTTGTTTAGTTTGTTACAAACATATCAACGATTTTAACATTTTTCAATATAAATCAACTTTTTTATCATCTATACCTAATTCCAATCTTGATTAACTATTCAATCATTCTTCTACATCAAAAATCAATTTGAGATTATTTCCCTAAAATTTAATGCCACTTAGAGGTTTTTTTATTGGTTAGGTTTTTAATTACTTCGCAATCACATTTTTTTTGATAATGATTAGTCTTTGTATATAAAATTAATGTGTCATTTATTATTAAATGAAAAAAATTAATTATTGTCTATTGTTATATATTTTTCCCAAAATATATATTTTTCTTATTATTTTACTGTATCGTTTTTTTAATCACTCATTAATCTAAATTTGTTTTCTTCAATTTTGACAATAATGCATGCATGATTATTGTGTAATTAATTTATACATGAAAAAAATCAGTCGATCAATTTGGTTTTAGGAAGTCAAAACTATCATAACTCATTTTATAAGTTTTAACACTTTGATTCCAATTCATATGTTTCATAAAAAGTCGACTGATATTTTATCTAATATTTGATGGTAATCTATGTTTATTGGTTTAGTTTTTATCAAATAACATGTTTATAATACTATTTTAATCTAAAATTAATTTTGTTGTCATTTAAACCACACTGCATGTCATATTGACGTTTTTTTGTTCTTAAATTGAAAAACTAATTAGTAAAAATTTTCTTTTGATTTTATGATAATATAAATTCATTTAATAAATTTTGAATATATCCATTGTTTTTAATCACTTTGTAACATAACAATATATTTTTGAAATAATTTAAACCACATCACATATTATATTGATATATTTTCTTTGATATATATTAAAAATTAACTATATTTCACGGTCCTATGATATTATAGTGATCTAAGAGATTTCATTGGATTTATTGATGCTTGATTTTAAATAGTTAAATAATCAAAAAAACCCATCCAGTCCTCTTATCAGGATTGAATTTAAGAGTAACATTTTTTATTCATACTTGTCAAAAACTTATTTATGATAATTTTCATATTATTTCCTAACAATATGAGGTTTTGGGATTAGTTTTTACCATTTAATTATCTATTTATATATATTTTTTTAAATTCTGAAAAAACATCACATTGCATTGATGTGTTCTTCATTCCTATATGTCACAAATTAAATGATGAATTTTTTTAAATTGTTTCATAATAATCTGAGTTTTCTTGGTTTATTTAAACCATATCTGTTATTTGTATTCATTTTTAACCATAATATACTTTATATATCATTCCAAACTCCCCACATAATAGATTGGCATATAATTCATTTATACAATTGACAAATTAATCAATGATATCATTCCATATATTCTATTATAATCTAATCTAGTTTGAGAGATTATGATAGTTTGAAACATGTTTTTACACACATAAATCTAAAAAATCACAATTTTTAATTATAAGAACACCACATATTATATAAAAACTCTATTTATTATTACATGTGAAAACTTAATGAAATATCGATGTCCTAAGATTTTATGAAATATTGAGATTGTAAGCTCAATTTTTACCATATAATGTGTTGGTAAACACTATTTAATCCTAAAATTATTTTTTCTCATTTAGACCAGATCACAAATAAACTTTAAATTATGTTCATTCTTAAATTTGAAACATTAATATAACATATACATTTAAAGATTAACTTAAAATCCATGGTCATTTTGTCATTTTTAATCATTTCACTTATTTTAATCACTTTTTAATACAAAAACACCTTTTCGGTAATCTTGAAAAAACTACAGGTTTTATTGAAAATATATTCATTCATAAATGTCTAATATAATTAGTGATATTTATCTTATGGGTTCATCAAAATAGGATACCATTTTCTCATTTGATTGTATCATTTTTTATCACATTTAAATTTAAGACATTTTCTTCAATCATCTTAACCACATAGAACTTCACATTGACATTCCTTAATTCATATAGATAAATAATATAATCATAAATAAATTTTATAATAAATCACTGCAATATGGTATTTTTTTAATTATGTATTTATTAATTATTTTTAACTACTTTTAGCCTTATTCCATTTTTTGTCATCTTTATCACACCACAAGTTAGATAAACGAGCTATTATCTCTTAAATGTCAGAATGTAATTTATGATCATTGTTATATGATTTGACTATAATTCAAATTCACTTTTTAAATTTTGACTATATCTCTTATTTTTAATCATTTTTAATCTAATTATATTTTTCTGTGATTCCAACTACCATGAGAATTAAATTGATATATTGTTTATTTCTATATTTTATTGATTAATTGATGATAATTCTCCTAGGATTCCATGAATGTATGATATATTTTAATTATTTTTAACAATATATTAAAAATTCATAGAGATAAAAAATTCATTATTGATAATTATCCTAAGATTCAATGGCTAAATAATATTATTTTTTCAGATTGTGTATGTAACAGGTCTTAGAAAATTACATATTCTAGTGAATTAAAACTAGAATATACAATATTTCCCACTATTGTTTTAGTTCAGGGTTGTAGTGAATTATGAAAAACTCATATAGAGTAAACCCATACATTACAGGTCTAAAGATCTATATAGTATCCAAAGTTTTCATAAAGTTAAGTATTTAAAATAAAACATGATTTATTTCCATGATAAATCATTACAATTTTCCCATTGATCTCATATTTTTTCCTAATCTACCTTAATACATTTGAAAAACATTTTAAAAAATTGTATGAGAACTAAATCATAGTAATAAACATAGAAAAGGGAAATTTGTTAGTATAGTCAAAGACATGAAATCCTATGAAATATTTATCATTATGCTAATGTTATTCAAGAAAATGAAATAATCATTTTTATATGAAAACATACACACTTCTACCTCCTAGAAAATCATTAAAACCCATAGAATGAAATAGAAAAAACTTTTTAGAAACTTATAGAATGACATTAATAAAACCCATTAAAACACCCTTTAAAATATAATAAAAATATGTCCTAATTATAGTATAATAACTATCCATTGTATTAAATAGCTATAGTGGGCCTCAACCTTTTTTATAAACTATATCAAGATCACTGTTGAGCAATAATGGGGATCATATCATCTTATATACTATATTGGACTCACTTGTGAGATATAATGGGACTCAATACATCATAGAAATGGAACAAGTAATATGGTCAAATTCCATCTCTAGAGTACCCAATGCATTGGAGGTTATAATGTAACCACCCGTCCTTGGTTTATCATGGAACCAATTATCATTGGTTTATCACGTAACCACCCATCATTGGTTTATCACATAACCACATATAAATTTTTTATCACATAAAAATCCATCATTGTAAATAATTCCAGAGAACTATAACATACATATAAATAATTAATGATTTATTCATAAAAGCACTCTTTGATGAAAATGAACTTGTCATTTTGAAATCAATCCTTTTGAAAAACAACACACATACAATAGAAACAATTTTCTTTGAAAGTGACCATATAAACTTATAAGGTAAGATTAAAAATATTAATTCATGATGAAAGTGGAAAATTCTAATCATTCCATATAATAAAAACATTATTATTTAAGAAAGGAACTTCAAAATAGGGTTTTTAAAAGATATCCCATTAGAAATATCATATCATCGAAGTGATCATTAATAAGATGAGTTGATTATGTTTATGTACTATAAATAAAAATAAAATAGGGGGAAATAAAAAATAATATATTCAAAATTCATTTCACACATAAGCTTTTCATAACATAATCAAGAAGTATAATTTTAACCTAAATAATGCAATTTGTGATAATAAATCCCATTACACTTTGTAGTAAGACAATTTTTATTCCCCATAAAAATAGTAATTATCAAATGAAAAATTTAATACCTGGAAGATAATGAGATTCATTATATTATATATCAAATAGAATTATATACACCATAAAAAATAAATATGTTGTGAATAAGGCATATTTCTCACATAAATAAAAGTGAGATGAGAAAATACTTACCCCAAGATTCCCTTTAGTGGTGCATACATAAGCACATGAATAATAGATTAAATAATGTTATTAATTACATATAAATATATAAATATATTTATAAGACCTTATCTGATAATTTTATAATGTGTTATAATCTATTCGTTAAAAATATTTCATTATTTTCATTAATTTGGGTGCATTTGTTTCATGGTTTCATGATCACTTCAATTGTGTATAATTTTGCATATACTTATCAAAGGGAAATGAAACTACATAATTTATATAAAATTATATTAATGAACATGAATTTTTTTAAATGGTCATATATATCATTTTTATTTCTTGTATTAGGAAGATTCATTTGATAAAATGTTAATGATTAAATTTTATTTTATTTTGGTGATTTTTTCGAACACCACAAACTAATTTGGTTTTATTTAATAATATTACTATATATTAGTTCAATAAAATGAAATAAGATATAATATAATAATTAAAATATGATTGATCTATAATGATACTTTTTTTACCAGCCTTGAAGGCTACAAAGGAAAATGAAAAAATCATTATTCATGAAGATGGTAATCTGCCATAATTTGTAGAGTTGTTACATTTATTTAAATAATAGGAGATAAAAAAAGGGATGATATAATATTTTATATAAGAAACATAAAATTCATGTATATATAGGATTATATAATTATTATGCCATGATGGATGAAGGAGGTGAGGAGAAATTAGAAGAAAAAAAGAAATTACGAGATATGCTTTGAGAATAATTACCTCTTGTATATCACCTCCTTATAGGGTCCCCTAAATTCCTTTGAAATAGAAACTAGGTGAGAAAAAAAGAACATAAATGCGAGTATAATAGGGAATAAATATTTTCCTATAATTTTTTTTAGAATCATGGATTTTGAGAATAAATGTTGTGGTTAGGGGTGGTATTTATACTTGAGGAGGGGTGGTTTTAAGTGATAAATACAGATTATTTTATACTTAAATCCAATCAAATTAGGGGGTATTAACTACAAAGAATTATTTAATAATTAATAATTATAAATTATTTTTATGTTTCATAAATAACTCAAATTCCCATTAAATTTTGTTTTTTAGGCATTTTAATTTGTTACAATTTAACTTTAACCTGTTTTATTATTTTACATATACCGCGGTAAATATTTTTTTTACCATGTTAAAATTTTTATGAATAAAAATGAAAATGAGATACCAACATAATTTTATCCTTATGATTAATAGTATGGAATCAATTTTATTAAATTTAAGTCACATAATTAGAAAATTTATATTTAAAAGAAAACCCATATACACAATGAAAATGATGGATTTAAAGTGAAAAATTACAAATGTTTATAAAGTTTTTATATCTAATTTTAGTTTTTAATTGATTAAAATGAAAAAATTTTAATTAATGGATATATAATTGAACTATTTTGACATTTAAAATTTATTTAAAAAATAATTTCACACAAAAAATTATTTAGAAGAAAAGTTCTTTTCAATTAAAATTCAATAGTTTTCACTATTCATAAAAAAATGAAAATTATTAGAAAATTACCAAAAATTATTCATAAGATAATATTTACCTTATTATTTGATTTTTTTTTTATTTTTTTTTAAAAAAATTAAAATTGTCAAAATTGGTTTTAAGACAAGTGGGCCATCAAAAGGCCTCAAAATTAACTTTAGATAAATATACTTTTTTATACTCAAAATTGGATTTATTCTTAACTTAATCCTATAAAACATGTTTGATAAATTAAAAAAAATCATTAAATATGTAAAATATAAATTTTATTAATATCTTTCACTAATAGTAATTAATTTAATTAATATAAATTTTATTTTATGGGTATAAAATAGGTTTTTTTATAAAAACAAATCCTTTATATTAAATTGTTTTTTATTTTCATTTCAAATTAATATCTAACCAAATAATTCATTTAATAAACATGTGTAATCTATATTTCAATATTTTTTATCTCATTCATTCCCACCATTCCAACAACTATGTGATAAATATTACATTTAAAGAATAATATTTAGCCTTTTCAAGCTCGATGTGGAGTAGCATGAATGATAATGAACACAATAAATTGTTTTAAAATATTAGACATTTTCATTCCCCCCTTCTAATAAATTATGTCCTTGGAATTTTAACTCAGGATCAAAAATAGGAATTTGAATTTTTTAAATTCTTTATTTTCAAATGTCACATCATAAAAAGGATCAATAAAACTTCCACATGAAAAATAACATAGGAAAGTACGAATTTCAACTAAGAGAACAAATAATGGGTGACAATGTAGGAAAACATGTACTTTGAAGAGAAAAGATAACTCTCAAGAACCTATAGAGAGTGATATAGGACATGTTCATGAAGAATTCAACCACCACAAAACTAAATCTGTAGAGGGTTAAAAAGAAAATTGATTTATCAGTATGAAAAATAAATAGATAACATTTTTTTCACAATATATTTCCTAAAATTTGAGAATTATTTTACTACCAAAACTAAGAACACAAGGAAATATAATTAAATTAAGATTATAGTTTCATCCTATTATTTTATCCAATTATGAATATTCAAGATGAATTTTTCATTCCATAATTAGCGGAATCAACATCATCAAATCACAAAATTCTCGAAAAGATAAATTTTTTCTCCCGCTATCCTAAGACATTGACCAAAATAAAAAAGGATAGAATATGATAAGATAATTCCCAAAACATCAACTTAAGAAAAAATATTTCTAATATACATAATTAAATAGTAATACCCAAAAATAAGTATATATCATTTGATAATTAACTCTAAAATTCATTAAAATATTATAAAAAAGGTTGAGACCCAAAAATCAAAATGAATTAATCACATAATATTCAAAGATAAATTTAATATTTATCTTCAATTTATATCAATCACTCGTAAATTATAATTCCAAATGTAATTTCACTAATCACATAATTTCCAATATACAATATTAATTTATGTAAATCATATGAATACACAATAAAATAAAATATTATTCTAAAATACAATATAATTCCATAGTATCATATACGGTTCCCAAAATACCATTGAGCACCAAAATAATTCCTATAATTTTTTTTCCAAAATTATAACAACACATAATTACCTCAAAATCAATGATCATAATATAATCATACAATATACCCATACCTTTAAAACTATTTTTACCAAAATTAGAGAAATTATTCCTTAAAAACCATTTTAATATCATAAAATTAAGGGTTAAATGTACGTAATGTTTTATCAATACATGATAAATGTATCTGAAAGTATTTCCATTAATTATATCATCAAATGATGGTTGCCTAAGACTTTGAACATATAATTAGTCTTTGAGAAATGTTTTTCTCCTTAGAGCTTTCATCACTTCACTGGATGGCCTAACATCAACTATAGTAGTATAATATAATTTTTCCACCCCTTTATTATTATGATATTGATCTTCCACCCAATGTAATTGTCTTAGAGGAAACTTTAGAATAATTACCCAACTCATTATATCTAAAATAAATTATCATTGAATGAATATCTTTTACCTCATTCATGTATTTTTCAATACCCTTTTCTGTATAGTCATGAATCCCATGACCAAACTTACACATTGGCATGACATTCCAAATCCTAACAATAATTCTCCAAAATGTATTTTAATTCACATAAAACCTATTTACGGCTTACTACAAGACTTATTATGTTTTTATTGTACCTTTCCTAACACTTTTACTATTTATAAATATTATTATCTCATGAAACACGAGTTTTGAAGAACTACATCTAGACTTTCTCATCACATAAAACAACTTTATCATAACATTTAAATTACAATTATACCAATTCTCATCATAAAAATTGTTTTTATTATATGAAAGATATATTAATTTTATAATTCGTGTCCTGAATAAAATCTAACAGGTACCTTTCCAATCATGTGAAGTTTTATTCAAATTCATCTATATACTATTTATCTTTTTTATCAATCGAAAAAATGTTATTTAACCTACATCGAATAGACTTAGGGAAATAATTATTGAGGAAAAAAGTCTTGAATAAGTCTCATTCTATAGATTCATGATAATATTTCTCTCTTGTATTCTTAACCAAAGTCCTCCATTGATTAGATTCACCCTCAAAATGAAAATTTGAAAGGTTTTAATTTTGAAGTTTTGAACATCCCATGAAATCAAATATCATTTACTAAGTATTGATCCTACCTTATTTTACCATAGGGTAAGATGATCCATTGAATTATGGGGGTTATTTTTTCTTAAAATTTTCCACTAATAACATATTCCACAGTCATAGATCTAGTTTATCCATAGCATATATGCCACCAACATTTAGAGAATTCATTAACTAATCTATTATTGCAACAATCTACTCAGTTCTGATTCCTACCATATCGGTTTTTTTATTTGGGAGGATATTTTCCTCTTGGAACCTTCCCATTATAGATTCATTGTTTCCGCAGAAAATCTTTTTGAAAAGACATAGTATAGATAAAGCAACATGATAATGTTTAAATACTATATAACTTAAAAAAAACTATAGATTAAAATCAATCAAAGGAATGATATTATCATTATACAAAAATATAAATTTATCTAATACTTTCTCTAATTCCATGTGTTAGGACTCATCCTTAAACATTACATATTATAGTGAATTTAAACTAGATTACACACTATTTAATTCCCTTGAATATTTTTGATTTAGTGTTTTAGAGAATTAGGATAAAATATTACATATTAAACACATACTTTATATGCATACACCTCCATAAAATATAATATTTTCCATAAAAAATTCATTTATATGAATCCTCATTTCATTCCATGATAAATATTCATAATTTCTCCTTGATCACATCCTTGTGCTTACTCTTCCTTAAACCCTATGAAAAACATTGTAAAACATGGGACAAGAATAAAATATTTTTAATTTACATAAAAAGGGAAATTATATTATGTTGGGGGAAAATTAAATCTAACGAAATATTTAACTTTATCTCAATTTTCTTCAAGAAAATTAAATTATTCTTTTTTATATGAAAAAACACACACCTCTATCTTATATAAAATCATTAAAACCAATATCAAGAAAAAGGAAACTATTTTGGAAACATAGAGAATAAAATTTATAAAACCCATTCAAAAAACCATTATAAATGTAATAACCACTTAGAAAACTTAAATTATAATCACTACCCAATGTATTGAAGAGATATAATGGGACTCACCCTTTGTATAAGCTATATCAGGATAACTCGTGAGCTATAATGGGGTTCAAACAATCATATAATATATACTGGGCTCTCCCATGAGCTATACTTGGAAGAAAACATCATATAAATTAAATTAATAATATATTAAAATTCAATATATGTTGTACCCACTGTATTGGAGGTTATAACATAACCACCCATCATAAGTTTATCACAGAACCACCAATCATTGGTTTATCACATCACAAACTATCATTGGTTTATCACGTAACCGATCATCATTATATTATCACATAAATACTTTTCATTATAAGTAATTCCCAATAACAATAACATAAATATAAATCATTAAATATTTCATCATAAAAAAATTATTAGAAGAAATGAACTCTTCATTTTAAAATCACTCATTTTTAAAAACTACACACATAATATTGAAAACATTTTAAAAAACCATGTAAACATGTGAGGTAAGCTTAAAAATATTATAGTGACTATAAAAATGGATATTAAATCAATTATATATATCTATTAGAAATATTCATTCTAAAAATATAAACATTAAAATTGGATTTTTTAAATAAATTCCTTTACAAATATCATATCATCGAAGTGATCATCAATTAAATGAATCTATTTTGTTTATAAAAATTAAATCCTAATAAAAATTTGTAAATAAAACATAAGACCATACAAAGTCTTTTCACATAATATATTAGAATAACATAATCTAGATGTAGATGTTTAACCAAAATAATTTAAATTGGGTTAAGAAATCAAATTACACTTTCTAACCAGTCTAATCATATGCTCTATAAAAGTAGTGATTTTCCTATGAAACAAATAATACCATGATGATAATTATATTCGAGATATGATATATCAAGGTGATTTATATACACCACAAAATTGAAATAAGTGGGGAATAAGTAATATATCTCACCGAAGTAAAAGTGATACGAGATGACTCGTCCCTCACACTTCCATTTAGTGGTGTGTGATTAATAATCCTTTATAATGGTTTAAATAATCTTATTAAATCCTTAAAAAATTAATTTATAATTATAATACCTTTTATTATAATTTTATAAAATCTTACCACAAATTCATTTATAATAATTCATTATTTTCATTGTTTTTGTAGCATTTATTTCATGGTTTCATGAATTGTTTATTTTTTTATAATTATGTATTTTCGAGTAAAATGTAAATAAAACTCCCAAATTGAAATGAAATGTTGTTATTGGACCAATAAAATCATAAATGGTCCTATATATAATTTTTCTTTCCTGAACATGGATGATTCATTTGACAAATATTAATGACAAATTTTTAGTTTATTTGGGTGGTTTTTCAGAAGACCATGAACTGGTTTCATTTAATTTAATATTATGAGAATATATTAGTTACAAAAAATGAAATAGGATATAATATACCAATTAAAATCTTATTTATATACAATGAAACTTTTATAGCTAGCCATTAAGGTGAGAATGGAAAAATTAATAATCATTATTCATGGAAACGGTTAACCGACATAATTTGGATAATGATTTTGTTTCATTGAATAAGTGGATATAATAAAATGGATGGATATAAAATTTTATATTATAAAAATAAAATTCTATTATATACATGATTCTGTAGTTATCATTCTTTGATGGATGAAGAAGGTCGGGAGAAAGTACAATAAGAAAATAAATTAAGAGATATACTTTGAGAAAATTACCTCTTGAATATGTATTCTTTGAAGAATCCCATAAAGACCTTGGAAATGGATTTTTGGTGATACCAGATGAATATGAAAATGCTGATATGGGATAGGAGATGTTTTTGGGTGGTTTTATAATCATTAAGTCCTGTGAGGATAAATGGGGTGGTGAGGGGTGGTATTTGTAGTTGAGGATGGATAGTTTTAAGTAATTAAAAAATTATTATTTTCTATTTAAAGAAAACTACATGGGGGTGGAACTAATTAAAACTAATCTGATAGATAATTAAACTTTTAAAGGATTATTATTTTGGATAAATACCTCAAATACTCAATATTTTTTATATATATATTTAATCCTATACCTTTTAGCTCTAACATGTTTGATTATTTTTCTCATACCATGGTAAATAATTTTTTGATCACTGTGTATTGCTTATTACTAATAATAAAAATGAACATACAACATAATTTGGAACTTTTTATTCCAAATAAAGAATCAATTTTACCCAATTAAATTCACATAATTAGAAAATTTATATTTAAAACAAAACCCATAGGCAAAACAAAATATGGGGTTTTTGTAACACCCGAGACTTTTATGTTATATAAATCATCAAAGGAATCTTTTTCTACATAACACTTTCTTGGCTTGCTTTACACGAAATCACGACATTCCTTGATAGCTTGCGTCGTACGCAATACCGGGTTTCACTAAACAACGATATGCTATTAAAATATTATTAAAACTAGCCGTTATGAATAGTAATAACCACTTTTTTGAAATTTTATAAATTTTATTTTTCAAAATGGACTTCATTTTTGGATTCGGAATATCGAAATTAGCCTAGGGTGAAATTTTTGTATTTTTCTGAAAACTTTCAATTTTTGATGAATAGTGAAACCACTAAGTGGTAGTTAAAAAACTGAATTTTTCATAAAACATAATTTTACCGCTTCTGTGAGTAGAATTTCAAAAATCCGAGAGAAACGTTTGATGTCAGTAAGTAAAATGTGGTTCAATGAGATGAATTTTTTTTGGTGAATAATAACTTTTTACTTTTTTTTTACCACGGTTAAAAGTAAATAGGGTAATTAAGGGTAAAGATGATATTATTATTACCCTAAAACATGTCCTAATTCTATTTTAAAAGTTTAATTCGACCAAAAACAAACTTAGGAATAAAATATGACCATTTATGATCACTTGGATTAGATTAGGACATTTATTATTAATTTATTTAAAGAAGGGTTAAAATAGTTAAAATCAAAGTTTAATAAGTAAATAATTTTTAATATTGGATTATACATAAGATAAATTCGACTATAAATATTCATTAGAAATATAAAAATAATTCATACATAATGATACTTTATTTGTAATTTTTAGACATTAAATAAGATAATTTATTTATGACACAAAGATGATGCAGTAATTATATTATTAATGAAACATTGACATAATTAATGTTATAAACACCAAAATAAATGTAATTTAAGACTTTTTATGAATTCAACTAATTTTATAGGTTAATATGACATGTTAGTATTGATTTAATTAACTTTTTGTGAACTAATCATTCAGTTATGATTTTCACAAAAATCAATTACCAAATAGTGTCAAAATTGACATAAAATAGTTTTTAAAACAAATATTATATTAGTAATTGTTATTTTATTCCTAAAAATCTACGTTTTGGCCAAATGAATTAGATAAGGTTATATATATTAAAATAAACAACTTGGGGTTCGTTTGGCTTCTTATAGTAAGTTTATTAACCTTATAGTATAAGAACACAAGAAGACACGGTAAAAGTAAACTTATTTAACTTAATTTTAAATCTAAATGATAAGGTTAAAATAGGAACCTAAACTTATCTAAATTCTATTGGATGAGAGGATTTCGACCCATACCCACCTTATCTTAGAAATATATCAATTTGGAGCTATTTAAAACCGAACGTGACTTTATAATAAAATAATAATTTTAGTTTTCCAAAGGTGCCCCTCTCCTCCCTTATAAAAGGGAACCTCCTCCCCCTCTTCCTCACACCACTTTGAGCCTTCAATCTCGGAAAAACCCTGCCAATTCCTCCTCTCCACTTCCCTAGAGACATCCTAGATGTCTTGGTCTTCTTCAAAGACCAATTTTAGTGCCCTAAAAGAAGGTCTCAAAGAAGCACTTCAAAGAAGAGGTAATGTCCGTTACCGATTCTTTCATCTTTATTTCTTCTTCCACTTATTCTTATTTAGTTGTTTCATTATGAAGTAATAACATAAGTATCACTAATATACTTCTATGTTATTATAAGTATAAAATAACCCTATTTCACCATCTATCCATCCTACGGAAAAAGAAATCACCGCGCGTGCGTACGTACGGAATACCGTCTCCACGCCGTGGTGTAATCTATTTTCCACCACCACCTTACTTGGATGGGTATAATGGTGTAAATAATGACTATATATGACTATTATAAAGTGATACTGATTCTGAAATAGTATACATACACTCCAATACAATTCCATGATCATAGGAACGATATCATCACTCGTGCGTACGTACGGAATACCGTCTCCACAATGTGATGCGACTCGTTCTACATGATCTTCATTTCATAATGATTATATAAATGAATTTAATGAATGAATATGATATATATTACACTAATAACATTCTGGAAATGAGGTATATATAACCTAAAGATAAGAATAAGAATTTATTCAACAAAACACGCATAAGAACAAAAAGTTATAAACACCCGAATAACAACTAGAAATGAAATATTGCTACTAAGAAGCTAAGAAAATGACCATATATGATATCATAAAAATAATTATGATTCTGGAATAAGTAAATAACATTATTTAAATCATTATACAGGAGGTTCAGACACTTACGAAGCAAAACGGACCTAAGGTAAGGGAAATATCACAATCTCATTTTTATCCGAGATTGTTTATACTTTAGTATTTACTGGGGCGTATTTTATCATCCACATACATGTTTCCTCAATATGTAATATTTACATCATTCTACAATAGTTTATATCAAATTTTACCCTTCGGTGAGTTTTTAGTAAAATATATGAAAGGAATCTTTTGTCGTTTTTCGTACGAGGTACTTTTTGACTTTTCCGACAAAAGTACGAGAAGAATGTTTTCTTTTAACTTATACAGCATGAATGGATTTTTAAAACATTATTTCCAAGAAGCTTACTTTACAATTTTTCAAGTTTATTTTTAATCAACTTCTTTTAGTTTAAAATTGTATGACATGTTAAGAAATGAAAATTGTTTTTGAAGTAGAAAGGATATTTTCCTCAAGAATGAAGTTCAAGTGTTTTATCAAAATTATTTTCCATATAAGATAATAAAGAGTTCTATTTTTATCAGTATTATTACATTGATTTGATTATGTTGTGATGGAATTATTTTTATGAATTCATTTATTGTATATGAATTGTTTTATGATGTCATGATGTTTAAGATTCCCATTTTTATTACATGGGTTATGCAATGATGTATGGTTTATGATTTTTTGGCACACATAAGAATGGTATCATTATGAGATGGGTGGGACCTATATCTCCCTCCAATGCATTGGGTAAAGATTTTATATCTCATGAGATAGACATGGCTGGAACGGTAGGTTATACCGGTTAAGTGAAACAGGACTGAAACGAGGGTGACTCAGTTCAGAAATGGAGTTTGTCCACTAAGATAGTCTTGGCAATGAGTCTTGAATAATAAGAAATAATTCTCTATGATTGTGTGTGTATGCCACAAATTTTCATGTTTTAAGTTATGATTATTGTGATTACATTTCACTGCCATGATTTATCCCATGTTATGAAATTATGATCTCTTTTGCAGGTTAAGATTTCCAAAAGTTATGTTCTTATGTATATGATGTGATTGATATTTCTTTTGTTTACCTTTACTGAGCATTTGAGATCACCCTTTTGTATGTTTTCTTTCCCCAGGTTAGGAAGAAGGTATTTAAGTAAGATATGCCAAAAGGGACTATAGATATGATGAAATAAATGGGAGACAGTGTAGACGTTTTATGAACCAGTTGTTTATGTTTCCCAGTTTCTAAAGACACTATACCTATAGGGTCCTTTCATGGTTTTGTTATATGTTGTAATAAGTATGCTTCAATTTTGAAGTATTAACAATGTATGTAAAGTATGGGTCGTTATAGTTGGTATCAGAGGAAAGGTATAGTCAACCTTTGGAAACTAGGATGCGAAAGCCTTAGTAAGAACCCTAAGGATAAGTCTAAGCATAGAACACAATCTTAGTATTTTAGAAATGGACATGAATAACCTAGGATAAGAACTTAAGTGTGAAATATTATTCTTGATTATGTGGTTTTCCTATTATAATTAGTGTTGCTCACACTATTCTTCTTGGTTTTAGTCAATGGCTGGAACCCGAAAAAATCGTGTTAATGCGGAATGCGACGGGCAATGCAATGATTGTCCCCCTGAGCAACCAAACATTATGGGAGATGGAATGAAAAATCTTGTAGCCATGCTCACACAACTTTCTCAATCTATGAATCATGCAGGACTTCCAAACGAGCAAAGGAAGGAGAAACATTCTGTTGAATCCTTCATGAGGCAGCGTCCACCTTCTTTCAGCGGGTCTGCTGATCCATTAGTTGCTGAACAATGGATTAGTACAACTGAAAAGATATTTTCAGTTCTTCAATGTTCTGAGCATGATAAATTCATCTTAGCAGTGTATCGTTTGGAAGGTGATGATGATCAATGGTGGAATCTTATTAAGAATACGAGGCAAAGGGATGAAATTGAGTCCATGGAATGGGACGAGTTCAAGAACTTATTTTTCAATAAGTACTTCCCTCGTATTCTCCGAAAAAATATGGAGAAAGAGTTTCTTGAACTGAAGCAAAAGGATGATGATTCTATTGGTACCTATGAAGAAAATTTTACAAGACTTCCAAGGTACGCTTCTGGTATTATTATCCAACCTGAGAGTAAGATTGATCGATTCTTTAGTGGATTAAAACCAAGTATTTGAAGGGTGTTAGCCATAAGGGACTTCAATAGCTACAAGGAAATTATTCGATGTGCTCTCAAAGTTGATATGGAGATTGGAGTAACCCATCAGTCATATGGGTTTGATAAGAAGAGGAAAATGGAATTCAAAGGAAAATCTAAAGAGAACACTTAAAAGAAGATGAGCTTTCCCTTATGCTCAAAGTGTGGAAAGAAACATGGAGGGAGTTGTCTTAAAGGGATAAGTAAATGTTTCAAATGTGGAAAGGAAGGTCATCGGGAATTTGAATTCCACGATTATGGGAAGAATATGTCTAATGATGCAAACAAAGTAAGGGATACACAGAATGAACCTACTACACATCAATGTTTCAAGTGCAAGGAGATGGGGCATTATGCCAATAAATTCCTTAATCCAAGGGTTGATGATGATGGTCGACGTCAAAAAAATCTTAAGGCTAAAGACAAAGGAAAGTCACATGCAATTTCTATCAGCGATGTGGAGTACGATAACGATGTGGTGAAAGGTACACTTACCATCCAATATAAAGTAGAAAATGTTTTATTTGATTCTGGATCCACCCACTCTTTTATTTCTGAAGAATTTTCTAAGGGTATCACCGTATTACCTCAACAATTAGATGTTGAGTTATCTGTGACAACACCTAATGGCACAACAGTCGCATCAAAAGTTTATAATTCTTCTCCGATCGAAGTTTGTGGGAAAGTGCTTCCTTTAAATCTTGTGATCCTTCCTATAGTGTAATTTGATGTGATTCTTGGCATGGATTGACTTTCTTTATATGGAGCTCATATCAATTTCTAAATAAGGGAAGTCACATTTCATATTCCAGATCAATCTATGATCGTCTATCAATGCAAGGATGAACATAACCTTCCAGTGGAAATTTCTTCCATTTTATGGGTATTGATTCCACTAAATGAAGGTTATTTATCTCAAATTTTTGGTGAGAAACTCATGATTAAGAATATTCCCATTGTACGGGAGTTTGATGATGTCTTTCCGGAGGAATTACCGGGTCTTCCACCGAATCGTGAAGTTGAGTTTTCAATATAACTCGTTCCGGGTGCTTTGCCTATTTCAAAGACACCTTATAGAATGGCCCCAATTGAGTTGCAGGAATTGAAGAAGCAACTCCAAGAGAATCTTGATAAGGGATTCATACGCCCTAGTGCGTCACCTTGGGGATCACATGTTCTATTTGTTAAGAAGAAATATGGATCAATGAGACTCTGCATTGATTATCGAGAACTTAACAAGATCACTATCAAGAACAAATATCCTCTCCCGTGCATTGATGACCTATTTGACCAACTACGCGGAGCTCAATACTTTTCCAATATTGATATTCATTCAGGGTATCATCAATTAAGGGTCAAAAGGGAGGATATACCAAAGAAGACTTTCCGTACAAGGTATGGACACTATGAATTTATAGTGATGCCATTTGGTCTTACTAATGCCCCTGCTATCTTCATGGATCTGATGAATAGAGTCTTTAGAGACTATCTTGATCAATTTGTGGTAGTCTTTATAGACGATATTCTTGTCTATTCAAAGAGAAAGTAAGAACATGAATATCACTTGAGAATTATATTGAAGACCCTGAGAAAGGAGAAGCTTTATGCCAAATTTACCAAGTGTGAATTTTGGCTTCAAAAAGTTTCATTTTTGGGTCACATAATCTCAAAAGAGGGGATATCTGTGGATCCAACAAAAACAGAGGTTATCGAAAGATGGTCAAGACCAACAATAGTAACTGAGATCCGAAGTTTTCTTGGTTTGGCTAGATATTATCGACGTTTTGTGAAAGATTTTTCACGATTATCTAATCCACTCACCAAGTTGACTCAGAAAGGAGTTAAGTTTGTCTGGACGGAGGAATGTGAAGAGAATTTCAAGGAGTTGAAAAGAAGGTTATCTAGTGCACTTGTGCTCACATTTCCTTGTAGTGGAGAAAGGTTTGTGATCTATAGTGATGCATCCAAGAAGGGATTGGGGTGTGTTCTTATGAAAAATGATATGGTGATAGCTTATGCCTCACGACAGTTGAAAATCCATGAGCAAAATTACCCAACACTTGATTTGGAGTTAGCTGCGGTAATCTTTGCATTAAAGATTTGGAGGCATTATCTTTATGGTGAAAGGTGTGATATTTATACTGATCATAAAAGTTTAAAGTATATTTTCACACAAAAGGAGCTGAATATGCGTCAAAGAAGATGGTTGGAGCTGATTAAGGATTATGACTACTCAATCCATTACCACTCTGGGAAAACAAAAAGGTGGCAGATGCATTAAGTCGACAAGACCATGCCAGTTTATCCATGATGAGGATCACAAAAGATCCAATATTTATGGATTTACAAAGGATGGATCTTGGAATTATAATGGAAGGGGAAAAATATTATCTTTCTCAAATGAATGTTCAACCATCTATACATGTGAAGATTAAAGAGGCACAGAAAGAAGATGTCGAGTTACAAAAGAAGGTGAGAAATGTTCCTGAATTCAACCTTGATTGTGATGGGATAATAATGTTCCGGAATCGGGTTTTTGTTCCTCCCATCCCGGAATTAAAGAAGGAGCTGCTGGATGAGGCTCATAGTTCTTCATTCTCTATTCATCCTGGAAGCACGAAGATGTATATGGACCTGAAAGAGTACTTCTGGTGGGATGGCATGAAAAGAGTTGTTGCTAAATATGTCTCTCGATGCTTGGTTTGTCAACAAGTTAAAGCTGAGAGACAGAAGTCTAAGGTGATGTTACAACCATTACCCATACCCGAATGGAAATGGGAAAACATCATTATGGACTTTGTCACAGGACTTCCTAAAACATCCAAAGGCAATAATGCTATCTGGGTCATAGTTGATCGTCTTACTAAGTCTGCATATTTCATTACTATTAGAGAGGATTTCTCTCTGGATCAGCTTGCTAGGATATATGTAAAGGAAGTGGTAAGATTGCATGGAGTACCACTTTCTATTATATCTGATCGGGATCCGAGATTTACCTCAAAGTTTTGGCGAAGTCTTCAGTATACTCTGGATACAGGGTTGAGTTTCAGCACTGCTTATCATCCTCAGACAGATGGTCAGTCTGAGAGAACAATTCAAACCCTAGAAGATATGTTGAGAGCTTGCTCTATGGATTTCAAAGGTGGTTGGGATCAACACCTACCTTTGGTGTAATTTTCTTATAATAATAGCTTTCACTCCAGTATTCAGATGGCTCCCTATGAAGATCTATATGGAAAGAAATGCAGGACTCCAACTTGCTGGGATGAAGTTGGGGAAAGAAAGCTATTAGGACCTGATCTCGTTGATGAAATGGCAGAAAAGGTCAGATCTATTCAATAACACATAAGAGCAGATCAGAGTCGACAGAAAAGTTATACCGAAAACCGAAGAAAAGACCTAGAGTTTGAAGTGGGTGATAAAGTGTTCTTACGAATATCTCCCTGGAAGAGGGTCATGAGATTTGGAAAGAAGGGGAAGTTGAGCCCTAGAAATATCGGTCCTTTCGAAATACTCGATCGTGTTGGGAAGGTAGATTACCGATTGGCGCTTCCACCAAATCTCTCTCAAGTTCACGATGTGTTCCATGTATCTCTCCTGAGAAAGTACATACCTGATCCTTCACATGTACTTAGCTCAGAAGTTGTACCGCTGGAGCAAGATCTTTCTTATGAAGAACAACCAATTGAGATTCTGGATCGTAGCGAAAAAGACCTATGAAACAAGACCGCTCTATTGGTGAAAGTTTTATGGAGGAACCACCAATTAGAAGAAGCTACATGGGAGCTTGAGGATATGATGAGGGAGAGGTATCCTCATCTGTTTGTTACAAAGTGACGAATTTCGAGGGAGAAATTCATTTTAAGGGGGGTAGAATGTAACACCCGAGACTTTTATGTTATATAAATCATCAAAGGAATCTTTTTCTACACAACACTTGCTTGGCTTTCTTTACACGAAATCGCGACCTTTCTCGATAGCTAGCGTCGTACGCAATACCGAGTTTCACTAAACAACAATATGCTATTAAAATATTATTAAAACTAACCATTATGAATAGTAATAACCAATTTTTGAAATTTTATAAATTTTATTTTTCAAAATGGACTTCATTTTTGGATTCGGAATATCGAAATTAGCCTAGGGTGAAATTTTGGTATTTTTCTGAAAACATTCAATTTTTGATGAATAGTGAAACCACTAAGTGGTAGTTAAAAAACTGAATTTTTCATAAAACTAAATTTTACCGCTTCTGTGAGTGGAATTTCAAAATTCCAAGAGACACGGTTGATGTCAGTAAGTAAAATGTGGTTCAATGAGATGAAAATAATTTTTTGGTGAATAGTAACTTTTTACTTTTTTTTACCACTGTTAAAAGTAAATATGGTAATTAAGGGTAAAGATGATATTATTATTACCCTAACACATGTCCTAATTCTATTGGACAAGTGTAATGCGACCAAAAACAAACTTAGGAATAAAATATGACAATTTAGGCCCACTTGGATTAGATTAGAACATTTATTATTAATTTATTTAAAGAAGGGTTAAAATATTTAAAATCAAAGTTTAATAAGTAAATAATTTTTAATATGGGGTTATACATAAGATAAATTAGACTATAAATATTCATTAGAAAGATAAAACTATTTCCTACATAATGATATTTTATTTTTAATTTTTAGACATTAAATAATTTAATTTATTTATGACACAAAGATGATGCAGTAATTATATTATTAATGAAACATTGACATAAATAATGTTATAAACACCAAAATAAATGTAATTTGAGACTTTTTATGAATTAAACTAATTTTCTAGGTTAATATGACATGTTAGTATTGATTTAATTAACTTTTTTCGAACTAATCATTCTGTTATGATTTTCACAAAAATCAATTACTAAATAGTGTCAAAATCGACATAAAATAGTTTTTAAAAAAATATTATATTAGTAATTGTTATTTTATTCCTAAAAATCTAAGGTTTGGCCAAATGACTTAGATAAGGTTATATATATTAATAACAAACAACATGGGGTTCGTTTGGCTGCTTATAGTAAGTTTATTAACCTTATAGTATAAGAACACAAGAAGACACGGTAAAAGTTAACTTATTTAACATAATGTTAAATCTAAATGATAAGGTTAAAATAGGAACCTAAACTTGTTTAAATTATATTGGATGAGATTATTTAGACCCACCCCCACCTTAGATTATAAATATATCAATTTGGAGCTATTTAAAACCGAAATTGACTTTATAATAAAATAATTTTTTTAGTTTTCCAAAGGTGACCCTCTCCTCCCTTATAAAAGGGCACCTCCTCCCCCTCTTCCTCACACCACTTTGAGCCTTCTAGCTCGGCCAAACCCTGCCAATTCCTCCTCTCCACTTCCCTAGAGACATCATAGAGGTCCTGGTCTTCTTCAAAGACCAATTTTAGTGCCCTAAAAGAAGGTCTCAAAGAAGCACTTCAAAGAAGAGGTAATATCCGTTACCGATTCTTTCATCTTTATTTCTTCTTCCACTTCTTATTATTTAGTTGTTTCATTATGAAGTAATAAAATAAGTAATAATAATATAATTATATGTTATTATAAGTATGAAACAACCCTATTTCACCATCTATCCATCCTACGGAAAAAGAAATCACCGCGCGTGCGTACGTAAGGAATACCGTCTCCACGCCGTGGTGTAATCTATTTTCCACCACCACCTTACTTGGATGGGTATAATGGTGTAAATAATGACTATATATGACTATTATAAAGTGATACAAATTCTGAAATAGTATACATACACTCCAATACAAGTCCACGATCATAGGAACGATATCATCACTCATGCGTACGTACGGAATACCGTCTCCACGATGTGATGCGACTCGTTCTACATGATCTTCATTTCATAATGATTATATAAATGAATTTAATGAATGAATATGATATATATTACACTAATAACATTCTGGAAATGAGGTATCTATAAACTAAAGATAATAATAAGGATTTATTCGACAAAACACGCATAAGAACAAAAAGTTATAAACACCCGAATAAAAAGTAGCAATGAAATATTACTACTAAGAAGCTAAGAAAATGACCATATATGATATCATAAAGATAAGTATGATTCTGGAATAAGTCAATAACATTATTTAAATCATTATACAGGAGGTTCAGACACTTACGAAGAAAAACGGACCTAAGGTAAGGGAAATATCATAATCTCATTTTTATCCGAGATTGTTTATACTTTAGTATTTACTAGGTTGTATTTTATCATCCACATACATGTTTCCTCAATATGTAATATTTACATCATTATAAAATAGTTTATATCAAATTTTACCCTTCAGTGAGTTTTTAGTAAAAGATATGAAAGGAATCTTTAGTCGTTTTTCGTACGAGGTACTTTTTGACTTTTCTGACAAAAGTACGAGAAAAATGTTTTCTTTTAACTTATACGGAATGAATGGATTTTTAAAACATTATTTCCAAGAATATTACTTTACAAGTTTTCAAGTTTATTTTTAATCAACTTATTTTATTTTAAAATTGTATGACATGTTAAGAAAGGAAAAGTGTTTTTGAAGTAGAAAGGATATTTTCCTCAAGAATGAAGTTCAAGTGTTTTATCAAAATTATTTTCCATCTAAGATAATAAAGGGTTATGTTTTTATCCCTATTATTACATTGATTTGATTATGTTGTTATGGAATTATTTTTATGAATTCCTTTATTGTATATGAATTGTTTTATGATGTCATGATGTTTAAGATTCCCATTTTTATTACATGGGTTATGCAATGATGTATGGTTTATGATTTTGTGGCACACATACGAATGGTATCATTATGAGATGGGTGGGACCTATATCTCCCTCCAATGCATTGGGTAAAGAATTTATATCTCATGAGATAGACATGGCTGGAACGGTAGGTTATACCGGTTCAGTGAAACAGTACTGAAACAAGGGTGACTCGGTTCAGAAATGGACTTTGTCCACTAAGATAGTCTTGGAAATGAGTCTTGACTAATAAGAAATGATTCTCTATGATTGTGTGTGTATGACACAAAGTTTCATGTTTTAAGTTATGATTATTGTGATTACATTTCAATGCCATGATTTATCCCATGTTATGAAATTATGATCTCTTTTGCAGGTTAATATTTCAAAAAGTTATGTGCTTATGTATATGACGTGATTGATATTTCTTTTGTTTACCCTTACTGAGAATTTGAGCTCACCCTTTTGTATGTTTTCTTTCCCCAGGTCAGGAAGAAGGTATTTAAGT
Source organism: Viscum album (assembly GCA_963277665.1). Classification (NCBI taxonomy): domain Eukaryota; kingdom Viridiplantae; phylum Streptophyta; class Magnoliopsida; order Santalales; family Viscaceae; genus Viscum; species Viscum album. The sequence goes on from OY728151.1 coordinate 1,311,214,760, forward strand.
AAGATATGCCAAAAGGGACTATAGATATGATGAAATAAATGGGAGACAGTGTAGACGTTTTATGAACCAGTTGTTTATGTTTCCCAGTTTCTAAAGAAACTATACCTATACGGTCCTTTCGTGGTTTTGTTATATGTTGTAATAAGTATGATTCAATTTTGAAGTATTAACAATGTATGTAAAGTATGGGTCGTTATAGTTTTTATAGTGAAAAACTTCAAATATTAATAATGGGTTTGTATCTAATTTATATATGAAATTGATTAAAATTAACCCTATGTATTAATATATGTATAATTGAACTATTTTTTTCTTTAAAACCTATTTAAAATATAATTTAACATTATAAATTATTTATAATAAATGTCAGTTTTAATTTAAAATTCAATAGATTTCTCTATTCATAAAAAATAAAACTTTTGGGAAAAAATTCCAAAAATTCATCCTAAGATAATTTTTAAATTAATAATCAAATAATGAAGTTTATTATTAGAAATAAAATTTATAATTGTGTAAAAATTTCTTATTAAGAAAGTGCGCCATTAAAAGGTGGAAAAACAATCATTAGAAAAATATATCTTTTATGCGTAAAATTGGATTTATTTTTTTATTAATCCTATAAAACATATTACATAAATTTAAAAAAATTGAATATATAACATAAAAATTTACTTTTTACCCTTCACTAATAGTCAATATTTTTATTAAGACAAAATTCCATTGTGGGAAAAAATAGTTGTTTTATAAAAACACATCCTTTATATTCAATTGGATTTTATTTTTATTTCATACCAATTGTTACCAAAGAATTAATTTTATAAACATTTTTGAACCATATTTTAATAATTTAGTTCATATCATTAATTTCCACCATTCTAAAAACTATTTGATGACTATTATGTTTAAATAATAATATTTAGTCCTTTTTAGGCTCAAAGTGGAGTATATTATATGATGTTGGATATAGTGTTTCATTTTAAAATATCAGGATGTTAAAGCTTGGACCATATCGGTTATTTCAAAATATATTTTAATCAATAACCAATTTTTAAATTATCCCAATGGAACCATATGCCAGATTAAATTTCTTCTTTTTCATAAATGTCACAAATTAAGATCATATCATTTCCCATGATTTGATGAGAATTCCAATTTGTGTTTCAACTTCCCCCATATCATTTTTAATAAATTTTAATCTAAAACTAATTTCCTTTTCATTAAAAACAAACCAATTATTTTATTGAAATGTTTTTCATTATTTAATTTCACAAATTAATCAATGATTATTGTCTAAGGATTTTATAATGATTTATCTCTTTTGGTCAATTATAACTGATTCATCCATATTTCAAGCACCTAAATCTACAAAAACACATCTATTTCTAGTACAAGTACTACACACATCAGATTTAAATTTACTATATCCCAAAATTTAAAAAATTAATTAGAGGTATTTATACAAATAATTATAAAAATACTAAAGGATATATTCCCTAATTTCCTTTTATCATGGGATTAAATGGTATAAATCTTAATTTACTATAATGGGATATTTTCAAACACTATTACATGATACCTAAAAGGTTTATCCTATTATATTATAGGGTTGTATCATAGTAATATAACTAATCTAATTATATCATAAAACATGGTGTATCATAAATCATGGAATTTGATATTACTAAATATGATTGATGTGATGGATTGATATTTTGAGTAAATTTTAGGTTTAGATCATCCACCTAATATATCATTAAGATACATTAAATTAGATGTAAGGCCTTGATGTACATATATTTAGGAATTCCTGTATGATTTATCAGAGGTATTTCCTAATGTACTATAATTCATTAGTTAATTCATGTACAATTGTGGAGCATCCTCAAAGTATTATTAAATTATACTATCATGTGATTATGGGTGTGAAATATTTCTTGTTCATTCTTAGATAAAGATCCCCTGAACCTAGAGCTCTCTTTACTCTTCCATATTTTCATTATGTATTGTTATAATTTCATAGTGATAAAATGAGTCATGGATAAACATTCAGTGACTCAGCATCATGAAGATACCTTTAGATATCAGATGACATTTGGATTACACTGATGGTGATGTTTATCAAACTCATTCAATGATAGATAAATATAAGATTGATGAACACATATGATTTATGGTATAAAAAGTTAATTCATTTTCATTTTACAGATGACCTTATATATCTACCATATTTTGATCATGGATTGTGTTTTTATATCACTTACACTAGTTTAACAAGTGTTTCTAGATCCCATTGGATGTCAACTATGGTATCAAATCTTAATATGTGATGGGATTTTTGAAATAATTCTCAAAATTGTGGATTATCAATATCATACTCTCTATCACATTCCTATCAAAATATAATAATAATTATAAATATATTATATTTTTATTAAATATAATATACATTATTGTGATATCATAATCTTTCATAGTTACACCGAGTTTTCAAAAAAATAGTACAATATCTCCTTTAGAATATCCATACATATGTTAAAATATGATATGATATGTAAGAGCTTAAATTTATCTATAAATCATAATATATGATATGGATATCACTCCTACAATAAAACTAATAGCAATACAAACAATTTTATCACTACTGACATATCAATCGTATTCTATGACTCCCTCAAGACTGTAAAATATAATTTATGATGAAAGTTTTATTTTTCTTTTATTAAATTACGAATTGAATTTTATTATTTATAAATTTCTTATAAAAAATGTGATAGGTAATTTTTGGAATATTTATTTATTAATAAATTGTTTGTAAATTGATTAATTATAAATAATTTTTAATTAATTAATAAGTATTTATGAAACATGTGTTATTAAATATTCCTTGATATTAAAATTTAATATTAAAAATATATTCTATCAAATTAAATTTAACTACTTAATACTTATTTTTTGACTGAAAATTAAATTTTTATTTAGTAAAAACTTTTAAGAAAAAGTAAGAAATCGCATACATTCAAGCTGGAGGACATTCCTCATAAGAGATCAAAAAGTTATTGAAACAGAATTTAAGCCTATTAGATGATTCCTCTTTAATAAGTTTCCAAGAGATAACATACACCTGTGTATCTAGATTTTCAGTAATGAGGTCTTCAAAGCAATCCGCCAACTTATCCCATGTTCGAGAAACATCCTCATTACTTATCTTCCCTTCATTAAAACCCCTTATCAGTATAATATTTTGTTTGTCAATCCATGTAGACTGCTCACTATTGAAAGACACTCGAATCATCCTACCCATCATCTTTTCCACCTCTTCATCAGTAGCATTGATATAAAGAATCTTCTCCACCATTTTTTCTTCTGAATGAACAAGAAGACCGAAGAGTTTCTCGCTAACTGTATTCTCCACAATAGTTTTGTCCGTATTGACATCACCAGAAACAACCATCACTCTATCAGGGTTCCCCTGCATAGTACCAATAGAAATATACATGCATTCCATCTCTTTTGATTTCATTTATTTACCTGACAGAGTCACCATTGGCTTTGGAAGGTACGAGTAATCTTTTCACCCTTTTTTTTTCATCCCTGTTGTCAAAATTCAATCTCCAGAGTCCCTGATAGATTTTTTCCTTGTTTTCTTCCTTACATTGTATAGGATTTTTCTATGTTTCCTGCCCATATTTTCCTCTGAAAAATATCCATAGCGATCCTCATCATCAAACCAACGTGTTTATTAGGCTGCAATTTCATAATTTTGGTCAGCCAAGTCGTCCAGACCTACAAAATGATTACAGGTTTGGATGTTCCTCTCTCCCTATCATTGGCCTATGACCCCATGAACCACCAGTGTGGAAGGGGTGTCCCTGGTATCCCTACTTAGAACATCAGAAATCCCATCCTGAAAACATAGCATCTGAGAATCAACACTTTGATGTCCCTCTAACTCCACTGTAATACCCTATTTAGAGACAACCTGGTTCTTCTCACCTTCATTCCCCTCAACATCCTCCAAAGGTAGAACCTCCTAGACTGGGACAACCACTGAGTAAGGTACAAATTCACAATCTTGAACCTCCTCTGCCTTTCTAGGATCCATTGGATCTTGCTTCTACATTGAAATGTCAGTATCCACCATATTACTAACACTAGGAGCCAAAGTCACCTCCCTATCCTTCCGCTTCATGTCCCCTTGCCTTGCACCACACCTGCAACCCAAAATCGGATGCCCCAAATTCCTACAAACTGAGAAAAATTCCACCAATGATTCGAAGACAATAGCCTATTTTCACCTATACTATTCACCAATAGCAACCCAAACCCACTCCACCGGTGGTTTAGATACATCTACCTCCATGTAAATCTGAGGGTTAATTGGGTGGCTAACCGATTGAGTTCTACTACCAGCACACAGGAATAGTATGACCATATTCCCCAGTATTTTTAGGACATAGGGATTCTGAAATGGTAGTGGTAATTTCTGGAATCTAATCCTTAGAGGAACAAAAGGTGAGTCCTTTTTCATGTGAAAATCAAAATTCCAATGAAAAAGGAAGAACCTGCAACCAAGTAATTTTCACGGAGCACATGATAGGGCACAAATCATGTCATCCTCCATTAAAAATCAAATCATCAGGTGACTCTTGTCAATAATCACCACAATCGCTCGGTCATGAATCCCCCAGGAATCAAAAAAGAACCGGTCGAAATCATCAACTGTAGGTTATCGTTTTCGAAACCGAGCCACCACAGTAAGGTTTAAGAGGCCAGAATGATTTTATAACATAATTAATGTAAAATTCCATATAATGAATAAAACAAAGGGTTTTATATTCTTTAATGAATAAAAATTATTTATATTCAATATTCTGGAATATCCATAATGATTTTATAAATTATAAAATGACTATAATTCTATTTTATTTATGAATTTTTAATAAATATATATCTTGTGTTTATATATATAATGTTTAATTATTTAAAATTTATTTCATTATTTTATTCAATGTTATAAATTTTATATACTATGAATATGTTTATGATTTAGTTTAATCTGGAAAATAATTCTAGAAATTATCATACTTGCAGAATGGAGTTATATTTTATGTTTGATAATGGTTTTTGGTTTCATCTACCCTAACTTTTGTTTTTAATTTATGTTATTATTCTGAATTCAGTTATTTAATATATTATAAATATATATCAATTATTAGAGTTAATATGAATTGGAATATTTATTGACTGATGAATCTCTTGGTAGAGGGACATTTAGTAGGACATACTATGGGCCTAGATGCGTATTATTTTATCTAGAGTATTTAGGTTAGGATATTGGTTGGTACAGGATTACTGATGTATAAATAATAAATTTAATATAATTCTAAAACATTTAATGAAATGTTCATATACTATATGAATGAGATTAATTTTAATTTTTATAAATATATTTCGCTTCTATTTTTGGGTGAGTAACCCAAACTATGAGTTTTTTAATGAGTTACACATCAATATGGGTTAAACATGTGGATTTAATATAATTGAGGGGATTCTAAAAAAATCCCTAGAATAATGGATATATAAAGAGAATAACATGTGATAAGATAGTGAGATTAAATCCCATTCAAATACTATGTATGATATTAATTCCACAAAGACACTTTTCAAAAACTCAATCATTCCGTACTAGTGACCCTAATGGTTAGGTTCCCATGAATTATGAGATGTAAGGAAATTATGTAATGATGTGACTCTAAGGATTATGTTACATTATAATGTAATTTCCAAAGAGTTAAACATAGTTGGGAAACCCTAATGGTTATATTGAAAGAGGATTAGTGTTAGTTTTATCCACATGATGGATTGGACACAGATTTTTTTTCTTGAATATATAATAGTATATTATGATATGACTGACAATTATAAGAAACCAAATATAGGTATGACATATTTACATGATTGAATAGTACAATTAATGATTAAATATATATCTTGGACTACTAATGGGTATTTTGAATTTAAAATTGGTCATCATTTTTATAGGAGTATATTTAATGATTCATTTAAGGTTTCATATGAATTATATGAAAAACGAATTAATAAATTTTAGTCTATTCTCATATAATCAATATGAAAATATTTTTGATTTACTTGGTGAGATAATAGGTGTAACACCCCATGATTTTATGATATATGTATCTTAAAATAAATTTAATTTCATTAATACACTTTTTTCCATGGAACACCATGTTTAAACGGACTGAGACATACTATGAATTTTTTTATTTCACTATAAATATTATAAACAAGTCATTAAATTAGAGGTATAAATAATAATGAATAAATTATTAAAATATGTATATAGGTTTCATATAATTCAACTATATTGATTAATTCATAATAAATAAGTATTCAATTTTCTGTATAGTCATTTTATACTTCAAAAATAAGTATTATACAAAAATTGTTCTCATTACATTTTATGAATTAGCATTATAATAAATTTATAATTTTTTGAAAATTTTATTTGAGGAAAAAATATCATTTTAAAATCATTATGATATTATTAACATTAGGTGATTTTTTTTGGATTTTTTTAAAAAAGATTATTTTTTGTTGAATAAAAATAGTTTTTTCTTTATTGAAAAACATATTTTATTTTAATTAAATTTTGGAATAATTTTAAAATATAATTAATTATTTTTTTTATTAAAAACAATTGATTAAATTTAATTAGAATAAAAAATACTCTTTAGTTTTGTATAAAAATAGTTTTACACTGAAAATGGCATTTCTCAAGAAAAATAATTTCATCACGTATCATAGGTTTTTTTAAAATAAATTTCATCCACTGATAGAAATATAATTTGATAGAATGCAATACATATTTTGAATAATAATTTATAATTTTTTATGTATTTCACTTTCATTTTTTTCATTATAATTAGTAAATTTTGAAAAAATTCAGTTACCATAGTTAGAGTTAAAATTGGTTTAATGGGTTAAAAAGGAATTGAAAAATATTAAAATAACATAAAAACATGTCTAAATAATATTTTATGGTCATATTTAGATAATATAATATCTTTATTTTAATATTTATCATATTTATCAATTTTTTTAATATGAAATTCATATATATATTAATATTTTGAAAAATTCAATGTGTGTCACCTACCTTACTTATAAAAAAACCCCTCTCCTCTCTTATCCACACTTACATCTCCTCTTATATCAGCTAATAATTACAAAAAATAATTTTCTATCATACATATACACATCCTATAAATTTCTGAAAAATCATGATACCATCTTAAGAATGATTTTGATATAAACCAACAGAGGTTGTCCAAATAAGAGTTCTAGTTCTTAATTGAGATCTTTCAATTTTATTTCTTATTTTACAATCTCTAAACTTGTTATATCAATATTTACATGATAAATATAGAATAATAAATATAATTATATGTCATTGTATGGATATAAAAAACATTTCCCACTTGTTTTCTATCAATTGGGAAATGAATGTATCACTCGTGAGTATGTGTGAACTACTACATCCATTTAGATTTATGATTCAATTTCCATAAAAGCCTCATATTGTTATATATAATGATGGATTAAATTAATTATATTATTTTTGTGAAATAATTATGATTATTTAAAGATAAAATATTATATATATTTAATTCCTTATTTTCATGATGAAAATATCGTTCATGCGTACATACAGACTACCATCTTCAAGAACAGTGTAATTTATTTTTATATCTACACCATTTAGGAATACTTATAAATATGTATATAATGAGTTTATATGATATTTATATAACTATTAAAATTCTAAATATGATTTATCCATGATAAAAATAAATGCACTAGAACTTCCAAATAAAAACATACATGAAAGATGAAATAGTTATCACTCTGAAACAGTGATTTTAAAAACGAATTATTAATAAATGGGTGATTACATATTATACATGGGTTATATTTGATATTATAAGTATGTATATATTATTTTATATAAGTATAAAAATTTTGAAATTTTTATATAGTATTTTAGAGAACTTATATAGTGAGTCGGACTTGAGGTAAGGGTTTACATTACAATAACATTTTTAGGATTTCCTAGGATAAATTTGCATTGAAATCTATTTTATGTTTCTTTTCCTTTAAAAATAATATATTATCTTTTCATATATTCATTAATTTATTTTTAAATAATTATTTTCAATTTTCTATCTTTTTTACTTAAATTTATTGAGAAAACTATTATTAAAAAAATTCAATCTTATATAATCTTTAGCTGATGAAATTTTTATTCCATGTTCATACTCTTCAAAATAATTTTATGAACGTTCAAATCTATACTTTAAATGTTTTAAAAACATAATTTTCACTAGTATTTACTTTAACTAAAAAATTTTAAAATTGTATATCCCTTGAGGATTTCTGAACAGGTCATTATTGGATTTTATATAAGCTTTAAAATAATTACTTCTTTTAATATATTCAACATGAACAAATTTTTCCACCATCATGAAAGTTATTTTTTTAATGATTCTGTAACATCCCAGGTAAATAAATAATATGACATTTTCATATTTATTAATATTTGTGAAAAAAAATTTAATATTACTTTAAAGGGAATTCTATGTTCGATGGCGTACCCAATACGCAACAATGAGTTTCTTTGAAATCTTACATTGCACACTAATAATAAAATAATATTATTTTAAATGGAAGTTAACGCCTAGCCGTTGTAATGGAGGGAATGAACAGAACTAACTAAAAAATGATTATATATATTTGTTAAATATTTTTACATTTATCTAATAAAAGTTAGAGTCTTAAAATAAGAAAAGAATTCGATTTTAAGCATAAATATCCTAATGTTCTTTAAAAGGTCGATTGACTGCCTTTTGATGAAGAACCCTTTTTAAAACTAATTTATTTTCAATTTTATATGTTATATTTTACAAAATAAAATCCTTCTTTAGAATTATGACATCAAAATTTACTTTGTGTAAAAAAATTTATTTTTTCGATAAAGTTCATTTTGTAATGAATAGTGAAAATGTTGTATTTTAATTAAAAACCTCCTTTTAATCTAATTTATTTATATGTTTAGATAATATTTTTAATTGGGTTTAAAGGGTATTTGAAATATATTTTTACCATTTAATCCAATGGTGGTCATTGAAATTAATTTCACTTTGAAATTAGACATAAACAAGTGTCAATCTTTTGATAAATATTATTTCTTAAAAACACGCTATTTGTATTGACAGCGGGAATTAATTATAAAATTAATTTATGAAAATTACTTGTTTTGAATTTTTTAAAATGGACAACATTTTTTAATTTGGAATATAAAATTTACTTTGGATAAATTTTTGTTATTTTTCTGACAAATGTTCATTTTTAATGAATAGTGAAAAATACTGCATTTTACTTCAAAACTGATTTTTCATATTATTTAATTATATATATAGATTGTAATTTTAATTGGTTTTAATGTTTAATTGAATTATGTTTTTATCACTAAATACAATTTTTTTCATTGGAAGTAATTTCACTTTTCAATTGGACGTAAAAATAAGTCAATATTTTGATAAATTTTACTTCTTAAAAACCAGTCTTTGGTTGTGAGAACGAGAATTATTTTTAAATTAATTACTAAAATTTATGTGTTTGGAATTTTGTAAAATCAATTCCATATTTGGAATCAGAAGGTCCAAATTATGTAATCAAGACTATTTTGTTTTTTGGACATTATGCATAGTAACCACGGTAATTATCTTTAATTATCATGATTAATTAGTAATCGGGTTGTTAAGGGAAATAAAATAATATGATAATAATATAAAATGACACCAAATGTGTCAAAATCATCTTTTTTGAGTCATTGAAGACCATGAGAAGCTTTTTACCGAACATTAGGTCCCATGGAGTCACATGCGTGTAATAGTGACATTTATGACTTTATTTTTTTAAAAGAAGAGAAATATAACAAATGTTTGTATATCCTAAGTACAAATTTTTTAATTTTGTTTACATAAATGATCTCTTAGACTATTAATAATCATTAGAAAGATAAAAATATTTCCTCCATCATGGTATCTTTTTACAATTTTTAGACTTTAAATAAATAAATTTATTTATGACACCATGATGATGCAGTGATTACCTCATTAATAAACGATTTAAATAAAATAAAAGGATAAGGTAAAATATAAAACATACACTTGTATAAAACCTATATTATGGGTGTATTTATAACCCTTATCAACTAATACTAAAAATATATCCTTGTGAGACGTTTAAAATCTGAAAAATCATTTTATAATAATGTAACATTTCAAGACTTTCCAAAAGTGACCCTCCTACCTCTTATAAAAGGCCCCCACCTCTACCCCCTTACCCACACCTATCAAGCCCTTGGATCATCCAAACTCTTATCATATTATCTCTCCACATCCCTATATTACTCCTAGAAGCCTCACTTTGGGAATAAGTTTTTCCAAGGAAGCCTTTGGCTCAAATCAAAAAGAGTTACCCGATTTAGAGGTAATGTCTTCTCTCGAGTTTATTTCTTTTATTTTCCTTCTTCACTCACCAATATATTTTTATTATTTGATCCCATAATAACACTAGTATCCTAAATATAATAGGATTTTTTATGATAAATATTCTACCTATACTTACACATACCTCTGTCTAATGGTTAAAGAACATACTGTTTCTGTGGGTGGCGAATTACTGCCTCACGAAACGATGATTGTTCAATCTTCTTTTAACACATTTCATGGTGAAAATTAATATGTTACTATATTTATATATTATTTATATTATATTTATTTCCTTTCAATTCTTCTATATTTTATATTTAAAACATACATTAATGCTTTGCATGTTGGGAAAATCCGATAATTTCAAATGAGGAAGTGTGGACAACTGCCCCCTCAAGTGATGTTACTCGTTCATGCTAAACATGGAATTCATAAATAATGTAATTAATGAACTTATGTTACATATATAACATATATATTATACTGTAATTATAATATTTCTATGTATAATTTAGTTTTAAAGTCCATTAATATGACAAAAAAATGAAAGTAGCGTTCATGCTTACGTACGACCTACCATCTCCATGAATAGTATATTACATTTATTATCTCCAAACATTATGGAATATTATTGAATACATATATACTAGATATATATGATATTTAAATCATGAAAACTATTCTGGAGATGATGTAATTATAACTACAGGGACAATTATCTTCAAACAAGTTCATTGTTGACTCATGTACCGAACATCGACAAAATGTATGATATGAACTCACATAATTAACTAATTATTATAACATGATAATATGTGATATGAATTGAATAATAAACTTGTAAGGAATTCCTTAAGAAATTATAAATTGTCCAAAGTTTATTATTCAGGAGTATAAATAAATGAACAAGACATGTCGGACTTGACGTAAGGGTTTTTCTTATATCACTTTTAATTCCGTGAGATTTACATTGTTCACCACTTATTTGTTGCATGTGGTGTATTGTGTACTGAAATTTCATATATATTATCATGATTCTATTTATATTCATGATATTATGTGATTCATTTGGGTTTTATTTTCTTTTGGTCATAGGACTCGATTTATTACAACGAGGTATGGGGTTTTTATCTCACTTTTTATTCCCGTCAGATTCATGCTATATTTGCCACTATCTCCTTGGAGTGGTGTATGTACTGACCATTATTCTACTCTTTGTGTAATATACTTTTGGCCAGGGGTATTTAAATCAACATTGTATAGTCCTTATTTTATGGGGTGTACGTTTTGAAAGATACCCAAATCGGTAAGGGAACCTTTCACCCTCATCTTTTTGAAAGACTTCTTTTTGTTAGGTCTTTTAATTTACATCTTCTTATATTGGGATATGTTATTATAGATACATATTTCTGTAAATTTTATTTTCAAGTAATGAGATATCCTTTTTATCTCTCATCAACTCATTTACTGAATTTTAAAGTGACACTCTTAGGCTGTCAAATTTCTGTAAGGGAACTTCTTATCCCAATTTCAATTCTATGGGTTAAACCTCTACTTCTTGATTATGCCATTCTATGAATATGTGAGATGAAATTTGATTATTTTATACATAATATCCACTTATATTGAGTGGATTTATATTTGTCACGCTTAATTATGTAATTGATTTATCCTTAATCTAAGGATACCGTCTTTGTACGGGACTTCATCTCAATCACTTTTCATTGAGGAATATTTTGATTTCTACATGAAATTATTTCATACGGTGTATAAAAACCTTTTAAATTTTAATTTCATTCAAAAGGAATATTTTTAAATGAATCGTTTTACTAAACGACAAAAGGAATGTTTTTGTCTTTCGTATGCGGCGACAATGACTTCTCCCCCGCCGTGACCATTATTTGTGTTTCAGCTTCCTCTATAAGCCATAACATTTTTAAATGAAAAATAAATACCATGTTTTAATTTTCTTTTATTTTGGTATTGAAAATTGTTCTGATAATGTTTTGATTATATCAATGTGTTGTATTGATATCTTGTGATTTAAATGTGGAAATGTTATGTTTCCTTTATGCATGTTTTATGTGATACGATTATGTTATAGTTCTTGGGCATTGTTTATGAAGTCAGGTGGTTCTATGATAAACTAAGGTCGGGTGAGCCTGAGATAGCTCTCCAGTGCATTGGGTAATGTGAAGGAGTTAAACACTATGGTTTCTCTAAAGAGATTTAGGGAATATAATGTGATGGGTATTCTAAATGTAACCGTGAGGGTTACTCCCTACGAAAGAATGTTATGAATGCCTCAAGTTACCTTTATATCTTAGGATTTCTATGAGTTATTCATAAATATTATGATTTCATTAGGTATGTTAAAGTGCTTATGTTTTATGAGTAAAGTATGATTTCATTTATTCTTATGTATACATGGACTAAGGTTTTCTTTCCGTATTTTTATATCCTTTACTGAGCTTTTAATGCTCATACCATGTTTTTGAAATGTTTTTCACAGGACATAAAGTGGAATAGGATCAAGGATGGGATCAAGGAAATTTCATGCTATCTAAACATGGAAGTAGACATGACTCTTTTTTCCAAGAGTTTTTATTTTGTAAAAAAATGGAAACTGAGTAGATGTGTCTACTTTGTAATCATTGAGATGTAATAGTTATGTCCTAATTATCTAAAAATATAAAACTAAAAGGATCCTCAATGTGAATTATTCATTTAATTCAAGATTATGTAATGTTTTAAGGCCAGGGCCTTATAGTTGGTATAAAATAAAGGTTTAGATAACTTTAGAGGTTAGGGTATTCTTTAAGCACAATTGAAATTTCCATAATGGGAAGGATTTCAGAAAGAGTCATAGTTTTTTTTATATTAATTGAATGAGTTTATGATAACATGAATAATTATATCTTAGTATTATATGATTATTTTACTGATATAATCACACTGAACTTTTTGGTTTTAGTAAATGGCTGGATCTAGAAGGCACCAAAGTAACAGTGGATGTGAAGAAAACTGTGACGGTTTTCTGAATGAGCCACTGAATGATATGGGATCTACAATGATAACTCTTGTGGTTATTATCAACCAACTATCTAGAGTTATGATTTACCACCTGAACCTTAGTTATTTTTATAAGCATCATATATGTGAGAAACAAATACCTACGGGAGTTCAGGTAATAATCACAAAGGTAAGTATGTTCAAAAACCTATGTTTCAAAGATGTGGAAATAAACACATAGGAAAATGTTTCAAAGGGACATAAAGATGCTATAGAAGTGGAAATGAAGGTCATAGAGTAAGAACCTTCCATGAAAAAAGGAAGCATCTAGTTGACTATAGGAAAGGGAAAGAAGTTCTTTCTGAAGGATCAATTGAATGTTTTAAATGTGGTGTGGATGGTCATTATTAAAATACATTTCCTATGAAGAAGTTTTAGGAATGGTATCACCAGGATCGTAGAAATATTCATTTACGAATACCTTATGACATTCTGATTGAGGATGAAGAAACTGACAATGACCAAAGAAAGGTATGGATTATTTCTTAACATATGTTTTCCTATTATTGAAATCTTAGGATATGATTCATGATTTTTTTAGGAAAGAAGTATTTCATAATAAGTTGTAAATGAATGGTTAATGGATCATGGAGAATTTTGAATGAGTAAGAAGTCAACATATAAGGGATTCAAGAGTTATGGTATATTTTAGGGTGGTGAAATTCGTAAAAGTATTGAGTCTCTTTTGATTATGAGATTACATTATGAGACTTTTTATAGTATGTGTAACCCTGATGTTTGATATATGAAAATTTTATTCAAGGAATAATTATCTTTTCTTTTGTGGATATAGTTATAAAGAACCATTTGGGTTTATATGATCCTTGAATTTGAGGCAATTACCGGTTAATACATTTTGGGATGCAAAACGAAAGTTATTAGATAACCTTTGTGGTAGAAATATGTTATGGTTATTTTGGATGAATTTATCTCTTTTTGGGAATGTTATAAGGTTATGTAGTTTTTTAAAAGGGAAAACACACAAACCATGTGACAACCCGCCGCGTCAGACGAAGCTACAGGAATCGAAAATTAAAGTGCGACTGGTATTTATCACATACCACTGGACTACGTGAAGTCCCTGGTTAGTATAAATAAGTCTCTTTAGTTAGATGATCTTATGAATCACGAAGAAGTTTATTTTGGGTTATCTATGGAAATGATTAAGCTATCATGGAGGATATGTGATTAGGTTAATTACTTTTCAGTATGAGACTTTAAGAGTAACTGATGTTATTTGGAGACAAATGTTAAGATTTACCTTGGAAGACTATGTGATTAAATCATTCAGAGATTTGGGTTTCAATCTTAGTTTGGATTAATTTGAAGAATTTTATGGATAACTGTTTATTTAATGGTCTTTCTTGAACCTTGGGTTATTTTTGTTGAATTTTGGAGATTGAGAGTAGTATTTATTTTAATAAAGGATTATCTTTTTGGGGATTATCTGATCTAGTACTAACAATTTTGGTTTTGGTTAAGGTCTAAAGACATGGTAAATATATAGTTCATTTTTTTTGGATTAGGTGATTCTTAAGAAGTTGATTATAGCGCTCTTAATGTGAACAAGTCATCCTAAATACTCATCTTTTGGAGAAAATATGAGTTTTTGTAAGAAATCTAGTAACAGATGAAAGTCTACATGACAAGTAAGTATGTTTCCTTATGATTTAGTTAAGCTCATTAATAAATTCCTCAATGAAAAGTAACTTAAAACAAAAACGTTGTCTGTAAACTTTTCCAACTAGGGAATCAAATACCATTTAACCCATCACAATTTTATGATTTTATGGTGGTTAAATTTCTCCTAGACATATTTTCTATCACTCTCCATTAGAACTTGATGGTTTGTTTTCTCCTCCATATCCATGTTTTCATAGAATCCTGGTATCTATTGTCTTGGGTGACCATTGTACTTCTATTTTTTTCTTTTAAAGTGATAGTTTTATTGACTCCTTTTCTGATGTGGGGCTTTCAATGAAGTTTTTGAGCCCAATTATAAAATTACGATGATGCAATTCCCAAAAGTGGGGATGGATGTAACATCCCAGGTAAATAAAGAATATGAAATTTTCATATTTATTAATATTTTTGAATAAAATTTTAATATTACTTTAAAGGGAATGCTATGTTCTATGGCATACCCAATACGCAACAACAAGTTTCTTTGAAATCTTACGTTGCACACTAATAATATAATAATATTATTTTAAATGGTAGTTAACGCCTAGACGTTGTAATGGTGGGAATGAACAGAACTAACTAAAAAATTATTATATATGTTTATTAAATTTTTTTACATTTATCCAATAAAAGGTAGATGCTTAAAATAAGAAAATAATTCGATTTTAAGCATAAATATCCTTATGTTCTTTAAATGGCCGATTAACCGCCTTTTGATGGAGAACCCTTTTTAAAACTTCTTTTTTTTTTCAATTTTATATGTTATATTTGACAAAATAGAATCCTTCTTTAGAATCATGACATCAAAATTTATTTTGTGTAAATTTTTGTTATTTTTCCGATAAAGTTCATTTTTTAATGAATAGTGAAAATGCTGTATTTTAATTCAAATCCTTCTTTTAATCTAATTTTTTTATATAGTTAGATTATATTTTTAATTGTGTTTAAAGTGTATTTGAAATATATTTTTAACATTTAATCCAATGGTGGTCATTGGAATTAATTTCACTTTGAAATTGGACATAAACAAGTGTCAATCTTATGATAAATATTGTTTCTTAAAAACACGCTATTTGTTTTGACAGTGAGAATTAATTATAAAATTAATTAATGAAACTTCTATGTTTTGAATTTAGTAAAATGGAAATCATTTTTTAATTTGGAATATCAAATTTACTTTGGATAAATTTTTGGTATTTTTCTGAAAAATGTTCATTTTTAATGAATAGTGAAAAATACTACATTTTACTTCAAAACTGCTTTTTCATCTAATTTAATTATATAGATAGACTGTCATTTTAATTAGTTTTAAACAGTAATTGAATTATTTTTTTATCACTTAATACAATTTTTTTCATTGGAAGTAATTTCACTTTTCAGTTTGATGTAAAAACAAGTCAATCTTTTGATAAATTTTACTTCTTAAAAACCCGTCTTTGGTTGTGACAACGAGAATTATTTTTAAATTAATTACTGCAATTTCTGTGTTTGTAATTTTGTAAAATGAATTCCATATTTGGAGTCAGATGATTAAAATTATGTAAATAAGACTCTTTTGTTTTTGGACATAATGAATAGTATCGATAGTAATTATCTTTAATTATCATGATTAATTAGTAATATGGTAGTTAAGGGTAATAAAATAATATAATAATAATATAAAATGACCCCAAAATGCTTCCAAATACTTTTGTTTGAGTCATGGCCGAACATGGGATGCTTGTTACTGAACTTGGGGGCCCATGGAGTCACATGGGTGTAATAGTGACATTTGTGACATTATTTTTTTAAATGAAGAGAAATATAACAAAGGTTTGTATATCCTAAGTAAAACAATTTTAATTTTTTTACATAAATTATATCTTAGACTATTAATAGTCATTGGAAAGATAAAAATATTTCTTCTGTCATGGTATTTTTTTATAATTTTTAGACCTTAAATAAATAAATTTATTTATGACACCATGATGATGCAGTTATTATCTCATTAATGAACAATTTAAATAAAATGAAAAGATAAGGTAAAATATAAAACTTACACTTGTCAAAAACCTATTTTATGGGTGGATTTAGAAACCATATCACCTTATCCTCAAAATATATCACTGTGCGACCTTTAAAATCCGAAAAATCATTTTATAATAAAGTAACATTTCAAGACTTTCCAAAAGTGACCCTCCTCCCTCTTATAAAAGGCCCCCACCTCTACCCCCTTACCCACACCTCTCAAGCCATTGGCCCATCCAACCTCTACTCATATTATCTCTCCACATCCTTATCTTACTCCTAGAAGCCTCACGTTGGGCAGAAGTATTTCCAAGGAAGCCTTTGGCTCAAATCAATAAGAGTTACCCGATTTAGAGGCAATGTCTTCTCTCGAGTTTCTTTCTTTTATTTTCTATATTCACTGACCACTATATTCTTATTATTTTATCCCATAATAACACTATTATCCTCAATATACTAGTATGTTACTATGTTAAGGATTCTACCTACACTTACATACAGCTACGTCTAATGGTTAAAGAACATACTGTTTCTTTGGGTGGCGAATTACTGCCTCAAGAAACGATGATTGTTCAATATTCTTTTAACACCTTTCATGGTGGCCATTAAGATGTCACTATATTTATATATGATATATATTATATTTATTTACTCTCAAATATTCTGTATTTTATATTTTAATAATACCTTTATGCTTTTCATGTTGTGCAATTGCAATAATTTCATATGAGGAAGTGTGGACAACCGCCCCCTCAAGTGATGTGACTCATTCAATGAAAACATGGAATTTATAAATAATGTAATTAATGAAATTATTTTACCTATATAACATATATATTATACTGGAATTATAATATTTCTATGTCTAATTTAGTTTTAAAATCCATTAATATGACAAAAAATGAATGTAGCGTTCATGCGTACGTACGACCTACCATCTCCATGAACAGTAAATTTCATTTCTTATCTCCAAACAATATGGAATATTATTGAATACATATATACTAGATATATATTATATTTAAAGCATGAACACAATTTCTGAGATGATGTAATTATAACTACATGGACAATTATCTTCAAACAAGTTCATTGTTGACTCATGTATCAAACATTGACAAAACGTATGATATAAACTAAAATAATTAAGTAATTATTATAACATGATAATATGTGATATGAATTTATTAATAAAATTTAAATTAATTCCTTAATCAATTATAAATTTACCAATGTTTATTATTCAGGAATATAAATAAACTAACAAGACAAATCAAACTTGACATATGGGGATTTCTTATCTCACTTTTAATTCCATGAGATTTCCATTGTTTGCCACTAATTTGTTGCATGTGGTGTATTGTGTACTACCATTTAATATTTATTATCATGATTCTATTTATATTCTTGGTATTATGTGATTCATTTTGTGTTTATTATCTTTTGGTCATACGACTCGGTTTATTACAACGAGGTAAAGGGTTTTTATCTCACTTTTTATTCCCGTGAGATTCATGCTATATATGCCACTACCTCCTTTGATTGGTGTATGTACTGCCCATTATTCTACTCTTTGTGTAATATAATTTCATTCATGGGTATTTACATCAAAATTTTATAGTCCTTCTTTCATGGGGTGTATGTTTCGAAAGTTACCCAAATCAGTAAGGGAACCTTTCACCCTCCACTTTTTAAAAGACTTCTTTTTATTAGGTCTTTTAATTTACATCTTCTTATATTAGGATATGTTCTTATATATACATATTACTATAAATTTTATGTCCAAGTGATGAGATAATCTTTTTATCTCTCATCAACTCATTTTCTTAATTTTAAAGTGACGTCATTAGGCTGTCCAATTTCTGTAAGGGAACTTCTTAACCCAATTTCAATTCTATGGGTTAAACCTCTACTTCTTGATTATGCTGTTCTATGAATATGTATGGATGAATTATGATTGTTTTACACATAATATGCACTTATATTGAGTTTATTTACATTTTTCACACATAATTATGTAATTGATTTATCCTTAATCTAAGGATACCATCTTTGTACGGGACTTCATCTCAATCAACTTTCATTGAGGCATCTTTTGATTTCTAAAAAACTTTATTTCATACGGTGTATAAAACCCTTTTGTCTTTTAATTTAATTTAAAAGTAATATTTTTACACGAAGCGTTTTACTAAACAACAAAAGGAATGTTTTTGTCTTACGTATGCGGTGACAACGACTTCTCCGCCGCTGTGAACATTATTTGAGTTTCTGCTTCCTCTACAAGCCATAACTTTTTTAAATGAAAAATAAATACCATTCTTTAATTTTCTTTTATTTTGGTATTGAAAATGGTTCTAATAATGTTTTGATTATATCAATGTGTTGTATTGATATCCCGTGATCAAAATGTGGAAATGTTATATTTTCTTTATGCATGTTTTATGTGACACAATTATGTTATGGTTCTTGGTCATTGTTTATGAAGTCGGGTGGTTCCGTGATAAACTAAGTGTAACACCCGAGACTTTTATGTTATATAAATAATCAAAGGAATCTTTTTCTATACAACACTTGCTTGGCTTTCTTTACACGAAATCGTGACCTTCCTCGATAGCTTGCATTGTACGCAATACCGAGTTTCACTAAACAACGATATGCTACTAAAATATTATTAAAACTAGCCATTATGAATAGTAATAAACACTTTTTGAAATTTTATAAATTTTATTTTTCAAAATGGACTTCATTTTTGGATTCGGAATATCGAAATTATCCTAGGGTGAAATTTTGGTATTTTTCTGAAAACTTTCAATTTTTGATGAATAGTGAAACCACTAAGTGGTAGTTAAAAAACTGAATTTTTCATAAAACTTAATTTTACCGCCTCTGTGAGTGGAATTTCAAAAATCCGAGAGACACGGTTGATGTCAGTAAGTAAAATGTGGTTCAATGAGATGAAAATAATTTTTTGGTGAATAGTAACTTTTTACATTTTTTTACCACGGTTAAAAGTAAATAGGGTAATTAAGGGTAAAGATGATATTATTATTACCCTAACACATGTCCTAATTCTATTGGACAAGTGTAATTCGACCAAAAACAAACTTAGGAATAAAATATGACCATTTAGGCCCACTTGGATTAGATTAGGACATTTATTATTAATTTATTTAAAGAAGGGTTAAAATAGTTAAAATCGAAGTTTAATAAGTAACTAATTTTTAATATGGGGTTATACATAAGATAAATTCGACTATAAATATTCATTAGAAATCTAAAAATATTTTCTACATAATGATATTTTATTTGTAATTTTTAGACATTAAATAATTTAATTTATTTATGACACAAAGATGATGCAGTAATTATATTATTAATGAAACATTGACATAATTAATGTTATAAACACCAAAATAAATGTAATTTGAAACTTTTTATGAATTCCACTAATTTTCTAGGTTAATATGACATGTTAGTATTGATTTAATTAACTTTTTTCGAACTAATCATTCTGTTATAATTTTCACAAAAATCAATTACTAAATAGTGTCAAAATTGACATAAATAGTTTTTAAAACAAGTATTATATTAGTAATTGTTATTTTATTCCTAAAAATCTAAGGTTCGGACAAATGACTTAGATAAGGTTATATATATTAATAATAAACAACTTGGGGTTCGTTTGGCTGCTTATAGTAAGTTTATTAACCTTATAGTATAAGAACACAATAAGACACTGTAAAAGTAAACTTATTTAACTTAATGTTAAATCTAAATGATAAGGTTGAAATAGGAACCTAAACTTGTCTAACTTATATTGGATGAGAGGCTTTCTACCCATCCCCACCTTAGCTTATAAATATATCAATTTGGAGCTATTTAAAACCGAACTTGACTTTATAATAAAATAATATGTTTAGTTTTCCAAAGGTGCCCCTCTCCTCCCTTATAAAAGGGCACCTCCTCCCCCTCTTCCTCACACCACTTTGAGCCTTCAAGCTCGGCCAACCCCTGAAAATTCCTCCTCTCCACTTCCCTAGTATCATCCTATAGGTCTTGGTCTTCTTCAAAGACCATCCTTAGTTCTTTAAGTGGAGGTTAAGTGAAGGCGCGTCAAAAAGAGGTAATATCCATTACCGATCTTTTTCAATTTCTTTCTTCTTCAACTTCTTCTTCTTTAGTTGTTTCATGATAAAGTAATAAAATAAGTATTTCTTATATACTGATATGTTATTATAAATATGAAACAACTCTAATTAACCTTCTATCCATCCTACGGAAAAAGGAAATCACCGCGCGTGCGTACGTATGGAATACCGTCTCCACGCCGTGGTGTAATCTATTTTCCGCCCCCACCTTAATTGTATGGGTATAATGGTGTAATGAGTAACTATATATGATTAGTATAAAGTGATATTGATACTGAAATTTTATACATACACTTCAACACAATTCCATGACCATGGGAACGATATCATCGCTCGTGCGTACGTACGGACTACCGTCTCCACGACGCGATGAGATTCATTATCCATGTTAACCATTCCAGAATGATTATAAAGTATATATAATGAATAATAATTAAATATATGACATGTTAAATCTATTGTATTTATGTATATATATATGTCATCTACTTACTTCCATTCAAGACAATAAGGAAAGTAAAACAGCGTTCATGCGTACGTGCGGACTACCGTCTCCATGAATGGTGTGTTTCATTTCATTTATCTATCTATTATATATATATATATATACTAAATATATATGATATATAAATCATGTTTTATATTCTGGAAGTAAGTAAATCATGATATAAGTAATAATAATGTCAAGAACAACAAGTCCAAACACCTACGATAAATGAAACGACTTTACCCAAAACGCTTCTTTAACATGGAATTTACAAAAGAACGGGTAATATAAAGTCATAAGTGAACCATATATGATATCATAACAATGAATATGATTCTGTAATAAGTTAATTACATTATTTAAATCATTATACAGGAGGTTCGGATACGTACAAAGCATTTCAGACATAAGGTAAGGGAAATATCACAATCTCATTTTTTATCCGAGATTGTTTATAATTTGGTATTTACTGGGGTGTATTTTATCATCCACATCCATGTTTCCTAAATATGTAATATTTATATCTTTCTACAATAGTTTATATCCAATTTTATCCTTCGGTGAGTTTTTTAGTAAAATATATGAAAGGAATCATTTTTCATTTTTTTGTACGAGGTGCTTTTTGACTTTTCCGACAAAAGTACGAGAAGAATGTTTTTTTAAATTATACGAAATGAATGGATTTTTAAAACATTATTTACAAGAAGCATCCATTACAAGTTTTCAAGTTTATTTTTAATCAACTTCTTTTAGTTTAAAGTTGTATGACATGTTAAGAAAGGAAAAATGTTTTTGAAGAAGAAAGGATATTTTCCTCAAGAATGGAGTTCAAGTGTTTTATCAAAATTATTTTCCATATAAGATAATAAAGGGTTATGTTTTTATCCCTATTATTACATTGATTTGATTATGTTGTGATGGAATTATTTTTATGAATTCCTTTATATTTTATGAATTGTTTTATGATGTCATGATGTTTAAGATTCCCATTTGTATTACATGGGTTATGCAATGATGTATGATTTATGATTTTGTGGCACACATAAGAATGGTATCATTATGAGATGGGTGGGACCTATATCTCCCTCCAATGAATTTGGTAAAGATTTTATATCTCATGAGATAGACATGGCTGGAACGGTAGGTTATACCGGTTTAGTGAAGCAGGACTGAAACGAGGAGTGAACTCGGTTCAGAAATGGACTTTTTCTACTAAGATAGTCTTGGAAATGAGTCTTGACAAATAAGAAATGATTCTCTATGATTATGTGTGTATGACACAAAGTTTCATGTTTTTAAGTTATGATTATTGGGATTACATTTCACTACTATGATTTATCCCATGTTATGAAATTATGATCTCTTTTGTAGGTTAAGATTTCCAAAAGATACGTTCTTATGAATATGATGTGATTGATATTTCTTTTGTTTACCCTTACTGAGCATTTGAGCTCACCCTTTTATGTTTTCTTTTCCCCAGGTTATAAAGAAAGGTTTTAGGTAAGAAAAAAAGGAAAGATCTTTATGGGAGATGTTGAAGATCTTTCACCAAGATTAGAAGATTACGTTCTGAGTTTCCAAAGACACTAAAATATTATGATCCTTGTGTGTGTGTTTTTGTTATGTACTAAGTATTCCACAAAAGTAATGTAATGTCTAGGTACGTTAAGCTTCGGGTCTCTACAGTTGGTATCAGAGGAAAGGTTTAGTCAACCTTTGGAAACTAGGATGCGAAAACGTTAGTGAGATCCCCAGAGATATTTCTAAGATATGTCTAGGGATGTCCCTAAGGATAAGTATACATATAGGATATAGTCCTAGAACTATGGTAACGATATTATATTAAACCAAAGATTTTAGATATTGAAGATACTCCCCCTTTATTATGATTTTTGTCTCTCACACTATTCTTTTTGGGTTTTAGAAAATGGCTAGAAACAAGATGATTCACGATAATGGAGGATATGATGGACAATGGAATGATGGGAAACCAAATGAAATGGGATTTGGATGTCCAAACATCATTATTATGCCGAATCAGCAATCTCATAATATGATCAATAAAGTAAAATTTGGTAAGTTTCCTGACTCGGCTAATAAGAGAAAGATAGAGTTTCATGATGGCCATAGAGGAAAGAAAGTTCAATTTCCCCTATGTAAATAATGTGGGAGGAGGCATCAAGGAGAATGTTTCAAAGGAACTGGAAGATGCTTTTGGTGTGGAAAAGAAGGACACAAAGCCAGTAAGTGAAAGGAAAAGGTTCAGTTAACACCAGGGATGAGGATAATGGTATTGCTACGACATCAACAATGGTTAAATGTTTTAAATGTGGAATGTATGGGAATTATGAAAACCAATGCCCTAAGGTAAAGTCTCATGAAGAGAATCTGTATGGTCGTATGGGTAGTATTTATCTTGATGATGATGAAGAGACTACAAATGATATGTAAGATGGAAGAATTGTTGAAGCTCGGTCAATGGTTTAAGAATGTAGTGGAATGATTACATATTTATCATGTGTGATGTTGTATAAGTAATCTCATGGTACTATGGAATAAAGAGACATCTAAGGATTGTTACACTGTTGTATTTCCTTGAGTTTTGAAAGTGTATGATTAATGGTACCAGTATCCATGAAAGATTATTCATATATTTTTGGAATGCAGATGATATGCGCATAATTAAGGGATAAGGAGAAAATTAAATGTTTGATAGTATTCATGAGCTCATGACTGATATAAGGAGAAGGTTATGTAATGGATTGAGTATATAGAATTTATGGATTTTGGTATGTGGAAAGAGTTAACTTTTGACAGCATTCATGTTTTCACTAAGGTTTAATGGGTATTCATTCTTCAAGAGAATACATGATTAAGGTATTCACATGATTGGAATGTGACCAACAAGATATATGGGGGATAAATGATGGTATTCACATGCTTGGTTGATGACATTTCAAGTAATTGTTTTCTTTATACTTTGAACTTGGACCGAAGTATTTTAGATAAGCCTAAATATTAGAATGGATTATGTTAGACCAATGCTAAGTATTGTTTAAGGATAGAACTTTTTTCGATATTACTGATGGGATTTTATAGTAATGAAGTTTTAGAAAAAGGACAACCTGCAGGACGGGCGATAGCCCATCCTGTCAGACAAGGCTGTGGGAATCGAACCCACAACCGAAGTGCGACTGGCCTTTATCGCCTACCACTGGCCTACAGGAAGTCCCTGGTTAGTATAAACTAGTTTTATTTTATTAAGCGGTATGATATATGAAGTATAAGTTCATTTTTGGAACCATATATGATTAATCTAACCATAAGATGGACTTATAACTTTTGATAACCTTATGCTTGAAAGAGATGGAATGACACATCATTCTATCACATGATCTGCTAACACATCACAAATAATAAATTCAACTTCATTTATTTAAGGGATGAAGTGGAAATTGTTCAATTCACGAACAACAGTGAGATTGTACAAAAATCATGCAAGTATTTCTTTTAATTCATCAACTTTAGGGAAATGATCTTGAAAACCAAAAATGTTGTCTTAGTTCCCTTTTATATTATTAATCCGATGGTACCTTAGATCATCACAAATCAATAGCTTTGTGATTGTTGGATTTTTCATAGCCATATTCTCTACCACTCTCCATCAGAACTTGATGGTTAGATTTTTCTTCCATATCCATATTTTCACCTATGTTCTCCTATGTGGAAACCCCGTGATGAGTTAATTTGGGTAACCGTTACATTTCATACTTTAGTTTTTAAAAGTCATGTTTTGGTATTCCTTTTTATGATGTGGGTTTATATTAAACAAACTTTTGAGTAGTAAACCATTTATAACCCCGACGAATTTCGAGGGAGAAATTCAGTTTAAGTGGGGTAGAATGTAACACCTGAGACTTTTATGTTATATAAATCATCAAAGGAATCTTTTTCTACACAACACTTTCTTGGCTTGCTTTACACGAAATCACGACCTTCCTCGATAGCTTGCGTCGTACACAATACCGAGTTTCACTAAACAACGATATGCTATTAAAATATTATTAAAACTAGCAGTTATGAATAGTAATAACCACTTTTTGAAATTTTATAAATTTTATTTTTCAAAATGGACTTCATTTTTGGATTCGGAATATCGAAATTAGCCTAGGGTGAAATTTTGGTATTTTTCTGAAAACTTTCAATTTTTGATGAATAATGAAACCACTAAGTGGTAGTTAAAAAACTGAATTTTTCATAAAACATAATTTTACCTCTTCTGTGAGTGGAATTTCAAAAATTCGAGAGACACAGTTGATGTCAGTATGTAAAATGTGGTTCAATGAGATGAAAATAATTTTTTGGTGAATAGTAACTTTTTACTTTTTTTTACCACAGTTAAAAGTAAATAGGGTAATTAAGGGTAAAGATGATATTATTATTACCCTAACACATGTCCTAATTCTATTGGAAAAGTGTAATTCGACCAAAAACAAACTTAGGAATAAAATATGACCATTTAGGCCCACTTGGATTAGATTAGGACATTTATTATTAATTTATTTAAAGAAGGGTTAAAATAGTTAAAATCAAAGTTTAATAAGTAAATAATTTTTAATATGGGGTTATACATAAGATAAATTCGACTATAAATATTAATTAGAAATCTAAAAATATTTCCTACATAATTATATTTTATTTGTAATTTTTTGACATTAAATAATTTAATTTATTTATGACACAAAGATGATGCAGTAATTATATTATTAATGAAACATTGACATAATTAATGTTATAAACACCAAATTAAATGTAATTTGAGACTTTTTATGAATTCCAATAATTTTCTAGGTTAATATGACATGTTATTATTGATTTAATTAACTTTTTTCGAACTAATCATTCTGTTATGATTTTCAAAAAAATCAATTACTAAATAGTGTCAAAATTAACATAAAATAGTTTTTAAAACAAATATTATATTAGTAATTGTTATTTTATTCCTAAAAATCTAATGTTCGGCCAAATGACTTAGCTAAGGTTATATATATTAATAATAAACAACTTGGGGTTCGTTTGGCTGCTTATAGTAAGTTTATTAACCTTATAGTATAAGAACACAAGAAGACACGGTAAAAGTAAACTTATTTAACTTAATGTTAAATCTAAATGATAAGGTTGAAATAGGAACCTAAACATGTCTAAATTCTATTGGATGAGATGATTTAGACCCATCCCCACCTTATATTATAAATATATCAATTTGGAGCTATTTAAAACCGAACTTGACTTTATAATAAAATAATATTTTTAGTCTTCCAAAGGTTCCCCTCTCCTCCCTTATAAAAGGGAACCTCCTCCCCCTCTTCCTCACACCACTTTGAGCCTTAAAGCTCGGCCAACCCCTGCCAATTACTCCTCTCCACTTCACTAGTATCATCCTAGAGGTCTTGGTCTTCTTCAAAGACCATCCTTAGTTATTTAAGTGGAGGTTAAGTGAAGGCGCGTTAAAAAGAGGTAATATCCATTACCGATCTTTTTCAATTTCTTTCTTCTTCAACTTCTTCTTCTTTAGTTGTTTCATGATAAAGTAATAACATCAGTATTTCTTATATACTTATATGTTATTATAAATATGAAACAACTCTAATTAACCTTCTATCCATCCTATGGAAAAAGGAAATCACCGCGCGTGTGTACGTACAGAATACCGTCTCCACGCCGTGGTGTAATCTATTTTCTGCCACCACCTTAATTGGATGGGTATAATGGTGTAATGAGTAACTATATATGATTATTATAAATTGATATTGATACTGAAATAGTATACATACACTTAAACACAATTCCACGACCATGGGAACGATATCATCGCTCGTGCGTACGTACGGACTACCGTCTCCACGACGCGATGAGATTCATTATCCATGTTAACCATTCCAGAATGATTATAAAGTATATATAATGAATAATAATGAAATATATGACATGGTAAATCTACTGGATTTATGTATATATATATGTCATCTACTTACTTCCATTCAAGACAATAAGGAAAGGAAAACAACGTTGATGCGTACGTATGGACTACCGTCTCAATTAACGGTGTGTTTCATTTCATTTATCTATCTATTATATATATATACTGAATATATATGATATATAAATCATGTTTTATATTCTGGAAGTAAGTAAATCATGATATAAGTAATAATAATGTCAAGAACAACAAGTCCAAACACCTACGATAAATGAAACGATTTTACCTAAAACGCTTCTTTAATATGGAATTTACAAAAGAACGGGTAATATAAAGTCATAAGTGAACCATATATGATATCATAACAATGAATATGATTATTTAATAAGTTAATGACATTATTTAAATCATTATACAGGAGTTTCAGATACGTACAAAGCATATCGGACATAAGGTAAGGGAAATATCACAATCTCATTTTTTATCCGAGATTGTTTATACTTTGGTATTTACTGGTGTGTATTTTATCATCCACATCCATGTTTCCTCAATATGTAATATTTATATCTTTCTAAAATAGTTTATATCCAATTTTACCCTTCGGTGAGTTTTTTAGTAAAAGATATGAAAAGAATCTTTTGTCGTTTTTCGTACGAGGTACTTTTTGACTTTTCCGAAAAAAGTACGAGAATAATGTTTTTTTAACTTATACGACATGAGTGGATTTTTAAAACAAGATTTACAAGAAACATCCTTTACAAGTTTTCAAGTTTATTTTTAATAAACTTCTTTTTGTTTAAAGTTGTATGACATGTTCAGAAAGGAAAAATGTTTTTGAAGAAGAAATGAAATTTTCCTCAAGAATGGAGTTCAAGTGTTTTATCAAAATTATTTTCCATCTAAGATAATAAAGGGTTCTGTTTTTATCCCTATTATTAAATTTATTTGATTATGTTGTGATGGAATTATTTTTATGAATTCCTTTATCTTATATGAATTGTTTTATGATGTCATGATGTTTATGATTCCTATTTGTATTACATGGGTTATGCAATGATGTATGATTTATGATTTTTTGGCACACATAAGAATGGTATCATTATGAGATGGGTGGGACCTATATATACCTCCAATGCATTGGGTAAAGATTTTATATCTCATGAGATAGATATGGCTGTAACGGTAGGTTATACCGGTTCAGTGAAACAGGACTGAAACGAGGAGTGAACTCGGTTCAGAAATGGACTTTGTCCACTAAGATAGTCTTGGAAATGAGTCTTGACTAATAAGAAATGATTCTATATGATTATGTGTGTATGACACAAAGTTTAAGGTTTTTAAGTTATGATTATTGGGACTACATTTCACTACTATGATTTATCCCATGTTATGAAATTATGATCTCTTTTGCAGGTTAATATTTCCAAAAGATATGTTCTTATGAATATGATGTGACTGATATTTCTTTTGTTTACCCTTACTGAGCATTCGAGCTCAACCTTTTATGTTTTCTTTTCCCCAGGTTATAAAGAAAGGTTTTAGGTAAGAAAAAAAAGGGAAGATCTTTATGGGAGATGTTGAAGATCTTTCACAATGATTAGAAGATTACGTTCCGAGTTTCCAAAGACACTAAACTATTACGATCCTTGTGTGTGTGTTTTTTTTATGTAGTAAGTATTCCGCAAAAGTAATGTAATGTCCATGTACGTTAAGCTTTGGGTCTCTACAGTTGGTATCAGAGGAAAGGTTTAGTCAACCTTTGGAAACTAGGAAGCGAAAATGTTAGTGAGATCCCTAGAGATATTTCTAAGGTATGTCTAGGGATGTCTCTAAGGATAAGTATACATATAGGATATAGTCCTAGAACTATGGTAACGATATTAGATTAAACCAAAGATGTTAGATATTGAAGATACTCCCCCTTTATTATGATTTTTGTCTCTCACACTATTCTTTTTGGGTTTTAGAAAATGACTGGAACAAGATGATTCAAGATAATGGAGGATATGATGGACAATGGAATGATGAGCAACCAAATGAAATGGGATTTGGAAGTCCAAAAATAATTATTATGCTGAATCAGCAATCTCATAATATGATCAATAAAGTAAAATTTAGTAAGTTTCCTGACTCGGCTAATAAGAGAAAGATGGAGTTTCATGATGGTCATAGAGGAAAGAAAGTTCAATTTCCCCTCTGTAAATCATGTGGGAAGAGGAATCAAGGAGAATGTTTCAAATGAACTGGAAGATGCTTTGGTTGTGGAAAAGAAGGACACAATGTCAGTAAGTGCAAAGGAAAAGGTTTAGTTAACACCAGGGATGAGGATAATGGTATTGCTACGACATCAACAATGGTTAAATGTTTTAAATGTGGAATGTACGAGCATTATGAAAAACAATTCCCTAAGGTAAAGTCTCATGAAGAGAATCAGTATGGTCGTATGGGTAGTATTTATGTTGATGATGATGAAGAGACTACAAATGATATGTGATATGAAATAATTGTTGAAGCTCGGTCAATGGTTTAAGAATGTAGTGGAATGATTACATGTTTATCATGTGTAATGTTGTATAAGTAATCTCATGGTACTATGGAATAAAGAGACATCTAAGGATTGTTACACTGTTGTCTTTCCTTGAGTTTTGAAAGTGTATGATTAATGGTACCATTATCCATGAAATATTATTCAGATATTTTTGGAATGTAGATGATATGCGCATAATGAAGGGATAAGGAGAAAATTAAATGTTCGATAGTATTCATGAGCTCATGACGGATATAAGGAGAAGGTTATGTAATGGATTGAGTATATAGAATTTTTGGATTTTGGTATGTGGAAAGAGTTAACTTTTGACAGCATTCATGTTTTCACTAAGGTTTAATGGGTATTCATTTTTCAAGAGAATACATGATTAAGGTATTCACATGATTGGAATGTGACCAACAAGATATATGGGGGATAAATGATGGTATTCACATGCTTGGTTGATGACATTTCAAGTAATTGTTTTCTTTATACTATGAGATTGGACCGAAGTATTTTAGATAAGACTAAATATTGGAATGGATTATGTTGGAAAAATTCTAAGTATTGTTTAAGGATAGAACTTTTTTCGATATTACTGATGGGATTTTATAGTAATGTAGTTTTAGAAAAAGGACAACCTGCAGGACGGGCGACAGCCCATCACGTCGGACAAGGCTGTGGGAATCGAACCCACAACCGAAGTACGACTGGCCTTTATCGCCTACCACTGGCCTACAGGAAGTCACTGGTTAGTATAAACTAGTTTTATTTTATTAAGCGGTATGATATATGAAGTATAAGTTCATTTTTGGAACCATATACGATTAATCTAACCATAAGATGGACTTATAACTTTTGCTAACCTTCTGTTTGAAAGAGATGGAATGACCCATCATTCTATCACATGATCTGCTAACACATCACGAATAACAAATTCAACTTCATTTCTTTAAGGGATGAAGTGGAAATTGTTCAATTCACGAACAACAGTGAGATTGTACCAAAATCATGCAAGTATTTCTTTTAATTCATCAACTTTAGGGAAATGATCTTGAAAACCAAAAATGTTGTTCTAGTTCCCTTATATCCGATTAATCATATGGTACCTTAGATCATCACAAATCAATAGCTTTGTGATTGTTGGCTTTTTCATAGCCATGTTCTCTACCACTCTCCATCAGAACTTGATGGTTAGATTTTTCTTCCATATCCATATTTTCACCTATGTTCTCCTACGTGGAAACCCCGTGATGAGTTAATTTGGGTAACCGTTACATTTCATACTTTATTTTTTAAAAGCCATGTTTTGGTATTCCTTTTTACGATGTGGGTTTCTATTAAACAAACTTTCGAGTAGTAAACCATTTATAACCCTGATGAATTTCGAGGGAGAAATTCATTTTAAGGGGGGTAGAATGTAACACCCGAGACTTTTATGTTATATAAATCATCAAAGGAATCTTTTTCTACACAACACTTACTTGGCTTGCTTTACACGAAATCGCGACCTTCCTCGATAGCATGCATCGTACGCAATACCGAGTTTCACTAAACAACGATATGGTATTAAAATATTATTAAAACTAGCTGTTATGAATAGTAATAACCAATTTTTGAAATTTTATAAATTTTATTTTTCAAAATGGACTTCATTTTTGGATTCGGAATATCGAAATTAGCCTAGGGTGAAATTTTGGTATTTTTCTGAAAACTTTCAATTTTTGATGAATAGTGAAACTACTAAGTGGTAGTTAAAAAACTGAATTTTTCATAAAACATAATTTTACTGGTTCTGTGAGTTGAATTTCAAAAATACTAGAGACACGGTTGATGTCAGTAAGTAAAATGTGGGTCAATGAGATGAAAATAATTTTTTTGTGAATAATAACTTTTTACTTTTTTTACCACGGTTAAAAGTAAATAGGGTAATTAAGGGTAAAGATGATATTATTATTACCCTAACACATGTCCTAATTCTATTGGACAAGTGTAATTCGACCAAAAACAAACTTAGGAATAAAATATGACCATTTAGGCCCACTTGGATTAGATTAGGACATTTATTATTAATTTATTTAAAGAAGGGTTAAAATAGTTAAAATCGAAGTTTAATAAGTAACTAATTTTTAATATGGGGTTATACATAAGATAAATTCGACTATAAATATTCATTATAAATCTAAAAATATTTTCTACATAATGATATTTTATTTGTAATTTTTATACATTAAATAATTTAATTTACTTATGACACAAAGATGATGCAATAATTATATTATTAATGAAACATTGACATAATTAATGTTATAAACACAAAAATAAATGTAATTTGAGACTTTTTATGAATTACACTAATTTTATAGGTTAATATGACATGTTAGTATTGATTTATTTAACTTTTTTCGAACAAATCATTCTATTATGATTTTCACAAAAATCAATTACTAAATAGTGTAAAAATTGACATAAAATAGTTTTTAAAACAAATATTATATTAGTAATTGTTATTTTATTCCTAAAAATCTAAGGTTCGGCAAAATGACTTAGATAAGGTTATATATATTAATAATAAACAACTTGGGGTTCGTTTGTCTTCTTATAGTAAGTTTATTAACCTTATAGTTTAAGAACACAAGAAGACACGGTAAAAGTAAACTTATTTAACTTAATGTTAAATCTAAATGATAAGGTTCAAATAGGAACCTTAACTTGTCTAAATTCTATTGGATGAGAGGATTTCGACCCATACCCACTTTATCTTAGAAATATATCAATATGGAGCTATTTAAAACCGAACTTGACTTTATAATAAAATAATATTTTTAGTTTTCCAAAGGTGCCCCTCTCCTCCCTTATAAAAGGGAACCTCCTCCCCCTCTTCCTCACACCAATTTGAGCCTTCAAGCTCGGACAAACCCCACCAATTCCTCCTATCCACTTCCCTAGTATCATCTTAGTGGTCTTGTTCTTCTTGAGAGACCATCCTTAGTTCTTTAAGTGGAGGTTAAGTGAAGGCACGTTAAAAAGAGGTAATATCCATTACCGGTCTTTTTCAATTTCTTTCTTCTTCAACTTATTCTTCTTTAGTTGTTTAATGATAAAGTAATAACATCAGTATTTCTTATATACTGATATGTTATTATAAATATGAAACAACTCTAATTAACGTTCTATCCATCCTATGGAAAAAGGAAATCACCGCGCGTGCGTACGTACGGAATACCGTCTCCACATCGTGGTGTAATCTATTTTCCGCCACCACCTTAATTGGAAGGGTATAATGGTGTAATGAGTAACTATATATGATTATTATAAAGTTATATTGATACTGAAATAGTATACATACACTTCAACACAATTCCACGACCATGGGAACGATATCATCGCTCATGCGTACGTACGGACTACCGTCTCCACGACGCGATGAGATTCATTATCCATGTTAACCATTACAGAATGATTATAAAGTATATATAATGAATAATAATGAAATATATGAAATGGTAAATCTACTGTATTTATGTATATATATAGTTCATCTTCTTACTTCCATTCAAGACAATAAGGAAAGGAAAACATCGTTCATGCGTACGTACGGACTACCGTCTCCATGAACGGTGTGTTTCATTTCATTTATCTATCTATTATATATATATATATACTGAATATATATGATATATAAATCATGTTTTATATTCTGGAAGTATGTAAATCATTATATAAGTAATAATAATGTCAAGAACAACAAGTCCAAACACCTACGATAAATGAAACGATTTTACCCAAAATGCTTCTTTAACATGGAATTTACAAAAGAATGGGTAATATAAAGTCATAAGTGAACCATATATGATATCATAACAATTAATATGATTATGTAATAAGTTAATGACATTATTTAAATCATTATACAGGAGGTTCAGATACGTACAAAGCATATCAGACATAAGGTAAGGGAAATCTCACAATCTCATTTTTTATCCGAGATTGTTTATACTTTGGTATTTACTGGGGTGTATTTTATCATCCACATCCATGTTTCCTCAATATGTAATATTTATATCTTTATAAAATAGTTTATATCCAATTTTACCCTACGGTGAGTTTTTTAGTAAAATATATGAAAGGAATCTTTTGTCGTTTTTCGTACGAGGTACTTTTTGACTTTTCCGAAAAAAGTACGAGAATAATGTTTTTTTAACTTATACGACATGAGTGGATTTTTAAAACAAGATTTACAAGAAACATCCTTTACAAGTTTTCAAGTTTATTTTTAATAAACTTCTTTTTGTTTAAAGTTGTATGACATGTTCAGAAAGGAAAAATGTTTTTGAAGAAGAAATGAAATTTTCCTCAAGAATGGAGTTCAAGTGTTTTATCAAAATTATTTTCCATCTAAGATAATAAAGGGTTCTGTTTTTATCCCTATTATTAAATTTATTTGATTATGTTGTGATGGAATTATTTTTATGAATTCCTTTATCTTATATGAATTGTTTTATGATGTCATGATGTTTATGATTCCTATTTGTATTACATGGGTTATGCAATGATGTATGATTTATGATTTTTTGGCACACATAAGAATGGTATCATTATGAGATGGGTGGGACCTATATATACCTCCAATGCATTGGGTAAAGATTTTATATCTCATGAGATAGATATGGCTGTAACGGTAGGTTATACCGGTTCAGTGAAACAGGACTGAAACGAGGAGTGAACTCGGTTCAGAAATGGACTTTGTCCACTAAGATAGTCTTGGAAATGAGTCTTGACTAATAAGAAATGATTCTATATGATTATGTGTGTATGACACAAAGTTTAAGGTTTTTAAGTTATGATTATTGGGACTACATTTCACTACTATGATTTATCCCATGTTATGAAATTATGATCTCTTTTGCAGGTTAATATTTCCAAAAGATATGTTCTTATGAATATGATGTGACTGATATTTCTTTTGTTTACCCTTACTGAGCATTCGAGCTCAACCTTTTATGTTTTCTTTTCCCCAGGTTATAAAGAAAGGTTTTAGGTAAGAAAAAAAAGGGAAGATCTTTATGGGAGATGTTGAAGATCTTTCACAATGATTAGAAGATTACGTTCCGAGTTTCCAAAGACACTAAACTATTACGATCCTTGTGTGTGTGTTTTTTTTATGTAGTAAGTATTCCGCAAAAGTAATGTAATGTCCATGTACGTTAAGCTTTGGGTCTCTACAGTTGGTATCAGAGGAAAGGTTTAGTCAACCTTTGGAAACTAGGAAGCGAAAATGTTAGTGAGATCCCTAGAGATATTTCTAAGGTATGTCTAGGGATGTCTCTAAGGATAAGTATACATATAGGATATAGTCCTAGAACTATGGTAACGATATTAGATTAAACCAAAGATGTTAGATATTGAAGATACTCCCCCTTTATTATGATTTTTGTCTCTCACACTATTCTTTTTGGGTTTTAGAAAATGACTGGAACAAGATGATTCAAGATAATGGAGGATATGATGGACAATGGAATGATGAGCAACCAAATGAAATGGGATTTGGAAGTCCAAAAATAATTATTATGCTGAATCAGCAATCTCATAATATGATCAATAAAGTAAAATTTAGTAAGTTTCCTGACTCGGCTAATAAGAGAAAGATGGAGTTTCATGATGGTCATAGAGGAAAGAAAGTTCAATTTCCCCTCTGTAAATCATGTGGGAAGAGGAATCAAGGAGAATGTTTCAAATGAACTGGAAGATGCTTTGGTTGTGGAAAAGAAGGACACAATGTCAGTAAGTGCAAAGGAAAAGGTTTAGTTAACACCAGGGATGAGGATAATGGTATTGCTACGACATCAACAATGGTTAAATGTTTTAAATGTGGAATGTACGAGCATTATGAAAAACAATTCCCTAAGGTAAAGTCTCATGAAGAGAATCAGTATGGTCGTATGGGTAGTATTTATGTTGATGATGATGAAGAGACTACAAATGATATGTGATATGAAATAATTGTTGAAGCTCGGTCAATGGTTTAAGAATGTAGTGGAATGATTACATGTTTATCATGTGTAATGTTGTATAAGTAATCTCATGGTACTATGGAATAAAGAGACATCTAAGGATTGTTACACTGTTGTCTTTCCTTGAGTTTTGAAAGTGTATGATTAATGGTACCATTATCCATGAAATATTATTCAGATATTTTTGGAATGTAGATGATATGCGCATAATGAAGGGATAAGGAGAAAATTAAATGTTCGATAGTATTCATGAGCTCATGACGGATATAAGGAGAAGGTTATGTAATGGATTGAGTATATAGAATTTTTGGATTTTGGTATGTGGAAAGAGTTAACTTTTGACAGCATTCATGTTTTCACTAAGGTTTAATGGGTATTCATTTTTCAAGAGAATACATGATTAAGGTATTCACATGATTGGAATGTGACCAACAAGATATATGGGGGATAAATGATGGTATTCACATGCTTGGTTGATGACATTTCAAGTAATTGTTTTCTTTATACTATGAGATTGGACCGAAGTATTTTAGATAAGACTAAATATTGGAATGGATTATGTTGGACAAATTCTAAGTATTGTTTAAGGATAGAACTTTTTTCGATATTACTGATGGGATTTTATAGTAATGTAGTTTTAGAAAAAGGACAACCTGCAGGACGGGCGACAGCCCATCACGTCGGACAAGGCTGTGGGAATCGAACCCACAACCGAAGTACGACTGGCCTTTATCGCCTACCACTGGCCTACAGGAAGTCACTGGTTAGTATAAACTAGTTTTATTTTATTAAGCGGTATGATATATGAAGTATAAGTTCATTTTTGGAACCATATACGATTAATCTAACCATAAGATGGACTTATAACTTTTGCTAACCTTCTGTTTGAAAGAGATGGAATGACCCATCATTCTATCACATGATCTGCTAACACATCACGAATAACAAATTCAACTTCATTTCTTTAAGGGATGAAGTGGAAATTGTTCAATTCACGAACAACAGTGAGATTGTACCAAAATCATGCAAGTATTTCTTTTAATTCATCAACTTTAGGGAAATGATCTTGAAAACCAAAAATGTTGTTCTAGTTCCCTTATATCCGATTAATCATATGGTACCTTAGATCATCACAAATCAATAGCTTTGTGATTGTTGGCTTTTTCATAGCCATGTTCTCTACCACTCTCCATCAGAACTTGATGGTTAGATTTTTCTTCCATATCCATATTTTCACCTATGTTCTCCTACGTGGAAACCCCGTGATGAGTTAATTTGGGTAACCGTTACATTTCATACTTTATTTTTTAAAAGCCATGTTTTGGTATTCCTTTTTACGATGTGGGTTTCTATTAAACAAACTTTCGAGTAGTAAACCATTTATAACCCTGATGAATTTCGAGGGAGAAATTCATTTTAAGGGGGGTAGAATGTAACACCCGAGACTTTTATGTTATATAAATCATCAAAGGAATCTTTTTCTACACAACACTTACTTGGCTTGCTTTACACGAAATCGCGACCTTCCTCGATAGCATGCATCGTACGCAATACCGAGTTTCACTAAACAACGATATGGTATTAAAATATTATTAAAACTAGCTGTTATGAATAGTAATAACCAATTTTT
Organism: Viscum album; assembly: GCA_963277665.1. Classification (NCBI taxonomy): domain Eukaryota; kingdom Viridiplantae; phylum Streptophyta; class Magnoliopsida; order Santalales; family Viscaceae; genus Viscum; species Viscum album. The sequence continues at coordinate 1,311,252,885 of OY728151.1, forward strand.
GAAATTTTATAAATTTTATTTTTCAAAATGGACTTCATTTTTGGATTCGGAATATCGAAATTAGCCTAGGGTGAAATTTTGGTATTTTTCTGAAAACTTTCAATTTTTGATGAATAGTGAAACTACTAAGTGGTAGTTAAAAAACTGAATTTTTCATAAAACATAATTTTACTGGTTCTGTGAGTTGAATTTCAAAAATACTAGAGACACGGTTGATGTCAGTAAGTAAAATGTGGGTCAATGAGATGAAAATAATTTTTTTGTGAATAATAACTTTTTACTTTTTTTACCACGGTTAAAAGTAAATAGGGTAATTAAGGGTAAAGATGATATTATTATTACCCTAACACATGTCCTAATTCTATTGGACAAGTGTAATTCGACCAAAAACAAACTTAGGAATAAAATATGACCATTTAGGCCCACTTGGATTAGATTAGGACATTTATTATTAATTTATTTAAAGAAGGGTTAAAATAGTTAAAATCGAAGTTTAATAAGTAACTAATTTTTAATATGGGGTTATACATAAGATAAATTCGACTATAAATATTCATTATAAATCTAAAAATATTTTCTACATAATGATATTTTATTTGTAATTTTTATACATTAAATAATTTAATTTACTTATGACACAAAGATGATGCAATAATTATATTATTAATGAAACATTGACATAATTAATGTTATAAACACAAAAATAAATGTAATTTGAGACTTTTTATGAATTACACTAATTTTATAGGTTAATATGACATGTTAGTATTGATTTATTTAACTTTTTTCGAACAAATCATTCTATTATGATTTTCACAAAAATCAATTACTAAATAGTGTAAAAATTGACATAAAATAGTTTTTAAAACAAATATTATATTAGTAATTGTTATTTTATTCCTAAAAATCTAAGGTTCGGCAAAATGACTTAGATAAGGTTATATATATTAATAATAAACAACTTGGGGTTCGTTTGTCTTCTTATAGTAAGTTTATTAACCTTATAGTTTAAGAACACAAGAAGACACGGTAAAAGTAAACTTATTTAACTTAATGTTAAATCTAAATGATAAGGTTCAAATAGGAACCTTAACTTGTCTAAATTCTATTGGATGAGAGGATTTCGACCCATACCCACTTTATCTTAGAAATATATCAATATGGAGCTATTTAAAACCGAACTTGACTTTATAATAAAATAATATTTTTAGTTTTCCAAAGGTGCCCCTCTCCTCCCTTATAAAAGGGAACCTCATCCCCCTCTTCCTCACACCAATTTGAGCCTTCAAGCTCGGACAAACCCCACCAATTCCTCCTATCCACTTCCCTAGTATCATCTTAGTGGTCTTGTTCTTCTTGAGAGACCATCCTTAGTTCTTTAAGTGGAGGTTAAGTGAAGGCACGTTAAAAAGAGGTAATATCCATTACCGGTCTTTTTCAATTTCTTTCTTCTTCAACTTATTCTTCTTTAGTTGTTTAATGATAAAGTAATAACATCAGTATTTCTTATATACTGATATGTTATTATAAATATGAAACAACTCTAATTAACGTTCTATCCATCCTATGGAAAAAGGAAATCACCGCGCGTGCGTACGTACGGAATACCGTCTCCACATCGTGGTGTAATCTATTTTCCGCCACCACCTTAATTGGAAGGGTATAATGGTGTAATGAGTAACTATATATGATTATTATAAAGTTATATTGATACTGAAATAGTATACATACACTTCAACACAATTCCACGACCATGGGAACGATATCATCGCTCATGCGTACGTACGGACTACCGTCTCCACGACGCGATGAGATTCATTATCCATGTTAACCATTACAGAATGATTATAAAGTATATATAATGAATAATAATGAAATATATGAAATGGTAAATCTACTGTATTTATGTATATATATAGTTCATCTTCTTACTTCCATTCAAGACAATAAGGAAAGGAAAACATCGTTCATGCGTACGTACGGACTACCGTCTCCATGAACGGTGTGTTTCATTTCATTTATCTATCTATTATATATATATATATACTGAATATATATGATATATAAATCATGTTTTATATTCTGGAAGTATGTAAATCATTATATAAGTAATAATAATGTCAAGAACAACAAGTCCAAACACCTACGATAAATGAAACGATTTTACCCAAAATGCTTCTTTAACATGGAATTTACAAAAGAATGGGTAATATAAAGTCATAAGTGAACCATATATGATATCATAACAATTAATATGATTATGTAATAAGTTAATGACATTATTTAAATCATTATACAGGAGGTTCAGATACGTACAAAGCATATCAGACATAAGGTAAGGGAAATCTCACAATCTCATTTTTTATCCGAGATTGTTTATACTTTGGTATTTACTGGGGTGTATTTTATCATCCACATCCATGTTTCCTCAATATGTAATATTTATATCTTTATAAAATAGTTTATATCCAATTTTACCCTACGGTGAGTTTTTTAGTAAAATATATGAAAGGAATCTTTTGTCGTTTTTCGTACGAGGTACTTTTTGACTTTTCTGACAAAAGTACGAGAAGAATATTTTTTTTAACTTATACGACATGAATGGATTTTTAAAACAATATTTCCAAGAAGTATCCTTTACAAGTTTTCAAGTTTATTTTTAATCAACTTCTTTTAGTTTAAAGTTGAATGACATGTTAAGAAAGGAAAAATGTTTTTGAAGAAGAAAGGATATTTTCCTCAAGAATGGAGTTCAAGTGTTTTATCAAAATTATTTTCCATCTAAGATAATAAAGGGTTCTGTTTTTATCCATATTATTACATTTATTTGATTATGTTGTGATTGAATTATTTTTTTGAATTCCTTTATCTTATATGAATTGTTTTATGATGTCATGATGTTTAAGATTCCCATTTGTATTACATGGGTTATGCAATGATGTATGATTTATGATTTTGTGTCACACATAAGAATGATATCATTATGAGATGGGTTGGAACTATATCTCCCTACAATTCATTGGTTAAATATTTTATATCTCATGAGATAGAAATGGCTGGAATGGTAGGTTATACCGGTTCAGTGAAACAGGACTGAAACGAGGAGTGAACTCGGTTCAGAAATGGACTTTGTCCACTAAGATAGTCTTGGCAATGAGTCTTGACTAATAAGAAATTATTCTCTATGATTATGTGTGTATGCCACAAAGTTTCAGGTTTTTAAGTTATGATTATTGGGATTACATTTCACTACTATGATTTATCCCATGTTATGAAATTATGATCTCTTTTGCAGGTTAAGATTTCCAAAAGATATGTTCTTATGAATATGATGTGATTGATATTTCTTTTGTTTACCCTTACTGAAAATTTGAGCTCACCCTTTTATGTTTTCTTATCCCCAGGTTTTAAATAAATGTTTTAGGTAAGAAAAAAAGGGAAGATCTTTATGGGAGATGTTGAAGATCTTTCACCATGATTAGAAGATTACGTTCCGAGTTTCCAAAGACACTAAACTATTACGATCCTTGTGTGTGTGTTTTTGTTATGTACTAAGTATTCCGCAAAAGTAATGTAATTTCCATGTACGTTATGCTTTGGGTCTCTACACTAAGGGCGAGTGAGCCCGAGATAGGTCTCTAATGCCTTGGGTAACATGAAGGAGTTAAACTCTATGGTTTCTCTGATGAGATTTAGGTAATATAATGTGATGGGTATTCCAAACGTAACCATGAGGGTTAATCCCTACGTAAGAATGTTATGAATGCCTCAAGTTACCTTTATGTCTTATGATTTCTATGAGTTATTCGTAAATCTTATGATTTCATGGGGTATTTTAAAGTGATTATGTTTTATGAGTAAAGTATGATTTCATTGATTCTTATGTATACATGGACTAATGTTTTCTTTTTGTATTTTTATATCCCTTACTGAACTTTTTATGCTCATCCCAAGTTTTTGAAATGTTTTTCACATGACATAATGTGGAATAGGGTTAAGGATGGGATGAAGGAAATGTCATGCTATCTAAAACATGGAACTAGACATGAATATTTTGTTCAAGAGTTTTTATTTTGTGAAAAATGGAAACTTAGTAGATGTGTCTACTTTTTAATCTTTGAGATGTAATAGTTATGTCTTAATTATCTAAAACTCTAAAACTGAAAAGATCCTCAATGTGAATTATTAATTTAATTCAAGATTATGCAATGTTTTAAGGCCGGGGCCTTATAGATCCCTTTACAATTTTAATTTTTTATTTTCAATGAAAATTATTTTATCAATATTTTGTGAATTTTAAGATAAATTATATCAAAGGAAAAAAGATATTTTCTCATGTTTTGAAGGTAATGTTTAAATGATATTTTAATTTTTTTCTTCATCTGTTTCATAATCTGTTAAGGATTTTTATGATTATATATGTTAATAATCCATTGATACCATATTTAATCTTTAAATGTATGGTTTATTAGTATTAGTATTATTATTATTATTTATTACAACATGTTTAAGAGACACATTTTTTCCATGTGTTATGATATGATGATATGATGAATAATTTAACATATTTTGGAACAACTATGTATGGTTTTTATTATATGATGTGATGAAAATAAATTATACATCAATACAACTCATTAGGTAAATCCTTATATATCTTGAGATAATTATGGTAATCAAGTTTATATGCTGGATCCACTATAGGAAACCGGTAGGGATGCCAGATCCATATGATAAGGAAAATAGGTAGTGATGTCTGATCTACTATGATATGATAGTAATGGAAGTTAACCTTGATATATGATATAGTTTATATTCTTATGATGGTCCCAAACTCTTAAACAATATAGATACTATTATGATTTAAACTTTTGGATCTTTAATAAGTTTCTTATGATTCCCCAATCTTATGACATACTAATGATTTATGTCATGACTCATGATTATGATATATGAATTAGTGGGTATTATTTTATTTTTATAGTCACATGGTATCATACCCTTATTCTTATAATATGATTATATATGATCACTCATTGATATCTCCAATGATTACCCATACTGATAACATGAACCTTCCCCTTATTAAGTTTTGATTTTTTTCCTAGACTATGAAGAGAGGTAATAAGTATAATTAATCCAGGAGGGTAAATTATATAAAGAGATATCTTTGAGAAGAAGATGATTGAAAATAAATAAGATTTTTATGTATCTAGTATCCATGTACACTAAACAATTACAGTTCTCAGGATTGTTTATTTGGGATAAATATTGAATAATAATTGAAAAGATGTAAAATCTAATAATATTATGATCGGGTCACTATAAGAGGTTTCCTTAAGGTTTATTATTGGTTTATAATTCAAACTATTATCATTGATGGAAATGTTCTAAAAATTGTAATGACTTCAAAGAATATTTAACCTATTATTCTGAAATTTTTTAGTACAGATAAATTGGGTATATAATTCATATGTTTTAGTACACTATAGATAATACATGTGGGTAAAACTTCATACTAGAAGATTAATTTTTGTTTTTAGTATCCAATAATATTTATTTAAGTATCTAGTTTATATCATTGAATAATAAAGGTAAAACTAGGATGGGAGGAGTAATGATTCTATTTGATTGTATTTTTTGTGATTGTAAAATGGGTTTGACAAACTTTATGGATTTTCTATGATATGTATTAGTGTTATTTATATTAATTATTTTTTTGACGGGTATATGATACTAAATTTATAATTTACTAATTTTGTAAATATATAGAACATAAATATAATATGATGAATTAATATATATTTTATCTCGTATTCAATTAATCATTATATGATTTGTTACATATATTAATTTAATACAATGGAGTTAATCACACTGAAACATATATAAATAAAGTATTGTAATAGTTTTCTCATGACTCTTATATGATAAGGGAATTTTTTTATCAATAAAGAGTTGTTATAAACAATATAATATATTGAATTAAATACACATGGTTTATTATTCCTATGATTCTATAGCATGTTTTATAAAATCAGATGAGTGTAAAAATGTTTTATCTTGGATAAAGTTTTTATCTATATTTTGGTTAAAATATTAAGTAATATGTTCTAGTGAACCATTAATATTATATTTTAATTAATATTCTTATTTTTATATGAAATTACCTAAAACACATAAAATACCATTTATGATATAGAAACCATTGTTTATTTTTAGAATATTCCTATAAAAATAAGATAATAATTATTTCAAAAATTAAAGGACTTTTTATATCATATCATGATATTTGTAAGAGAACACATTCTCAAAGATGTTTCTAGGAGTATGTTTGAATATAGAGATTATTAAAGTTAACAAAAAAAGAAATATATCAATACAATAAAATTGTTTTTTCACATAAAATCCTAAATTGTTTAGAATATGTGATGGTAAAGAAAAAGGTGCAAAGATCAAATTTAGTTATCATGAGAAATTGAAAAAATCTATTTCTTAAAGGATTATTCCAATTGGACTTCAAAATGAATTACACTTAATACCCTAAATGATATTTTGGGTATGAAGAAAAATTATATAACGTTTTAATGTTAGTTACTATAAGAAAATGAATATCATTGTATCCCAAATGAGTTTAATATGTTATATTTTTCAATATTGTAAATGGATACAATATTTATGAAAATATTTAAAAAAAATTCATGGAAAGGGTTATATGAATGATTATGTTAAAAATTAATAGTTATAACCATAAAAAATATATAACATTATACAATTTGAAATTATGGATTTAATGAGTTTTAATATGTTCAAATAGTTGAGAATTATGAATTTGATTTACAAAGATCACTATTATGAAAAATTGTTTTCTTCATATATGTTACCCACAAAATATTTTTATTGTATGGTTTTATTAGATTGTCACATAGAGTTGTGAAAAGAATTACATATATAAGTAATGAGTTAAGAGAACACAAAAAATGTGTACCTAACATAAGGTTGACATTAAATTATACAAAGAATGATTAGATATACAACATATTATATAGTTTTGTGTTAAGTATTCTTAATAGAGTTTGTAAATATTAAATGTATCATATTAAAGGAAATACAAAATTTACAATTCATTCACATCTGATGTATATATATATATATATATATTGATTTACATTTCAAAAAATGTAATGATAATTGACCTCTCAATGAATGGATCTAAGTTATCCATAATAAAATTTCAGCATTGAATATTATAGGTTATGGATAAATTTAAAGGTTATCTAGAGTATAACTCAGGTACTGAGAGATAGAATATTATAATGGGGTATAAAGATGGGTTTTTGTGCACTGTATGGCCCATTAAGTATACCACATTGAGTGAAATACACCATATCATTAGTATAATAGGGGTGGATTTATAATATTTGAGTACCCAAAACTAGTGGTTATAGAGATACCTATCATGAGAACCTTCATAAATTGATACATATATTATGAATTATTTAAGGCTAGCTACTCAGGGGATGGTTGGGTATGTTTCTAATCATGTCATTTGATGGAGCTCAACAAATATGGGATTTATTCTCATATATAATGAGTATGACTTAGTTCAAAAATTAAAATATACCGAGTATTCAACTAATGTTTATAGATAGTAAAAATGATGTTATTGTTTATATGGATGAGATTCATGTGTTGTGATCATCCATAAAGGTGAATAATATGTGATGTATTCATTGACATGGTGAGTCTATACTTAATGAATCAAGAATGTGTGAGTTTTTATTTATTTATTTATATACATCATGTTCTATGGTCAATAAATAACTTTGAAGAAGGGAATGTATGATAGTGTAACCTATCATGTGATGTGACTGATGGATAAGAGTATAAGGATACATCTGTTTTATGAAGATCACCCCAAATCCATTTGTAACTTGAGTAGCACTGATATTTTCCAGAGGCCATTTTTGCTTAAATTTATGGATTTGTGTGTTTTTATTTGTTGTTAATGAAAAAAATTCATATGATATCACACAATATGGTTAACTAAATAGTGATTGAGGTTGACATATTATGTTTCTCTAAAATCTGTTTATTGTTAATTCAAAAGAGTTTTTATGGGATATCATAAGGAATTCAAAATGATGTCATGCACGATGAAATTGATGATAAAATTACAAAAGTATTTTGAAATATATTGAGTAGTGTTTTGGATATGGATTCACAATTTATTGTATATGATAAAATATGATGTGAAATTATACTAAATGTTTTATGATTTAGTGTACTTGAGATTATGGGAGATATACCCTAAAGAACTATTATAAGTAATCTAATAGACTAAATAATATTTTATCATTAAAGGATATCATGAAACATGGTAAGATGATAATACCATGGAATATTGTTTTATTGTGTCATATAACCTTCTATATAATTAATCCTAAAATGTGATGTAATTTCCCACAATTTATGTGGCATCCAACCATTAAAAGTTAATGTTTAGATGATTTTTCCACATATTATATCATTAAGTAACATTATATATGATGAAATCCATGGGAGTGTATATATTCTTGAATTAATGAATGATTTATCTGAGGCATTAACTCATTAATTATAACACATGAGTTAATGTATGTATAGTCAAGGAGCATACATTATGTCTTTATAAATCCTACTTCCATGCGATAGTGAGTGATAGTTCCTAATTTTCATTTCTTAGTCAAATAATCCTCAATCCCAAATAATTGTTTCTACTTACATATTTTTACTATGAGGTGTTTTCATGCTACTGTGAGAAGATGAGTCTCAATCATAAATTAATATGTTCTTCATCTCATAATTAACTTCTATAAGAACCTATTTTTTCTATGCGGTATGGACTATTTAATTTTCAGTCTAATCCTATATCTTGGACCAATTATGGATTCTTAATGAAGTCACGATGTTTTCGGGGGTTTTTTCAATATTTTTGGATCTCAAACCCCCAGTCGGTTGAAGGAAACACTAGGCTGCATGGTTTGTGGAAACCTTATTGGCCATCCCACATGGTTTCTCCTAATTATACATGGA